>OY744481.1:376377166-377577166 GCA_963556165.1 Tipula helvola
TGAATCGCTCGCACATTTCTCACATTTCGCAGAAAATTCAATTTTATTGAAAATCAACTGAACTATAGCCCGCAAATTCAGAGTCAGAAAAGTCGAAAATCTGCAATTGTGCTCCGATTTCGATGGTTAATACCTCTATTAATAGGCGTTGGAACCTGTATTCGTCATGCCAACGGTCATTTGAATCGCTCGAATATTTCTACACATTTCGCAGAAAATTCAATTTTATTGAAAATCAACTGAACTATAGCCCACAAATTCAGAGCCAGAAAAATCGAAAATCTGCAATTGTGCTCCGATTTCGATGGTTGATACCTCTATCAATAGGCGTTGAAACCTGTAATCGTCATGCCAACGGTCATTTGAATCGCTCGCACATTTCTCACATTTCGCAGAAAATTCAATTTTATTGAAAATCAACTGAACTATAGCCCGCAAATTCAGAGTCAGAAAAGTCGAAAATCTGCAATTGTGCTCCGATTTCGATGGTTGATACCTCTATCAATAGGCGTTGAAACCTGTAATCGTCATGCCAACGGTCATTTGAATCGCTCGCACATTTCTCACATTTCGCAGAAAATTCAATTTTATTGAAAATCAACTGAACTATAGCCCGCAAATTCAGAGTCAGAAAAGTCGAAAATCTGCAATTGTGCTCCGATTTCGATGGTTAATACCTCTATTAATAGGCGTTGAAACCTGTAATCGTCATGCCAACGGTCATTTGAATCGCTCGCATATTTCTACACATTTCGCAGTAAATTCAATTTTATTGAAAATCAACTGAACTATAGCCCACAAATTCAGAGCCAGAAAAATCGAAAATCTGCAATTGTGCTCCGATTTCGATGGTTGATACCTCTATCAATAGGCGTTGAAACCTGTAATCGTCATGCCAACGGTCATTTGAATCGCTCGCACATTTCTCACATTTCGCAGAAAATTCAATTTTATTGAAAATCAACTGAACTATAGCCCGCAAATTCAGAACCAGAAAAATCGAAAATCTGCAATTGTGCTCCGATTTCGATGGTTGATACCTCTATCAATAGGCGTTGGAACCTGTATTCGTCATGCCAACGGTCATTTGAATCGCTCGCTTATTTCTACACATTTCGCAGTAAATTCAATTTTATTGAAAATCAACTGAACTATAGCCCACAAATTCAGAGCCAGAAAAATCGAAAATCTGCAATTGTGCTCCGATTTCGATGGTTGATACCTCTGTCAATAGGCGTTGGAACCTGTATTCGTCATGCCAACGGTCATTTGAATCGCTCGAATATTTCTACACATTTCGCAGAAAATTCAATTTTATTGAAAATCAACTGAACTATAGCCCACAAATTCAGAGCCAGAAAAATCGAAAATCTGCAATTGTGCTCCGATTTCGATGGTTGATACCTCTATCAATAGGCGTTGAAACCTGTATTCGTCATGCCAACGGTCATTTGAATCGCTCGCATATTTCTACACATTTCGCAGTAAATTCAATTTTATTGAAAATCAACTGAACTATAGCCCACAAATTCAGAGCCAGAAAAATCGAAAATCTGCAATTGTGCTCCGATTTCGATGGTTGATACCTCTATCAATAGGCGTTGGAACCTGTATTCGTCATGCCAACGGTCATTTGAATCGCTCGAATATTTCTACACATTTCGCAGTAAATTCAATTTTATTGAAAATCAACTGAACTATAGCCCACAAATTCAGAGCCAGAAAAATCGAAAATCTGCAATTGTGCTCCGATTTCGATGGTTGATACCTCTATCAATAGGCGTTGAAACCTGTAATCGTCATGCCAACGGTCATTTGAATCGCTCGCACATTTCTCACATTTCGCAGAAAATTCAATTTTATTGAAAATCAACTGAACTATAGCCCGCAAATTCAGAGTCAGAAAAGTCGAAAATCTGCAATTGTGCTCCGATTTCGATGGTTGATACCTCTATCAATAGGCGTTGGAACCTGTATTCGTCATGCCAACGGTCATTTGAATCGCTCGAATATTTCTACACATTTCGCAGTAAATTCAATTTTATTGAAAATCAACTGAACTATAGCCCACAAATTCAGAGCCAGAAAAATCGAAAATCTGCAATTGTGCTCCGATTTCGATGGTTGATACCTCTATCAATAGGCGTTGAAACCTGTAATCGTCATGCCAACGGTCATTTGAATCGCTCGCATATTTCTACACATTTCGCAGTAAATTCAATTTTATTGAAAATCAACTGAACTATAGCCCACAAATTCAGAGCCAGAAAAATCGAAAATCTGCAATTGTGCTCCGATTTCGATGGTTGATACCTCTGTCAATAGGCGTTGGAACCTGTATTCGTCATGCCAACGGTCATTTGAATCGCTCGAATATTTCTACACATTTCGCAGAAAATTCAATTTTATTGAAAATCAACTGAACTATAGCCCACAAATTCAGAGCCAGAAAAATCGAAAATCTGCAATTGTGCTCCGATTTCGATGGTTGATACCTCTATCAATAGGCGTTGAAACCTGTATTCGTCATGCCAACGGTCATTTGAATCGCTCGCATATTTCTACACATTTCGCAGTAAATTCAATTTTATTGAAAATCAACTGAACTATAGCCCACAAATTCAGAGCCAGAAAAATCGAAAATCTGCAATTGTGCTCCGATTTCGATGGTTGATACCTCTATCAATAGGCGTTGAAACATGTATTCGTCATGCCAACGGTCATTTGAATCGCTCGAATATTTCTACACATTTCGCAGTAAATTCAATTTTATTGAAAATCAACTGAACTATAGCCCACAAATTCAGAGCCAGAAAAATCGAAAATCTGCAATTGTGCTCCGATTTCGATGGTTGATACCTCTATCAATAGGCGTTGGAACCTGTATTCGTCATGCCAACGGTCATTTGAATCGCTCGAATATTTCTACACATTTCGCAGTAAATTCAATTTTATTGAAAATCAACTGAACTATAGCCCACAAATTCAGAGCCAGAAAAATCGAAAATCTGCAATTGTGCTCCGATTTCGATGGTTGATACCTCTATCAATAGGCGTTGAAACCTGTAATCGTCATGCCAACGGTCATTTGAATCGCTCGCATATTTCTACACATTTCGCAGTAAATTCAATTTTATTGAAAATCAACTGAACTATAGCCCACAAATTCAGAGCCAGAAAAATCGAAAATCTGCAATTGTGCTCCGATTTCGATGGTTGATACCTCTGTCAATAGGCGTTGGAACCTGTATTCGTCATGCCAACGGTCATTTGAATCGCTCGAATATTTCTACACATTTCGCAGAAAATTCAATTTTATTGAAAATCAACTGAACTATAGCCCACAAATTCAGAGCCAGAAAAATCGAAAATCTGCAATTGTGCTCCGATTTCGATGGTTGATACCTCTATCAATAGGCGTTGAAACCTGTATTCGTCATGCCAACGGTCATTTGAATCGCTCGCATATTTCTACACATTTCGCAGTAAATTCAATTTTATTGAAAATCAACTGAACTATAGCCCACAAATTCAGAGCCAGAAAAATCGAAAATCTGCAATTGTGCTCCGATTTCGATGGTTGATACCTCTATCAATAGGCGTTGAAACATGTATTCGTCATGCCAACGGTCATTTGAATCGCTCGAATATTTCTACACATTTCGCAGTAAATTCAATTTTATTGAAAATCAACTGAACTATAGCCCACAAATTCAGAGCCAGAAAAATCGAAAATCTGCAATTGTGCTCCGATTTCGATGGTTGATACCTCTATTAATAGGCGTTGGAACCTGTATTCGTCATGCCAACGGTCATTTGAATCGCTCGCATATTTCTACACATTTCGCAGTAAATTCAATTTTATTGAAAATCAACTGAACTATAGCCCACAAATTCAGAGCCAGAAAAATCGAAAATCTGCAATTGTGCTCCGATTTCGATGGTTGATACCTCTATCAATAGGCGTTGGAACCTGTATTCGTCATGCCAACGGTCATTTGAATCGCTCGCATATTTCTACACATTTCGCAGTAAATTCAATTTTATTGAAAATCAACTGAACTATAGCCCACAAATTCAGAGCCAGAAAAATCGAAAATCTGCAATTGTGCTCCGATTTCGATGGTTGATACCTCTATCAATAGGCGTTGAAACCTGTATTCGTCATGCCAACGGTCATTTGAATCGCTCGCATATTTCTACACATTTCGCAGTAAATTCAATTTTATTGAAAATCAACTGAACTATAGCCCACAAATTCAGAGCCAGAAAAATCGAAAATCTGCAATTGTGCTCCGATTTCGATGGTTGATACCTCTATCAATAGGCGTTGAAACCTGTATTCGTCATGCCAACGGTCATTTGAATCGCTCGAATATTTCTACACATTTCGCAGTAAATTCAATTTTATTGAAAATCAACTGAACTATAGCCCACAAATTCAGAGCCAGAAAAATCGAAAATCTGCAATTGTGCTCCGATTTCGATGGTTGATACCTCTATTAATAGGCGTTGGAACCTGTATTCGTCATGCCAACGGTCATTTGAATCGCTCGCATATTTCTACACATTTCGCAGTAAATTCAATTTTATTGAAAATCAACTGAACTATAGCCCACAAATTCAGAGCCAGAAAAATCGAAAATCTGCAATTGTGCTCCGATTTCGATGGTTGATACCTCTATCAATAGGCGTTGGAACCTGTATTCGTCATGCCAACGGTCATTTGAATCGCTCGCATATTTCTACACATTTCGCAGTAAATTCAATTTTATTGAAAATCAACTGAACTATAGCCCACAAATTCAGAGCCAGAAAAATCGAAAATCTGCAATTGTGCTCCGATTTCGATGGTTGATACCTCTATTAATAGGCGTTGGAACCTGTATTCGTCATGCCAACGGTCATTTGAATCGCTCGCATATTTCTACACATTTCGCAGTAAATTCAATTTTATTGAAAATCAACTGAACTATAGCCCACAAATTCAGAGCCAGAAAAATCGAAAATCTGCAATTGTGCTCCGATTTCGATGGTTGATACCTCTATCAATAGGCGTTGGAACCTGTATTCGTCATGCCAACGGTCATTTGAATCGCTCGCATATTTCTACACATTTCGCAGTAAATTCAATTTTATTGAAAATCAACTGAACTATAGCCCACAAATTCAGAGCCAGAAAAATCGAAAATCTGCAATTGTGCTCCGATTTCGATGGTTGATACCTCTATCAATAGGCGTTGAAACCTGTAATCGTCATGCCAACGGTCATTTGAATCGCTCGCACATTTCTCACATTTCGCAGAAAATTCAATTTTATTGAAAATCAACTGAACTATAGCCCGCAAATTCAGAGTCAGAAAAGTCGAAAATCTGCAATTGTGCTCCGATTTCGATGGTTGATACCTCTATCAATAGGCGTTGGAACCTGTATTCGTCATGCCAACGGTCATTTGAATCGCTCGCATATTTCTACACATTTCGCAGTAAATTCAATTTTATTGAAAATCAACTGAACTATAGCCCACAAATTCAGAGCCAGAAAAATCGAAAATCTGCAATTGTGCTCCGATTTCGATGGTTGATACCTCTATTAATAGGCGTTGGAACCTGTATTCGTCATGCCAACGGTCATTTGAATCGCTCGCATATTTCTACACATTTCGCAGTAAATTCAATTTTATTGAAAATCAACTGAACTATAGCCCACAAATTCAGAGCCAGAAAAATCGAAAATCTGCAATTGTGCTCCGATTTCGATGGTTGATACCTCTATCAATAGGCGTTGAAACCTGTAATCGTCATGCCAACGGTCATTTGAATCGCTCGCACATTTCTCACATTTCGCAGAAAATTCAATTTTATTGAAAATCAACTGAACTATAGCCCGCAAATTCAGAGTCAGAAAAGTCGAAAATCTGCAATTGTGCTCCGATTTCGATGGTTAATACCTCTATTAATAGGCGTTGGAACCTGTATTCGTCATGCCAACGGTCATTTGAATCGCTCGAATATTTCTACACATTTCGCAGAAAATTCAATTTTATTGAAAATCAACTGAACTATAGCCCACAAATTCAGAGCCAGAAAAATCGAAAATCTGCAATTGTGCTCCGATTTCGATGGTTGATACCTCTATCAATAGGCGTTGAAACCTGTAATCGTCATGCCAACGGTCATTTGAATCGCTCGCACATTTCTCACATTTCGCAGAAAATTCAATTTTATTGAAAATCAACTGAACTATAGCCCGCAAATTCAGAGCCAGAAAAATCGAAAATCTGCAATTGTGCTCCGATTTCGATGGTTGATACCTCTATCAATAGGCGTTGGAACCTGTATTCGTCATGCCAACGGTCATTTGAATCGCTCGCATATTTCTACACATTTCGCAGTAAATTCAATTTTATTGAAAATCAACTGAACTATAGCCCACAAATTCAGAGCCAGAAAAATCGAAAATCTGCAATTGTGCTCCGATTTCGATGGTTGATACCTCTATCAATAGGCGTTGAAACCTGTAATCGTCATGCCAACGGTCATTTGAATCGCTCGCACATTTCTCACATTTCGCAGAAAATTCAATTTTATTGAAAATCAACTGAACTATAGCCCACAAATTCAGAGCCAGAAAAATCGAAAATCTGCAATTGTGCTCCGATTTCGATGGTTGATACCTCTATCAATAGGCGTTGGAACCTGTATTCGTCATGCCAACGGTCATTTGAATCGCTCGAATATTTCTACACATTTCGCAGTAAATTCAATTTTATTGAAAATCAACTGAACTATAGCCCACAAATTCAGAGCCAGAAAAATCGAAAATCTGCAATTGTGCTCCGATTTCGATGGTTGATACCTCTATCAATAGGCGTTGAAACCTGTAATCGTCATGCCAACGGTCATTTGAATCGCTCGCATATTTCTACACATTTCGCAGTAAATTCAATTTTATTGAAAATCAACTGAACTATAGCCCACAAATTCAGAGCCAGAAAAATCGAAAATCTGCAATTGTGCTCCGATTTCGATGGTTGATACCTCTGTCAATAGGCGTTGGAACCTGTATTCGTCATGCCAACGGTCATTTGAATCGCTCGAATATTTCTACACATTTCGCAGAAAATTCAATTTTATTGAAAATCAACTGAACTATAGCCCACAAATTCAGAGCCAGAAAAATCGAAAATCTGCAATTGTGCTCCGATTTCGATGGTTGATACCTCTATCAATAGGCGTTGAAACCTGTATTCGTCATGCCAACGGTCATTTGAATCGCTCGCATATTTCTACACATTTCGCAGTAAATTCAATTTTATTGAAAATCAACTGAACTATAGCCCACAAATTCAGAGCCAGAAAAATCGAAAATCTGCAATTGTGCTCCGATTTCGATGGTTGATACCTCTATCAATAGGCGTTGAAACATGTATTCGTCATGCCAACGGTCATTTGAATCGCTCGAATATTTCTACACATTTCGCAGTAAATTCAATTTTATTGAAAATCAACTGAACTATAGCCCACAAATTCAGAGCCAGAAAAATCGAAAATCTGCAATTGTGCTCCGATTTCGATGGTTGATACCTCTATTAATAGGCGTTGGAACCTGTATTCGTCATGCCAACGGTCATTTGAATCGCTCGCATATTTCTACACATTTCGCAGTAAATTCAATTTTATTGAAAATCAACTGAACTATAGCCCACAAATTCAGAGCCAGAAAAATCGAAAATCTGCAATTGTGCTCCGATTTCGATGGTTGATACCTCTATCAATAGGCGTTGGAACCTGTATTCGTCATGCCAACGGTCATTTGAATCGCTCGCATATTTCTACACATTTCGCAGTAAATTCAATTTTATTGAAAATCAACTGAACTATAGCCCACAAATTCAGAGCCAGAAAAATCGAAAATCTGCAATTGTGCTCCGATTTCGATGGTTGATACCTCTATCAATAGGCGTTGAAACCTGTATTCGTCATGCCAACGGTCATTTGAATCGCTCGCATATTTCTACACATTTCGCAGTAAATTCAATTTTATTGAAAATCAACTGAACTATAGCCCACAAATTCAGAGCCAGAAAAATCGAAAATCTGCAATTGTGCTCCGATTTCGATGGTTGATACCTCTATCAATAGGCGTTGAAACCTGTATTCGTCATGCCAACGGTCATTTGAATCGCTCGAATATTTCTACACATTTCGCAGTAAATTCAATTTTATTGAAAATCAACTGAACTATAGCCCACAAATTCAGAGCCAGAAAAATCGAAAATCTGCAATTGTGCTCCGATTTCGATGGTTGATACCTCTATTAATAGGCGTTGGAACCTGTATTCGTCATGCCAACGGTCATTTGAATCGCTCGCATATTTCTACACATTTCGCAGTAAATTCAATTTTATTGAAAATCAACTGAACTATAGCCCACAAATTCAGAGCCAGAAAAATCGAAAATCTGCAATTGTGCTCCGATTTCGATGGTTGATACCTCTATCAATAGGCGTTGGAACCTGTATTCGTCATGCCAACGGTCATTTGAATCGCTCGCATATTTCTACACATTTCGCAGTAAATTCAATTTTATTGAAAATCAACTGAACTATAGCCCACAAATTCAGAGCCAGAAAAATCGAAAATCTGCAATTGTGCTCCGATTTCGATGGTTGATACCTCTATTAATAGGCGTTGGAACCTGTATTCGTCATGCCAACGGTCATTTGAATCGCTCGCATATTTCTACACATTTCGCAGTAAATTCAATTTTATTGAAAATCAACTGAACTATAGCCCACAAATTCAGAGCCAGAAAAATCGAAAATCTGCAATTGTGCTCCGATTTCGATGGTTGATACCTCTATCAATAGGCGTTGAAACCTGTAATCGTCATGCCAACGGTCATTTGAATCGCTCGCACATTTCTCACATTTCGCAGAAAATTCAATTTTATTGAAAATCAACTGAACTATAGCCCGCAAATTCAGAGTCAGAAAAGTCGAAAATCTGCAATTGTGCTCCGATTTCGATGGTTGATACCTCTATTAATAGGCGTTGGAACCTGTATTCGTCATGCCAATGGTCATTTGAATCGCTCGCATATTTCTACACATTTCGCAGTAAATTCAATTTTATTGAAAATCAACTGAACTATAGCCCACAAATTCAGAGCCAGAAAAATCGAAAATCTGCAATTGTGCTCCGATTTCGATGGTTGATACCTCTATCAATAGGCGTTGAAACCTGTAATCGTCATGCCAACGGTCATTTGAATCGCTCGCACATTTCTCACATTTCGCAGAAAATTCAATTTTATTGAAAATCAACTGAACTATAGCCCGCAAATTCAGAGTCAGAAAAGTCGAAAATCTGCAATTGTGCTCCGATTTCGATGGTTAATACCTCTATTAATAGGCGTTGGAACCTGTATTCGTCATGCCAACGGTCATTTGAATCGCTCGAATATTTCTACACATTTCGCAGAAAATTCAATTTTATTGAAAATCAACTGAACTATAGCCCACAAATTCAGAGCCAGAAAAATCGAAAATCTGCAATTGTGCTCCGATTTCGATGGTTGATACCTCTATCAATAGGCGTTGAAACCTGTAATCGTCATGCCAACGGTCATTTGAATCGCTCGCACATTTCTCACATTTCGCAGAAAATTCAATTTTATTGAAAATCAACTGAACTATAGCCCGCAAATTCAGAGCCAGAAAAATCGAAAATCTGCAATTGTGCTCCGATTTCGATGGTTGATACCTCTATCAATAGGCGTTGGAACCTGTATTCGTCATGCCAACGGTCATTTGAATCGCTCGCATATTTCTACACATTTCGCAGTAAATTCAATTTTATTGAAAATCAACTGAACTATAGCCCACAAATTCAGAGCCAGAAAAATCGAAAATCTGCAATTGTGCTCCGATTTCGATGGTTGATACCTCTATCAATAGGCGTTGAAACCTGTAATCGTCATGCCAACGGTCATTTGAATCGCTCGCACATTTCTCACATTTCGCAGAAAATTCAATTTTATTGAAAATCAACTGAACTATAGCCCGCAAATTCAGAGTCAGAAAAGTCGAAAATCTGCAATTGTGCTCCGATTTCGATGGTTAATACCTCTATTAATAGGCGTTGAAACCTGTAATCGTCATGCCAACGGTCATTTGAATCGCTCGCACATTTCTCACATTTCGCAGAAAATTCAATTTTATTGAAAATCAACTGAACTATAGCCCGCAAATTCAGAGCCAGAAAAATCGAAAATCTGCAATTGTGCTCCGATTTCGATGGTTGATACCTCTATCAATAGGCGTTGGAACCTGTATTCGTCATGCCAACGGTCATTTGAATCGCTCGCATATTTCTACACATTTCGCAGTAAATTCAATTTTATTGAAAATCAACTGAACTATAGCCCACAAATTCAGAGCCAGAAAAATCGAAAATCTGCAATTGTGCTCCGATTTCGATGGTTGATACCTCTATCAATAGGCGTTGAAACCTGTAATCGTCATGCCAACGGTCATTTGAATCGCTCGCACATTTCTCACATTTCGCAGAAAATTCAATTTTATTGAAAATCAACTGAACTATAGCCCGCAAATTCAGAGTCAGAAAAGTCGAAAATCTGCAATTGTGCTCCGATTTCGATGGTTAATACCTCTATTAATAGGCGTTGAAACCTGTAATCGTCATGCCAACGGTCATTTGAATCGCTCGCATATTTCTACACATTTCGCAGTAAATTCAATTTTATTGAAAATCAACTGAACTATAGCCCACAAATTCAGAGCCAGAAAAATCGAAAATCTGCAATTGTGCTCCGATTTCGATGGTTGATACCTCTGTCAATAGGCGTTGGAACCTGTATTCGTCATGCCAACGGTCATTTGAATCGCTCAAATATTTCTACACATTTCGCAGAAAATTCAATTTTATTGAAAATCAACTGAACTATAGCCCACAAATTCAGAGCCAGAAAAATCGAAAATCTGCAATTGTGCTCCGATTTCGATGGTTGATACCTCTATCAATAGGCGTTGAAACCTGTATTCGTCATGCCAACGGTCATTTGAATCGCTCGCATATTTCTACACATTTCGCAGTAAATTCAATTTTATTGAAAATCAACTGAACTATAGCCCACAAATTCAGAGCCAGAAAAATCGAAAATCTGCAATTGTGCTCCGATTTCGATGGTTGATACCTCTATCAATAGGCGTTGAAACCTGTATTCGTCATGCCAACGGTCATTTGAATCGCTCGAATATTTCTACACATTTCGCAGTAAATTCAATTTTATTGAAAATCAACTGAACTATAGCCCGCAAATTCAGAGTCAGAAAAGTCGAAAATCTGCAATTGTGCTCCGATTTCGATGGTTAATACCTCTATTAATAGGCGTTGGAACCTGTATTCGTCATGCCAACGGTCATTTGAATCGCTCGAATATTTCTACACATTTCGCAGAAAATTCAATTTTATTGAAAATCAACTGAACTATAGCCCACAAATTCAGAGCCAGAAAAATCGAAAATCTGCAATTGTGCTCCGATTTCGATGGTTGATACCTCTATCAATAGGCGTTGAAACCTGTAATCGTCATGCCAACGGTCATTTGAATCGCTCGCACATTTCTCACATTTCGCAGAAAATTCAATTTTATTGAAAATCAACTGAACTATAGCCCGCAAATTCAGAGTCAGAAAAGTCGAAAATCTGCAATTGTGCTCCGATTTCGATGGTTAATACCTCTATTAATAGGCGTTGAAACCTGTAATCGTCATGCCAACGGTCATTTGAATCGCTCGCATATTTCTACACATTTCGCAGTAAATTCAATTTTATTGAAAATCAACTGAACTATAGCCCACAAATTCAGAGCCAGAAAAATCGAAAATCTGCAATTGTGCTCCGATTTCGATGGTTGATACCTCTATCAATAGGCGTTGAAACCTGTAATCGTCATGCCAACGGTCATTTGAATCGCTCGCACATTTCTCACATTTCGCAGAAAATTCAATTTTATTGAAAATCAACTGAACTATAGCCCGCAAATTCAGAGCCAGAAAAATCGAAAATCTGCAATTGTGCTCCGATTTCGATGGTTGATACCTCTATCAATAGGCGTTGGAACCTGTATTCGTCATGCCAACGGTCATTTGAATCGCTCGCATATTTCTACACATTTCGCAGTAAATTCAATTTTATTGAAAATCAACTGAACTATAGCCCACAAATTCAGAGCCAGAAAAATCGAAAATCTGCAATTGTGCTCCGATTTCGATGGTTGATACCTCTATCAATAGGCGTTGAAACCTGTAATCGTCATGCCAACGGTCATTTGAATCGCTCGCACATTTCTCACATTTCGCAGAAAATTCAATTTTATTGAAAATCAACTGAACTATAGCCCGCAAATTCAGAGTCAGAAAAGTCGAAAATCTGCAATTGTGCTCCGATTTCGATGGTTAATACCTCTATTAATAGGCGTTGGAACCTGTATCCGTCATGCCAACGGTCATTTGAATCGCTCGCACATTTCTACACATTTCGCAGAAAATTCAATTTTATTGAAAATCAACTGAACTATAGCCCACAAATTCAGAGCCAGAAAAATCGAAAATCTGCAATTGTGCTCCGATTTCGATGGTTGATACCTCTATCAATAGGCGTTGGAACCTGTATTCGTCATGCCAACGGTCATTTGAATCGCTCGAATATTTCTACACATTTCGCAGAAAATTCAATTTTATTGAAAATCAACTGAACTATATCCCACAAATTCAGAGCCAGAAAAATCGAAAATCTGCAATTGTGCTCCGATTTCGATGGTTGATACCTCTATCAATAGGCGTTGAAACCTGTAATCGTCATGCCAAAGGTCATTTGAATCGCTCGCACATTTCTCACATTTCGCAGAAAATTCAATTTTATTGAAAATCAACTGAACTATAGCCCGCAAATTCAGAGTCAGAAAAGTCGAAAATCTGCAATTGTGCTCCGATTTCGATGGTTAATACCTCTATTAATAGGCGTTGGAACCTGTATCCGTCATGCCAACGGTCATTTGAATCGCTCGCACATTTCTACACATTTCGCAGAAAATTCAATTTTATTGAAAATCAACTGAACTATAGCCCACAAATTCAGAGCCAGAAAAATCGAAAATCTGCAATTGTGCTCCGATTTCGATGGTTGATACCTCTGTCAATAGGCGTTGGAACCTGTATTCGTCATGCCAACGGTCATTTGAATCGCTCGAATATTTCTACACATTTCGCAGAAAATTCAATTTTATTGAAAATCAACTGAACTATAGCCCACAAATTCAGAGCCAGAAAAATCGAAAATCTGCAATTGTGCTCCGATTTCGATGGTTGATACCTCTATCAATAGGCGTTGAAACCTGTATTCGTCATGCCAACGGTCATTTGAATCGCTCGCATATTTCTACACATTTCGCAGTAAATTCAATTTTATTGAAAATCAACTGAACTATAGCCCACAAATTCAGAGCCAGAAAAATCGAAAATCTGCAATTGTGCTCCGATTTCGATGGTTGATACCTCTATTAATAGGCGTTGGAACCTGTATCCGTCATGCCAACGGTCATTTGAATCGCTTGCATATTTCTACACATTTCGCAGAAAATTCAATTTTATTGAAAATCAACTGAACTATAGCCCGCAAATTCAGAGCCAGAAAAGTCGAAAATCTGCAATTGTGCTCCGATTTCGATGGTTAATACCTCTATTAATAGGCGTTGGAACCTGTATTCGTCATGCCAAAGGTCATTTGAATCGCTCGCACATTTCGCAGTAAATTCAATTTTATTGAAAATCAACTGAACTATAGCCCACAAATTCAGAGCCAGAAAATTCGAAAATATGCAATTGTGCTCCGATTTCGATGGTTAATACCTCTATTAATAGGCGTTGGAACCTGTATTCGTCATGCCAAAGGTCATTTGAATCGCTCGCACATTTCGCAGTAAATTCAATTTTATTGAAAATCAACTGAACTATAGCCCACAAAATCAGAGCCAGAAAAATCGAAAATCTGCAATTGTGCTCCGATTTCGATGGTTAATACCTCTATTAATAGGCGTTGAAACCAGTAATCGTCATGCCAACGGTCATTTAAATCGCTCGCACATTTCGCAGAAAATTCAATTTAATTGAAAATCAACTGAACTATAGCCCACAAACTCAGAGCCAGAAAAATCGAAAATCTGGAATTGTGCTCCGATTTCGATGGTTGATACCTCTATCAATAGGCGTTGAAACCTGTAATCGTCATGCCAACGGTCATTTGAATCGCTCGCATATTTCTACACATTTCTACCCAACGATTTTCAGCCCAAATAAACAGTTGCCGGAGATGACAATTCAGTGTTTACAACGATGGGGTATTACGCAGGTAAACGCAGATGCTTTGTCGAGACTCCTAATGGGTTATGATAAAGATTTCGACGAGAAAGAAGAGTCATGTTTGGAAGTGTAACAAATCGGCATTTCGTTATTTGACAAATTTCTGGTTAATGCAAAATTTGTGGCCGAATATACACTCCAGGATCAGCATCTACGGAAAATTTCGGAATTTGTAAGGAAGGGTTGGCCTGAAAAGTTAGATTGCAATGACATCGATTTGTTACCTTATTTTCGTAGGCGGTTGTCTTTGAATGTAAGTGCTACCGTTTTTCTGTTACAGACTGTACATCCGCGAGTAGTAGTGCCAAAAACCTTACAAGCAAGGGTACTCCAAATGCTGCACTATTGTCGTTGGTGAATAACTCGCATGAAACAATTGGCTCGCCGATATTGCTGGTGGCCACGGATTGATCAGCACATTGAAGAAGCCGTTGCAAATTGTATATAGTGTGTCAGTCGCAAGCAAACCATTCGCCGCTATCAAAGATGTGGCTGATTGTGGTGGATGCCTGTTCCAATTTCACTTTTAGTATAAAGATGTCCGAAGATCCGAAGCGACCATTAACACTTCGCAAACCATTTTTGCTATCGAGGGTTTGCCACAACCAACACTTGCAAGTTGCAAGATTTTTGTCACCGCAATTCAATCAATAACTTAACTTCGGCACCATTCACCCCACCTCAAATGGAGAAGCTGAACGAACAGTGTGTACATTTAAAACCGCATTAATTAAAAACCTGGAAAGTTGCACGAGTGAGATGACCCTTTTAATTTACCTGTCGGCCTACCGATCAACCTCGGATAGTTGAAGAAAGTCACCCGCTGAATATTTGCATAGTAAGCCGCATAGAACGCTGCTATCAGCTATGCAACCAAGTGACAAGAGATTTGAAGAAAGTGAGGCAAAACCGACAAAATTTAAAGTCGGCCAGCCAATAATCACGCGGCATCAGAAGAAGAAAAAATAGGAACTGTTATTAAATAGAGGGAAGGCGCATGTACTTAATAGACACAGGCATTGATACTTTGAGAAGACATCAAAACCAGTTACGGAAACGAGCGGCTACGTCGCCTATCGGGAACCGTTATGATTATGAAGGTTCAAGAGTCATCGGTCAAAATGAATACCGTCACAAGGAACAGGTGACTAGAATCAATGTACAGTTTAATCGTTTTTCTTGTAGCCCACCTAGTTGCTCAGCACATGCGGAAAGGATTTGTCCTTGTTGGCGGCACCTCAATCATATGTGTCAATATCACAGGAAGATACCGTAGGAGCTCCGGAACCCAGCCGTGAGACGATCTAAGCGCTCACGTAAGTGTGGGGGAATGTTATATCCGTGCCGATATTATATGGTTCTTCACTGTATGTTAATTTCCTCTACTGTAAAATTAACGTGACGTTACCAAATTCATGTTACATAATTTCTCTTTGGTATTCGTTCATCAACAACCTCTCCGGTTACAATAATAAGCGGTGTTTTTTAAATAAGGTCATTGTTATAATAGCGTGTTTTTTGTGTTTAACAATAATCATCCTCCATCCATCAAATATATCAGATAAAATTTATAGCGTATTGGAATGATTGGAATGATGATGATTCCTCAGATCGGGACATAATTGCTATCAATTAGACATTAAATCAACATATCATCGTAACGTAAGGAGATGGACGTCGAAGGTTTAGTTCGACCTTCCCAAATAAACTATTTGTTGGGGATCATTACTTAACTAAAAAATGAAGATCTTACAGAATGTACTATATTTGAGTGGAATGTTAGAAAATAGATGAGCGACCATACAGCTCGTAATTCCCATACAAGTGAATAAATAGGTTAGTCGCAAAATGCCAGCTAATCTATAACCATGGATCGATGCGATAATCGTCTTATACTTAAACCAAACTTGCTTAAACTAATACGCTGTACTTAAACTACAGAATTATAGATATCGACAAAAATTAGCACATTTGACAGTACAGTAAGTGCTTAGGTTTTATCATACACCATTTAAATATACCAGCGTGTGCGTAATCACAGTAAAACTGTTGTGTTTTTTTTTTTTCAAATTTATCATTAAATGAAATTTAAATCTATATAATCCATAAACAATTTTAATTAATACAAATTAATAATTTTTTTTGCGTATCAAGACTTTAGATGCGCTTCATTTATAAATAGTTACCATATATACGAGTAAGATATAGTAATAACACGTATTTTCGGAAATAGACCAGAGTAAATTACAGACATGAAAAGTATAAATCTATTTCCGAGCGTTCCGAGTAACTTCAACATTTTTACAATTCGCTTCCGAAATGTATAACCTTTATAACTTTTTGATAACTTGGAATAAATTAAATAAATTTAAAGTTAGCCTAAATGTCATGATTGTGTCAGTATATTTGAGACGGGCGACCCTATAAAAAAAATTATAGGCGGATCATCATAATTATCTAGTACATTTAAACTTGGTGTGTAACACGCACGTAAAAAATTGGTGATTTTCCATCACGATTAAGTGCATTAATATTGCCGCCGGTGTCAAGAATATATTTAATCAGGTCGCGATTATTATGTGCAACAGCTATATATCCAGGTATCTAAAAGATGCAGAATTTCAACCGAGGTGGCACAGTGAATCGGTAATTTTCCATTTCTGTCAAATACATTTATACCGATTCCGAGCTCAAGAACCTTTTTGAGTATGCAAATATGATTGGTAACAACAGATTGGTGTAAAAGATTTTTTCCGTCATAATTTACTAAACTTTAACTGATCCCGCATTGTACGAGTTTGTCAAACATGTTGCGTAACGATTTTGAACTTTTATCGGTGATCCAATCAAGAGCAAAACCTAATAAATTAGATGTATCCGAATACCAAGAAAGTTGATAAAATCATGTTGAGTATGTGACAGTTACATTGTAGCACGCGATATCCGGTATTACATTAGGTATTTCGGGACTGGTTAGCATACAAAAATAACTCAATATCATCATCTTTTGCAACGGCAATTTCGCTTACAATCTCATTGAATGTATCCGTATCAATTTCATCAATACTATGGGCCAGAACACATTTCAGCTTTTCTCGTTGGTCATCGGTTTGAAAGAGTTCGCTAATAGTTGATAGGCCAAGATCGATATTTTTGAAAAAAATCGATTCACAAATATCAATATTTCAATAATACATTTTGAATGCGTTGCATATTCAGAATATTGAAACATTCCAATAAATATTGTTGAAACTCCAATGAATTATTTACGTTTGGACCGTAGGGGAAGCAATTTTCGGTTATTGCCACACAATTATGACAAACGGCATAATGAAACAGTGTAATAGATTTAGAATTGCATAGCAGAAAGATTTATTTTGTTCGGCCATATACTTGGACAGGGGCCAATTATCATTTTTGAACATGTACCCATTACAGTCTTGTGATACTGTAGATTGAATATCGTATATATGAAAACCAAATATTTTCTTAAGTTACAGAACATATTATCTTGGTTTTGTTTAATTCGGCGCCATAATTCAATAATTTTTGAAACATTTCGATTAAACCGGACTGAATTCATTGCTAATTATACATTTGATCATGGCCACGGTTAACATTCGACCCTTTTCACTTTTAGGCGATAAACTCAGCACTTTATGGAACAAATAAAATTATCATGTTATAATAAAATGAGAACACATTTCGTCTCAATCACTTTCACAATTTTGATAATCACTATAAAGCTTTTCACACATTGTAACATGTTCATGTCCAAATCCAATCAAAATCGAATTTTTCAACCAAAATTGCTCGTCATCATCTGCTGCGATGAGCGTTCAATAAATCGTAATTTATGTTCGTATATATTCCACAATGTGTTGGCCGCTTAGGTATGACCATTTATGAGGGTGAACCAAAATTGGTGTTTCGCTTTCCGCCGTTCGACTGTACATATTAATTCTGCTATTAATGCATTTTGTAACAATTTCATACTAATTCACTCAGTTAATATTTTCTTTTCTCGGCTCACGCAAGCGAAAATGGCAACTTCTATAAATATTTAGGTTTATTTATGTATGCGTCTGCAATGAAAAAAATTGTATTCGATTTTGAAGTTCTCCCTCCTTAGTTTTATAGAACAATTTAAAACCACGTTTATTAAATGCTTGTTTAACCCTTAAGTTTATGAAAGATTTGTTTAATTGATGCAGTGAAGCGTTTTGCCTAAAAATAAAATATTTTGTAAGAGAATTTATTCTATTTCTGCACATTTCATAGGAAATTGAAGTTTTATTTAAGATTACGCTCGATAGGGAAAGGCGTGGTTATGTCTTTCTTCGCCAAAAAATAACCAAATATTACCAAAAAATAACCAAAAAATATCCAAAAATAACCAAAACATATCCAAAAATATCCTAAAATAACCAAAAAATAACCAAAAATTAACAAAAAAGAACCAAAAAATATCCAAAAATAACAAAAAAATTACCAAAAATAACCAAAAAATATCCTAAAGTAACCAAAAAATAACCAAAAAGTATCCAAAAATAACCAAAAAAATAACCAAATATTACCAAAAAATTACCAAAAATAATCAAAAAATATCCAAAAATAACCAAAAGTAACCAAATCAAAAAATTACCAAAAAATAATCTACCAGCTCCATAACCTTTCATTAGGGTGCGCATCACGTGAGTTGTTCGGGTCATGTTTTAAGCAGCTACGTGATGGGTATGATAATTTAAGGAGTAACCTGGTCCCAGTTCGCAAGTGTACCTCGTGGCGACCACTGGTATCAGATGCCGCTCGGCACAGGCTAAAGTAAGATGCTAAAGGAGAAATCCTAGGCAACAAACCTTAATTAAAGATGGAACTATTTCTAAGCAACTCGTAGTAATAAAATGTCTTTAGTTAACAAAAGTAAGGATGGTGACGCTCTCACACAGCAGCGAAATTTCTCTGATGGATTCCGAGGACCTCGGTCCTTTTCCGCTATGGAACTCTCAGTGGATGGGCCATCGGATGAGTCCGTCACATCGTCCGTACATCGCCAACTAAGTGCCAATACAGGAAACTTTTCAGCCCATGTATTATCTAAAAACGGGTAAGTTTTAGTGTATTTGATATTGGTATGCAATGCATTATGAATGGCTTTACCTCTTGTAGGTACGTTCACACAGAGCGATCAGATAAGAAAAAATTTTATTAAATGTTTTCAGAAAATTAAAGTTTAAAGTAATCTTAAGTTATGTTTACAAAACAATCGAAGAACTTCAATACAGAAATTAAAATGGGCTCCACAAATATAGGTTATGAACTTGTAGAAACTTGTTGATTTATCTGACATCATGGCAGCAGGCAGATTTGTGAGTGAGAATTCGTCTCGATGTGGCCAAAATTCTGTTTAAGTTGTTTGGCACAATTGACACATTGACAACAGCCAAACAGGTTAAAAGCTTCAGTAACATGGGTACAGGCATTCAATTTAACACGAAGTATTCTAGAACTTTATTTAAAAATCATTTTAGATTCCCATTTCCAACACATATGTATGTCAAATTTCATAATAATCGGTTGACAAATAGGCAAGTTCCATCATATAAAAATTTGTTAACTACTCACTACATCCTAATCCAACCCCAATTCAACTCTAACTCAATTTCAACTTAACCCGCAAATTAACCTTCAGCATAATATATTAAAAAATCGTAAATATTTATAAAACCAGGTATTTTGGGTCAATTCGTTTGTTCGTTTGGCAGGTGCCCCACCCTCCTGACGTACAGTCTCCAAAAGCTTTTAAATCTCCACCTTGACCATAGGATGGCGAAAAAAAATTCCAAATCGGACAAGCTGTTCTCGAGATACCATGGGTACAGACATCCAGACTGACGGACGGACATTTTTTTTTTGTTGCTTTTTCAGACTCAGGGACTTTCAAAACGTCGAGAAAAGTGGTTTTGGACCAACTACATTTTTCGACATTTTTGACAGGATTTCAATACTTTGCTCTTTTTAGACAGAAGTAAATGATAAAATATTTGGTTGGTCCAAAACCACTTTTCTCGATGTTTTGAAAGTCCCTGAGTCTGAAAAAGCACAAAAAAATGTCCGTCCATCTGTCTGGATGTCTGTACCCATGGTATCTCGAGAACAGCTTGTCCGATTTGGAATTTTTTTCGCCATCCTATGGTCAAGGTGGAGATTTAAAAGCTTTTGGAGACTGTAAGTCAGGAGGATGGGGTACCTGCCAAACGAATTGACCCAAAATACCTGGTTTTATAAATACATATTCACGTTATTTTTATATATGCTGGTTTGATTATTGAATTGGGCATTGAATTTGGAGTTGATTTGAAGTTGAGCTGGAGTTGCGGTGGGGTTGTAGGATTAGGATGTAGTGAGCAGTTAATCAATTTTGTATATATGCTGGTTTGAGGATTGAGTTTGGCGTAGAATTTGCGGTTGAGTTGAGGATTTGGTTGAGCTCCGCTTGCGGGTTGAATTAGGGCTGAGTTGGAGTTGGATTAGGGTTTAGTGAGCAGTTAAACTGAGAATTTGTGATTATTTTTATAAAAATTTTATTGGGATTCTATATCTTATCCGATTTTGATGAAATTCTGTACATATTTCCAATGGAAATGGGATTCTCACGTTATTTCTAGATGAAGTTCTGGAATATGGCCAAGAAGGATGTAACTTGCCCATTTCTCAATCGATTGTTATGAAGTTTGACATGTGCGTTGGAAATGGGATTATAAAATTATGTTCCGATAAAGTTCTGGAATACGGCCAAGTATAATGGAACTTGGCTATTCCTTAACCGATTATAATGAAATTTGATATATGCCTTGGAAATGGGATTTTAAAATGATTTTTAGATACAATTCTGGAATATGACTAAGTAATTTGGAGCTTCCCTATTTCTCAACCGATTTGGAGGAAATTCGACAAAAGGATTGGAAACTGCATTCTTAAATGATTTTAAGCTGAAATTCTGGAATATGGGCAATTAGGACATACTTTAGCTATTTTTAACCGATTATGATGAATTTTGACGTTTCCAACTAATAGAAGGAAATATGACACAAATATTATTTTTGGATGAGGTTGTGAGGAATATGTCAATATGGCTTTTAAATTGTTGTCTGTTGAGATTTCTGTAAATCATGCAGCTATTGAAATTTCTTTGAGGCAGCGTAAACGTAGCAGAATCATTTTAGAATCAAGTTTCCTTCGCAAATCTTGAATTTCGTGAATTTCATCATAATCGATTAAGGAATAGACAAGTTCTATTATAACTATGGCCATATTCCAGAAATTCCTCCAAAAATAATTTTAGAATCCTAATTCCAACACACATGTCTAATTTCATCATAATCGGATGAGAAATGGGCAAGTTCAATCATACTTGGCCATATTCCAGAACTTCATCCAAAAACCATTTTAGAATCCCATTTTCAACGCACATGCCAAATTTCATAATAATCGGTTGGCAGATAGGCAAGTTCCATCCCACCTGGCCATATTTAAGTTTATCCAAAAATCATTTTAGAATCCCATTTCTATCGCGGATGTCAAATTTCACTAAAATCTGTTCTGAAATAGATAAGTTTTATCCTAATTTGGCATTGTAAAACCTGTACATGTACAAAATATTTAAACAAATCCACACGCCTTGACCAATTTGAACCAAATTGTATACAAATATTGCTTTTGGATAGTGATCTGAAGACTGACTTAAGAGATTCGGTTTGGGATAGATTTGGGGGGAAGACTTAATTTGGAAGACCGAAGTTCTGATCACCTGATGAGGTTTCAGCCCTTTATATTTTTATATTTGTTTACCATTTTGATCCCCTTGGCGAAACTTTTCGTTAAAAAGCATATACCAGATCTTATTAATTTAGCCAAGTGTTTCTCATCCTTTTAATAGCACATTCCCGATATTTGTCCATTAAGCTCAAGTGGAATACAATTTTCGCCGGTCTTGAACTGTAAAAGCAAAGTTGATTTGAAATTTTTGGTAAAAAAAAATTCAATATTGTAGGTACATACAATTTTAGGGCCTCTCATAAATGTCAAAATTTAGCTTTTAATTGCTTTACGTTATCTGCACAAAGTAGAACAGAGTCATCTAGACTTGGCAAGTAGAAATCCATTTCGATTTGTATGGCTTCCTAAGGCATACCATTGAACTACAATTCAATGTAATCTTCTGGCAACACGATGGTTAACATCCATTATTCAAATAAATATTTAAAATAGATCAACGCTTCCCCGTTTCATATCTATTGTAAAAGCACAAATTTAATCCGCCCAAAGAAGAAGTCGTGACCATACATACATAGCTTTTACTGATTATAATCATTTTCAAATTTTGGAAACTATAAATATACACTTACCGCTAAAAAGCTCACGCACCAAAAATAAAAGTTTTTTCAAAATTATATGTTGTTATGAAATTTATTTTTTTTTCTAATTTTAACTTACCTAATTCGTGTTAACGAAAATGACTTAACTCATGCATGCATAATTTAATATAGATTTAATGGTTTTATGGGAAATATTCTTCTGTTATCAAGATGGTTTCTCTTTCCTCATCACCTGTTTATAATTTTTAAATATTTATTTCGTTAATACATTATATGTATATATGTATACTCTAACACATAATATCTACTCACCGGCACAGAAAACGAGCAACCCTTTTGTCGATGTGAATATATTTTGAATCACACCAGCTGAAAACTTGAAATTTGTAACTAACATGAAAAATCAATCAAACTCCTTTCAGAAAATAATAGGGTTGTCCTACACTGCTTTTACTTAAATTTTTCAAAATATTTTCTTTTAGTAAGCGGACAAATTAAATCGATTGAGCAGACGAATTAAAGTAGATACTTGAAAACAATGATGAAGTAAAAATTTCAACCTACTTGGTATTTAGGTAAGTCCTAGGCGCTAAAGCCTTGTTCAGACTACGTTAATAATTTAGTTGAGTAGCGAGTGTTTTAGTAACTAAAATCGATGAGCTGACCAAAAAACATTCGCACTACAGTCGAGTACAAGTTACAAGTGAGTGAGCAGTGTTTCAAAATGAAGAGAATACGCAGTACGCAACAAAGTAAATAGACACTCTACTCACTTACTAATCTACTCGGCTAAAATTTTGCTGTTCAGACACATTTAGTTACTAAAATACTCGCTACTCGACTAAATTACTAACGTAATCTGAACAAGGCTTAAGCGATACAAAAAGTAAAATATTAAATTGTCCAATATCTTAGATAATAATCAGACAATTTGTCAACTTTTTTAGCTCTTCCTCTACTGTTTACATAAAACAGTTATTTTCAGTTGTACCATACAATTCGTTGTGCCTTAATCGTAGTATGTACAATGTGTACATACTATCGTTAACAAAAGCAGTTGAAAGAATGGCTTTTGTCGATTAAAATATACTTTGTCCGATAACAATCACACCAACAATACAAGCATAAATAGGTCAACGATTAATCATTTTGTTGGAACAAGAAAGGAAGGATAAAAAAAATGAAAACGACAAACAAGCAGTGGTGTAATTACGGAGCGGAATCAATTTTCTTGTAAATATTTGAAATGTGTTAAAAACTATTGAGTCAATGTTAGTTTCAACTTTCAAAAAGAAAAAGGGAATCTATCCGCTAAAACTGGACATAACAGAGACGATAATACAATCCATCGTACAACTCATTCAAACCCATCTTTTGATAGTACCTATTTCATAGGCTCCCTTCCCTATTCTGATCACTTTCTGAAGTGACCTGATCACTGAAGGAACTCTCTACGAAGACACCTGAAGCAGCTTTATATCAAAATCAGTCTCAATTAAAAATTTTTACAAATTGAAGTAGCACTTTGTTTGCCTTTTTGATAAGCGAATTGCATCTTTTTGTTTTTTTAACTTTTCTGGGGCTCTAGGCACTTCCAACTCTTTTGCAGTTCCCTTTTAACGTCCTACCTTACGCCGTTGCTAGCCAACTCGAGGACGTACGGCTATAGACCCGCTTTGGTTTAAACCACCTGCACATATCATTGCTTCGTGCCAGCCTATAGTACTGACATGAAAGGTGGGTCAACAGGGGGTCATAGATGTGTTCCTCGTCATCACCGATCGTAATCAGATGATGAAAAATCCCTTTTGCATCCCGCCCCTATAGGGATTCGAACCCGGTACCTCCCGATCCAACCGCCGCGCCGTAGCTTTAACCACTGCGCCGTTTGGTCGGTGAATTGCATCTTACTGAATGTTGAGCTCGGCGGTTATACCACCATTCTCAAGTATTGATCCAGCGAGCTGAAAATCGTATTTTCCATAACGATACGATTATTTATACGTAGCCTCATCCAAAATTTTGGTTTTGATCATCGATACTTATCAACCATTGGCTATATTCCGTAAGTTCGCTTTTGCATCGTTATATACTAAACGAAAACAGTGTCATTAAGATTGCTTGATAGACTCAAAGTTGAACTGGATAACTTGATTGATAAACCTTTTAACCCAATCTCAGGTCAACAACCTCCAACTCAATTTAAAACTCAACTTGCTCAATCGCAATCTTAACCTAACCCCAAATTTAATGCCTAACTAAATCCACGAATCAACTCCCAAATAATTCCCCAATAATTCGGGGAGAAACCCTGCACGCAACCCCAATGCAAGCTAACTCAACCCCAACTCAACTTATGTCGAACGAAGTCTCAACCCTCTACTCAACGGTCAACTCAATTCCGAAATAAACTCGATCTGAAAGCTACACTATACATACTCTCATCCGACACCATATGAATCCCCGACTAAACCCTATACTCGAATCCGACTCAAAACCTATCAACTCTAATTCCACCACAACTCAACTCTCAACTAAACCCTAAGCTCAACCATCACTCAACCCCAACTCAACCTTCAACTCGGCCTCCAACTCAACTCCCAACTCAACCCCAAACTCAACGTTCAACTCATACATGTACTCAACTTAATCTGACATTCACCTCAACCCCTGAATAAGTCAAGTTAACTTTCAACTCAAATCTCAACACAACCCCAAATAAATTCCCAACTTAACTGGTGACTCCTACTCAGCTCAATCTCAAAATCTCTATCTATCAATCTGTAACTGCGCAGACGGATACTTCAAAGGATGCAATGGAGTGTATCTTTCTAGCTCCAGGACGGTTGATGTTAAGATGTTGTAAAGGTTGTAACCGTTCCGCACGACCGTTTGATTGCGTATGGTACCATTCCTTTAGTATCTACATACCTAATTTGGAAGTCGTAGGCGAAAAGATTCTTTGTGTAGCGCTGCAGACGGTTTGTCATATAGATTGGAATACTTCTTTGCGGATGATGATCCGCCTACGAACGATGAACTGCACCGAGTATGACCAGTGGAAGGTATGGTTTGTTTGTGGATTCAGCAACGCCTTTAATTGGTTGCTGCGGGGTAAGGTTTCGGATAAGAGCAGAGGAAACTTTACTTCTATACCGCCAGTTCAAATGTGCGTGAACCGTTGCTGTGACAACTGTTTGGTTGCCTTCTGTTGAATGGTGCTGACCGCATTGCTAGGTTGCGGTTTCAATTGTGAAACGCAAGGACTTCCTGTTTGACCGTTTCCGGAAGCTTGATTATGATCTTCTCTTTTTCGACAGTTCGCATGTGCTGGTTGAGTTTCTTGAATATTGCACCATATTCCAATCCACCAGACTTTGTACGAATGCTAGCATCTTTAGATTATCATCGAGACATATTGTAATTTTAAATCTCTCGCAGTCGCGCATAACTCAAACTGTATAGTTCTTGGCATCTTCACCGCTTTCCTTACTAATTTTAAAGAAATTTTACGTTCAGATACGCTTTGACCTTTTAGTCAAATTGACCTCTGGAGATCATTTGGAGGTCATCTGTAGGTCAAATCTTTCTTTTAAATCTCTTGGCCGATTTTTCGGCTAGGAATGGATCTCGAACCAGGGGGTCTACTATATATTCGGATCAGAAAGTAAAGCCGATCGGATAGTGTAATTTTGATATGAAAACATTTCAATTTTTCCTTCGTTCTTTCTATACTAATCTCTGAATTCAGAAAACATTACTTTCCGATCCTAATACATAGTAGACCCCCTGTTTCAGTGTCCAATTCCGGTGCCCATAAGACTCCAGCACGGCTGGGTCAAGGTCAAATCAAAATCAAACACCTTAATTCGAATGATATAATTTTTCAACCCCCCAGATTATATTTGTGTGTGTCTATTAGTGTATATAGGTACTATGTGTGTCTGTGTGCCTGTGTGTGCATCTGTGCTGATGCCGGTCATTTCTGAAGGGGTTTTCTGGCTTTATGGAAAAAACTGCGCGTGTTGAAGCAATTTTGATTCAAAATTTGAATTCAGACGTTGTATAGATATACTGTTCGGTTCGGAAAAATGGATTTTTTTTTAATGAAGTTGTGTAATGGATTCGCACACACAATGCGAATCGAAAATTTAGGTACGACATGTTGTTTTGTTCGTAAAAGATCTACGAAAGGATTTTGTTTTGTGTAGATTTCATGTATCTCTTTTCAAAGATCAACAATTGTCATCATGTTCACATCGCAAATACCTTGATATCTTCTTTTAAAGTCTATCAAATCTTGGTGAAATCTCTCACCCTGCTCCTCACTGAAGTCCCCTAAATTTTCAGGGAAGTAATCAATGTGGGAATGGAGGAAATGGATCTTTAAATTTACCCATTTTTCGGTAGTTTTCCAACAGTCTGTTGGCAATATTCTTGTAATTATTTCCCAAGCATTTTTTTTTCTGAATTTCTTTGAAATTACTTCAAGCTGCTCGCTCATTAGTTGTCATATTCATATTTGTTTAGTTGTCATGTTCACTTATTAGAGGGCCATCGAAAACACATTCATTGATTTTTGCTTCAGAAATATTGGGAAATTTCTCGAATATAAGCTATTGATAAGCTGTGTAAATAAGCCAAGTTTGATATATAAAGGTAGAACGATAACTTTATGACTATTAATAAAACTCTCTTCAACAATGTTCATAGATCCTGGAGTTAATTCTTGCCTGAGTAGCCAGTCCTTTTTACGTAATATTGTTCTCGGGCACGACTGTCCCACTCACAAATAAAAAATGGATACTTATGGAATAATACATGGAATAGTAGCGTTTTTCTTTTATTTGTTGTGCTATAATATACATTTTGCTGGTCGATTTTTAGATGGCCTGAGCCATTTTTGTTTCGTGCAGTACACGCTCCTCTGCCAACTTTGTAATTTTCTGGACACATTCGTTCACTGCTGTTGAGAATGAAGAATAATTTCTTTTTCGAGTGCGAGCTTTATTTCTAATCGAGGTGGTTTGGCATTGGCTCCTCTTCCATCACATCACAAATTTCCATCGTACTTGATAATTCATTAATCTAGGAAAAAAAAAAGAATTAATTAAATTTTACCATGGATAAAGTCATCTAAATAAATTTTACAACGGCAATGAATACTTACAGTAAATCACATGACTGGCACAGAATCATCTCCCCTGATCGCAATTACACCAAAAATTGAGAGAGCCCTTTCTTCAAATGCCGATAGCTGAACTGTTGTGGTCTTACGCTCATCGCCACCAGTAATGAGTTGTTCTACCCGAATTTTTCGCGATCTGAATTTTAACTGGTTTTCCAGTGATTCAGAGACTGAAAGGTATTTAAGAAATAATTAATGAAGTAAAAAACTCCAGTAAAATCAAACAACACACTATACATACCTTCTTCCATTCATTCGTTATTTTCCGGTCTTTTTAAAGAATTTAACTTCCTGGTTATTTCCTCCCATTTCTCATCCAAATATTTCGGGTATTTTTCCCGGCTAAAAATTGGGGATTTTCCTCAAAACAACTTAAAAATATTTCCAATTGCAAGTGCGTGGTTCGAGCGGCACGATTTTGACGTGGAGTATTCATTTTAATCGTTTAATAATTTATTATTTATTAATTCAGAAAAGCATTTACAAAGCAAAGACAAAACTGAATAAATGTTTTAAATTTGAAAAAAGACAAAAAAAAAAAAGTTTGACAGGCCTACGCATCCTTTGTAGAGTTTTTAGTACAGAAGTTTAAGACTATCACCACCAGAATACCAATTAAAACTTTCGCCTTAAAGAAAAATTTAGCAAAATGGGTCTTAGCTAAGACAGTCTTAGTCTAACTACTGTTATAGTAACAGTTTTCGTATTTATAAACCTCACTATAAGATTTATTTGTAATGTAACAATGGTTATAGTGATCAAAATCCATCACTATAAACGTGGCTACAATATATCCAAGACAAGAAAGTAAATTCGAAATTCATATCGAATTTTATACATGATTTTAAAATGATTTTCGAAAATCGTTGCTATAGCAATAGCAATAGTTACGACTATAAATTCAGGCCTATGTAGTGTTGTAAACCCAAGACTTGAACCATAATAAAGTATTTGCTGTCAAATAGTCTAGCCAATACTCAATTCAAAATGTAGTTTACCCTTATTCTGCATTTAATAATAATAATAATAAATAAATAAATAAAAAAAAAAAATAAATAAAAATTTTAAAAAATGGCTTTTTCAAATGGTATGCTCTGCTAAAGCTGTTCCAAAAATTTTTAAAGTTTGCTTGGTCAGTTTCTCAGAATTCTGATACAGCCCAAATTAATGTTTTTAACCTCTCGCCTAATAGAATTTATAAAAGTAGGTTTACACCCTACATTGAGAATTTCAAGCTCAGAAGAACTTAGGTAAGAAAGCAGAGGCAGGCGACTTTCCTGACTCCACATTTATTACAGGAATTAGAGGCTTGAGATTGATAAGCTTAGCCACAATATCAGGTTAACTACAAAAACACAAGTTCTTGGTTTAACGACAGAACCCTGATAGAAGATTATGCATTTAGTAGAATTTAATCCAGAAAAAACACCATGCAACAGGCAAGCTTCCATTAGACAAATATTTGTGTGCAATACTTGCTGATTTGCTAAGTTGCAAGTTGATCTGTTTTACTTCTAGCATGAAATACATCATAAACATCGGCTATAAAATTTAACCAACCTTGTACACAATTGCAAGGCGATTAGCCTCCCGCTTGCGACGGGGATCCTTCCACCAAATAGTCGAAATGTTAGGAGTATGAGACCGATATTACTAGGAAAGATATCTTTAATTTTGCCACAATCTACAATACATTCAAGACGAAAACAATGTTGTTGTAAAATAAAAATCAAGACATGCCACGACCTGCACTAGCACGATTGCTAATTCCATTCCTTCCAATTTTAGCATGCATTTGTAAACAACAATCTTTTTCCAATTATTTGCATAACTAATAAAGTTTGAAAATTATCACTCTCGTACATTGTTTGCAATTTTGCAAATTTTCTGTACTTAATTACAAAATATTTTACATACACAAGATAAGAAAACTCAATTCAAATGATAAGATGTCAATCCAATCCATGTAAACACATAAATTTTTACAAATTAAAACAAAACTTATTATACCTTGTCATTGAATAAAGTCAACCCATTTACTAACCAAACCACCAATAAATTCTATATTGATCCAAAGTTTCATAAAAGTTTAATTAACAATTTCTTAACTATGCGACGACAATATGGTCGTATAGTAATTTTATACAAATTACACGACAGCTTAGCGGAAGGATTATTATTTGTATTTATTTACTCCACCTAATATATAGTAAATTACTCGTACCTTCCCAACAACACCCACCGGCTATATATTTGTATCGACCTTGCCTTTAAAAAATTAAATTGATAAACGCGAATAGATAAAAGCAAACAAAACGAAGAAAAGTATTTAGATTTATGCTTAAGCCGGACAGCAACGTTGATAACGATCGCGCATTTTATCACACCAAGCGCATACATACTCGTATATCTACATTATATAGTTTATGGTTACTCGTGTATACCCCTAGTATGTTGTTAAGAAAATGTTTTCTTCTGTTAGGTGCCACCCTCTCCCATATTCAACCAAATATTATCTGATATGTATAAACAACAACGCGTTTCATTCGTTTACTATTCTAATTCTAATTTTATTCAGTTAATTGCAGCTTGACGTTATTTAATTATTAAATCTAAAAAAAATTATAAATATAAAATTTAAATATGATTATTATTGTTTTATCAATAAATAGTTCAGTTTATTTCAAACAATCGATTGTTACGGACGCGGTATACAAAAATGGATCGACCGGTCGCTAAGAAAATGTAAACAAATCACCTGGCGAAAACTTGGTGTTTGTTGTTTGATTTTGATAATAAAAAATTTTTATATTTAATTATTATTTATGCAAATTTAATTGTAATTTAATTAAACAGGTAAATAATATTGTGCGCGACCAGTGGAATATAGTGCGTGTGTGTAACAGTGTGTAAATAGTTTTTTTTTTTTTTGTTATAATATTTACAATGCTGTTCTATAAAATTATTGGGTGTTTTGTGATTATATTGAACTTTTATAGACATTCAGTGCTATGTGACCATGTTGAAGGTAATAATCACAGTGAAACTTGTAAGTGCGATTTTTATTATACTTTTACATCGAGGACCCCTCAGCCAAATTGGATAAAAAGTGTGATTTAAGATTTTGTTATGATGGACGCTGTATCATTTCAAACAAGGGGGAGGCCCACACAAAAAATCGATAAAAGTAAACTAAACGAAATTTAGGCTACATAAAATATTGTAACCCACAATACAAATTGAGTGATGACACCATGTGGAGATCCCTATCGACAGTTTCGCAAAATTAGTCTTTCGATATGAACTATTTCATATAGAATTTAGAAATTTTAAATGATTTCGATCCTCACGATCCTGTCGTCCCGATTCGTCCCATCTTTTAAGATCGGCAGTAGAAAAATAGTCCACTCGAGAAGTCTGTTCAAATGCCAAATACTGTGCTCAAACGGCTCCAATTGTGAATAACCATATTCCATGGAATTTAATAATTAGGCATTTAGCCAAAAATACTTAGGTCGACAGTGTCGATTCCACAGACTTTAAACCCTTATTTTAATCATCGGGTAAGGCTGTCTACTTTTTTCCTACTTTTCCTTTAACATAAATTGGATGTCAGCCGGTTCCAAAAATATGCACACCGTTTGAAAAAAACGAAGGTCTGAAAAGATTCAAAATTATAAAAATTTATTAATTTAAAAATTATTAATTTTGCTTAATTTTTGTTATTAACTTTTACCGCATTAACTTCACGAAACAAAACTCGGGCACAGAAAACATTTAAAATTTGATCAATTTAAAACCACAATGGTATGAATGATAAAGGCACTCTTCAAAGTGAAGTTATTTACAAATATAACATTGATGTATATTTGGCGGTTTAACATTTTTTGTCAGCTTTGACCCGTTTAACCTTCTCTAAATTGTTGAGTTTTGCAATCGACTGTCTGTGAGCACCAAAACTTAAAGTACTCAATTAAATGTATAAACATTTTCAGACTATAGTATTAGCTTTAGGTTTTTGGGGGTTGGCAAACAATTTTTCAAAATTTCACAGAGGCTTGAACCTCACGACCCGATAACTTTGAAACTTACAACATAGAAAATGTTACCAACGGAACTAGGAAAATCTTTACATATTTAGATTAATACCTCAGCATTCTAATATTCGCTCTTTAAAGTTTGTTATTCGCTCTTTACTGATCGAATAATAGTGTTTACAAATGATCGATCTAAGTAGTGAAGAAAAGTTATTCTCTACGCAAATTCAACACTATGTTCGCAAACAAAATTAAAAATGAAGCTTCTATACCCCTAATTTATATACCAAAATCGGATTTTTCGCCAAAATTATCAATGTTCCAACTTGATTCTCGATGTTACTCCAAAAATATATATCAAAACAATTGTACACCTTTAACAGGTCCATCAACAAAATGTGTTTTGCTTGGAGTGTAGTACAAGGTGTGTTTTTGGAGTATTTCCCCGTCAACACCCATCCCCATCAAAAACTTATATTCACTGTTTAAATGGATGAAAAAAAGCAATTTGAGTTGTGCATGCAAGCGAGAGTATTACGCTATAGAAAATGAAGTTTTGGTACCACTTCGGTTAAAACCTTGTTTCAGCAATGTTTAAACTTTTAGAGTACATAAGCTCTAATCTCTTTTGTTATATGATCGTGACTTTGGTTTAAAGTAAAATATAAAATTCAATATTTAAACCAACCATCGAGGTTTAAAATAATGAAGTGGTCAAAACCTAAAGCCTTTTAAATTGGTTTTAAATGTTTGCTTGTTTGCTTTACGTTTTTGATTTGTATGATTTTTTGTGAAATCGACAATCGATACAGTTGGAACTTGATAAGCAAACCAAAATTTTAGGTTCAGTACATAAAAATGGTTGAGCAAACAATATTGAGTAAAAGGCACCTACAACAATCTTGAAAAATCACGAAATGAAGTTTCGTAAATCTGCAAACACTCAATAAATAATTTGGATTAATTCAAAATTCGTAAAATTTCAAATTTCGATAACCTCATCTCTGTAAGATCAATAATAATAACTTTGTGTTTTGGTTAATTCAATTCCAAGCTAAACTGCGGAATAATATTGAAAATTTTAAATAACCACGAAAAATAAGAAAATCTCGAACCATATTACATAACATACCAAACAAATCTGAAATAATCTTAAAAATCCCATAAAACATCGAAAATATTGACATAGTATAAGCAATTCGATAGCATCACGTATCTAATCTCGAGAAGCTCGCATAAACTCGAAAATCGCAAATCATCTTAGAATTCTAAAATAATCTCGATATTCTCAAAATATTTCGAATCATCCCCGAAATCTCACACTTGAGGCAAAATTTATCCGCAATTTCAACCAACCGAAATCACTGAAAATGAAAAAGAATCCCCCCCCCCCCCCCCCCCCCAAGTTAAACAAAATTGTATCTTTGAGCAATTTTATCCGCAAGCATCCAACTTGGGAGGGGCAATTCTTTTTTCATTTTCAGTGATTTTGGTTGGTTGAAATTGCGGATAATTTATCCGCAAATTATCTGCATACATGCGGCCGCCTTTAGGGACAAATAACCGATAATCTGGCAAATCGCAATTCGCAAATCGAAAAACATCGATCAATTTTACGAAGCAAATTTTAATTTAAGCTCGAATGATCTCCAATAATCCTTATTAAGACAACACGTATTGCAAATAAAACTTTATTTAAAGAAAAAGAAAATTTTCGAACCCGAAAATCAGGACACCTGGCGAGTGCCGAGATTTTTAACGAAATCGCGACAATACGCGATTATGTATAAAACATGCCGAAACCCTTGTGATTTCTCAAAACTCAAAATATGAGAGATACATAATCGACATCCAGAGGTAAACTCTATTAGGCGAAATTGAAATGTGGATGGATTACAATAACTGCAACTTGCCATAAAATTCTACGCTAAGAATTTGCTTGTCGATTTCTATTATTTCGTGAAAGCGGGCCACAAAAGTTTTTTCAATTGCGCTTAATGAAGCCTAACATAATGTAAGCCTTAGTAATAATAGAATCAATATGTTTTGTAAAGGAAAGATCAGAAGAGAAAATTATACCCAGGTCAGACATGAACTCAACTCTGTCAACCGCCATGTTATAAAGAAAATACTGCTGAAGAATAGGTGATTGCTTTCTTAAAAAGAGATAACCTTACATTTGATTTGACCACATTCAACAACAATTTGTTGTTAAACGACCAACTGCAAAAAGTATTCAAATCACTTTGTAACTTTAAACAATCAGAAATTGAAGAAATCAGAAGCGAATATTTTCATATCATCTGCGTAAAGAAGGCAATGTGAAAATTCAAAACACTCCACAACATCATTAATAAATATTGAGAACAGAAGTGGGCCAATGTGACTACCTTGCGGTACTCCAGAAGTTCCACGAAACAAATTAGAAGCATTAATCTTAACGTATTGTGACCGGTCAAAAAGATAATATTGCAACCGAATGATCAATTTTATCAAAAGATTTTGAAAAGTCAGTGTAAACTACAACTACTTGTTACCGGCTCTCGATCCTGCTGTATAAATGTCCACAGAATGCAGCCAGATTGGTAATTGTAGATCTTTCCGGATGAAACCCATGTTGGGCAGACAAAATAAGAGATTTCACAATGAAAAACAAAAATGTCTACACCATTGTAGATAATCGATAGTTGCTAATTTAAAAACTTTTGCCAGATTTAAAAAACGAACGAATGAAGGATATTTTTATTACAGTCCGAAGGCTTTCATTAAAGATGTGAGCCAGCGGAAGAGCTAACCTTTCTACACAATTTTTAATGAGGATGGGTGGTATGCCATCATAACCAGCCCCCAAATTTACATCAAGAAGAAACAAGCAGTCATAAACCTCCATTTCAGGGAATGTTAATAAATTATAATCAGTACGATTACAAGCAAGTGGAGACGTGTCATATGATGGAAATGACATCGCGGATGGTTCGTACATGGACTCAAAATATTTGGCAAACAGATTGCAGATATCAAAGCTTTCTTTTTAGCATTGAGAAAATTCCAGAATTTTTTTGGATTGGACGTCAAATCAATTTCAATCTGCAAAACGTAGTTATTACATAGGAACCAGAATAAAACTCAGCACCATAATACTATATAATGAATGAAATTTGTTACGCCGTTTTACCAAGCGCAGTAGTTTCCTATTGTACAATGGTTCACGAAACCGAGGTTAATTTTTAATTAAAGGGGCATACCTTTCAACACCAGTCTTGAGTTGTTCGTTGAACAACGAAACGGCTTCGTTCAAGTTTTTCCCACGCCTAAGGAACTCCCAATCAGAGTTGACAAGAAATTCGTTTAAAGAAATGTAGTCAGCATGCCTAAAATAAAAATAAAAAAAATTATTAAGGGAAAAATTCATTATTATTGGAGTATGGTAGATACTCCCGCATGCAGTAAAATCATCACATGAAGAAATATCCGAATACATAACATTAGATAGAAATACCAAATCCAAAAGGTTTTTATTTCCGTTAGAATATCGAACATTTTCTTGATCCTTGTCCTTACCTTTATATAAAGTAGTATAAGAAATTAAAAATTGTCCCCAGGTTCACCCTTCACCAGATATTTTGAACGGTTACTCGATAATTTACCATACATTCGCCTTATTCAACATTGATTGTTACACTAAAATGATTTAAAACAAAAACACAACCAAATGTCAAAAATTAACGATTAAGTTTTAATTATTATCAACCTTATGAAAAAATACAAAAAAATCTTAAGTTTGCAAGAAATTCGTATAATAAGTTTCTCAAAATTCGTTGTTCGTAAAAGAAAGTCGTGTGTTGGCCACACCTCAATTTTTTCTTCGTAATCGTATTGTAGCATTTTATGGTATTTAATCAGCCTGGTGCTATTTTTCATCTTTAATAAATTTTTATTCGTTGGAAACACGTAACCAGAATCAATGGCACGTGTAAAGTCAATTAATATTTAATTTAGAAATAAAATTTCCTGACACATAAAATGTCATTGAATTTTAAAATACTGCGCATTACAATTTATATATGCAAGGAATTCAGTCTAAACTATGTGGTTAAAATAATTGCATCACAGAATTTTTCTGTAAATAAATATGAAATGCCACAGGATATTTGGAAAATAAAGAGACTACGAAACCTACTTTAGAATGTATTGTATAAATTGTAGGTAATACTTCCGATCTAATTGTAATAAACATTGAAATTAGAACGAAAATTGCAATGTTGATGTCATTTTCTAAATTTGGCCTACATTTTGTTTCTAATGAATTTAAATTTCATTCAACTTAAAGTTAAGGCTAGAATCTTTGTGCCTCACAAATCGATTGTTTGGCTAAATTTCCAACTTTTCTAAATAGGTTAGTACATACCAGTCATTCATTTTTTATTTCTAAATTGAGACTTTACGAACATCAAACGAATTTCACCAAATGTTAAAATATTGTGCAAGATTTGTTATTTTCCCGAAGTATGTTTTTCAGAGTATACACGTACGTACCTACATATTATACTTTTTTTGTACACAAATCAAAAACTAAATAGTTTAAATCAAAAGTAACCATTTTTTCATCTAGAATCCTCGCTAAACTCACGGTGTTCACCTGAAGCATTTCTTCAGTGCTTCAGTTGTTCATTCAGTATCTGGAAGAGTTGAATTTAAAATAAAAGTTCATTAACCAAGGCTGTTTTCCAAACGAATATGTACCTATTTATGGAACCTAACTTATTCAATGTAATTTCTTATCTAATTAATTAGTTAGGTTCCACAAATAAGTTTCAAATAAATCTCGTTTGGAAAACAGCCTAAGGAGGTTTTAATTATTCCGCTCTTATATTTATCTGAGAATGTACAAATAAAGTATTTAAGGTGGAAAAATAAAAGCAAAATCCGCTCTACCTGCAATTCAAATGAGAAAGAAAAAGGAAAAAGCAAATACAGGTGATCCTCGTATAACACGGCACTTTTATAACATGGTTTCGCTATAACCCGGTTCCACTGCGCCAAAAATTTAGCTTAACACAGTTTGTACAATATAACACGGTTTTACTACAACAAGGTTAAATTTCCTCATTTAACACGTTGCCTAGTCGAGTAGAAATCCTGGGTTCTTCAGGCGATGAAATCCTTAAGGTAGGACAACCATTTAGAGCCTTCAAAAAATCGGTTTTTTTTTTGCTTTAAAAGTTAACTTTAATAAATTTTTTGAGGAAACTGAAGGCTTGCATTGCCAAAACTTTAAACGCGATTTTCTGTGCAGTAGTAGTAAGTGTGTGGATCAAAACTTGCACAAAAAATCACAGTCGAACAGTCGCCTTCAATCATTTCAAATCGGCATTTCTAATTTTTCATAATTGTTATTCGTTCAAAGATGAAATTGCTAATAATAAGTTCGGATTTATGAAAGGAATCGTATCGATGGCTTAGTAAATATCGGTCCTAACCCACATTTCTAACATTTGTCAAGAAATGCAAAAAACAAGTTTTTTGAAACAAAATTGAAATTGAATGTAGAACGTGTTTTATTGGTTTTTAGGTTAAACCAGTCGCACCGAAAGACGCAACGTGTTTTATTTTACATTTTAGTATCAAAATGTCATTTTTGAAAAAAATGTGGGTTAGGGCCGATATTCACTAAGCCATCGCCATACTATTTAAAAAATTTGTTAAAATTCCAAAATTTTCATGAAAACGCAATTGTTTAGTTAGTTTGGAATGTCTATAATGATATGTTTATCAGGTATGCGTTGTCATATTTGATCGACGATTAAAAACGATGATTACAGATCACATACGATTTCTGTAAAATCGCAAAATTATTCATACATATATGTAATTCGAATGACGCAGTTCATAAAATTAAAGGACATTGAATACGCTGGCTCCTCATCTTAGAGAAATCCCTCACTTATCCTGATTGTGCAAAATAATAAGAAAACTGGTTCTTCATCAAAATCGACGTGGTCAGATTGTTGGCACCGTTCAGACCATCTATGGCGAATGAAAACCTTACATGCCCGATTTCAGAACAAAACAGCAATTCGTCAGTTAAATAATATTTCCTCTCTTTCTTCTTTTATGAAATTGCAATTTGTTTCATAATTCAAAATCAATGCTGTCTGGATCATAATTCTTTTTTACATGAACATTTTAAAGGGAGAATTAAATTTTTATTTGAGCAATATGTATTGAAAAGGCAAATATTTAATTCTCCCTTTAAAATGTTCATGTAAAAAAGAATTATGATCCAGACAGCATTGATTTTGAATTATGAAACAAATTGCAATTTCATAAAAGAAGAAAGAGAGGAAATATTATTTAACTGACGAATTGCTGTTTTGTTCTGAAATCGGGCATAAATAAATTGTAGCTACTTCTATCATCCACTTAAAAATACTGGCACTCGCAGCACTAAGAATTTTGTTTATTTTGACAACGCCACGTCATTTTGTTGTTTTCATTATATTTTGTTATTCCAAAAGTATAAATATATGAGGAAACGTGCGAATACATTTTATCCATATATAAAAATGAGACGGACATACTAAAACTTTTTTGTTCTTTCAAAATGTTACTATGATCTTTTAAATGTTGGGCAATTTTTACGAAAAATAATAAACAGGTTCATATTTCGATTTTTCCATTCTTTTTCGCAAAAAAAAACTTGTGGATTGCGGTAATTAGTATTAAATAACACATTTTGAATATGCCTCTTCATAATGGAAGGAGATAATTGACGATTGTAAAAGTAAGAAAACCGCCTCTTACGGAAGATAGAAAAAGTGGACCGGAGACATACAAATTGCGACGCAACCATAGTAAATAATTATGTTATCAGCTCTTCGGCGGAAAATAGAAAAAATGAAGCGGATACATAAAAATCGAGACCCTCCAATCGTCAATAATAAAATGAATACTTTTATCGTACATCTTCTGTCTTTTAAAATAGAGCAAAAGATTAAATGTAAATCAGTTTCCTATTGTACTAAATGAAAATGGCAGATGTACTAAAAATTAGCTTTGGTATGTTTCCATGCTAAAATACAAATTTTTAGTAGGTGTCTATACTCATGAAAGGGAAAATCTGTAGTCTCGATAGAATATCTGGATAAAAAGCAAGATTTGCATGTACATACAATTAATAAATTCTGTAATTCAAGGAAATGAATTAAAAACGATAAAATGTAGCGTAAAAAGTCCTATTGGATAAAATTAAACTGAATTATTTGTAATACAACCACAAAAATAGAGAAATTCTGGAGGTAATTTATAGAGATCTATCGAAGCTTATAAAAAAACACAGCATAAATTGAAAAATAATTTAGGACTTGTCGGGAAACTTCTCGTTAACCGCCTGATGGTAAATAGCGAAATATAGTCTGTTTTCCGAGAACAAAAGTGACAATTGACTGCTTGACGTCTGTTCTTTTGTTGTAACTGGAGAACCACATTAGAATATTCGCAATTTCAGTTTCGATCTGATGAGGATTATGAAAACTTCAGTCATCTCACTCAGCTCTAGGATATTTAGTACATATCAGAGTGTGGGAAAATATAATTATTCTATGACTGTGTCGGAAACCCATGATAAATATTTTTTAGTATACATTTTTGACATTTCTTTGAAAAATATTCCCCTACATTCACAAATTTTTATTATGCTAGCCGAATAGATCATGTTTTCCGAAAGAGGCAGCACGATTGTTGAAAAAGTACAGAGCGTTTTCCGAAAGAGACAGCACGGTCAAAAAAGAAGTACATAGCGTTTGCCGCTAGATGTCACTACACATTATAAAAAATATTTCTGACGTTTTTCAAATGGGGATTGTCAAAATCAATTTAATTATGACGTACATATTAATAATAATCACTTTTATTACACGAAAATATTTTTGTTTTTGTTTCCAAAATTCACACATAAAAATGTCATACAATTTTTGACAGCAAATAGTTAGTGACACCTAGTGGAATTATGTGAAAGTTGCTTATGTTTTCGGAGTTTTCCGAAAGATGGTAGCTCTTGCGGTTGTTGAAAATTTGACATTTAAACATGATCTATAAGTCGTATTTCCATGAGAATTTTACAACAACAATTGCTCGCGATACGAATTAAATAATTCAAACCAAAAGTTTGAATTATTTAATTCATTCCTAATTTTAGTTATACCACCCGACACCAGACGCCAACTTGGTCTTTCTACTTGTTGTTTTATTTCAATTCGAAAAAATAATTCGCGACTTGTTTCCATGAGAAAAAATAATTTGAATTCATTTTTCTCATGGAAATACGACATATGTGTAATAATTTTTGGTATATTTCCTCGCTTCACATTTTTGTTGCTTAATTTTAATTACAATAAATTTCGAGAAATGGATAGTTGTCTGGGCAAAAAATGTCATTAATGGTATATTTTAAAATTAACAATTAAGTTAAATCGGTATACAGTACGTCAATCACACAAGTAAATCAAATAATAAATTTATTCTGTAGCTGTCACAAATTATCATAGGAATTGACTATGATAATTTGGGTGGGTGCAGTTTTTTCAAATAAATGTCAAAAATTAGTACTAAAAAATATTTAGGTTTCGGACACAGTCTATGTCGGCGTTTGTGTACCTAATTATGGAACACTCTATACCTGGTTGCACTGTATGCAGTCATTGTTTCTACCGTTTGAATAAACCGGTCCGTTGAAGGAACAAAGAATTAAACATTTTCGTACCAACCTTTGTTTAGTCAACTCTTAAATTATAATAAGTTTAAAACAATAAATAATTGTACAATTTACGTGTTAAATGTTTAATTAGTGTGAATTGATAGTAAATATTATCATATTTAATAAAAAGATTTACTATACTGATGACTACCGAATTGGTTTCGGTTTATGGTTACGTTCCTAATCCGGTCCAACAATCCATTTTCATCCGGTTCAGTTTGATTTTGAAAAAAAATGTTCAAATAGCACTTCAAAAATTATGTTTAAATTGCTATTTAGCTATTTCGCATTGCAAATGCTGTATCTCCAGTACAAATTTTAATATTTCGACGAATTAATTAATTCATCGACCTTTCAGGCACAGATCAAAGGAATTGTATCGCTCGTATCGCTTCACTAATAGTTCTACAACTACCTCAATTGTTTCAAATTTTGTTGTGATTGGCTTAATCCGTTGGAATCGTTTGGTATCGACGAATGTACTGGGGCGATTTGCGGATTGAATGCTTCGTCAACTTTGCAGACACAGATCAAAGGAATTGTTTCGCTCGTTTCGATTCTACTGATAGATTTACATCAAATGTGCCTGAAAGGTTGACGAATCAATTTCGATTATCACGACCTTTTTACAAAAAACCCTAATTTTATAGCATTTTGGGCCTCATTTTGATAATTATGTTTCTGAATTTTAGTTTTCTGGATTTCTTTTTTCTGAATTTTTTTGAACAAAAAAATAAATTGAATAATTTAAAATAATTTAATTGAGTAATTTTTTGTTTAGGATTTTTAATTTCTGGTTTTTTTTTCGAGATAAGGTAGCTAACCCAAAATATTGATCACATTAATATAGCATCACTACATTTGCCTGAAAAAAAGATTACCCTCCATTAGAAAAGCAAAAAAATCGTTTTTCAACAATTTGTATTTTTTAATAAATATTCACATAATAAAACAAAAAATTCCTTAATTCCGCTTAGCATTGGTCCCTCTCCTTTTGTTATCAAATTATAGTTGGGTCTTCTGCTGGCAATTATATAAATTTGTGTTTTTCATGATTTTTTTCTTTTTTGATAATTCGAGGGTAACTCCGGCCATCCGATCCATTCGGCGTTTTGAAATTCGGCCCTTCGACTCATTCGGCCTTTACACATTCGATCTTTCGACACATTCGGCCTTCCGACCCATTCGCCCATTAGACATTCGGCCTTTCGATACATTCCATCCTTTGACGTTCAGCCTTTCAACATTCGGCCTTTCGACCCATTCGGTCTTTCGGCGTTTGGCCTTTCGACATTCCGACTTTCGACATTCGGTCTTGCAACATCAAACGGTTATTTTAATTATTTTATTATTTTGAACAAATGTAAATTGGTTTGAGCTCATTAGAAGGGACTTTTTAAAACTTTGAAAAGGAATATTGAACTTTTAAACTTTACAGTATATTACTCTTATTTCCCCACTTATTCATATCGCAGTATTTCAAGTACAGAAAACAAAAACCACTCACAAATAAAATGATAAGATGCTATTGAAAATCGTATAATCCTTATTATTGTTATTGGACAAATATCTTAAGCTTCTCTCACCATAAACCAACTTTGATTTGAATCATTCCTCAAATCTAGCTTCGTTTTGTTTATATCTTATAATATATTTATTCTAATATTCTAAACCTATAAAGCGCAAATAAACATTTTATTGTACTTTAAATCGCAAAAGTGTGATATCACACTCCGATGGTGATATTTACAAGATACGACGACGACATTGTAAATCCAAAGAAAGTTATATAAGGTAGTAAATAATAAAAAAAAAATATTTAATCTAAAGAATAGAGCTGTAAGCATGTCAATATAGGAAGTTAAAATGTAGAACACTGATTTATTGTCTATTTGGACACCTCTTTTTTATTGCTGTGTACACATCGCGGTTTTCTGATTTCATTATCAGCTTATATACTTTATTTATATTAAGATAACGTGTACGATTTATTTAATCCGTTAACTGGGATTTCATAATATTATACCATTTATCGATGAAACGCATTTCATTCAAATGATAAAATTTGTAAATGTTAAAAAATACAGATACATAATTTTGCATTGTTTATGGGTTACAAAGTGCTTACTCTTTCGGGGGAGGGGCGGGGGGCGTAAAATAATGGATATATGATGACACCCATCAAAATTTTGCTAAAAGGTGATAAGAATAATTGTTGAACAAAGCACCGCCCCCAAAATTCTGTATTATTAGTCGTATTTCATAAACACTGTTGGAATAAAAATTGTAATTCTAGTGGCAGACGGTAGACTTAAAAGAATTTGCCACGTTTGAAGAATAATCTGCTTTGTGCGGGTTCTAAGTTCAATTTCGTATACTTATATTTTATGTCAAAAACGGCTGCAATTGTCTGCAAGTGAATAAACCACTTAGTTAAAAAAGTTCTGAGGGTTGAGGGGTCTTTATATGGGTACTGACATGTAGGTGAAATTTGTAAGAAAATTTCCCCTTGTAGGGGCCAAAAACCTTTTAAGTAATATTGGATTTATATTTCTATCTGAGCTGTCTAGCCTATACACCTAATATTCCTTCAATTTCTTTATTTCTTGTTAAATTTATATTCGATTATTATTTATTAAAACTTTATAACCGTGACTAATCGGTAAAAGAGGGCAAAAATATTAATAAATCAAATAATCAAGCCACATGACATACGTCACTGCGTTATCAAAAATGGACTTGATTTTCAGCCTCGAATACTATAATCCAACTGGTGGTTTTTTTTGTTTTCGTAATCCAACTCGTGTGTGTCTCACCAAGCAAAAAAAAAAAAACAACAAAAAAACAATTACGCTAAAATATTTAAAAATGTATGCTAATTAACCGAAAAGAATTAATAGCTTAACTCATGTTATCGTCATATATAGAGCTTTTGTAAGATTTCACACCAAGTCAGACGTTTTTTTTCTATAAAATATTAATTGCATTTTTTTTCAAAATTTTCATTTTTATTAAAAATAATTTCAATTAAATTATGATTTGCGAATTATGTTGCTAAGAGGGACTTGCTGATAATGAAATCCTTGGCACGTACCATTACACAGCTATGAAAAATGAATATTAAAACGGGGGAATTGAAAAAGTAACCAAACGGAGAATCTAAATCAAGAAACATGCCATCACTGCAGCTCTGCTTCAAAATATATATTTTTAAAATTATTTTGTTAATTATGTATGTGGTCAACTCATTTCTGCATACACTATTACGAATGAGCACATGCTCAAAATAGGGTGTGTAGGTAAGCCGGGAATTTAGTGATCAAACATCAATTAAATAAATAAACAATTAAATTAAATTTTATTATTAAATTTTTCAAATTTAATAATAAAATAAAGGTTAAATTTAATCGATCTTGTCTCATAAAAATTCAACATAAATATTTATTATGAATATAAGGTATGGATGTATCCAAAATAAGGTAATCAATCATACCAAAAATCCGTAAATCCCATCAAAAACATTGTTCGAGAATTTTTAAATCCGATTAAAACTCACAAAATACAATAAAATTAATTAATTTTGATAAAAATCGGACGCATAACAAAAATCTTATCACACTTTTTATTTTTTTATTTTTTTGTTTTTATTTTTAGTGATGAAATCAATTTATTTTTTTTTTTATATTTTCCAGACAATTTTCTAGACGAAAATGTAAATTACATATTGGGCGTGGATCTAGAGGTTTTGACGGATAATAAACTATTTAGTTTTCTATATCCGTCGATAACACCGAATGCAGGCCTCACGAGTTTACAACAAATTGAAGAGGACGCTTGGCATTGGATGCCATACAAACGATTACAATATTTTTTGGAAACAAAAATTATTTGCCCAGGTGAAGAACCTAATGAAGAGTTCCCGAAGAGTATATTCACTTGTAAGTTAATGAAAAGATTTTTTTTTTTTATTAATTTTTTTAAATAGAATCACGCTGGCAGAAGTGTTCTTAAAGAATATGGCCATTGAGCCTGATGTAAACAAGGGCGGGATGCGAAAAGGAATTTACCTGATTTTTGGTGATTCGGCTAGTTGGAGTCTGCCAACAAATGCTTCTCTTGGGCGACCACAAGATTTTCTACCGTTTTGTAGACTTCCTTCGTTCTGAAATGTTCATATCCCGAATTCACAGTGCAACAGAAGGAAGCTCTTAATATCATTACAAAATTTTACCACGAAGTTCGGAGCAATTTCAAATAAATTGACTTGATTATCATGAGAACTCCTCATAAATTTGTTTGTAACATTTAACTTGGGTATAATAGTGTTAAAATCATGGGGCGCGTGATCCATTTTTATGGCAACGAAAAATAATAAATCAATTATATAACAAAACCGTGTCCCATAAATTAATCAAACCGAACTCCTAACTCCAAACAAATATAGACACCATTATTTTATACTGAAGGTTTATCGAATCCATACTAAAGGTAAACAAAATAAACGTTTATTGAAAAAAATTTCTAATTACAATTTAATTAGGTAATAAAATTTACATCAGTTAGTATTTGTAAACTACTCGTTCATCAATATTCGTGTGTAGATTAAGAATTATTAAAATATTATGTTATTATTATTAAGTACGCGGTAGATTAACCAACCATGTCTTAATAAAAAGTATAGCAAAAAAATACTGATTTTGAATTTTCTTATAATTACAGTAGAACAACTAAGAAACGGTGCTGTAGTACTGTATTTCCTTGGCGCAATATACTTTTTCACATTACTTACGATCATATGTGATATCTATTTTATACCAACTGTTGAACGGATTTGTGAAGTGTTGAACCTGCCTAAGGTAAATATTATATTTAACATTATGAAGTTATTGTCTGTCTGTTTGTCCCTAGTTATTTTTGGGTTAGAAAATTTATGATTTTTTTTATTATAGGATGTCGCCGCCGCAACTTTTATGGCAACAGCAACGACAACACCAGAATTCTTTACCAATGTTTTCAGTACATTTATACTCGATTCTGATCTTGGAATCGGAACCGTTATTGGCTCCCTAATGTTTAATACACTAGGTGTTGCAGCATTAGCCAGTTTAGCGGCACCAAAGGTATATTGTAATACAAATAGTATGCATAGTTTAAAGATAACTTACACAGTTTTATATAATTACAGCCTCTCCAAATCGATTGGTGGCCAATATCACGTGACTCGGTATTATACTCAATTAATTTATCGGTACTCATCGCATTTGCTTGGGACGGGCAAATATTTTGGTATGAAGCTATGGTATTTGTCATTCTATGGATTGTCTATTACGTAATTCTATTTCAAAACCGTAGAATTATGCGATTTGTGAAATGGATCGTACAAGATCGCTTGAAATGTTGTCTATCGAACAAATTTAGTAAGTATATTAAAGTAAATAAAAAAACAAAAAAAAAATTTAATTTAAAGCAAAACATTTGATTTGCAGAACAATTTAATCGAACCATAAGTACAGACTCGTCAATCGATGAACTAGAGACAAGACCAAAAATAGGCGATTCAATTTATACGATCGAAAATAAAAATGATATTATGAAATCGACAAGCGAGATTATACCTTCGACACAAATCGCAAATAATCCTGCTGGTACTATACCAGCTGCTGCAGCTGATGATGATGATGATAAACCTACAAGTTTATGGAAAATTCCGACTCACTCAAAATTACGAATGTTCTGGTTTTTCTATACGTGGCCGATAAAAATTTTACTCACCTGTCTCATCCCAAATCCGAAGACATTTCCAAAACTTTTTCCACTTTCATTTTTCATGTGTATTGTGTGTATTGGTTTAAATTCATATGTAATCGTTTGGATGATGGTACGGATCGGAGAAACATTATCGATTCCAGATTCAGTTATGGGATTAACGTTTTTAGCGGCGGGTGGCTGTCTACCCGAAGCTATTTCATCGATTATTATGGCGCGAAAAGGAGATGGTGGATTGGGCGTATCAAACTCATTGGGCGCCAATTCATTAGCCATTGTATATGCACTCGGTTTGCCGTGGTTTATCCGCACATTGATCGATGGTGGCAGCAGTAAAGGCGAATACGGAGCATATGTTAATATTCATTCGTATGGCATCGAATGGGTAATTTTATCACTCATTTTAACCATAGCCTGTTTGTATTTTGTCGTAGCAATATTCGGATACAAGTTACGGAAAATTGTAGGCTTTTTTCTAATAATTACTTATTTGGTATTTATAACATTTGCAATCCTAGTCGAATTAGATGTATTCTTCCCATCAGGAAATGCCTGTTGAGTCTATTAAATTGTATATAATAAAGTATTTATAAAATGTGATATTTAAATGAAAACAAAACAAAAAAATAAAATAAAATAAATAAATCAGAAACTTTTTTTTTAAAGACAAATTGTTATCAATGTGTTTTAGTAATGTATACCGCCATGCCGCGCCGTCAAGATAAAATCGTGCATAGGCACTTAAGAAACGACAAAAATTAAAGTTAGTTGCCAAAATGCACCAACCAAATATATTATTCAACAAAAAACACAACACCAGATTAGATACAATCACCGCACGCAACACAATTAAATCAGGTGATAACGACAAGAAAAGTACATAGCACGACTGAACAATAAACACAACTTAATATAATAACTACACAACATCATAAACCAAAAAAGTTATGTTCACTGATAACGTACAAAAAGTGACAATAAATCAAACGGCACAGCTCGTGTATTGTTGTAATCATAAATATTAGTAAATCTGTATAAATTGAAGTGGGCGCGAATATGAAATCAATCAAAAATTATTTTGATTTACACATTTATGTATGTTATGAATGAATTGGTGGTATACATATGTCTAATCAATATACATACTCTATATTATATTCGCGTGAATTAATCAAAAACGTTATAAATTTATTATCGTTATCGTATTAGCGTATAGTCTATAGTTACATGAACTCCATAATAATATAATAAATTTTGATGATAAGGCGTGAGTAATTCAATTTTTTTGTACAAAAGTAGCATTCCCAATTAATTAATTGCTAAATTTACGATCGTTGTTTAATTTGTACTGAACATTAAATTTATTAATAACTTTCACCCCAGAAAACTGTTAACCCGCAGTACAGATTATGGGAGGCATCCAAAAATGCAACCAATAATTAACCAAGAAGTAGTCAATAAAACTCGTTTCTACTTAGATGACAAATATCCAGGCCTAAATCAACTGTGTAAATGGTATAACAGAAATGGTCTAGGATGATTTTTTAAGCTCGCGGTTGCATAATTTATTTATCATTTTTGGAAGGCTTAAAATCGAAAACTGAGATTTAGTCAATTACATCGGCCACAAGCATTGATTATAAATATTAAACCGGCATAGAAAGATCTCTGAAAATATTAAGAATATTAGTATGTTTAAGTTTAATATAAAATATAATTTTAAACGGCATCATTTTCAAGAGAAACGAAATGCTATCGCTATGGTAAAGCTAGCCAATCACCGCTAATATATTTACACTATTGAGACTGACCAGCTGATTTGTTTCCTATGCTCGTCCTCCCATAGAAGAATTCTGGATATGTAATAAATATGTATGGTTTTTTAATCATAACAGATTTCTTCTTCTCGTATTGATACGAAAACTCGTAATAAACTACCCTCCACTCCGCCTTTATTTCTAAATTTTACCGTAGTTCAAATTGAATCGTTTTTCAGCATACTCGTATGACTGTATATTTTTCGTAAAATTTATTTAAATTATTTGATGCAACTGAACATGGAAATTGAATATCTTTCGGCAAACATTTATTTTCTTCTATATTTCTAAACCGATTAAATTCACTAAAATTTAATTTAATTCACACAAATAATTAAAATTGGCACATAAGATAATTTCAAATCATAACCATTTTGAAGCGAAACTTGACTAAACTGACAATCAAAGGAGAAACAAATGAAAATTAAAAAAAAAGCCGGTTTTACAAAATTGATACATCGAATGAAGGACATTGCACATAAAAGATGTATTGGTAATAAAATTTGATTTTTTTCGTATTTAATTTAAAATTGAATCGTTTAATTAATGTTATAATTCGAATAAAAATTTATTTATTTTATATACGAGTACGACTAGATCAGAGCAATAGTTATGTAACCATTTTGCTTCTGCAAAATTATCTAGACCGTTAGTAAAACATAATTTATAGATTAGGGCTGCTTTCCAATTTGTAATAGGATAAATCTGACTGCGGTCAAGAATTCAGCCACTGTGCAGTTTAAGCTGCACACAAAAAATCGAAAAGAATATATAAAATGTCGGCTGCTTTTTAAAAACTTCATGACTAAGTATATTTTCCCGGTTTGCTATGACACCGATTTTATCCATCTGTATATGTTGTATTTCCATGAGAATTTTACAACAACAATTGCTGGCGATACGAATTAAATAATTCAAACCAAAAGTTTGAATTATTTAATTCATTCCTAATTTTAGTTATACCACCCGACACCAGACGCCAACTTGGTCTTTCTACTTGTTGTTTTATTTCAATTCGAAAAAATAATTCGCAACTTGTTTCCATGAGAAAAAATAATTTGAATTCATTTTTCTCATGGAAATACGACTTATAGTCGTATTTCCAATTGACCAACCGGAAGCACCCGCTAGCAAACCGCTAGTAGAATGATTTTTGTCTTTGCTATGGTTGATTAGTAAAGGTCGCTGCACGAGTATGGATATAAATCCGTACAATCTGAATCCGGTCATTCATCCAATGAAATTACCCAAATATTGTCATGTGACCGAAAAAAATATTCCCCTATTTCTCCTCTCGAGTTAAAATTATTTCAACATTAAGCAAAATATCCGCAGAAAACCAACATAACCATACCAAAAAATATATATTACGAGCTATTTTTCCCCTATTTTTAGTTTATTTGCTTATTTCTGACTTTTCGATTTTTAAAAAAATTTGTTATTTTATTAGTATTGAAATTTTCATATAATGTATTTGTTATTACTGAAACTAAAAGCAAAGAGAAGTTGATAAAATTTATTTAGCAAAAGTTCAAATAAGTTACTAACTTCGTTCGGATTCAGATTGTACGGATTTATATCCATACTCGTGCAGCGACCTTAAGCTCACATTTGGATGTTATGAGTAAAACATAACCTCAAAATCGTAATTTTAACATAAATACTAAGAGGTTCTACATTTAACCACCTGGCGTCGAAATTGTGCGTAACTGCTTCTAGCTGCTCGTAATAAAATAGCAAGAGCAGATCAAATAACTTGTAATAACTATTACTAAGGTAAATCGCTATCAAATTTTGAAGACAACATGAATCTTAAGTAGGGATGGCATTACTAAGTAGTAATTGAACGAATCCCAATAAGCAACTCAATTAAATATTAAAACGAATATAAAATTATTAATATTAAAGGAAAAAAAAATAAAATCTTGGTTGAAAAGTAGGAATCAATTTTATGTACATATTCGCCTTTAAAGGGCCGCAAGAGGCGCTACGATCGCCACTAGTTAAAGGTGAACAGCAATTCAGCGTTTATTTTTATGTGCGTTATTTTTTAATTATTTTGTCGCTGAATAAATAAATATAACTTTTATGTGCAATAAATGATTGTTTTGAACCGAAATCAATAACAAAATTGTCCAATTTTGTATTTTTTTTATTGCTGTTCACCTTTAACTCTAGTTCAATATCGTCCACCAGATGTCAGCCACTTTGTGTTAAAAGGCGAATACAATTTTTTGACTTTTTTTTCATTTTCTTCGTTCAACGGTTAGTGAAGCCATCTCTACCCAAGAACCAGGTACTAGCATTTTAAAGCACCCCAACAAGCAGATGGTTTCCTCAAGCTTTACTATGAGAATTATGACCAATTTCCCTTATAGGTTATTATAATTTATTTGGAGCAGATACGAGTAGATAATTTAGCGAAGACAAAACCATTATACTACCGGTTTGTTAGCGGGTGCTTTGGGTTGGTCCATTGGAAAGCAACTAATATATCAGCGTTATTTGGAGCATTTTGTACCACGTCTTCATCAACTAAACCATGCACCTTCACAACAAATTTCTCAACAAATTTTCAGAGTGACGGCAATCATTCTCTTGATATATTTGTTTATACTTTTCGCCACTCAACAAATCGTCTTCTTCATTTCGAAATGGATAAAATAACAAAACTATCTCGCGACGATTATTATCATATTCTTTATCGATATTATAATCGATCAATACTAAATCAACTAAAGATATCGTATCCATATTATCTGGCCGTTTTTCATATTTTTCGATAATCATATCTAGCCATATATCATTAGATTCCTGAGCACCCATCTGTTGATCCAATTGCCCTTTAGTTTTTTCACTTTTAATCTTTCTTGTGGCTAAGCCACAGATCCAGACTGTACGATAGAATAATACTGTTCTTCGGTCGATATTTCGTTGTTATATTCCAAAATTGCTCCATATTCTGATAAGTAGCTTCAATTGAGTAAATTTACGTTTTAAATCTTTACGGTGTCTATCATTCGCCGCCAACGGCAAGAGCACTAACTATAGACTACTAGTGACTATTTTTGGTGAATTTCAGAAATACGCGCCCTACGCCCTAGGCTCGTTTCGTTGAAATTTAACCGAAAAAGTCACCGATAAATTTAGAGTGAAATGCATCATTTCAGTCGAAAACGGAAATTATTTTATACCAAAGTCACCGGTGGTTTTTTTTCGGTGAATTTCAAGAGTACGGGCCGAGAACCCGTATTCTTGTAATTCGACCATAAAAAGTCACCGATGACTGCAGTAAAATACCTCATTTCAGACGCAAAATAAAATTGCTTTGTATTAAAGTTGCCGGCGACTTTTCTCGTTTGAATTACATTCAAAAATTCAGCAACTGCGCAGCTAGTGCAGTCACTTTTACGATCAATATCAGATTATGGCTGCATTCTTGTAGATAAATTTGATTTTCGAATGTCGAATCGTGAGTATTTTGCCGCAGAGATAATTTTAGAACGCAAAGTTGGATAATCTGCGCAGTTCATTGAATTTTTGAATGCATCCAAAACAATTGCAATTGCAAACTCTAGAAATTAGCAATAGATATTTTTTTTTATTTACCTACATAAATGGCGCACGCCAAACGTTTTTTTCGTCCATACTATAACAAGCATCTCAGTAAATTCTAGAATAAACTTTATCGTTTAAATTTTGTACTGACGAATTTTAAAACGAGCTCAAATGGCTTTTAGTATTTATTTCACCAGGCTCCTCTTAGTTCTCTCTTCTGCTATAACTCTCTGCCAATTTCAATGTAAGGAATAGGCTCTGCCTAATGGGTCACTCTGTTATTATTAGGCTGTATTTCGAGAGTAAGAAGCCAGTCCTCCAAGATAGCTTATAGAAATAGAATTGCAATTGGTAGATAGACGAAAGGAATATCGATCACTTGGTCAATGGTCTAATGATAAGTAGCCTTCTTTACTAAGCATCCACTCAGATACTTAACTTTATCTGCTAACGTAATGTCTGTAACCCAACCAGTTGCAATTTTTGTATTCTATATTCACTCTCTTTATATTGTATTTTACTCTGTCAGATCTCGAATCATTGTTATTGCTGGAATTTTCCGCCTCCACCTCCGAAGAGGTTTTAATTGTAGATGTTGATTCTAGAAGATATTCAAATTATTTAAAAATTGCTTAGACCAGATCTCAAAAGTGGTGATCATATTATGAGTAATAATTATCGCCTCGATTACTTCTTCTTTCTGTTAAAGGTAATTTGTAATCATAATTTGTCGTAGCATGGTTGAAGATTTTGTGTATCAAGGCATGGACGAAGACACAGCTCTGAGCTAGAGATGACGATATGATGAAATTGGTTTTGATTTTATTTCACTGCTACCAATACCTGATGCACATTAATAATCCCGCAGTTAATTTTTGGGATATACTTAATGATCCCCATATATATCCATCAATATTAGGTACAAAAATCCAAAAGTACTTTTATCTCGATGGCTCTGGTGGTATCGGTAAAACTTTTTTTTACCTGTGTCATATGGAATGGAGCACGCAGACGGCATCATGTATTGCCCTCGAAATTGTTGATTTAGTGTTTCCCGATTTAATAAACTCGGGTGGCGATTTCAGATAGGTATTATGTAGTCCGAGGAGGAAAGACGGGATCAATTGTTAACGCAACAATTAAAAAATCGTTTTTATCATGTTGAGGACCTAACAACTGTTGTTTTCTGAAAATCATTTACATTGTATGACACTTCCTCAATATCACAGCGTGCAATTTAAATGCGGGCATGAAACCTCTATCCTTAACAACATTTGTTGTTCCAAAAGATGACATTTGAAAGAATGAGTTACACTTTCGAATGTTTTGTTAAAACACTTTCTCGGTAGTTCCAGAGACGTAAGATAGAAGAGGTTAAGGTAGCTCATACAGAGTTGGGAAATTGAGTTTCCCATTCGAATAACATATGGAGGGGCTATCCTTTGTGAACGTTGAAAGCATGACTTAAATACTCCCAACTTTAAATCGATTCTGAAACTTTCTCTTGATCAATTATATGCGATTGTTTTCAAGCCGTGTTTCACGCTAATCAGTTCTTCCAGCAGCTCTTACAGTAGAAGTTTTAAAGTTGCTGAAAGAGGAATTCATGTTGCTCAGTGGTTTCAGTTTCAGCTGCTTTAACCTCCCGACTTCTTCAACAATTTATTTCAAATTTTACGACAAATTTCACATTGATTACCAACGGTTTTACAAACGATTTGCTTCAAATTTCACGTTGATCAGGTGTTTTATCCGCACTTGTGATTTTCATTTTCATCGTCCTACAGTTTAACAAATTTATAAACTGAAAACACAAATCTAATGAAAAACTGAAAAACTATTCACCAATAATTATATTGTTCCAATGTGCATAAACAATCGGGAGTAATGGACACTCGGATAACTACAATGGAGTACATATTTACACAAAACAATTACAAAACATGTCCACTTCGAAATGATTCACTCTTCGAACTGTGTTTGAACATGACATTACGAAAACAAAAGATGTTTTTAAAACTAAGCCGGTTTTACGCGTACCATATTTTGTACCAAAGGATATTTCTTGTAGAAGATGTAAATTTTAAATATGAAAGGTTAGTACTTTTCCTCCTCTCTTTATAAATTGAGAATATTCAACGAGGAAACGAAACGATGGGGGAGCAGTACTCGATTCTGTCATGTTGAACAATAAACTCTTTCAAGACGAGAGTGTTATATTTTATTAATGGAGCTAAATAAAATATTAAACTTATGATAGGTAAACAAATACATTTTTGTGTAAAGGAAAATTTTGATTTCAACCCAAAATCTATCCAAAAGTATACAATCACTTGCATTAATTTACTAATTGTAATGAAACACCTTGTCCGAAAGTGTTAATAAATCAAGAGTTATAAAACAATCAAAATAATTGATTGAATATACACACTTACCTGTTTAAAGTAAGTATATATACATAACTTAATTGATATTTTACATTGCCCTGCATATAGACAACCTATGTATATACCATTACATTATCATTATCATGCAATCTTTTGTGTATATTTGGATTGATAACAAGCACACAAACAGAATGTGTGCGGTACTACATTGTTATCATTAAAATACAATTTGTACTACTTATAAATAAACAATTTAGTTCTGTATATATAGCTGAAATATGTTAATATAGAATTGCCGAATTTCCAATAATTAGAATATGATAAAATTTAGTTGTGCTCCAACAATTAAAGTGAAAACTCGATCAGATTTTTCGCAAGCTGCTCCATTTACAACTTAAAACCCTAAACTGTTTACATTATATGGGAGAAAACAATAATAATTAAACACCTAAAGATGAGACAAAAAATAGTAATTAATGTAATTTAATAAATTTTAAGTAGCAAAGCAATTTTTTATTCTTTCTACATTAAACCGATAAAATACTCAATATACCTCTAAATACCTCCAGGAGTAACACAAGTGATTTTTTTTTACGTTCTGTAATTTATTAAAGTGATTTGTAAATTTTTTAAGTGTTAATTTAAAAAAAAATAAAAAATCATAAATGTTCAATAAAATGCAAGTGTCTACTGTTTACGTCGTGTCAATGTTATTTTTAGTTGTTCCACAAATTAATTATGGATATAGCCAAAATATTGAAGGTAATAAATTCGGAAATTTTATTTTATTTTTTTTTATTTCCGTGAAAGTGTGAAAAAGTGCGCGTTAGTGAAATTCTTAAATGTTGCAAAAAATATATACATTTTTATATCTACACACTTAAGAGCGCCACTCCACTTGTAAATATTTTACAACAAAAATATGTCTATAGTGGGAAAATGGAATTCCAAGTATGTATTCGGCAAAATACGTATTCGAATTATTAATTAAAATTTGGCGTGCTTTAGAAGAACCAATCTTGCAACAAAAGAAACTTTTTTTCTCATTTGTTCTTTCGGTAATAATCAAGTATCTCGTGAAGCGAGGCACTTGGAAGTTTTAAATTTTTGTTTGACAGAAGTACGAATTGGGCGTGAAATTTTCTTAGGCCTAAAAAAATTGGAAATAATTGAGCGAAATAGTTGAAATTAAAAATTATAAACAATCTCTTCGCAATTCAATATTAAAGATATAAAAATCCAAATTCCTATATAAGAATCTGAATTTTTAAAATTCAATAAGAATTCGAAGTCATAATTGTTCATTAAATGTTTACTTCTGAATGCATTAAATTCTCTTTCATAATTCTATATTCGACTTTTGAGGTTTGTCAGGTATTACGTACTATTTTTATCCCAACCCAGAATTCTGCAAATATTCATAAAATCTAATCAAATCACATCATTGTACCGCGCTGTTCGTTCAGCAAGCAACTCATTCAGGACAGGCAAAAAATAGTTTTATACGGTCTAATGTTCATTACAAAAGTGATCAAAAAAACTAAAGCACTTATACAAATGTTTCTGCTTTTAATTTTATAGATTACATTTCACAGCAGATCATGCAGGTACTTCTCGACATATTTTCGAAGTCCAATTCTTTGTTGAGCTACTTACAAATAAGCGCATTGATATTTGGGCATTGACATTTTGCGTATCAAGCGAGAAACGCCACTTTTTTGCCGAATAGGACTTTCTCGTGGATAATTCGAGGGTTTTCGGTTCCCCAGTAACAACTGTTTTGCTGATTGACACTGCCGTTGAAACAAACGTGCGCTGCATTGCTCATTTTCTGCCAAAAGTTTGGTTCAATTTAGGCGATGCTTGCGACGCGACGGTATAAAACATTGTTGCGGATTCAATGGCATTAATTTGATTGTTAATTAATACCGTTTTCCAGTTACACAAAAAAAAAAACCCGGGCGAAACCGGGGCGATAGCAGCTGTCATTCGTCGCCCGGTAAAATTTTTCGGGGCGATTAGTTTCGCCCGGGTTTTTTTTTTTTGTGTAACTGGAAAACAGTATGAGTTTTTTATGGTTAGGCAACTTATGCGGGATTGGCGAGTTATGTCATTAAATTTGTCAACAATTTTGTGAGAATTGCAGAATCTCTTATATACGTCTGACTTAGGAATAGAGAGGAATTTGGCTGGCGTGACGAACAAGTACAGCCGATGGAAAAAATTGAAAGCAACGATACGTCAACCAGTGTAGACGTTGTATAGTTTTATAGGATTCAAACCTGTGGCGTATTACATTAGGCGAGCCACAGATGGCGAAAGTAGATACCATATAGTTATGAACTTGAAACCCTACCGACTGTTGAAAGTATGGAACGTTTTAAGCTGTATTTGTTAGGGGAAAAAATTCGTCGGAGTAACAGATTGTCAGGTGTTGATGCTCTCAGTACATTTCCAGTTGAACCGGCAAAGGAGCTGGAGTCAATAAATTGCTGCTATTTTGAATATGATGTAGTGAAAATCAAGAATGTTTTAAATCGCTAGCCTTCTGATAGTGGTGAGAAACAGATACATGTTATTGTTTAGAAAATGATCGGGTCTACCGAAATGTGAATGATGGGACGTGATTTTATATTCCGAAAAGAGTATCATTTCAGGTTTTACAGAATTTTCATGATGCCAGAGGGTGTTTAGGATCCGACAAGACAGTGATTGCGCTACGAAAAATTTGTTGGTTTAATAAATTAATTCTATTCCTAAAACTCTTAAAAACATTTTTCACCATCTATAATGACCATTTACACGAAGTGTACCTTAATGAAGCAGTCAAAAATACCTCAACGAGAACCATTATCAATATACAATAAAGGGAATGACGTCGTATGTGAGAGTATCATCCTGGATTATTTGTGGGTGATAGGCGTCCTTCGGATCACAAAATTTAGAAATGTTTTGTAACGAAAATGCCATTGAATTACATCAGGTCGCAACAGCCATATATCACTCAGGACCATCACTCAGATATTATCGAAAGTATGCAGCGATAACGATTCGAGTAAGGACACCCACACCCACAGTAAGAAAACACAATTGTCATTGAGAAGCCCGCGTTTAATGTTGAAAGGCCGAATGTCGAAAGGCCGAATGTCGGAAGGCCGAACACCGAAAGGCCGAATGGGTCGGAAGACCGAATGTCGAACACCGAATGTCGAATGGCCTAATGTGTCGAAAGGCCGAATGTCTAATAGCCGAATGGGTTGACAGGCCGAATTTGTCGAAAGGCCGAATGTGTCGAAAAGAATTTGCATTCTTCAATTTAATTGCTGAGCTAATTTTATTTTATTTTTGTCAATGATTTTATATGGGTAATTCGAGCAGAAAAAAATCATAACTAAAATAAGTAAATTTCATCCAATTATTAAGCGAATTAGCCAATTATGGCGTAGTTAATTATTGGCGTAAAGGGAGCGCAACTGAAGTGACTGATCTTGAGCCTTATTTATAAGTCATCGCTAAGTAGTCATCGCGAACGCAAGACGTACAGGAAATTGTAATCTTTTAAACTCGAATGGTGTGTCGGTGCGTCGTTTAGCACAGCCTGTTAATATATGGTAGCTTCTATGACATTTGGCATGAGATTCTTTATGCATAATTGCGTTCCATTACATAATTTAGACGTGCCCAGATTGCGAAGTAACATTATTGAAACTCTAGGTTATAAAATTAGATTGTGCGGTGGCATTCCAAAATCTAAAAAGTTAAGGAATTCAGTTGGGTAAAAAATAGCTTGGGGCCGGGCACAGCAGCGTAGCGAAGGGGGGGTTGCGGGGGGTTGAAACCCCCCCCCCCCCTGAGTTTCACATATTATACTAAAATCATTACATAGTGATGTGTTGATCCACACAAAATAATTTATAATTCGAATAAGGCTCATTACCTGCTATAATACGCATGTAACCTATTTTTGATTCTTCATATAAAAGAAATGCAAACAAAGCAGCGTAATATTAGACGTAATTTTTACAGATCTGTGTAGACGTTTTCTCCAGATTAAGTTGAAATTAGATTACATAAGCGAAGTTAATTAAAATGTTTAAAAGACGGTCAGGTATCTACCGGTTGTACGCTTGTACCTATAATAACAAAATTAGCACAAAATATTTGTCAGATTTTTAGTAGTACTCTTAACCTGGATAATCTCTCCAATTAAAGAGTTCTAAGACGTTCAGGCGCCTTAAGAATTACCTAAGAAACACAATCGATGGGAAGCGACTAAATGGATTGGCATCATTAAACATTCATAGAGATGTGGTTATATAAATAGACTGTGTCCTCGATGAATTATTGGCCTTAGTGTTACTACGAATCAATATAAAACTATAAAAAACTAATAAAAAATTGAATTCAAATAAATTCGAATGCATTATTTTCTTATAGAAATTATTTCTTTTTTTAAACCCCCCCCTCGACGAATTTCTGGCTACGCCACTGGCCGGGCAACTCGTTTTGAATTGCAATATTAATACTTTTAACACAATCGTTCTTCGGGGCTAAAATGACACGTTCATAAAGTCATTTTTGATTCTTTATGTTATTTTGAATATTTGGAATTTGTAAATCTTGAATTGATGCAACTGCAATGCAATTTTTTGTCCTAAATGTACTCGCATGTTAGTTTATATTTTTACAATAATTTATATTTATTTTTTATTAACTGGTTTAATTCGTCAACGTCATAATTTATCCTCCAAAGAAATTCCCTATCAAACGTGTTACAAATAGTTTGAGTTGGCGCTTCAAATTCGATTTATTGCAGGTTTCCACCTCATGACTGATAGTGGCACCAAATGATGTCATTTGGAAGGTAGAATTCTACAACGTTATATTTTCTAAAAAATGTTTTGATTCAAGTGAAGTTCCTGATACCTTCTGATCAAATTTGACCCGAACTGGTAAAAAAAAAACATTTTTATGTATTTTAATACAAATCTTTATTATCGCCTTCAAAATAGGCTCCTTTTGAGCCAATACAAGCATGCCAACGGTTAATCCATTTTTCCATATAGGTACATCTTATAGGCCTCAAACGGAATGGCCTTTAATTCCTTCAGCGAATTTCTTTTTATGGCTTCAATCGACTCATGGCGCGTTCTCCGAAAGGAATATTTGAGTTTCGGAAACAGGAAAAAGTCACATGGAGCCAAATCTGGCGAGTACGGTGACTGAGCGATGACTTTTGTTTCGTGTTTGGCCAAAAATTCAGTCATAATCAGGCTGGAATTGTTTGCAAATTTGCAATTTTTTCATTTGCTAGATTGTTGGGCAGTTTCGACGACATATTCATAAACCCACGTCTCGTCACCAGTAATAATTCGTTTGATGAATGTATAGGGTCATCACAACATCAGCTACGTTGGCAAGCATCTATTTGCGACCTCTACTGGACGTTCTTTTTGCAAAAAATTTAGGTATTTCGACATTAGTCGAGCGGCAACGCGTTTCATACCTTAAACATCAACCAAAATGTGTTGAGCCGATCCATAAGAGATGTTGAGAGCCTCTGATACCTCTCTAATGCCAACACTACGATTTTCGAGCACAATTTTCTTCACTTTTTCGATGTTATCGTCGTTAACAGAAATGGTTGAACAACTCGCATGAGGTAAGTTTTCTACGATCTCACGGCCCTCACTGAATGCTTTACGCCACTCAAATAATTGCGTTCTCGATATAGAGTAGACTCCCCAAACCACTTTTGCAACATTTTCAATGATTCCGTAGCCGTAATTCCATTGTAAACACAAAATTTCAAGTGAACTCTATGTTCAATTTTTTTTCCATAGTAAAAATCGTCAGACAAACTTTTCGCATTGTAAACAAATGGCTGCCAAACTCACAATAATGGACGTATTCTGCTCAAACGTCACACGAATGTCAAAGAAGATTGTACCAACCTAGAAAAAAAAAATGTAACCTCTGGAGGAAGGGTTAAATATAATTTAATTTTCCTATTTGAGCAACACACTCCTGGCGCTTCCGCTTTATATTTCATTGCGCCCATAATAATCTTATATTGTATTCATATCCCCAATCAAAATTACAATGCATACGTGCTCTTGCTTCCGTACGTCGCATTCGATCGACCTCAATTTAATTTGTTCTCTGATTGAATGTTTCAAAACTCTAGGTCTAGGTGCTTATTCGTTGATACAGCGTAGCTTAATTGTGTACCATACATAATTGGGTAGGTATGCATAGCATAATTATGTACCTAAAAAGTAAAAAAAAAAAAATTATGGGATTGCTTATACTGAAAGTTTTACTCTAGGCCTTTCCCACAAAGAGAAAATACCATACCGCTATAAATTTGTGTGAGACCCTTTTTCTTGTAGTCCAATCACTTTTAAAGTTAGTCTATGACAATCGTCAGTTAAAACAAGTATCAAATGGTGTAGTTTTGTATAAGGTTTAATCATATAAACATTTGATTTTATATTTTATATATTATAGATTAAATTGCCCCGAAGGGTAATTAAAGAAAAAGTACTAACTGATGTAGAAAGATAGAGACTCAGGAGCTCAGAACTCAAGCTGAATAACGGGACGAGCAGATATAGAAATAAAATAAATTACATTATTTATTATGTTTATAATTTTATTGAAGCTACCCTTAAAAACCATCTTAAAAACATCTAAATAAATATATTTTTAAATATATTTGTTATAAAAACTCACTATTTTAACATTTGCGTCCATCTTTTGCTAAAAAAAACATAAACAATATTACGTTGTTTCGTTTTTTAATCTGTCATATACCATAACAATGTTAAAGCTTGTTTGAATCGTCTTGAGGTGTCCTTTCTTTTTTCTGTGGTGGTAATAACACTTTTGCATTCTCTAACCGCTTGAATCGCTTTAACAAATTTCCACCCCTTCCACCTCATCGACTTTGGTTGATCGAAACCTCAAAATTAAGCATCGATTGAAATTTCACAGAGTTATTACCTAAAATTACGGCCTAAATGCGGTAGTGGTGTGCGCTCTTAGAACTAAAATAGCGGCCTACATCCATAATCATACCCAAATCATAATCCAAACACAAAAACGAGTGGGAGTCAATGAAAAACACAAACACGCATATTACGAAAACGGTAAAAATTATGTTACTTACTATAATTGGCATTAAGCCAACCGCTAAGCAATTCAATTTATAAATTTTCAGATTAAGTCACATTTTTAAGTTGTAATTAATGTTATTCGTATTTGATTTCTTTAGATATGCTAATAATGTTTACATGTTTCAAAAATAACAAAATATTTTTTACAATTTTTTCTCTCCAAACCCCAGCCGCACACCGAAATAAACAAACGAATCATTTTTTTGACAGAATAAATTTAAAAAATGTTTTGTTTAGTTTAGAACAAAAATGAGTGCGTTTTATATTTATTAGTACTAATTTTTACTAAATTAACCAAATAAATTATAATACCCTATAAAGGACATTAACGGTCAAAAAACGGCGATAGATAGATTAAATCTTAAGATGGCACTAGTAGTTTTTTTTAAATTTTTTTTTTGTTGTATCGAAACAAAAATATAAACAAAAGCAAAAAACACGAATAAAACTTACAACTAGACATGAATTATAAAAAAAATTAATTTTATTTTTGATTTATTAACCAAAAATTAAAAATTGTTAAAGCTGACATCTTTAGAAGTTATCCCGTACTATGTTTTCCCGTATTAAATAATACTGCATTATCGGTAAATCTGCCAATATCATTGACCGCAAGTTTACTATGGAAAAGTGTCATGATGTCCTTTATAGGGTATTATATGATAATTTATTTGAAATTAACACAAAAGTTTGATAACTATCAGTTGGTGATGTGATTAGTTTCGTTTAAGTCAGATATTTTTTAGTTTTTAATATCTCATCTTGGTTAAACGCGATTACACGAATGACCGTGTTTCCTTACATAAAACAAACCCGTATCTGTAACTATTATAGAAAACTTTAAAAAATTATTAAACTAACAAGCCATACTTGAAACTTTGTACAAGTTTTTGTTTCGGCGAAGAGTACCTAAGTATTTTCAACATATGTAGTTTTAAAGATAAATATGTTCCGTGTTAACTACATTACAACTATTTCAAAAATACGTTCTAAATATCAAGTTCAATGATTAATTGCTTCAGTAGCTACGAATACATGATAAGCTGAACATATCTAACCTTGTTGTTCTTAATATCGAAAGCTTGTAAATAAGGTAGGCCCGACGTCCTCCAATACAATTGGTGCAGTTATGAATTACAAATTATATAAATAGTTTACCCTGAACTAAAATACCATCTATGCTTACTTTCAGATAATCAAACTCATGTGATTAAAACACCACAGTTTTTAACCCGAAACAAACTATTCAACTTTCTTTATCCTTCCGTAAATCTAACACTTGAAGAATTAATATCGGCAGAAGAAGAAACATGGCATTTTCTACCATACAAACGAATACAATATTTTATATCAAAAGCAAGTGGAGATTGTAGCGATGAACCAGTCGTAACTGAAGAAGATGAGCTTATTGGATTTTTTACTTGTAAGCAATAAACTGCGTTTTATGTAACAGTACAGTATTAAAATGTGCTTAAATTACAGTGGATCAACTGAGAAGCGGAGCTGTAATATTACATTTGCTTGGTGTAGCCTATTTGTTTACTTTGCTCATGGTTATATGTAACGATTACTTTATACCTACAGTTGAATGTATTTGCGAAGATTTAAGTTTATCAACCGTAAGTTATCGTTTCATACAATAGTTACATATTTTAACAAAAATTTAACATAATTTTGATTTAGGATGTAGCCGCGGCAACATTTATGGCAAGTGCAACAACAACGCCAGAATTTTTTACAAACACAATAAGTATTTTTGTTACAGAATCTGATTTAGGATTAGGTACAATCGTTGGATCTCTAATGTTTAATACACTTGCGGTTGCGGCCATTGCTAGTTTAGCAGCACCAAAGGTAATTATTACTAAAATAAAAAAGTGAATAAGTAAATTTATTAATATTGATATGTTACAGGAAGTTCAATTGGATTGGTGGCCTATAACACGTGATTCAATACTATATTCCATCAATTTATCATTTTTGATAGGTTTTGCTTGGGACGGTGCTATCTACTGGTATGAAGCATTGGTCATGGTACTACTTTATTTAGCATACTTTTGCATAATGTTCAAAAGTCATCGTTTAATGGAACTGGTAAAAAAATATGTCGAGGGTGAATGGAATATGTGCCAAGACATTCGAGCAACATTTGCTTTGCAACAAAACAAAGGAAAACAAAATAATAATATATCGACTATCATCACAATGCCAGCAATAATATTACCGGATGATATTAACAAAGAATCTCATTCCGATGAAATCGAAAATAATCTGGAAAATGAAAATAATATGCCGAACAAGAAACGTAAAAGTTTGTGGCACATACCAGAGACTACAAAATTTAAAATATTTTGGTGGTTTTTTGTGTGGCCTATTAAATTATTGCTCACCTGTACGATTCCAAGTCCAAAGACATTTCGTAAATTGTATCCTTTGTCGTTTTTAATGTGCATCGTTTGGATTGGTGGTAATGCATATATTATTGTCCAGCTAATCGTTGTTGTTGGGAAAACATTAGATATACCTGATTCTGTGATGGGGTTAACATTTTTGGCGAGTGGTAGTTGTTTACCCGAAGCAATTTCGGCTGTTATTATGGCACGCAAAGGAGAAGGTGGAATGGGGGTATCAAATTCATTGGGCTCTAACTCATTATCGATATTATTCTCGTTGGGCATGCCATGGTTTATAAAAACTATGGTCGATGGAGGATCCGCAACTAAGGCTTACATCAATATCGATTCATATGGGATGGAATTTATAATTTTATCACTGTTATTGATGGTTGCTTGCCTTTACACCGTAGTTGCAGTTGGTGGATTCAAATTAAAGACATTGGTTGGTTGCATCCTGCTCGCGATATATCTGGCGTTTATAACAACAGCTATTTTGGTAGAAATGGAAGTGATTTTCCCGACAGGAAGTAAATGTTAATAGGGAAATTTATCTGTAATTGTGATATTTTTTAAAAATTAGTTTTATAATTAAAAAGATATTATTAATGTTAATAAATAGTGTAGAATAATTTATTTTGTTATGAAAACAAATTAGAGTCTTTTGTATTTATCGAAATGAGTTTGAAACGAAAGATAACTTTACTCTATCTCCCAGAGGCAAAAATGCCACGTTGTGAGAGTCTTAACATAGATTTTCCAGCTTCCAAGTTTTTACTCGGGAGAATCCTTTAGAAAATACTCAGGAGATTCCCGTAAAATGGGCATGTTTTCTGAAAGACAGCAATATCAACGCTAACGTTGCTAACTGCCTCTACTGGCGATAACGGTAAAGGTAATGTTCCCCAGAAGGTGGCAGCACGCCGCTATAAAATACGATTTTAATTTTTACTGGTACTGCCATCTTCCGAGTATTCATGAACTTATTTAAAATCATGTATTGCAACAGATAGGAGAAATTTTTTTTAAAGAGTACCTACCGCTTTAAAATGGGGTTGCCTTATTTATTAGGTGAATTGAGAAATTACCGAGATGTTCGCCAAAAGATGGCAGCACGTCTCTAAAAATTCGGTTTGAATGTAGTAGGCTACCATTACAGTGCTACCTTCTGAGAATTCATGAAATTATTTAACAATTTTGTATTCAATAGATGGCAGCACTAATGTATACGATTTGAGCGATAATACTTTCTCGTTTCACCAAACTTTAAATAAAAAAAACTAAATAATCTTGCTAAACTTAAAGTGTTAAAGTGTTAAACTTAAAGCTAAACTTTAAGTGCTAAAATTAAATATTCTTGCTAAACTTAAATTGTGCGAAAGTGTACGTACTGCCTCCTCGCGCCACCACTGGTAACTGAAACCATTAGGCAGAATGTGGCCTTTTGCGACAGGCTAAAGTACGTCGCTAAAGGAGAAAACCTTGACAAAAAACCCTAATCTAAGGTGGAACAGCATATGCCGAAGGATGAATGGCTGATAGGCTAATCAGTTCATATATGCGGACTCTGGATACTAGGCACCCTCCAGTTTTATTTATCCCTCCTGTAGTAAAGCTGGGTGACCTACAGGCGAATATAGGAATATACGGGAGTGGGACTGCCCCTTGAGTCCCAATGCTACCGCTTTTCTAGCAGATGCAAATGATATAGTATACATCTAGGAGGAAGAGTAATGAGCCCAGATTGTATGTATCTCGTGTAGAAGTACTGCCAACAGTAAACATCTAGGAGGGAGAGCAATGATTCCAGATAGTATGTATATGTATGTGTATGTACCGGCCGGCAGTATTATCAGGTTTATTTTATAATTGCGTTTTGTTTCATAGAGTACCTGAACCAGTTTAGCTAAATCGGATTTATTAAACTGTAGTCTGCCAACGACAGCCCTAGACAGACTATGGTTTAGTAAATCCGATTTAGTGAATTTTCGAAATTTGCCGTAGTTAGAGTTACGGTATTTATGCTTTATTTTGAGTTTTTAGTGACAAAAACGATGTAATAAGAAGTTTGACAAATATTATGAAAACAATAACAGTTTAATTGTATTAACCGTAATTTAAAACGAGTTTAGCTAAATCGGATTTAATAAATCGCAGTCTGTCAAGGGAAGATTGGATGTATTGAATTAGATAGGTAAATAAAAAATTTTCTATTAAAATGAAATTATTAAATTTTATTAACAAATAATTTGTGTAACTTAAATGTTTAACATGCGCCTGTCAACTCTACTCCTCTTGTGCATTTGTCAAAAATAAATTGGGATAAAATCTCATACCCGCAATTGATTCATCACGACAAATTTTACCAGCCCTCTCAGCCGTAAACAAACGCTCTTGTGACAATAAAATTGATACATTCAGTATTCCGGCTAACTCCTCAATTGTAATCGATTCCTTTTCTTCAACTTGTTTCGCCGTCTCTTCAGCCACAACATCATCATCATGTGAATTTACCTGGAGTACCATAGCACCGCTTGGAAATCTTCTCAATTGTATTGGCCCGGTTAGCAGTTGACATGCATTAAGCAAATCTTCCGGCGATATAAGTTCTAATCCACGAGCACGATTTACGCGACAATATACTTCAGTCAATGACATCATGCCACCAACTTCAATTAGGGGATCCAAAAGCATTTGGCTTATTTGATTCCCTAAGCTGGTTAAATACTGTGAATTACTTTGAAAATTGCCTCGAGTCACCGGATCATCAATTCCCAAACTCATTAAGTACGATTTAAATCGTACCGTTTCATCTTCGGATATATTTCCCTGTCGTTCTGTAATCTTGGCGCTAATTGATTTCGAAACTGTAACCATTTCTTTGGCGAGCCCCATTAATTTACTTAAATCTTTGAACGCTAAATTGATCGTTTCGTCCGTATCCTTTTGTCGCTGCTGCAAATTCCTTTCAATACCAACGATACCAAATCGTAGCTTAACTTTTGGCTTATTATCTGCATCAACTTTTTCTTGCACTTCCCACACTTTGGCACAAACTGTTTCATTCAAAGCACTCACAAAACTTGTATCCACTCCATTCCGTCCCGATATTTTAATAAATGAAGCACTGCTCCAATCCATGGGGCCGGACATTTTATTTGCGTCCACATTTCGCAGATGTACAATAATTCGTTTCTTTTTGCCAAACACAAATGAACTTGCCGTCTCTTCATCGAGTGAAATCACATATTTTAGGTGTAGAGCAATGACATGGCCACCCGCAGCTATTTCACCCGGTGTACCCCACAATAAGCGATGAGTCGTCAATAATATTTCACCATCCTCAAAACGTGTTTTACTATCGCCATCGTAAAGTTTAATAGACCGGTCACGACTTACAAAACTTTCGTCAGGCATTAATTTTGACATGACACTCTCGAATCGATTCATTTTTGTTTTGTTTTTTATTTATAGTGCACAAATTGAATTTACTACATAGCTACGAATAAAAAGGAACATAAATTCATTAAATAGATTAATTATATAATTTTTAATTAACAAGTAAACAAAACTTACGTTTAAAAAATCACAGATTTGAGTACAAGTGACAGTTTTCTATTATTATTGTCAAGTCGTGCACTGTATTGTGTAATAATGACGTTTCAGGGGTATACACTGTACATGTGTTTTTGGTGTGTCGATAAGTTGTATCGATATTTTTTTTTAGTGTTGAACAAATTTCAAAAATTTTTTAAAAGATTTTTATTTGTTGGAAATTAGTGAGAATTCGAAATTTAAGAAGTTACGTTGATATCACGCTATTTTAAATTGTTTGCAATTTTAATTAATTAAAAAAATGAATCTACAATACATGGTGGAAAGGTGGAAAATCTAATATTCGGAATTGGAGTGGCCTCTGGCAAACGCGTGTAGCGATCGATCATTGTTAAACAGTACGAATTACCTTCGAATGGTGGGAAAAGTCCGACTATATCGATGTGAATTTCTCCGAATCGTTTACTGGTCCTTTCATCTTCCAGTCTTACTTTTGACGTGCTTCAGTGTTTGGCCTGAAAGCGTATTTCTTGGTTCATTGCTGGCCACACGAATTTTTTTCTGATTTGTTTCGCTGTGGCACGGCTACTGGAATAAACGGGCATTGTGTACCCGTTGAAACATCGCATAAAATTTCTTTATTGGTCCCAAAAACTGGGAATTTTTTGAATTTTAAAGGCACGTTTAATTTCATTAGGCTTACGAGCTCTAAATCATTCGTTTTTTCGTCGGCGATTGATGAGTAATCGATTGTGCTTCCTATGTGAACTTGTTCGATACGTAAAAGAGTATCTGCGATGACGTTGTTGTCCCCCGAAATATGGTGCAGCTTTTTCGAGATTTTGACATAGTGAGAACGTCAACGGTATATAGTCAGTGAATCGAATGAATTCTTGAACTTCGACAACATTTTTAAAATGCTTGGTAGCTGAATAAGAAGCTTAAAGTTCCCTGTCGTACGTACTAAAGTGGGTTTCGAGTAAACGAAAAGTGGTTGTCAACTTATTTGCGTCTGTTGTTGCAATACTGCTCCTACTGCTGTATTCGACGGGTCGACAAGAATGGCACATTTAGCATTTGGGATGGGGTATGTCAGCGGAGTACATTTTGCAAGCTTTGCTTTGCACGTTTCAATTTATGGGTTACGTATCCTTTTTTTCCGCCCTTTCAATAACTCATATAATATCGCCTGATCATGTACTATATTTGGTAAACAGATTCGATATTAATTTATCATCCCCAGAAATCGGAGAATGACGTCCTTTGTAGTTAGTCGCGGAAAATTTTGAATTGCTTCTAGAATCTATGTTTATCGCGCGGCATGTCGTTTGCAGTGATACGGAATCCGAGGAAAGATATTTCGTTCTTTGCGAATTCCCACTTGTTCAGATTAATCACCAATCTCGCATCATTTAGGCGGTGGAACATAATACTACGGTGATATCGGTTTTTTCGATGTTTCGTTTCTCGACAGGGACCTGGTGATAAGCACGGATGAGGACGATTTTCGAGAAAATTGTGCATAACTCGAGTTGATATGTGAAACGGTAGGGTTTTATTATCGAGTTTAATGTCCTGTAGTCACCGCATAATCGCCAGTTGCAATCCTTTTTTCGCAATATGTAGTGGACTTACCCAATTGCTTTTAGAGGTTCGGCACATCCCGAATTCGGCACACCCCGAATTTGTCCACATGTGGATATGGAATTCGAGAATAGGGTCCCAGGACCAGATGACCAGGAAATTTCTTTTCCAATAAAAATTATAAATTTATAAACACAACACAATGACAATACATTTTTGATACGATATAGAAAAAAATTATCAGAAACAATGGAAAAATGAGCTTACAGAATTGAAGACAAAGCCTTTAAATATCGATTTCGAACAAAAAAAAACACTCGAGCTTTATTTGTAAACAGACCACGTTTTCATTAAAAACCACCGCTGGATAATATTTTTCATTCATTTGTGTCTGTATGTGTATGGAAGTAACTGTAGGTACATTATAAATATAATTCGATTATACGATTAAAAATAATTTTTAGACTCGAGTTGAAGCGGACATGATAAGAATCAATTATTATGACAATGTGGCGCGCTTCGATAATAAATTTACCGATAATGAACTGATCGCAAACAAATTGATTTCGAAGTGATAATTACCTCCGATTTCCTGATAGTAAATTAAATTAGTAGTAGATTTCATTGGAATGGATCGAATTTACAATATACGTATGTCGTATTAGAGTCCATTGCGCATACAAATTATAAAGACTTGAAATCAGTCTTTCATATCGCGGTGTGTGGAAAATTTTTAGATGAGTCAGTCGTATTATCAAAAATACGGTGGTTGTAATTTCTTATCAGATTAAATTTTTTTTGTTTAGATTATCAATGATCGTAGGATTTAGTGTTTTGATTTTTGTGAATTGAATTCCTTGATAATGATAAGAAATACAATAAAATTTTCGAATAACATTTATATTTATAAATCGAACAGTCACAATTATCAGGTTCTTAACCAAAAAGAATTGTGGTTAATGTTTAGGATTTAAATTCGTTTGTGTTTTAAGCGAATCGAGATCATGTTTTAAGGCAATTATTATTTTATGAACCACAAAAAAACACTTTACTAAAAATTTACGAGCTTGAAGAGAATCATTCGAATAACGCTACTTCTGGGAATACTATGAATGCTATTTGGGGTCGCTGGACACGAGGAATTTGATTAGCTAGTCGAGTCTAAATGTCTGGCAAGAGGTATTAAGATATGTTTCGAGCTTGATGGACAAGGAATTTAACTAGTTACTCTATGTACTATCGGAACTTGAGATCAAATTAGTTGTTAATGGCCCTTTAACAATTTCAGTCAAAATTGCAATTTAAAGATTAAAATTCGAAATAAAATTATTTCTGCGGAAAGATTTCGAAGTTGATGATGAGTCGAATTCACCAGCAAGGATTATCAATTTCAGGGAACATTTCATGACAAACATTTCACCATTTCATTGGGTTTCAGCATTTGGACGGTATATTTGTAAAAGCGGCGCACCACAGAGTTCATTTTTAAGTTGTTGAATGTTGCTTGTTGATCCGACCCGAACAAATGGAACATTCTTTTTGAGTAAATCGCTCAATACTTTAGCTTTTACCGAAAAACCTTGTATACTCCCTCATGTAACCAGTAAAACCAAGGAAACTTTGCAACTTGTTTGCAATTCTCGGGATTGCTAACTTTGCGTTCCTCGGTATGTTGACTTCCTCGATTTTGTTCACCAGTACCAAATTATTTTTGACGGAATGGTCATTTTCCATACAAATATTATCACATAGCCATTGGTTTAAGTGTTTCGGCGTTGATGTGAAGTTCACGATCGGTTTCATTAGCACATCCACCTTATGAATCTTGGGCAAGCCTCTGATTATCGGGATTGTAGGCTTAATTTATTTTATCGGATTTCTCTGCTGCTTATAAAATGTCTCGACTTACTGATAACAGCCTTGATAGTAACATTATATCTGGCTATGTCGGGCCTTCGTTACACTCCTGAATCTCGTTGTTTTTAATAAACTCCTCAATTTTTGTGTTGTTGTCCCATTTGCTCCCTTTGTCCGCTTTAACAATCACCGCCTCGTTGCTGCTTATTTTGTCCCTTATGTTGATGGCCGTTTTATTCTCACTATTATGTGTAGCTGGGCCTTGACAAATTTCGTCCTTAATTTTGTCAACTACTACACTCATAATCTCAGCTTGATGTTCTACATTTGTTTTCGTGATAGCGTTCTCAATGTTCATTAAGACCCTCCGTTGATTATTGGAATTGTTAAATGGCTATGTTGTACTTCAGAACTTTTTCTAACAATGCTACCTCATTGTTGTTGAATTGAATACTCGTGTAGTTCCCAATCATATGGTAGAATTGATGGGTTGTAGTTGATACGTTCGACGAAGAATTTTCCATGTTGTTTCTAATGGTAACCAACAAGTTTAACTTCCTTCTTATGCGGTTTATCAGCTTATACATCTTCAAAATTTGTTTTTTTTTTCAGTTCTAAATTATTCCAATCGTATAACGTTATTTTGTTATTTTCGTCGATTGCTTTGATTTTCCACAAATATTTTTTATTCAAAATGGCTACCATTTTAACATCATTTCTCGTCGGTTTTGGCTTAATAATTCCGGTTGAGCCCTGCCTATTGTAGAATTCGATTTGTTTTCACAATTGAAACTTCGACCTTTTTCAAGTTTACTTTATATTTCAATAAAATGCAATTTAGGTTTTAAAATATTTGACTGTTCATGACGACGAAACAATATGCACTGACTTTCGTTATTGCAATTTTCATTGCATAGCACATAGGTATACCGCATGATTCAATAAAAACCCAGGTTAGCTCGAAATATGTAAACAAATGGCCATCTTTTTTTTTTTGACGTCACCCAATTCTTTTACGTATAAATTACAACAACAAATAAAAAAACGGAAAGTAAAAAAGAATAACTTAAATATGTATCGGAATTGCATGACGTCACGAACACGTGGTTTGAAAAATCGAGCTAACCTGGGATTTATTGAATCATGGGTATACCGTATACATATCGCTTGCTCCCTCTTCATAATATCGCCGTAGGTTAGGTTACTCGATTTTGCCTCGTTTGTGTTGATTGTGTTTTGTCATTGTCATTGTGTAGTATTGTGTTTTGTTGTGTTGGTTTGGTAGACACGAAGAGATACTTGGTATAACCACAGAATATAAAATAATGAACAGATATGGAAGTTCCATGTCAAGTATTTACATTGAACTATTCAATCTAAGAAATTTATTCCTGCTCTAATCTAACCAGTTAAGACAGAGACAATGGGTCAATGGGTGATTCCTTGGTTCATTCTGAGAAAAAAATCGTATGGGGAGGGGGGGTCCATTTTTGATATCCTTTGAGATACAGGGTGTTCAAAAAATTTGGTTCAGATAAAAAGTACACTCTAATATTAAATTGTAACTTCCAAAATATTTATCGGAGAGCAACCGACTTAGTCTTATTTGACTGGTAATTGTATAGGCTATTATTAAGATCTATGGATATCTTGCATCAGCATCCGTTTGAGAGCTATGATGCTTTAAAGTAAAAAAAAAAAATTATTTACAACCCCCAATACAAAGTTTGAACCTAGGAGTTATAAAAAGTGCTCAAATTGCCCTCATTGAATATCGGCTAATATTCGTTTAAGTATACCTTTGGTTATTTCATTTCTTGGTAATTATTTCCTTATCTAGTGTGCTGCTGTGTGAATTCGTTGTATAAGTTCTACTTTTGTTTCAATTTTTTGGAGTATACAAGCGCCTTCATTGTTCCCCATACATAAAAATCCAATACCGTACGTTCGGCCAATGAATTGGACCATTTCTTCCAATCCATTTATTTGGATAATTTTGGTTTAACCAATTCTTAACATTTTTATCGTAGCGACAAGGTGCACCATCATGTTGGTATGTGTGCGAGACTACTTAAAATAGGAACATCATCAAAGAGGATTGGCAAATCCTTTTCCAAACAGTTTTTACTTCTAATTAATATAGAAAACTTAGTGATTGCATGATTAATTTGCAATGGCGTTTCTAAGAAGTTTTGAATGTTGGTGTTCTGTTCATCCGTAATTTCTGACGGATATGGTTGAAATACCCTTTCAAAATGGTCTGCAAATACTTCAGCCTTTTCTTCATTATTTCTCGCCCAGTGATCGTTTCTGTCTTTTCTATTGGTGAGAGTCGTGATAAATATTCTTGAATTGACCGGTTTTTTTCATTGAGAAGCAGTTCTTTTAACTTTTTGACGACTTTGTTTAGTTTACGTTTATTTCTCGCTAATCGATATCGTTGTCATTGCTATCTTAACTTTCTTTTCTCCTTAATCATTTTCTTGACAACATTCGAGCATTCCACTTTTTTACTTTCTCATTTTGTAGTGGTGTGGACATCCAAGCTGCCGACTGAATATATACATTTATTGAGATGTTCCACTGCTTGATCTAAATCACTTTCTGTCTTTAACTTGATGTTTGTGTTTAATTTAAATTCTCTGTTACTTTATATCTGAAGCAGTTCCAGTCGGTTTTATTATTGCTTAACATTGGTTGTTTCTGTGTATTCACTATTTTTCTTCCCAAAGTGATTAAGACAGGCGAGTGGTTCGATGACAGGTCCAAGCATAGCGTCGCTTTAATATAATTACATGCTATTCCTTTGGTGACGCAAAAATATATAGCATCTGGGATCTTTCTCCTATCACTTGGCCAATAGGTAGGTTCACTGGTTCTTGATACATATGATGAAGCTTACTTTTTTGAATTAATTTTAATAATTCTCTTCCTCTCGTTGCTATCAATCTTGAATCCCACTGTTGATGTTTTGCATTATAATCACCCCCTGCTATGAAGCAATGACCCAAAGAATTATAAAAATGATCAAATTGTTCCATTTTTATTGCATGTTTTGGTGGGCAGTATAATGGCTGAATTGGCTATAAGACCAATCTTCTATCACTATACAGGGTGCTGATTCTCTAAAAAATAAGATAATGGGTAAACGTGTAAACTTGCAAAAAGCTAAGCCTACTTTAATGAATTCGCAATTTTTCGATTTGATTACTACTTCAAATAAAATCGAAAAATTGCAAACTAATAAATGAAAGCTTTGCGCTTTTTACGATTTTACACGTTTACCCATTATCTTAATTTTTAGAGAATCAGGGTGCAGTTGTTGCTTGTAGTTGCTCTTTTTTATACTGTTCTGCTTCATGGTGTTTAATTATGTTTTTGATTATATCTGCAGTCAGTGTCACCATGAGCTGTTCCACCAGGATGATTTCTGTTGTAGATGGTGTATCTGGATATTTTTAGGAAACTTTTGCATAAGCAACTTTCACATAATGCCACTAGGTGTCACTAAATATTTGCTGTCAAAAATTATATGACATTTTTACGTGTGTAAACATAAACAAAAATATTTTCTTGTTATAAAAGTGATTATTATTACCTAATACGTGACAATTAAATTGATTTTGGCTGTCGCCCTTTTGAAAAACACCAGTAATATTTTTTTGATTGTGTAGTGATATCTAGTGGCAAACGCTCTGTACTTTTTCTTTGATTGTGCTGCCTCTTTCGGAAAACATGATCTATTGCTAACATTGCACTTCTATTTTATTTGCTGCAGACTAAAGCAATCTAATTTACACAAATTGTTTTATTGAAATTTTTGTTAACACTGCACTTTTTATTTTTATTATGTTTTATTACACAATAGAATAAATTTGAGTGTTTACTGTTCAATGGTTGGACTGTGAATATGTCCGATAAGTAATAAGTAATTTTAAATAAGTGTTGACCTTAAACGTCATTAATTAAAGTTAAACAAAAATATGAATTTTGAAGTGTAAATCAACAAAATCTTCTTAAAAATAAGTAAATGTCTTTTTTCTTTAAAAGTATATGGGGGAATTGATTTAAGCTATCCCCAAACCACTTCATATGAAAGTAGTAGACCGAATATTGTCTCGAAAAATGTCCTGCTTCATATTCAAAACTTGGTTTTAATGATTTTAAAACACGATCATTCCGGATACATTTGCTTAAGTTTACGTATGGATGCCTATGCTACATTTCTTTATTTAATTTACAAATTGAAAAGAATTGTTAACTTAAATTAAAATAATCCAAATATCTGTAACCAACCAATATCCGGCAATTAATTAACTAATTTAGAATTATCAACAAACAAAAACACTGTAGAAAATTGTAATCGAAGGGTAGATTACAAAATAAACAAGGGCATAATTATACAAATACTGCGTAACTATTCGTTAAAAACTAGAACCATTTTTCATATCTGTAAATAATAGTTGTTGTTTGTTGTAAATAATCTTGATGGCTGTAAAGTTAAAAACATTTTAAAGTCAGAAGATAATTGAAACATTTGTAAACAATAACAATACATCACTGCGAGACAATTAAATATTGGTAAAGCCTAAATGAAGCCCAGTCATGAGGATATCGATTTTTAATCACTTTAATCCTATAAAGCTATTATGAATCATGTCACACATATTCGTCACCAAATCAATCATAATCAAGTCTTACAAACTTATTTCTACTTATAAATATTCTTAAAGATAAATCGTGAATTAAATTTAATGATTAAAATAATTTTGTACTCAATTGGCTGCTCGAAAAGCCGTTTTGTTAAATGGGCCACAGGAAAAACGTCACAATTACATTTTATTATAATTATCTCGTCTCATATATTCGAGGAGTTCAAAATATTGTAAAATGTTCTCTTGTCTTATCTAACCGCGGTAACAAATTTTTCTTGCGGGGGCTAAACAAAATTAAATCGATTGGCAAAAAAATACGATAAATAAACCCGTTGTTTTCGTTTATTTTCCTAGTAAAGTAAATGTCTTTAAAAACAACACACACAAAAAACTATAATTGATAAATCGTTATGTGAGCAGCACATTAGTAATCATTGAAGGTGACAATAAAAAAAGACAATGGATTAACTGACTTAAGACTTCTAGTACAGACAGAGGCGACAATAAAATATTATGAAAAATCAAATACCCATAACTGATAATAATATATCAGTATAATAGTGTAGCCCATTTATAATTATTATTTAACGACCGTGTTCATAAATTTTCATCAGTGATTTAGTGTCAGTTCGACGATGCAGACCGCTTTTGAAAATCGCTTAAATAAAAAAAAGTTAAAAAAAAATTATTAAAATTAATTCGGTATGAACAAATTGTTGGCAATTGGAATATATTTTGGATATTTTGTCTGTGTTGCATTTGGTAGTGTTAAACTATGTAAGTGTTTTACAAAAATTACAAATTGATAAATCCATTAATAAAGAAAATAAATAAAAAAAGTCATGTGATTGACAGGTATCAGCATGTTTCTTATCAACTGCGTGTTTAGTACTTCCATGTCACACACAAAAAAAATGTTTTGATTTATTTTTCCGTTTTAATTGGTGGCTGCCTCGCCACAAGGTATTTACTAACAAAGTTTCATCGTAATAACTTAATACTAACGTATTATCTAGTATACTGATAGTGCGCACAACATTATTATGTGCTCTTCAAAGCTTTGTTATCGTATCCTTGCGATTTTTTATGTTTATGCTCTGAATTGACTATACGTTGATTGATTGTTATTATTTGATGCAACTTGACAAAACATGAGCGATTTTATCGTCAGAGTGAGTGATTTTCTGAGACATTTGTGTCTGAATTTTTTTTTGTATTGAGCGATCATTGAAGAATTTTTAAGTTTTAAAATTTGGTGCTGATTAGATAATAACCATTAATTTTTTTTTTGTATTGTTTCACTTGAGATCTGAAGATTTCAATATTTTATCAAAGAATTGAGTACACCTGAATTAATTTAATCAAAACGTTTTAATCGACAACATAAAATAAGTCTGCGATGGTGGATACTCAATCAAGTGAAATATAAATAATAAGTGTAAAAGGTGACTGTATGCGCGGTAATTATTCAAATATCGTGAGAAAGTCAGTTAGACTATCCCAATCAAAAGGTTATCTCAAATATCAAATTTACTTTCCCTCATACATAATTTAATTTTATCATTAATCCTAATAAATGTGAAAATAAATTTTATCGAATAATTTTTTGTTATCAAAATCAATTTTTGATAAATCAGTTTAGTAAATACATATGGATGCACCTTACAAAATTCCAATACGTTCACAATAACAAAATTACAGAACGTAAATATGTATTCCAATCGCAATGAAGAAGGGGCTGACACTAAACTAAATTTAGATGGATTACAACACATCGCAATAAGCTCATAATATAAAACAAACCCATTTGGAAGACCACAATTAGGCTAAGCATAGGCGCTTAGCTGTCAAACTTCTATCTTAAGTTTAAACCAATTTTTAAAATTAAATCCTAGATAAGACTAGCAAAAACTAGAACTATACTACTTCTTAAGTGATTAAGATAAAATTCGACAAGTTTACTAAGATTATGGGATTCTAAAACGGTTTTTGGATAAAGTTCAGGACTATGGGCAGCTGACAAGAAAAATGAAAATTCTGTGAACTAAAGTTATATAAGTGAGCGAATTGATAATGACATGATACTCCTGATAGAAAATGTTCAACAAAACATTAAATAAATATCAAGGAACATATTATTATATTCCAGAATTATGCGGGCCCAGCCACTGCTTTTATCTTTGACACCAAAGTGTTTTAACGAATTGGGATGTTAGTTATAGAACCAACTATAGAGCGATAACCACAGCAAAGTCATTGTCTAACTACCTATAATAAATAGCATTCAACTGGAAACCTGTTGAAGTCGTATTAAAATTTAAAAAATCATCGCGATAATCTACGATCACAATTTCAAATCAAGTTTTCGTGATCGTGATCTGAAAATTATGATGACACACATAAACCAGATCATAACGTTTTGTATTTTAACAGTCTTGATTGTCATGACTCTACAACTAGATTTTGATTATCGAATTTATGAATCGTAACTTTTTTGCCAAGACCGTATAGTGACAGATTTAAAAAAACAACTGGATAATGCAGAATAAACGATTATCTTGTTTGTGTCTATCTATGTTATAAGCATTCTTTTACATTAATTTATCTGTATTTAATTAACGTATTAATATTTTTCTAACGTTCAAACAATATACCGCCGCCCCGGTGGCACAGTTGTTAGCATGCTTGCTTTAAGCTCCGGAGGTTCCGGGTTCGATTCCCGGCGAGTGATGAAAAAATCACGGCTGGTTAATGTAGGTTCAATGAATTAATCACTCATTATCCGTTGAAAAAACGATTACGAAACTTCATCTTGAAGCGGCCAAATCCCTCTATGGGATGTAGCGCCAGCGAAAAAAAAAAAACAATAACATATCAAACATAAAATTCTAAAATTATACACAAAAATTTCACCCTGTGACAAAACTCTATCTCCTTGCAACGCGTGGCCATTTTTACCAAAGCAATGCATCTGTTACAATAAAAGAACTAAGGCTTTCCATATAGCCTCCAGTTAACATACATAATTAGCGTTGTATAATTCTAGACTATTATACTTATGTAAGTTGTAAATTTAAAATAGTCTTGATTTACAGTATTAACTAATAAATATTATTATTAAAGTTAAATTCATTCTGCACAATTAAATGCTATCATCAGCACTATAAATATAAAATAATATATGATATCCATTGCGTTTGGAGTAGGTAGTCTCGCTACTTACACTTCACTACCTACACTCGGTCGAGGAAGGGCTACTGGTATTGAAAACTGATTTACCGACACGTACTATTAGGATTCTTATAATTAAGTCATGTAGAAATCGTGTAATAATGATTCATGTCTGTTGTCGTTGATTCTCCCTTTCCAAATCGTTAGTCTCAATTGATTGCATCAATACAATTTAAGATTAGCATTTATTGTTGTTTTGTTTCTTATTTGTAAAATGATTTTCTTTAGGTTGGTGGCTCCGCTTATTATTGCTGTGTTTTTTATATAAGTCTCGATAGATCTCTATAAATTACCTCCAGACTTTCTCTATTTTTGTGGTTGAATTGCAAATAATTCAGTTCAATTTTATTCAATAGGACTTTTTACGCTACGTTTTATCGTTTTTAATTCATTTCCTTGAACTGCATAACTTATTTGTACATGAAAATCTTGCTTTTTATCCAGATATTCTATCGAGACTACAGATTTTCCCATTCATGATTATTATTATTATCGACACATAGGCCCGAATTTATAGTCGTTGCTACAACTATAACTACTGTTATAGTAACTGTTTTCGTATTTATAAACCTCACTGTAAGATTTATTTGTAATGTAACAATGGTTATAGTGATCAAAATCCATCACTATAAACGTTGCTACAATATATCCAAGACAAGAAAGTAAATTCAAAATTCGTATTGAATTTTATACATGATTTTAAAATGATTTTCGAAAATCGTTGCTATAGCAACAGCAATGGTTACACGACTATAAATTCGGGCCATAATTTTAAAAATTTCAATTTTAGCATGGAAACATACCAAAGCTAATTTTTAGTACATCTGCCAATTTCATTTAGTAAAATAGGAAATTGATTTACATTTAACCTTTTGCTCTATTTTAAAAGACAGAAGATGTACGATAAAAGTATTCATTATTTTATTATCTCCTTCTATTATGAAGAGGCATATTCAAAATGTGCTATTTAATACTATTTACCGCAATCCACAAGTTTTTTTTGGCGAAAAAGAATGGAAAAATCGTAAAATGAACCTGTTTATCATTTTTCGTAAAAGTTACTCACAATTAAAAAATCATAGTAACATTTTGAAAGAAATAAAAGTTTTAGTATGTCCGTCTCATTTTTATATATGTATAAAATATATTCGCACTTTTCCTCATGTATTTATACTTTTCGAATAACAAAATAATAATAATGACGTAGCATTGGGCGCTTTCAGATCCACCAACTGTTGGTAACATGTTGAGTAAAGCCAACATGTTGAGGTCTGAATGCACTCGATAGATCAAAATATATATGGCAATACTGATAGGGTAAATGTCATTTTTGCCATCATTTTATTTCTATGATATATTTAGCCATCAGTAATTTAGTTGTGTTTTTTATCGTGGTCGTTGGCAAATTTCAAATTGAGCGTTAATAAATTTAAATAGTTTTGAACTCAAGGATATACATATCACCTCTAATTTGATCTGTTTTACGGTATTTATTGCATTTTCAGCCACACACAAAATCGAATTCATATTAATTCCGATTCACTACTATTTTAAATAGGTAATATTATATATCTAATAATATATCTAAGACTAAAACTAATTGACAAATTTGTAACTAGGTATCTATATGTAATTATAGATACCTAAATTTTTACTTACCGAATATTTATATTGTTGCACTTAAATTCACGGTTTCGCACAATACATACACACTAAATATACTTTTTTTAGACTTTATACAACACAGATATATTTTGAGATGGAACTATTTTATTATGTATAAATAACTGTTTCAGAATATAATAATGGTACAAATTTGAGTAATGAGACTGTATCAAAAAACTTATATCAGACTATCTTACAAATTATATAATACTATCACTTTGTAACTACTTCATAACTACTTAAGACTATTTTATAACTACTTATCTTACTTGTAAGAATTTCCATTATATATCTGGAAAAACTTACAAGCTAAGCGGAAACATATCATCGCGGAACATAACATTTTTAACGCTGAAATACAATTTTAAAGAATCGCGGAAATTATGGAAAAATGTTATGTTGATGAATATGCTTGTTTTACGATTTTACAACTTTAAATGGCCTTGACAAATATTTACAATTATGCGCTTATTGTTTGTAATTTAATATTATGCAAACGCGACTTACTAATTATAAATTCACCTTCAAAGTTGTATGACCGCGAAAATTAGCTTATTATAAATTAAATTTAATGAATAGGGAATGTTTCACAACATACCTTCCCTTCATATGGAGATTTTTCTGAAGGAAAAATCTTATGGGACATATGTGTATTTAAATAGGCTTAGGACTAAGTATATTAATGGTTATAAATTACTTGTTATTCTTACTTTCTAATTTGTTGAGGCTTACATTGTGGTTTCGTTGTCTGCGGTGGATCTTTTCATCTTATTTCTGGTTCTCTCGGATTATATTTGTAAATGTTGGTTTCAAATCATTTTGGAATTTTAATAAGTTGGCTTCAATCTCACAATATTTTGGAAGTTTTGGATTCAATAACACATCAGCTTTGGACTTTTGGATTGAATTTCACAGCATCTTGGAAGTTTTGATTATGGAACACCTGAACCCTTTTTTTTTGTCGCAATTTGCCTCCTGACGTTTCATGATTTGGTTAATCGGCTGATTGTCTTCGAAATATAATGTCGATTTTGTTAGTTGTTGCTCTAATGCGGTTTGTGTGGATTTATATGTTTTCTCTGAACCATCGGATGATGTTTGAAATTTAACTGAAACTGTGATGTGACGACATTTGAATTTTGACGAGAAAACGGAAGTCATCATATGTAAAACTGTTAGTTATTGCACTCCAGCGAGTACAACAAGGTTGAAGTTGATCAGGTTGTTGTATGCTATTTCGTTAAATAGACTAAATTTGTTGAATCGGCTGTTACGATGAGTATTATTTGGCATTCCGCTTCTACGAAATTAATGCCCATACTTTGCTTGCTGAATTCCAAATCCATCTGTTGTTAGCAATAAGATTTTGCTTAATCAGTAATTGGATCGGTGTCTCAGTTGTCTTTGCTGTTCATCTACTGCCCATGCCATGCCATGTGACCAATTGCTTATTCGAGAAATATTTATGTGTTTTATCCGTTGATTTATGCTTGGTGAATTAAAATCATGATTGTATCAAGTAGTGTTGAGAAAGATTATTGGACCATATGATGTAGTTAGATGATACGTGCGGTTCATTGGATAATGGTATAATGTTTTGTTGTGAATCATAGTTTTCTTTGTACTGTGTGATAAACCTTGAAAACCCCATTTGAAACTTTTCCACTTGGTATGTTGATCATTGTAGTTTCTGCCTCTTTTGGATTTACTTAATTCTCTAATTACAATATTTTAGTTTAACTATTTTTTAAATTTACAATTCTTAACTTATTATGACAGAATGCTTTGATATGATTTAAGAAAACAACTTTAAACAATTTTAAATTTATGCTATATATAAGCAATTTTGTTTTGGATCAGATTGGATGATTGAATAAGTTATTTGTTTAAAACTAGTAAATTACTTTATATTGGAATGATCCTCTTTTGTGCAAAAAATAAAAATAATTTCGATAATGATTTTGATTTTAAATTAAATGTGTAAATGATTGTTCATTAGGAATTTATTTTTAAAAAAAATGTATCTTTAACTTTCTTATTCTAAATGGTTAGTAAATTGGTTGATTACGTAAGTTGTTCTTTTCTTGGAGTTAGGTGGACCAAACGAAGAAAAACTTACTTATTTTTACCGTTATCACTCTATGTTGATAATTTATTCGACTAGATTACAATTTTATAAACAATTTTTTTTTTTTTTTTTTTTTTGTTAAATTTTGATTGTAATTTATGTATTTTATATAGGAACTGGATTTTAGGTTCAAATTATGAATTTAGTGATATATTAGGAAGATGGGTTTGGTAACGGCTTGATTTCTTTTTTCTAGTTTTGTAATTGGGAACATTGTTTTGATAATGATAATATGGATTATTGGAATGAGTTGTATTGGTTCTCTTAGAGTAATTTGAGTATTTGCAAAACGGGTAATTATTGGGATATTGTCTCCTATACCACTTTATCGGAGTGGAATTTGAAGGATTCTTACTTATTTCTAAATTCTTCGAGATTGAACTCGTTGGATTAATTGCTTTTGAATTATTCGAGACAATGCTCGATTCGTTTAAATAATTAATGCTCGAGAAGGAACTCGGCGGAATGATCGAGACGGGACTCGTTATATTGGTTTGTTGCTTAAAACTATTCGAGGTGATACTCGTTTCTGGATTAATGATCGAGGCGGAACTCCGTGACTTATAACTAAAATTATTGTTTTCCGATGCAGAATTCAGAGAACTCATTTTAAGATTTTGTGGATTTTTTGTATTTCGTAGGATTGCTTCGTTGGTTGGCGTGATAATATGAGTGGATGTTTCTGTTTCACTGTGAGGAATAGTATCTCGGATTGGAGTTGAAATGACTGTTTGACTTTTAGTAGGAATGAAATCTTCTCGAATATTTTCTGTTTGAATGTTGATAAAAGGAGTAGAATTTCGATTTGATTGGGTTGTAGTGTCTTGTGGAAATGCTTGTCTATAATTTAATAGCGTCTTTATATTAGGTTTTAATTCTTTATGAACGATATTATCTCGGTTTTGGTTTGGAGGGATATTACCTCGATTTATATGAAGAAGCATGGGGGACTCACATGTTTGATAATGATTATGTTTGGATACTAGGTTGATTTGATGAGACTTTAGCTCATATGGGGATTTATGGATTTGAGCAACGGCTATGAATGGTTCCGTTGGTGGCCAAACCTCCTCCGTTCCTTTCGGTTCGGTGGGAGTTCTAACTAGTTTGCTTAAATTTGTGTTTAATGGCAGTTTCGAGGCAGAACTCTGATACTTGCCATGGCTTGATGAGGTGGGACTCACAGGAACTACCGAGGTAGAATTCTGGCAGTTATTATTAAGGTACGAGATAGAACTCGTAGGAACTACCGAGGCGGAACTCTGATAGTTATTATTTAGGTACGAGATAGAACTCGTAGGAACTACCGAGGCGGAACTCTGATAGTTATTATTTAGGTACGAGATAGAACTCGTAGGAACTACCGAGGCGGAACTCTGATAGTTATTATTTAGGTACGAGACGGAACTCGTAGGAACTACCGAGGCGGAACTCTGATAGTTTTTATTAAGGTACGAGATAGAACTCGTAGGAACTATCGAGGCGGAACTCTGATAGTTTTTATTAAGGTACGAGACGGAACTCGTAGGAACTACCGAGGCGGGACTCTGATAGTTATTATTAAGGTACGAGACGGAACTCGTAGGAACTACCGAGGCGGAACTCTGATAGTTATTATTAAGGTACGAGATAGAACTCGTAGGAACTACCGAGGCGGAACTCTGATAGTTATTATTAATAATATTTACGGGAACTGGACTCGCCTGAGCTATAGCTGGTGTTGCTCGTGCTCGACGAGTCCTTCCTCGTTTCCCAGATGATGAATGGAGTCTTCATCAATGTTTTCTATATAATTAATATTCATTCTTTGTAGTCCGTTCGTTAATTGGTTGATGTCCTGATCTCTCCGATAACCTTGTTGACCCCTGTTAATGTATGCTGGTTGTCTTTGACTAACCATGGGTTGTGAAGGCCTTGTTTGATTAACCGGAGGTTGATTAAAGTTTTGCTTGACAGAACTGTTATGCGTGTTCCTACGCGGCTCAAGGTTTTGTTGAACTCTATTTGGTTGATAATTCTGTTGATTATTATGTAGATATTGGTTCCTTTCTGGAAATTGTGGCTGGTAGAGTTGCGCTCTGGATTGTAACTGTTGGTACCTTTGATTTGCGGCATTTCTGGCAGCACAGTTCTCCAAAACATGCCCGAAACGTTTACAATACCTGCATGTCACGTTTGGTACTACAATTTCCCTCCGTGCATGATTCAAGGTATTGGTTCGGCATGTTTTCGCACTGTGACCCGACTTATCACAAAGCTGGCACTTTGTTACTGTATCCCCTTGGCTGCTAATTCCAGTTATTCTAGAACCGCCAAGCTGACGCTCCACTCTATCTGCCATTTCTATGAGTTCTTTCAGGGATTTTCCTGTGGCCATTGACAGGTTTGTTCGGATAGCTTCATTATGTAAACCACGAATGAAAGCCTCCTGTTCTAGTGTGGCTATAAGGACTTTCGGGAGTGCATTCGCCTCACCAAATTTCGTACGGACTCCTGCTTGGTAATCTAGTGCATAACCTTGTACTCGACTACCGAAGTCTGCACAACTCTCCAACTTTCCCTGTCTGGCGTTTCTTAGTTTGTCTTGTAATGACTCTACTGTGTGGGCGGGCAAAAATTTCTTTGTTAAATTACTATAGAAGTCTTTAAGATCTTCTATTTGAGTATCTTTAAACATAGTATATGCCCTTCCACGGAGCCGGAAAAGAACTTCATCTAAAAGTAAAGCAAGCTGTTCTGGCTTACCAACCATTGTCTTTTCAACCTTTTTACAGGCATCAATAAAAAAATGGACATCGCTTGGATCTACGTCCACTTGCCCATAAAACAATGGCACACGTTTTTCAACTAACTCTTGAATTTGGGCAGCCATTCTTCTCTTAACAATTTCCGGATATGTTGGAACGGGTGGAATGAAATATTTCGAATGAATTTTGAATTACTTAAACAAATGTTCTCGAGCGGAACTGTTTGCGGCAGCGCCAATATTATATATCTAATAATATATCTAAGACTAAAACTAATTGACAAATTTGTAACTAGGTATCTATATGTAATTATAGATACCTAAATTTTTACTTACCGAATATTTATATTGTTGCACTTAAATTCACGGTTTCGCACAATACATACACACTAAATATACTTTTTTTAGACTTTATACAACACAGATATATTTTGAGATGGAACTATTTTATTATGTATAAATAACTGTTTCAGAATATAATAATGGTACAAATTTGAGTAATGAGACTGTATCAAAAAACTTATATCAGACTATCTTACAAATTATATAATACTATCACTTTGTAACTACTTCATAACTACTTAAGACTATTTTATAACTACTTATCTTACTTGTAAGAATTTCCATTATATATCTGGAAAAACTTACAAGCTAAGCGGAAACATATCATCGCGGAACATAACATTTTTAACGCTGAAATACAATTTTAAAGAATCGCGGAAATTATGGAAAAATGTTATGTTGATGAATATGCTTGTTTTACGATTTTACAACTTTAAATGGCCTTGACAAATATTTACAATTATGCGCTTATTGTTTGTAATTTAATATTATGCAAACGCGACTTACTAATTATAAATTCACCTTCAAAGTTGTATGACCGCGAAAATTAGCTTATTATAAATTAAATTTAATGAATAGGGAATGTTTCACAACAGTAAATAATAAATCGCGATTTACGCTCATTTTGTTCTTTTGCGTGCACACTAATCGACATTTATTATAATTTTGACAAGTAACTATTGCCGGGTTTCCACCAAACGAACAAAACAAAAAACACAAACAAAAACTGTTTTACCATAGACAATCATAATAGATCTCTCATTTGACTAAAAACAGAAAATAAGAACAAAAATTTTCCATTCAAATATTATCAATGTATTGCATATACGTATTATATTTGCAACGCATTCTAAAATCATTGCCTTATAAAATACACAATACAACGATACATTGGAATTATCAGAAGTTTTTGTTTTTTTCCTTTAGTTACTATGAAATGAGAAATCTAGTATGAATGTCTATGGTTTTACTCAACAAAAAATGAAATGTTTTGTAAAAAGTAAACACCCGCTAAACAAAGCGATACGTTTACGATACGAAAATGATATTTGATGTTCATACAAAATATCGTTTTCGAATCGTTTTTACGATTCGAAATCGATACGTTTTCGAATCCATCGTCCCATGATAATTAGAATTTTTTACGAATCGGAATATATCGATTTTTGCGTTTCGTTTGCGATACTTATTTTCCGTATCGGAAACAGACCTAATTATGCGATAAATTTACAAATCGTATTTTTCGAGTTGATTGCGATGATTATTAGCAAAAATAAAATCGTGTTTTATATCTTTTATAATATGATTACATTTTTTTTATTTATTTAAAGTAGATGAATAAATACAATACAAATTGTATAAATATGTTTATTTTTTCTGCTCACAGCACTTGTATTGACACCGATTTAGTAAAAATTGGTCACACCTCCTAAAATATATACAATACATATATCAAATTAATAAACTTAAATTGTTTAACACAATAAATATATTGGTGTACTTACTTTGCGAACCTCACAACACAAAATATTTTTTAATAACTTTAATTTTCATTTTATACAAATAATTCCATCCACTTTTGTTTTAGAACTTGAATTGAAATGGCAAATTAATGTGCAAGTGTGTTGAATTGTGACGTTCACCCTTTGTGTGATATAGTATCGTTTACGTATCTATAACGTATCGTTTTTTGCGATTCGCATTTTTTGTTTAGCGGGCAGTTTTTAAAACTTTTTTGTCGGAGAACAGTGTTTTTAGCAAACAAACATTTTCCCATGTCGAGTCGGTAAGATCAAAGGAAAAGAAGTTTGTTTTCGTTTTTTAGTCTGTTCTGTTGAAACAGGTTTTTTTCAGTTTTGTTTTGTGTACATTTGGTTAAACATTTTGTCAACTTGTATTTTTCTTGGCGATTTTTGGTCCCAGCATATTAATCAACAATTCGAAATCGGTACTTTACATTCTAGTAAAATTTCGGAAGGATGATCTCAATTCTCCGTTTAATCCTAAGTCGTCAGTACTTAGATCACATAGTAATTCTTCTGTGCCGTAATTCACTCTTCGTTTTAATAAAGAACTAACCCAATATCTCGGTTTACGTTTTCTTTGGGTCTCATTAATAAAAAAAAATCCACAATTAATAATGAATGTCTCGTCGTCATCAGACATTTTTGCAAACTTGAACATATACATATACGGATACACAGAACAAACACTCAAAAAATAGAACAAACAAATCTTATGGAACAGTTTGTTTTAAAAAAAAAAAACTTCTTGTAAAAAAAAAACATGTTTTAGTTCCGCTTTCTGAAAACAGAACTGTTTTAAAAACTGTTCGTTTGGTGGAAACCCGGCATATCAGTTGGATTCATGTCCGTATCATGATGGTAGGGGTAGCGTATCATAATATTGTGATACCGATTAGTAGCAACAACATGTTGGCGGAACTGAAAACGCCCATTGTCAAAATAATCACAATTCTTAGTAGGAAGTAGCTACAATTTCACATATTTTTTTGGTAAATATCTGAAGATCTATCGAGACTTATAAAAAAATACAACATATGTATATTAGATGATTTTTGAAATGTTTTACAATTTTTGTTTTACAATACTAACGTTGTTATTTGCTATACCGACAGCGATGATGTGGAGATTCTCTTCCCTTAGCGTGCAACCAGCATTTATCGTCACTAATCCAGACCCCTGAAATCTGTATGAGTCGATGCTGGATCCGCATTTGATATCAACGGTCGTTTTATTGGGAACTACGTATATCTGTTGATTTGGAGATTGGAGCATGCAGTTTTATCCAATGGTTAATTGAATTTATTTCTTTAACATTGCATAACGTATCAAGCATTGGTTTTCGCTGTAAGATTCCTACTTTGCATTGGGTTTTGTTAGTCAATGCGTTGAAAACGAAGGAGATATCTCGCATATAAATTGTATAGGTTGAAACATTTAACAACGGTTCACCTCTTCTGTTGTTAGAGTGGCAAAATGTTCTCGATAATTGTCCACTGCTGATGTGCATAGTGTACAAAATCAAGTAGGCCTTGTTGCGTATCTTCTAAGTTTTTTCTAAGTCACACTCATTAATATTAGGTGAACCGTTTCCTCGTAGATTGTTCAATGATATCATTGTGAGGTTAGAGTTATGTTTCACTAGCTTGATTGTGTTTTCGATACACTATTGACGTCTGGTTTTTCATTATTGCTTTTAGATGATTTTGGTTATTGTTGATGTTCTCAAATTGAGCTTCATACTGGGTGAGAATTCCAAACCCGTTGTTGCTTGTTAATAGGAGATCATTGTCTGCGATCAAGTTGTTGAGCTGCTAGTGAAGTTGTTCCAGGATTATGTCGCAGTTAAAACCAGACAATCTTTTGCAGGCTGCTGCCGATCAGCTTTGTACTTGCTTAAAGGCTTCGATTTCCTCCCAATAGCTCGAAATGTTGGAACATAGTAGATCACTTAAGTCCACTTCATAGCTACCAAATCGAGTTTGCCTAAATCCTCGAAATATATGCCTGTCGAGTAATTAAATAGGGTAACCTTGACCTGGGCTTGCGCATGCCCTAGATGCAGCAAATTGAGAGTATCACTAGCACAAGATGATTTACCTTACATCCATTCTTTGCCTGCCTGTGAGGCTGCGTTTTTAGTTTGATGTCAGCATGGTTGTTCTCCCTGATACAGTTTCGTCTACATTTTGTGAGGTTGGTAGCTGTTGAGTTATGTTTGTATTTTTATATGGTTATGGCATATTTTAATGATATTCCATTTAAACGTGTTATTTCTGTATTTAGGTGTGACTACCCTAATAAGTCCATCTTTTCTTGGATGTAGCTTAACGACTCTTGCTAGTGGCCAGTGCGTGGAAGGTAATTGTTCATCTTTGAGGATTACTAGTTCTCCCAATTGGAGGTTATGTTGTTCTTGCAACAATGCCACACACAATAGCAATTTAGAAAGTAGCATTGCGGCATTCAGCTCTAATCTTGGTAGTGATATTGTTTGGTTTAACGGTGCAACCTTAGTTTTGGCAGCAATTAACGTAATTCTATTGTTTATTTTACTGTATACCACTGCAACATAAGCTTATTAGAGGCATCACAAAAACCATGTAATTCAATTTTAGCGCCGTTTGTGTCATTTATCAAACAGTGTATTCTAGTTTCTTCTAACTGTGTAATTCCATTTTGTAGTGCCATTTGTCCATTTTGTACCATTTGTTTGCAAGAGCTATGTGGAGTTCTTCATCCCATCCTGCAACAGAAGCCCATAAATCTTGAAGAAGAATTTTTTCCTGGATCATCACTGGTGCTAACCATCCTAGCGAGTCGAAAAGCTTTGATGCCTCTGATAAGATTGTTCTTTTAAATATTGTTGTTTTACCTTCTGGTAAAGATACTTTAAATTTAAAAGTGTCTGTTGAAGAATTCTAGAGGAGTACAAGTGTTTTTTACTGCATCATTAAATTAAGTCCATCAGTTTCTCTCAGGAGTTCGGGAAGGTCTTCTAATATTGCCTTTTCTTTGCTGCATTGTGATGAATAGCTACCATTTGCTGCCTCCTGAAATGTATATTGCAAAATGTCATCAACCTTACGGTAGATCTTCGGTAGGTTAGCAATTAATCCTGTTGATTAACATTCTCAAAAAGTAAAACTCTTTACTTTTATATTAATGGCTACTATCTTGATTTATCTGGGGCTCTCAAATTAAGTGCTTTGTAATAGCCATCAGTTTAACACGTGTAAGGTTGACGAAGCACTTACTTACGAAGTATTAAATCTGCAATTCGCTCCAATACATTCGTCGATGCCATACTAACCCAACGAATTAAGCCAACAAAATAACTTGAAAGATTTGTGGTAGAACTGTCAGTAGAAGCGATATGAGCGATATGATTCCTTTGATCTGTGTCTGATTCAATTTTCATTATTCTCTGTCAATTTCCATTATCGTAAATATTAAGAACTTTACGGAAAAAGTAAAATTCGATAGACATTTTCTAAATTTTAATTTTAATTTGGTCCGCACATTGATAATTTCGTTTCTGAATTTTAGTTTTCTGGATTTTTGCTTTTCTGGATTTTTTTTCGGGATTTTCAGTTTCTGTATTATTTTTTCTATAGATAAGGTAGTCAACCCCAAAGGTTTGTCTCGATTTTCTATCTGGATTTTGTCTAGTCTAAATTTTGTCTTGTCTGGATTTTGTCTTATCTGGATTTTGTCTTGTCTAGATTTTATCGTGTCTGGATTATGACTTTCGGGATTTTGTCAATCGAGATTCTGTTACCGAATGTTACCTGTTCAGTAAGTAATAATATTCGCTTCATTCATTGAGTCTTGGAATGCCACTGTACTTAAGTCATAAAAATTATTTTAATTAAATTCAACCAACCACTTTGGGATCTACTCACTTATCAAAATTATCTATCAATAATAAATTATAAATTTAGGCTCCGCCTTCATTACTAATCCTATCAATTTTTTAATTTGATAACATAAATTTGAAAGATAAATAGAAAACAATAAAATGTTGGCGTTCAAAACAAAGCAAAGGTAAGATATGATTTGCTAAAATAGTAGGTACTACAAACTTACAAATCAATCTGTTATCTTGAAAACACAGAAATTGTAATTACGTGTTGGTGCTCGTTTGAAAACAATTAGCCGTAACATACATCTTTGGTCTGGAAAAATATTTAACGTAAAGACTTAAAATCTACAATCTCAATATGATAGATTCTGACAAAAACATAATTGTCACATTTTATTCCTTCTGCCATACTAACGGAATGGTTTGTAAAGTTTCCACTGCTTCACCTTTAAGGACCACTATTAGCGCTGCGATAGGATAGTCATCATTCTGAATCACTTGCGTCGTTATTCCACTTTCCTTGACATCAGTTAGTTCCTTCTCGAGATGTTGAAATTTTTCTTTAACCTGTTGAATCTCCGTTCTAAAATCTATTTTAACATGTTGAATTTCTGTTTGTAATTTCGTTTACAATTTTTCGTTATGTAACGAAGTAGATAATTCGAGAAGTTTCTCATCCATTCTCTTTTGTTTTCACACTTTTTGGTTTGATTGACTAATTTTCTCCAAGTGTCGCTCGTTTTGTTGTTCCATCATTTGGTTAAACCAACAGTAGTTGTTTATCATCTTATTTCTTGTACTCACTCTCTGCATTCGTCGCTTTTTTTCCAAAATCATGATGTTCCGTATTTAACCATTCTTTCTCCTAAGCCTCACGTAGACGTTTTTCCAAAGTAATTTTACTTCCTTCCCTGCCTTTCCCTTCTCAAGTTCCTTCTTTAATTCCGGAACCTTTAATTCGGAGAGAATCATTTTCTTTGTTTTATTATTCACAACCCCACCGCTGTCACCAATTGGTACGGTTTCGCCTTATGTTAATCAATGTTCGAATCACGGGATTGTGAATAAAACAAACTACTTCAATTTATCACAAACTAACTTTAACAATAATTATTATAACTTTTATATCACACTAACAACTTTTTAAATCACTCGGTTTAATCTTCTCTCTATCGCGATCCTCAATACAACTTTACGCTATCGCATTCTAAATACGAATCATCCAATTCCATCTCATTTACTTTTTTATATACTCAAACCGAAGTTCTAGAACTATCATGATTTTTCCTGTAAGATTAGTCTAGTACAACGTAGAACAGTTTTAGAGTATCGAAAATTTCTATTTAGTACAATTAATTATAATACCCCAACCTAGGTGTCACTAGTAGTAAACTTTACGCTATTATTTAACATTATTCTATTCTAATCTAGGTGTCACCGTTACAATATCCTGCGGAGTGGTTTTCTGATTAGTAACAGGTCAGGAAGGGCTTTATGTTCTTCTAACAGTTCACTTGACGTTTAATTATATTTTGATGTATTAGATTGCCACCCTTTCATTTTTCAGTTCGTTACTGCTCCTCGCAGTTGCTTATTCTGCATTAGGCAAGCCGTAAGCGCTTACGTCAAACATGAAATTGTTCGATACAAATTTCATAGGAATTTTTCACCCTCCTCCCTCCGATTTTCGGAATTGGTTCTTGATCAATATCCGGCGATTTCAGCAGTGGTCTAACCTAAACATTGTTGTGTTACGCTATAAATCAACTTGATATATATTTTGTAACTTTTCATTTTTCTTTTTTTTCATTTATTTTCAGTAACCACCCCACAATCCGTCACAAATGAATTACTCGTGGATACCTTAGACTTTGAATCTACTTACAATTTAACTTTTAATTCATTAATATATCACGAAGAAGGACAAATCGAACAGTACGAAACGGAGCCAGATTGGATTCCATGGCGACGAATAAATTTCAAATTGGAATGTGCTGCCAAAAATCATTCATTTTATGATTTTCCCGACGATCTATTTACACGTTAGTTTATATAAATATATTTTGTTGCTGTTGTTCCTCCCCGACAGGGAGATCAATACTCTTTTCCAAAAATTTAATTTTAGTTATTTTCTAAAACTTTTTTTTTTGGTGCGTATACACTTTTGCAGAGGAGCAACGTTTACAAGGTGCGATCCTATTACATTTTGTAGGGTTGATTTATTTTTTTACCGTCACCGCTGTCATAATCAATGATTATTTTTTGCCATCGGTCGAATGTATCTGTGATGATTTAAAATTATCGAAAGATGTGGCCGCAGCTACATTTATGGCGACTGCGACCACAATGCCAGAATTTTTCTCCAATACAATTAGTACATTTATAGCCGAATCGGATATGGGAGTTGGAAATGTATTGGGCTCCCTAATGTTTAATATGTTGGGTGTGTCTGCGGTTATTGGATTTTTTGATACGGCCGGTGGCAAAATGGAATGGTGGCAAGCGACTAGAGATTGCTTTTTACTTGGACTAAATATTACGTTGCTAGCGATTTTTGCGTGGGACACACACATTCAATGGTGGGAAGCTTTAATTTTATTAAGCTGTCTCATCCTATATTATACAATTATGTTTCAAAATGAACGCGTTAAACGATTATTTAGTAAATTCATTGATGAGAAGTGGAATTGTTGTTTCCGATTGAATAGAAGTATGGAAAGAGAAAAGCAACGTAAAATTAAGGAGGATATGGCAGAAAAAAAAGAGGATACAACTAAAGTTTATCTAACAACAGGTGAATTGGTGGACCCAGACGAAGCAACAATTGAGCCAGATGAAAAACAACGTAAAAGCCTGTGGCGTCTACCAACGGGAACAAAATTAAAACAATTTTGGTGGTATTATACGTGGCCAATTAAATTAATACTCACCATTTGTATTCCATCACCGAAAACTTTTCGATTTCTGTATCCGCTAAGTTTTATAATGTGTGTCGTGTGCATCGGTTTAAACTCGTACGTAACCGTTTGGATGTTAACCACAATCGGATATACATTCTCAATTCCGGAATCCGTCATGGGACTAACATTTTTGTCGTGGGGCGGATGCTTACCGGAGTTATTCGCTGGATTGATTACAGCTTCCAAAGGTAAAGTTATATAATTTACATTGACTTACCTGCTTAAACTTTATTTTATTTTTTTTTATTTTTACTCGAACACAGGTCAAGGTGGGACCAACTTTTCTAATTCATTGGGAACTAATTCGCTGTCAATTCTATTCTCACTTGGTCTTCCGTGGTTTATACGTGGTGTAATGAATTTGGGACAGGGGAAAGATCCATTTGTGAAAATTGGATCGTATGGCATCGAGTTCATCATATTATCCCTGATTTTTATAATAATCCTGCTGTATGTAGTATTCTACTTCACAAATTATCGTCTGACACCAACGTCAAGCTATATATTCATTTCAATTTATGTAATTTTCTTAACATTTGCCATTGTAGTTGAACTTGATATTATTTTTATAGTAAATTGTTATTATTAGGAAAAACAGAAAATGTTAAAAAACACAGGCGTTTAAATTTTCGATGAAAGATTAAGGGGCCGTGGGACAGAAAATAATAAATATTTCAATTTAGAAAAGGTAAAGCAAACTTTTTTCTCAATCAATCAACATTCTATAGCCGCGAAGGCTACAATAACTTCAAGAATTATAAAATTTGGATACTATGATCATCACACCGCAGCACTTTCAATCAAGAATAAAGGCTGCAAAATCAATTTTAAGTCCAATTCGTGACGAGGATAGTGAATTTGAATTGTCTAGCGGAAAAACATCAAAAGCGTTATACATATTAAGAAATTTGAGAAAGATGAAATTTGGCACATGTACTAGAAATTTGATCCAGTAAAGAGAGTGTCTTTTCCAGCGACGAACGATTAATTCACTGCAGTTCTACTTTGCTGGCCCGTACCTATTGTCCTGCAATTACATGCCCAAGATAAGGAGTTCGCATTAAATTCGGTCTTACAAAATATTTAAACTTTAGCAGTTGGCATACGAAACTTTAACGCATGTATCAGAATCTTGTTATTTCCTCCAAAAGAAGCTGAAAATTTTTCTAAGCGATCAAAAATTCCTTCATCCCGTTACCACACAGTCCTATTACGTCACGCAGTTATCGTCTGCATAGGTAAAAACCTGTTTGGACTACCGGTATAAAATGTTGTCCCGGCTCCAGAAGTGTTTCACTTTTACGAATTTCAACATGAAATTAAAGAGTATCGGCGACCGAACACCTGATTAATCTGATAATAATCAGTAAACTCAAAAAGGCTAAGCTTTCAGCGGAAAATACTTCGAACACCATATAGCTTACTCCTGTATTCTTGAATTCAATCGAAAAGGCATTGGTGACTTTAGAAAGTTACCTGGAGTGCATTCACGAACTCTACATTGTAACAAATTGTTACAACTGTCATTGTACAAATGGCGTAGCAGTTAACAACGATATTGCTACAAACGTCAAATCTGCCTCCAAAACAAGCTTTGTTTTGCAAAATTTTGTTTGTTCATTATAATTATAACTATTATAAAAAAAAAAATTAAACAAGAATATATTATGTATTACATATATAAATATAATTAAAAGACAACTTTTATATTATTTTTAATTTATATATTTTTTAAAATAAGTATATTCCTTATAGTGAAATTTTATTTTTAATTTTCGATTCAAAATCGATTTCGATGCCAACAAACATCATCTTCAGTTGAAGCAATACTTATTGAATTGAAACGTTTTTTTTTTTTTTTTTTTTTTTTCCTCGCTTTTTATACCCAAAATTTTTCCAGTGGTTGCGTTGAATATTTTCCAAATTTACAGAAACCTTCGCTTACGTTGATTAACCGTTGGAAATCAGCTCGTACATTTTATTTGTAGCAGTGTTTATTTTGCTGTTCAACATAAATTGATTTTCCTTGTTCTTGAATATTTCTAATTCCTCTACACGATCCATCATATCTCCTTTTTTCATCCTATACAGCACCTCTAAATTTGTTTCAAAATTCACGTAGTTATGCAGCGTGTGGTTTATATGTTGCGCGAATTTGGATTCTGTATTCATTCTCCCGATTCCTCTGACATGTTCTCTAAAGCTCTCTCTAAATGAACGTCCCGTTTGGCCTATGTAAAAAGCGGGGCAATCTGAACATGTTAATTTATAAACACCCGTGTCTAAAGTGGAATTAATTTTGGTTTTAACAAAACTTTCTAATTTATGTTGAGTTTTGTGAGCAATGCTATATCCGAAATTTATGAAAATATTTTGAATTTTTTGGCTAACCTGGCTCCATTCCAAACTTAGGTATTTTCGATTATTATTATTATCGTCGAAAGACAATGTTGTATTCGATCTATACTCTAATTTTCTTTTATAACTGTTATTCAATGTATCGATCATTTTCGTATCATATCCATTGTGATATGCTACAAACTTGATGATGTCAAGTTCAATTTTGTAACTCTCCTCTGCCATTGTTATACTATTTAGCCTATGGATCATATGGCGGTATGCCGATAGTTTGTGCTGGAATGGATGCCATGATTGCTGATGAATGGTTTGAAATGTTTGAGTTGGTTTACGGAAAATTTGGAAAACATGTTTCTAAATTTCGGATATAGCATTGCTCACAAAACTCAACATAAATTAGAAAGTTTTGTTAAAACCAAAATTAATTCCACTTTAGACACGGGTGTTTATAAATTAACATGTTCAGATTGCCCCGCTTTTTACATAGGCCAAACGGGACGTTCATTTAGAGAGAGATTTAGAGAACATGTCAGAGGAATCGGGAGAATGAATACAGAATCCAAATTCGCGCAACATATAAACCACACGCTGCATAACTACGTGAATTTTGAAACAAATTTAGAGGTGCTGTATAGGATGAAAAAAGGAGATATGATGGATCGTGTAGAGGAATTAGAAATATTCAAGAACAAGGAAAATCAATTTATGTTGAACAGCAAAATAAACACTGCTACAAATAAAATGTACGAGCTGATTTCCAACGGTTAATCAACGTAAGCGAAGGTTTCTGTAAATTTGGAAAATATTCAACGCAACCACTGGAAAAATTTTGGGTATAAAAAGCGAGGAAAAAAAAAAAAAAAAAAAAAAAACGTTTCAATTCAATAAGTATTGCTTCAACTGAAGATGATGTTTGTTGGCATCGAAATCGATTTTGAATCGAAAATTAAAAATAAAATTTCACTATAAGGAATATACTTATTTTAAAAAATATATAAATTAAAAATAATATAAAAGTTGCCTTTTAATTATATTTATATATGTAATACATAATAAAAGTGAAATAGCCACAGCAATTGAAAAGTATTTTTTAAAAAAATGAGTTTCAATAATAAGAATATATTACAATATATACATGGATAAAATGGATTAAAATATCGATTAAAATATTTTCAACAATAAATTGAGCATTCCGATCAGAATCCTTAATTGTTTCTTTTAATGACAGCTGTTGAGCGGAGTTGAGAATGACATTTGTAACAATTGGAAAAAAAAATTATGAACGATAACGCACGTGTATGTAGTAACAATGTAGTTTTAAGAACGCTTCAGAACTGTCATTGTTAACAATATTATTACAATGTAGAGTTTGTGAACGCACTCCAGTGACTTTTTGATGTGAAAACATCTTTAGCGGCAGGAGTAAGTAAAAAATTGTATAGAGCTCGGGTTACGGAAATAAAAGTGCCGAACAAAAATTATTGCAGGTATGTGTGAATATCGACAAGGACAAAAAATAAATAAAACCTAAAATCAATGCAAAATCTACGCATACACATGCAATATACAACAACATCCGGCATTTCAAAAACATCGTGAGCCGAATACAAAAAAAAAATCGCCTACTTTAATTAATTTTGTTGTGAAAATATCTGCTATATACATATGCAGCAGCAAGTGTTTTTGAAAATGGAAATTACATACGAGCACAAGGGCCACAAATTATGCTTAAAAAATTCAATGGAAATAGCTAGCTGCCAAAATTGTACATTGATACATAATAAAATAATAATTTTAAAATTGTTTAATCGGTTCGGTATGCTTATTAGTATTGCTCATGCTGTTTGTAAGTTTGGTTATGGGGGTTTCGGGCTACTGTCTTTCCAATTGCAATGATTTTACGACCAACAGTAGTTTGTCGTGACCATTTATTACTGTGGAATCTTGAGTAATGGTATATTTTAAAGCGTACATGGAAGGTTTAGGTGATTAACTTAACAGAACTGTACTTTGCTCAAGCTCAATCAATGTTAGTTTTTAAGGTTCGTCCTCCAAATTCAAAATAGTAGAATAACTTGACTTTTTCAACCAAAAATTTAACTTAGTTTAAATACGGAGCGAACACATACATCTTTATGGAGGGGTTTCTGAGCCTTATCGAAATGTTTAGAAATGATTTACATTTAATAGATATTTATACAAAACAGTTTTCACATAAATATTTTGCGAGTTGAGGGTGAACTCGCTCGTTGTTTTTTTTAATTGAACGCAGGAATATATGGAAAAGATAGAACAGGTAATCGCCTCCAACTTAAATTTTCAGGATCAAAATTCGTAAACGGGTGTACTACAAAAGTTACCCTACTCCAAAGGGGAAAACATAAACATATTCACTAAATGTCAGAGGTAAAGCAGGTAACCGTACACACCAGAATATTAAGTATACTTTCAGGGGCAAACACGTAACCGGTTACATCACACAAATTAGTATACTTTCAGGGGCAAACACGTAACCGGTTACATCACACAAATTAGTATACTTTCAGGGGCAAACACGTAACCGGTTACATCACACAAATTAGCATACTTCCAAGGGGTAAACTTTAAGTGAAAATTCCTAAATATTTACACCAGTGTAAAACAGGTATCAATATCTATGTATGACGTAACACTAAAAAATCAACCACTCGGGAAGGAAGTAGCACGAAAAATTTGATCAAAACGTGCCACGGACAGCTACAGATACAAGTACAGCTTGGAGCGCATAACGATGCTAGACCATCTGTATTGTTCCGTGTGGTACCAGTAATGCTTTGCATTTCTCGACGATGGGTCATGTGTGCCTATAATAGATGAACAATTGGTAAGCGAATTGCAGCTTAATGGTCCGCAACAAGATTTGTGTATTAAGTGGGCAGTAGATACCACTAAAATGGAAGAAGGATCGAATAAGGTGGTCGATTTGGAAATCACAAGTCGAGATAGTAGTACAAGGTATGGATTGATTGAATGAGGTGAGATTGGTTCAAAAAAGTTAAATTCACCGAAAATTGTAATCTGTCTAAATCATTGGCGCTTGGCAACAATACTCGACGTCAGACAAGATGAGATCGATGAACTATCGGCAACTAAAACTCAGCTTGGCTGAGTTGTATGCGGGTCTTTACACTGTGAAAGAAGTCGGGGAAGTGTATCACGTGCATAAGTGCCAATGCAACACTGATGAGGTTCTTCATCAGCTTATAAAGACACAATTTGCTCTTGAAAAAATAAAGGTGAGTTATGAACCGATCTCCAAGGCGGTTGCGCGTGCTATGCAAATTATGGAGAAAACAAGTCGAAAAATGGATCAACGTTACATGATTAGCCTCTTGTGGAGGCATCATGAAGTCAGATTTCCCGAAAGATGTAGTCGGAAGAAGAAGATGGTCCTAGAGCCACGGCTGCATCAAAGGCTGCAGCTAACGAGACGTATCTGAACTGTTGGTATCTACCAATATTCGCAGTAGAAAATCTAAATAATCCAGGAAAATGTTGAATTGTCTGGGACGCAGCATCTAAAGTGGATGGAATTTCGCTTAATAATTTATTGTTGAAGGGCTCGGATCTGGTAAAGCCTTTATTACATGTTTTATTGAAGTGTACCATTGCAGGATATTCACCGAAATGTTCCACCGGCTATGGATGAGAAAAGAAGGTCGACCCTACCAACGATTCCTATTCCTCTAGCGTGATAATAACCAAAATCGCAAACTATGTGTACGAGATGGATGTGGTGCCTTTGGAGCTGCGTGCTCGCCGTCGTCGTTCATTAAAAGTGTGAAAAATAATTTTGAAGAAGTATTACGTTTGGAAAAATACTCCACATTCTTGAAGGCTAACGGCTTCACAATGTTAAGATCAAAAGTTGGCTGTCGTTGAATTGCGAGGAAATTGTTTCAACAAAGCATGAATTCATTCGAATGGCTCAATGAAGAGCCTATAACATAAATTATTACCTTACAGCAGGGTAGTTGTGCTGGACAAAAAAAGAAAATTTACAACTTTTCACCCTATTGAGCTAATCAAAACCTCCTGCTGAGAGTGAAGGGGAGAATTAGCCAGCTCCCAGAAGTCGATGGGTTTCTTAAAAAATCAATAATTTTGCCTCAACATGGTACAGTAATAGAACTCTTCGTGACTCACTATCACAGCCGACACCTCCACCAAAATCATGAAACATTTGTGAATGAGATTTGATTCCAAGGTTTAGGGAAGTTTTAAATTCATCCGAAAGCGATGTCAAGTTTCCAAAAACGAAACGGCCAAACCAAATCCACGCGAAATGGGAGAACTACCATCGGCGTGGTTATCTACTTTCAATAGACCTTTAACTTACGTGGGTGTAGTGAAGACTGGGCGCCACTAGGAAAAAAGGCATGGAATATTGTTTACCTGCTTGACAGTAAGAGCGAACCATTTGAAAATTGCGCATCATTTTTTGTATGATGACGGATTGTGACAATGGCACTAATTTTCATGGTGCTAAAAATGAGTTGGACCGGTCAATTCTCGACATTGAGGATGAGAAGCTGCGGTAACAGTTCGTGAAAATTCGATGGCGATTTAACTTCCCTGTCACGATTAACAATAATCGAAGAAGTTCGAAACAGAATCTATACACTCCACGGTTCCCATTCTATTAACCACTTCAGTAACATCATCATAGCGTGAATGTGTAGTTTGGTGTATCCATTGCGAAATCTCTTAAACCTGTCGTTAGCCATACCAAAAATTACACCAATCTTAAAATCGGGTAAAAGAGAAGACGTTACGTGTTACAAAGGGATTTTAGCAACCTCATCTATTCCAAAATTATTTAAGCTGGTTGTGAGTAACACCTTCAAAGTTACATTGCCACTTCATCTGTTAAACAACATGGATTCATTCCAGGCAGATCAACATCCACAAATTTAGTGGAATTTACGTGGTAAAACGATCAACGAAATAGAAAAGATGAAGTTTACACAAAATGGTTCAGCTCGTATGTATTTATCAAACCGCACTCAACTATGTGTTAATTGGAAATAAAAATCCAAATTTATCAGAGTTACCTCGGGTATTCCTTATAGATCATACATTGGAACCTAGAGGGATATTTCTTGTTTTGGTCTCCTTGCTGCACACTAGATGTTATCTCCAAGGCATTCGAAATTTTGCCTTCTATATTACATATTGAGCCATCCATTAAAAGCTGGCACATTGAAACCAATTTTGACAGTATGCCCAGGTAAGACAATACATTCCATAACGTATTCCTCTTAAGTCGTACGCCTGTTGAAAGTCTATGAATAGATTGTGTACAGGGATGTCCTTTTCATAGCATTTCTCCATCACAATTCTCAGCGTAAAAGTTTGATCGGTCGTTGATCTATTTGGACGAAAACCACGTTGATAATCACCCAAGATCCTCTCGCTATATATAAGTTGATAACTTTACTGCTACTATACATTGGCCAAAACCTTGAAGCATGTATTCAGCAAAACTATACCGCGATAGTTGTTGCAGTTCAATCAATCTCCCTTTTTATTAAGTGGACAAAGTAGACCAAATTATTGATATTAGCTCAAACATGCAGTAGAGCAGATAATCACCACCATATTTGAGCATTTCGTTGCAGATACCATCTCACCAGGTGGCTTGTAACTTTTTTGATAATGGAAGTGGTTTATTTTCCAAGATTTCTGATACAGTAACTTGGTTGTTCAATGCCGCAGTGTTCCGCCTACACCAACGATCAAAAATTTAAAACTCACCAAGAGCACTGACCAACAAAAAAATCTGCCGTACCGTAAATTATAGGCAGTCTGATATACTTATGCCCGATTTCAGAACAAAACTGCAAATCCTCGGTTAAATAATAATTCGTCTCTTTCTTCTTTTATGAAAGTATAGTCAAAATAATATCTCGCTGAAAATTCCTATTCTTTCATTCCCGAGTAAATACAACAACAAATTCATTTTTTGTTGTTGTTTTACTCGAGAATGAAGGAATAGGAATTTTCAACGAGATATTATTTTAACTATACATAGCACTGATTTTGAATGTTGAAACAAATTGCAACTGCATTTAACTGAAGAATTGCATGTATGTATGTAAATGGTGATTTTTTCTTCTTAGTTTTTCTTGCAAAATTGTAGTTAGTGACTTTTTAAAAAAAAATTCTCAGTAATTAATAAGTATAGACAAATTTTGTTTTCAGTATTTGTTAGGTAATGAAAAATAGTCTAAGAAAATATAAAAACCTCAATTTTGAAAAAAATGTAGATGATTACTTTTTCTTCTATAACGACGATATGTACATTTAGATCCAGTTGATTTTACTTGCTAGTAGTACTATTTTCAGCTTCCATTGGCCTCAAAATCTACGAGACCAAAATAAAGTACATATATCATCTCTGTTTTTAGAGACCATAACGCAATTAACGCAGGTAATTTGGGGCAGTGACAAGCCTCAAACAAATACCTACTTGGGATCTCTAATGAGCAGCGTGCTTTGTGTACTCCAAGTCCAAATACCTTCCAAATGCCAACAAGTTCAAGTTGTACACGGCGCTGAAACACAAATAAGAAAATTATGAATTTTTCGGATAAGATATCACGCGATGGTTCAAGGCACCAAAGGTGATAACTGGTCTTTGTAGATGCTTCATTTTACTTTGGGCTGGCGAATACTCCAGTGAAAGGTTGAAAAAAGCTTGAGCTATTTCGAAGACATACGAAACCATCAGGGACAAAATGTTTACGGTATGCGCACAGGTTGCACAAAGCGTTCCAATAGAATATGGGCAGGGATGTCTTTTTCATAGTATGTACTTCTCTAGCACCATCTTCAGAGTAAAAGTTTGATCTGTCGTTCGATCTATTTGGGCGCAAACCGTATCGAGAATCACCCGACGATTACATATATGTCATCAATTTTCCCGCCCCTTTGAACACAATCGATGACTACTTTTGCCATACCTTGTATATCGTCCGAGCGAGGAACAGCAAAAGCAATTGCTGTTGAGTTTAAGCGTAATGTGGCTGGAAAGCAACCCAAAACATAATAAAAAACCTATAACCTTAATTTATAAATAAATATTATTTGGTTTTAATACAATGGTTATACACACATTTTTAATTACTATTTTTAAAAACACTTGTTAAATATTTCGCAAAATAATAATTTATGCGAAATATTTAACAAGTGTTTTTAAAAATAATTAAAAATGTGTGTATTAAGTGTGTTTCGCCAAGTGCATACGGCAGAAAGTGTAAAAAGTACAATGGTTATATACTTATATTATAAGTGATGTGTACAGAGAAAAATTTTATTTTTAAATACAAACCCACACGATCATTATAAATTCAGTATGATGCCAGAAATATGAATATGACATTCCAAAACATTGACTTATAAGTCATTCGACGATCGGATTTGTTTTATGAAATGCGATGTATGAAATGCAGAAAAATAGCTTTGGATCCGGTAATTATCATAAAAAGAATCATTATAAATTCAGTATGATGCCAGAAATATGAATATGACATTCCAAAACATTGACTTATAAGTCATTCGACGATCGGATTTGTTTTATGAAATGCGATGTATGAAATGCAGAAAAATAGCTTTGGATCCGGTAATTATCATAAAAAGAAAGGAATACATATTTCTTATTTACGTTCAATATTTGTTTAAATAAATGATGTCGTTTTTATTATTATTTCAACACTTCTTCCTCCCTTTTATATTTTTTTTGATACGCGCCAATTACTTCTCAGAATTTATGTATTTTTTATTATGGCGACGATTTGGTTGGAAGACATAACAAACATTTCGTCCAAACATCCATCATGCCTTCATCGATATTGTTCTTCACCGAACACGCTTTGACGAAACGGTGTTTGAAATGGATTTTTTTCTTTTTTCATACAAACTTCAAACAAATTTGGTATCTTAAACAATAGTGGCAGCAATCATATCAATATCAAAATCACTTCTTTAATTGTGTCACATAACTATGTAATAAACATTCAGATTGGTGTCATTAATGTTCTTTAATGATTTTAGATGAAGGTAACAATGAATCACGGTGTTCTAAAATGGATTTTAGATGTAATTTTGGAAATAGATTGCGTCCAATTAGGATCGAATTTGGCTATTTCTTAACCGATTATGATGAAATTCGATAAATACGACTTGAAATCGGTAAAGAAACAACCAAGTACCTTCCTAATTGGATGGGGGGCTATTTCTGAATACGATACGAATACGAAAGTATAACATTGTTATTTGAATTGAATCAGATTCGCTCGTTTCTTATTTAAATCAAATAAGAATCTTATACATTCGAATTCGTATCGTATTCAGAAATAGCCCCCCATCTTCATGTAAAAATGATTTTAGAATCTCATTTTCATCGTACACGTACATGCTGAATTTCATCATAATCGGTTATAAAACCACCAACTTCCTTCCTCGTTGACCATATTCCAAAACTCACTATAGAATCCCATTTCCATCATGTATCCCGAATTTCATCAAAATTGGTTTAGAAATCACAAAGTTCCTTCCTAATTAGCCATAATCCAGAACATTTAAAAATCGTTTTAGAATCCCATTTCCTTCGTACATGCTGAATTTCATCAAAATCGGATAAGAAATGGCCAAGTTCCTTCCTAATCTATAAATCGAGCGAAATCAAAAGTTCGCAGCACTGATGACATCATTGCGATATTATGCATGAGGCATGAAGCCTAAGGACCAACCTAAGAAATCATACATTTAAATTAAAGGTAATGCTTACAAGTTGATGAGTAGTTGCCCACCCAAATTTTTTAGTCCCAATTAGAAGTTGTAAAGGTATAGAAGTAAAATTACAATATGAGTAATACTCTTACGTTTGTTTCTCAATAAATTTCTTACAACATTCTTTTTGAAGAGGCGACCGCCTGCTTGCTCACGAGAGTTATTGAAGTCGCAAGTAAAATCCAGTTTGAAAGAAGTAAAGTGGAAATTTCTGCGATTTGAAATTAGCTAAATAATTAAAATCCAACAGATATGACTATGATGTTTTGCTCCAGTCAGATTACAATGCGGTTTGTAGCACATTGGTTTGTGCGAATTTCAATCAGATTTTATCTAAACTTAAAAACCACTTTAGAAAATTTAAATTATTTAAACATCAAATTTATTTTTTTCATTTTTAACCGTACAAAAAAAAATTATACAAAGTTAAATGTTGTATTTTAACAATTTCACTTTTCTTTTATTTAAAAAAATTTCATTTTAAAATAATCAAAATATTAATATAATAAAAACTATAATATAATAAAACAAGACGTATTTTTTTTGTATTTTTAAGTATAGAACACTTTTTTACGAATTCATTTCTAAAATTCAATTTCATTTGGTGTAGTAAATTAGGAAAAATTATCAAAATTTAAAAAAATAATAATTCAGACTTTCTTATAAATATACTTCAAAAATTGTCAACCAAGAGGTTTTAGGTAAATAATATAATATGTATAGTAATAAAAAAAAAATAAAAAATGGAATAATAAAGCTTCAAAGTTTACAAAAAATACAAACTTTTTTCCAGCAAGTTAGAAGGTGACTGATGAATAAATTGACCGACAAGGAAGGCCAATTTATGTGCATACTGGCAAACTGCTGGTACACGTGTCGTACCAGACCAATTATAATAAAGATGGCATTGTTTATATGTTAAAATTTGTAGGCGATCAGCGTTTAGGCCAATGTTCTCGGTAACAATGTTGTAATATGTTGGCGACACTGTTCCTTGACGCGATAATTGGGACACCAGATAAAAATCATAACTATAAATAAAAAAATAAAAAAATTATTGGCAACACTGTTCTAAAGACGAAGAGATAAGAAAATATTATGTGTGTACATATTTGTATGTGAACATGCGAGGTCTTAAGAATTTATATAATAGAATCAATCAATAAAATTAGGGTGGAGCCTAAAATTCAGCCAGTGCTCAGTTTAAGCAGCACAAAAAAAAAAACAAACAGATAAAATTGTGCTTGCAACATTTGCTGCATTTTAATCCGCTAGACTGCACAGCCACTAAATTTTTGACGAGACTTGCAGTGCAAACTGTGCAGCGGCTGAATTCTTAACAGCAGCATAATTTTACATTATTTCAAAGTACATATCTTAATTATATTGAAAGGAATAATATTGTTAAAACGACAAATGTATAAATTTCATAACAATGTGATCTCGAAAAGCATAACATTTATAATTAACAGATGTCAGCAAAACTAAGTCGATGATACTTAAAATCAAGCACATAAGAAAACAAAATATTGTTGACGCAACATTTTATATTTTTATGACTTAAATTTCAATACATCAATATAAAAAGATGTTTTAAATTTCATACGTTATAATGAGCATGCATACAAACACAATGCATGCATGCATAAATTGTATACATAAAAAAAAACGATAAAAGTTCAAGTAGCTCTAGACCTTAGCAGATCAATTTGCTTTGATATAAAAAAAAAACAAATCGTTATGAATTGTGATAAAACATAAATATAATGTACGATTAATCAAAAATTATACATACCTTTCAGGAGAAGTGACAACATCATCAATTACTGTGCCTGGCTTTGGGTTGTAGTTGCCCTTGAAAAACCGGGCATTAACTCTTTTATTCACAACTATGAAAGCAAAGTTGTAACCTTGTTCTGCAGATTGATAAATCTGGTTCAATTTTGCTTTTAAATGCTCGATCTCATGCTCCACCACAAATTGTAGTTGACCCTCTCCTACGCCATCACGATAGAAAATAATTCTCGATGGTAATTTGCCGTGTAATGTTTTATATTGTCGCAATGCTTTGGATACATTGAGAGCCAACTCATTTGACAACTCCTCACCATTTTTGTGCGCACTTACTGCACTGAAATAGCTGGAAGATGTTCGTAGATCCATAGTGGCGACTAAAGCACCATACGATTTACTTTTGTTTGTTGAATCGTGACAAACATCAAAACCGATTGTCATCAAGCCAGACAATGGAATTTCAACCAACCATGGAGCCTGTCCCAATTTACAATTTAACTGAATTGCAACTTTAGTGGCAACAGACATCAATGATCGTACATTAGCTCCACGTTTCGGTGTAACTGTACGTGACAGCATAACTTGCGTTGGTATCGCCCGGTCAACACAGCATTTCTTTTTAATCGCCGAATATCGATCAGAACGATTATTTGGAACGACACAGAAAATTAATTGTGGATCATCATTGGCGCAATGTTCAATCGCAGTCACATAAGTTTGACTTCGGTCATCGCGTATATTAACTTTATTAGGCGGCTCAATTTTAAAACCCATTCCACGGGCTGCATCCATCAAACAACCAAGGAAATCTGTTGTTTGTCGCATATTTTGATCAGTGACTATGACAAACCAGCGAGTTAACGGGATTGTTGCAAATAATCGGTTGGTGCGGAATTCACGAGTCCAATCAGCATTCTCGTCGGTGGGCACTTTCATGCTGCCACCAAACACAATATTTTCGTTTTTTAGTTCGCGTCCACAAATTTCGATTAGATTGCTATCTAATTTTAACTCCCATTCCTTGAAAACAGCCATACTTTCTGGCGTTTGCGATAACCTTTGATAAAGCGTATACAATTTTCTCATGCGTACATCCGCATTTACCTTTGTATAATTTGCCATCGCCTTCATTAACTGGAAGTTAGATCGCATTTCTTCAGATATTCCAGTTGCCCGACACAATTCCGGAACTAATGCAATAATTTCAGCTTGTCCTGCACGAATATCCCGAGCTTTAGCTCGCGAAATTAACATTGGTTGACTAGGATCTCTTATGCGAATATGATATTTTGATTCATAATAGTCGACAAACGACGTTTGACCCGTTTTAGTTTTGAAAGTACTGCTTGGTTTGGTGGTAAAATCAACATCATCAATTCTATAAAATTTGTTGTTATAATCGGTTAAAACAACCATTCCAATAACAGCTCGCTTGAACGAGTCTTGATAATGTTGCGATTTTTGAGTACACTGTTGTAAAATATCATAAATCGTGTCTGTTCGCATAACTTTGTGTGATATTTCGGCACACAATAATATATCCTGTTCATGTTGACGAATTGATGTTACATAGCCGGGCCATAATTCAAGATTAAATTCGCGAATATTAACTTTTGCCTTGGAATCAAAGAAATTACGACCGACCAATTGAAGTTTTAAACCTTCCAAAGCCTTTCGCATTATAATATTCAAAATTTGAAGTGATCTGCCTTCCATCATAGAAACTTGTCCAACAAATTTTACAGTAATCTGAATTGGTTCACCCGCTTCATTTTTACTAATCAATTCAGTAATTTCCTTTGGCATACGATGCGTTAAAAATAATGATGAACCATCAAATATATTTCCACCGGTAACTGCTTTATGATCACGCATATACCGTTTTCGTACAAAATTAACGTCAATTTCTGGTGTAAACGAAACATGATACTGATATAGAGACCAAGCCGGTTTTTTTAATACACGGAAAAAGTTAGCTGTTAACTTAACTTGATTTCCCGATGATCCTTTTTTCGTTGGTAAGTCTTCGGATTTCGTTTTAATAATGTCGTAAATCGTACGACGGCCGCGCATTGCCCCGCGGCCTCCCTCTACATGTGCGCCACCTTGAATTTAAACAAAGCAAAAAATTTTATGATATAATTTGCATACAAAAATAAACATCTAAATAAATACCTTCGACAGGTGGTCCACTTGGTGGTTCTCCACCACGGGATGAACCCGGTTGCGGTTCAGACCGATGTAAAGTTGCACGCCCAGCTCCATGCATCAAAGGAATTGATGGACGTATTTGTCCAGAATCCCCAGGTGCATCGGTTGCCGGTCTTTTTGGCTAAACACGATAAATATTGATTTATAACGGGACATACACAACACATATACATATAAATAAACACTTACGCCATCAAAACCTGGAGGTCGAGAAGAACCACCGCTAGGTTGCATTCGGCCACGTCCACGTGCCCTTCCTTGAGCTTGTTGGTCAGCCATCTCCCTATATTCCTGACTTAAATCTGCAAAGGCACGCTTATTACTCATTTATAAGCTTTTTTTATGACCACAAATTAAAAAAAAAAATAAAACAAATGAATTTATTAAAATTTACGTCTGCACTGAGCGTCGTATTTAACAAGAGTGTTTTTTATTTTTTCATAAAAATGAAAGTGAGTTGCTTTGTTAGTACTAAAAAAACAAAATGGCGAATTGAAATGATTTGCAGCCAAAAAATAGAAAAAATAGATTTGACAGATAAAATGGAAGAGCGCGCAAAAACAACGGAAATTTCGTTAAAAATCGTTACAAAACAATGCAAAAATGTAATTCCCACCTAAAAAACGAAAATGTAACAAGTAATTTTCCCAATGTACACTTTTGGCGGTAATTTTGAAGAACTTTAGTTTAATTTTCGATTAACATTTCCAATTAAAACGCCAATTCCAATTTTTTTAGCCTAGAGAAAGTTCAAATTCTAAGGAAAAATGGTTAAATTGATTTGCGAAATTCACTGTACATATAATATAAACCCCAACTTATCAACGATTGGTTTACCAAATGAAACAAAAAGAAAAATTATAAACATAAATAAAACTAAGTAGTTCTGGTTGTTAAGAAAAAAACATTAATTTTTATGTAAACTGTGATAAAACTTACCAAATTAATTAAAACTTGTTTTCCGCAGGATAAAAATTACAATTTGGTGCGTAATTTGATAATTTCTTTCACTCACTTAAACACTTTCACATTACTTTACAACACGAGGGTTGATTACAATATGATATTACTTCTGTGTGCGCAGTTAGTTTTATAGATTCAACTCCTCGATTACTACGATTAATTCAAAATTCTAACGTATTTTTTCCATATTAGATAATTAATAAATAAGAATATATAAATTAAAAATTAATAAGTAATGAATCTTCTTAAAGATTAATTGCTTAAATAATATTTATTGGTAAAATATATTTTTAAAAATGATTGTGTACTAAAATTTACCAAGTGATTTAAGGGTTAAAATGTGATGATCTAAAAATGCAACCACCTAACGACGAGTATTGCAACCTTGAACAGTCAGTTTACTATTTTTTCTTAACCTAACAAATGTTATGTGCATTTGGTGTGTAGAAAAAAACTCATCGAATAGTGTCCAGCTTACAAATTTTTAAGATTTTCAACTAAAAAAAAAATAAAAATGTCACTTAAATTATTTAAGATATCTAAAAATGTAGTTGGACTTGGGATGAAACGGGTAAATGCATTTTTGTGGATTGTCGAAGAATTTTTTTTTTTTTTTCCAATGTTATATAATTTGTGAGCTAATTTTTTCGATGTGATAATTTCAGGGCTATGCCATGTCTGCATATGATGTACAACATAAAACACCCTTAGCCAGAAAGACCGTAAGTATACATTGACGTGGCTTATACACAAACGATTGGATTTTAAGCCGTATTTTAATTTTGAAAATTAGGTTCAAGTTCCAAAAGCTCAATACGGTGGTAGACATCATGTAACAATGTTGCCTGGCAGTGGCATTGGACCCGAATTGATGAATTATGTACGTGAAATTTTTAGAATTGCTGGAGTTCCAGTTGATTTTGAAATTATAAATATAAATGCACAACATGATTCACCAGACGATGAAGATCTTGAAACAGCTATAACTTCGATTAAAAGGAATGGTGTTTGTATCAAAGGTATGTATGAAGATTAGTATCCAAATAATTAGGATTTTGAGGACATTCTAAATAGGATGGCATCAGATCAGACTAGTTGCGAGGGGGTACACTACTACACAATATAATTAGGTATATCAGCAACTTATATTTTGGAGTAGCAGATTTTAAGATTACACAAAGTCTTGGCTGTGTGGTATGTCGATCAAATACATAACTTGGTGAAAGAAATCCAATAATTAACAATAAAATTAAAGCGTTAAGAATACAAATATACAGTGAATAATCACGAATACACTACACTCATAATCGTTTATAAAATTGGAAATACACAATAAATAAATTAACCATATATTTCGCAGGTAACATTGAAACAAAAAGTGAAATGACCGGTGTCACATCACGTAATGTTGCCATTCGTAATGAATTGGATCTCTATGTAAGTGTACTCAATTGTAAATCGTATCCGCATGTACATGGTCATTACAATGATCTTGACATTGTAATTGTACGACAAAATACTGAAGGTGAATATGCTATGTTGGAACACGAAAGTGTTCGTGGTGTTATCGAAAGTATGAAAGTTGTGACACGTGAGAATTCGGCACGTGTTGCACGTTATGCATTTGAATATGCCAAAGCAAACAATAGAAAAAAAGTGACAACAATTCATAAAGCGAATATTATGAAATTATCGGATGGCCTCTTTTTGGAGACATCGAATTGCGTTGCCAAAGAATATCCCGATATTGAACACAATAATATGATTATTGATAATTGCTGCATGCAACTTGTGTCAAATCCACATCAATTTGATGTGATGAACATGACCAATTTGTATGGTTCAATTGTTTCAAATGTTATTTGTGGTTTAATGGGTGGAGCAGGTTTATTGTCTGGTAAAAATTACGGTGATCATGTAAGCCCACAAAATATTTTTTATGCGATATTATTTAAAAATAAAACTTTCTTTTTATATTTCAGTATGCCGTATTTGAGCCCGGTACTCGTAACACTGGCACATCGATTGCAGGAAAAAATATTGCTAATCCAACAGCTATGTTAAATGCTTCTGTGGATATGTTACGGCACTTGGGACATACCACATATGCAGACGTTATTTCTGAAGCAATTTACAAAACATTAAGCGTTGATAAAATTCATACACCAGGTAAGATTTTTAAGGTTTTTTTTATTTGAATTTGACAGAATAAGAAATATAATAATTTCCTAGAAATTCAATCCCAAGTTTTTTTACCTAAGCAAAATGTATCTTTTTCTAAGAAGATTAACGGATTTCTCAGTATGATTAAGGCGGCTAAGATTTGAAGTTAAAAACATATGTTTTAGTTAGATATTAAAATTTTGACCTTACTTTGACCTCCCACAAAAAGTATTTTGAAAATACAGGTCTATGAATCTCTTTATTTTTTATTTGTTTATTTATCGAAAGAAATCGAATACATACATATGTACATATAATATCAGGTAAAAAAAAACGCATACATAATATAACAACAACATTTATAACAATTTGTATTTTAAGCAAAGAACAAGATTGGTAAAACAAAATAATAAAAAATTAACCTTCAATCCACCACAATTTATAAAAAAAATGTTTCTTAAATTTATTTTTGTAGCAGTCGCTAGATATTGAGAAATCAAATAAATCTTATACGTCATTAAACATTTTAACCATTCCCTTAACTGGTTCATCTTCCCCTTAATTTGCTTTGGTTGTAAGAACTTGTGTTGTCTATGGTTCAGTTTATATTCAGATGTTCAGTTTTACCAGGAGTACGTTGGCAATAAATCGTCGCTTAGAACCATACTATTTTTAAATGTTGGAAAGTAGTACGAACTCAAAGTTTTAAAGGCCGGAGCCGGTACACGTTGAGGATGAGCGTGATGAATGTTATGATTAATGTACAGGGTGTTCCTGTACTTAGTAAACATTTAATGCTGTCTTCCTTTTTTAACGGGATACTTTACTTTGTATTTTTTGGGAAAATTTTTATTTTAGCCATATACCCGGTTTCCTCCCAAAACCTCATGCGACATCGGGATTGCTTAACACTAAGTAGGCAACTTTTAAATATTTAAAGTTGTGCAACATATTCTATAATATAAGAATTTTTTATTTCTTCGGTCAAACATGTACTCAATAATTTTACTATATTTACTATGCTCCATTCGTTTTCACCAACTGTAGCTTGTAGCTCGCTTCTAGATAGTGATGGATATAGAACAATGTCTATGTAGATATTTTGTCTTCTTGCCATAGAGATTTGAATACATGCATACTCAACGGAAGTTGAAGATAAGTCAAGTTCTGCTTTAATAATTGAGGAATGGCGAAGAGAATGATTTCTGTTCGCTAGTCATGACCGATCGATCACATCCATAAACGACATAGTCGTTTGGAAAATTTCAGAATCAATCACTTCGGTTTATTGAAATTTATCATTCAGGTTTCATGTCATTTCTATCTTGTACACCGGTTACCTAGATCTTTTATTGTCCTGTTTCTCCATTATTGAAATCTTTTACATTTTACAGATTTCAATAAAGGGAAAATGACCGAGTTTAAAACATTTTTATTTATATTCCGCTCTTCGCTCTTCATTTTTTGTAAGAGCGATAGTAAAAAATATTAAAAAACTCATAAGGAAAGATATTGTAAAAAAAATCTCGTGAGCCTTATCCACACAAGCTCGCGGAGGAAGTAAAACTTCTTTAGTCGCAGATGTTATTTGATTTTTGTATGCCAAATTTCAAATTTATAAATCAATTTCCCAAGAATTACCGAAATGCACTATAAATAAAATGCAAAAATCGATAATTGGCCATATTCCAGAACATTATCTAAAAATCATTTTAGAATCCCATTTCCATCGTATACGCTGAATTTCATGAAAATCGGATAAGAAATTACCAAGTTACTTCCTAACTGGCCATATTCCAGAACTGTATCTAAAAACTATTTTAGAATCAAATTTTTATCGTACATTCTGAATTTAAAGAAGGAATTTTAAGAAATGACCAAGTTCCTTCCTAATTGGCCTTATTCCAGAACTTTATCTGAAACCCATTTTAGAATCCCATTTCCATCGTGCATGCTGAATTTTATCAAAATCGGTTTAGATACATAGAAATAAAGTTTGGCTTGATACGTTGCCCCTTCATTTCTCGCACTTAAGGCTTCCAGAAATAGTGCATGCAGTCCCGGCTACTCAATATAGTGTCGAAAGATTTGTTTTTCCTTCATTAAAACTGTCAATATCGGATCATCGAAGCCGATTATCAGTGAATTTGATTAAAGACATTTTAATAGTCAAGTGAGTATGAGGAGGAATACTAAAGATATTTAGTGATTAAAATCAATGTTCAATGTGATAAATATGAAATTTACAGTTCTTTATTTCCAATCATTTTCATGTAATAATTATTACACCTTTTTTATTATTTAAAATTGATTGTTGGATTCGTCTGTTTGAATAGAAATTATACTAGATTGATACATATTATTCGTTTGATATTGAAAAAGAGAATGTCGGAAGGCCGAATGTCAAAAGGTTGAACGCCGAAAGGCCGAATGTGTGGAAAGGCCGAATGTCTAATGGCCGATTGTGACCGAAAGTGTCGAAAGGCCGAATGTATAATGGTCGATTGTGTTTAAAGACCAAAAGTGTCGAAAGGCAAATGTTCACGAAATTTTCCTTTAACTTAATTGATTGAAATCAATATTTTAAAACCATTGAATTTATTTCTTTCGAAACTGATACTTATTTGTTACTTATTGACTTATTTGGAGTGGAGTACACAAATGTGAAATATTAAAAAATCTTTTCATATTTGTGTACTTTTTCCAAAAGCAAAAAAAATCGCATAAAAAATTAAATTTTTGGCATTTTATTGACCACAAACATTTTAACTGGGTACGACCCAGTTAAAAATTTGTATGTTGTATTTTCTTTTTCTGTTTTTTTTTTCGCAAAGCAAAATAAGAGTATCAAATGTAAACGACATAATTTAAACCGGTTGCAATTGAAACACCAAAACGGTTAAAAAATTTGACTTTTTATCCGATTGAAACACAGCCTTCGAAAGAGGTAGAAAATAAGTCACCTCGCCAGGATATTTAAGTACTTTTCATACCAGGCGCCTCGGCTTTGAGCTTCAAAAATAAAAATTCTTTATTTCATTTTTGAATTATGCAAATTAGTTTTATTTGGTTTATATCATTTAATTTTATAGAAATAAATTCAATTTGTTGAGAAATAATTTATTTTTAACTTTTAAGTGATAATAAGGGTATTGCTTTGGTAAAAAAGGATTAGATTTAGGTTTGGATTTAAAATTTCAGAAAGCAACCCGCAAAGATTTATTTTTGAATTTAATTTTTGTTTGATGTGTTTCATATGAAGCAAATTCTAGTGGTAGGTATTGAAACTAAAAATCGGATTTGATTTAAGTAAATTCAAAAAATAATTAGATTTAGCGGAATCTTTTTTGGATTTATTTAATGCAATTGTTGTTGTATTTTTTTGTAAATTTACCAAAGCAATACACTTAATATAAAAAAATCAAAATATATTGCAATGAAGTTATCTACAAGGCCAAGGCAATGCGTTCCACACTCGACTGCGACATTTCAATAAGCGTGTTCCATTGGCGTTAGTAAACTACTCATAAGTACTTGTATCTACTCGCAACTGCTCATGCTCCAGCTCAAATGATGGTGTAGTTGAGAAGTAGTGACGCATAAAATTAGAGCGATTTTAGTTCAAAAAATTCTAATAGATGGCTCTATACCAGTTTTGGTTGTGTAGAATGTAATTTTTTAACCCTAATCCAACCAAAGTGTGCCTTTTAGGCTCATTTGGAAAATGCAACGATTTTGAAAATAATGTTAATTTAGTTATAAATTTGTGTGTATTTTATTTTAGAACATTTCCATATATTTCATACAACGTACTTGGCATTCTTTGAAAAAATTTAGTAAATTATTTGATTAGGATTTGAATTTAGTGACATACCAAAAATATGTTGGTTGTGTTAGGGTTAAAATTTTTTTTTTCTTTATGTTTATTATGCGACACGTCAATTTTTAAATCGCACAAATATTTTAATTATTTTGTTGTTTAATATGTTATTACTTACTATTATAGTATTATTAATGGAACAACGTATTTTTTGTCAAAATCTAGTAGTTTTATTTAAATTGAGGTTATGTTTTACTACTGTAACGAAAATTTGCGTTCCATTGAACATCTACTCATAAGTACTTAGCAGTAGCAAATTGGTTCCAATGGAACACAGTGAATGTAGTTCAAAGCGAAGAGCTTTGTCAACATAACCTACAAATCACATTTTTGTCACAACTGTTTTTTATTTACTGAAAAATCTAGCTCATATGTAGGTTACAAATTCATAATATCTCATTTCTTGCTATAATTCACGTATAAAATGAACCTAAATAAAATATTTGATAGCAACCGAATGTTCAAAGCCGACGCCACCGGTATGAAAGGATCTCAGCTGTTCACATGTGTGGTAACTAAAAATTTCGAGGCGAGGCGCCTGGTATGAAAAGTACTTTATTTGAATAAGTTAGGTCCCACAAATAAGTATGTATTTGTTTCGAAAATAGCCTTAATGTAAAATGATTTAAGTAAATTTAAAATACGTGGTAATAAATCCTATGTATGTAGCATATTAATGTGATCATATTTTGCCGCCTCTTTTATGTGATGTTCTATTCACCCAAAAAGTTTGATCGGAATTAAAAAAAAAAAATGGCGGCATCAAGAATTTGTGTTTTATTTACCCCAAAAAATCAAGAGATTGTTTGATCTAGATTAAATTTCACAAATCGCATTTTTTTAAAGATTTACCCCTCTTTTCTACCAAATTCACTTATACGTAGAAATGTCCATTATTATTATAAATGTCAGCTAAAAATCTAAATACACCATTTTGGTTGGCGTCATTCGTGAATTGAATGTTGTATTGTGAGTTCAACAATATAATTTAATTTTAACTACATATGTTTACCAGCGCAACTCCAAAATTAGATCTTATGTTTTTGTGTTCTATTAGAGCCATCATATCTGGATTTTTAAAAAAAAAGTTAATAGAATTCGACATCAGTAATTGAATAGGTAAGCAAAACTATATTTTTATGTTATGTATTTCGCGTCTACATCTTTAGTTTTGTCATTTTTAAGGGTGGAAGATTTAAAAAAAAGTTTTACATGATAACTAATACGAAAATTTCGTCTGTTTTTGAATTATGTAATTAAATTATGTATTAAATATTCTCTAATAGGAATAACGGAACAATTGTAGGGAAAATCTTATATTACTTTATAATTTAATTTATAACACATTCTTGTTTTCTATAAAAATAAAAGAAAATAGTTTAGTTATGATTTTTATTTTTTTGCTCGAATTATCCCTATAAAATAGTTTGTAAGTACCTATTTAGAAAAAAAAAAAACATCAATTCAACAATTAAATTGAAGAATTCAAATTCTCTAAGAGTCGATTTTCTAACGAAGATTTGTTTCGTTTGAAATCCCCAATTTAATTCGTACTAATGTAGACAGATGTTTCATTGCACTTATATTTTTTGTAAGTAACCACTTTCTAGTTTTTTTTAATCATTGAAATGACAACCGGCGACACAGAAACACCCACTGAAAGTAATATTTATTTATTACCTTTACCTGAATATTAGTTTATACATAATAGCTAAAAACAATCGTGAATTTTTAATGTTGGATTTTTCATCTTCAGCTTCAATAAGTCAAATATAAAATAAAATTGTCAAGAATCTTATCAATCTGACTTTATTCAATTTTTACGAAACTTACGAAAACAATACAAATGAAATAAAAAGCATTCTAATTTAATATATTTTACCGAAGAAGTTATTTTATTTTACTCGAAATAATGTCGATCAGTACAAAATCTGATAAGGGTTAATTTATTTTGCTGAATACAAAAGAGATATAATATTTTGTTTTGTTAAACTTAAAATTTAGGGGTTTTCCAAAATCTGATACTATATTAATTGCTTCCAAAAACTTCGTGTATTTAAAATTTATAGAAATAGATATGAAACTTTAATTATTTTATATTCATAGAGTTTTTTTTTAATTTTCATGGGTAACTAATCGATAATATGACAAGTTATACCTTCGACACATTCGGCCTTTTGACAAAATCGGCCCATCGACACATTCGGCCTTTTAAATTGAATTATAAAAGAATATTACAAATTAAACTTTGAATAATGAATATGTAATGATATTCAAAGAGCAAAAATACTGTTCCCAAATATTTGATAGACTGTCAAAAATGAATTTTTCTTCAATCGCTCTGTAGTATAGATTGGGATTGGGAGCGATATTTTTAATTTTTTCGTTCCCTCTTTCTAGAGACATATTAAAAATAAAAATTTAAATCATTTTTCAAAATAATTTTTTTAAATATTTATCAATAGAGGTAAAGAGCATAAACACATTTTTAAAAAATATGTATGTATATCATTGGGAGCAAGAGAGAACATTTTTATAAAGAGCAATAAGAGGACGAAAAATAACTCTGGAAAATGGTGAATTTCAGATCTATGTAGACAAAATTCGATTTTACTGATTTACATACATAAATGTTTTAAATTATGTATTAAAAAGCTGGTGGAAATTTTTTATTATGCCGAAATAATATGATATTTTTGTAGACCCAATCGCCCAAGCTGATCGAAGAATGAAGCAACTAGTGAAATAATACATATTATAATATTCATCGAACATATAGATGGAATGATAACCTGTTATTCACGAAGATGAAGTTTACCAACACGAATCGATAGGCGAATGTCGTAAATCATCTGAATGAATAGCAGCCATTATATGCGAGTAGAATAAGATAGTTTGTCCACGACCGTTAAACACGTCCTTTAAAATTTTTTTATTAAATAATACCCAGTGTAGCAAGATACTATGTAATTGTGCACCTTCTTAAATAACAATGCAAATTTAATTTGAGTTTTAATATGGTTTGTGGTTTGGACTTGAGCGGCAAAGGTCTTCGGCTAGATTCTCATCCAATTCTATTTTTTTTATTTGTACTATTAATTTTTTTTAGTATTCTTGTAATAACCAAATATTTGACTATAAATTAAATATTGCGCTTTATAGTTCTTACAGTAATTACACAAAAAATACGTGGCAGGCGTTTATGATGCTCCTAATGTATGCGAACACTACTATAAATTATAGAAAAATTGTTATATTATGAGTTGTAGTAAGCCATGAGAATTCTTCGGTAAAAAATTGTTTTCGTGTCATAAACTTCGTAGCATGCTATGTTTGAAACAATTATGGTACTGCTTTCAACCAAAATGAGTTCGGTATTTTTTTTTTGTTAACGACTGGTCAAAGCAACAGCAAAAATCAACCAAATTTTGGTCTAATTTTTTTCGTGTATTTTCTGGTCAATGTGGCATGCAAAACGAGTTTGATTTTGTTTCCGCAAATCAGATGTCATTACCGTCGTGATAAAGGTTACAATAATGTTTAATGTTTAATTTTATGGCTACGAAGTTCGAACGCGTCGCTAAACGACTTATAAACATTTTAAAATATACAAATTCTTTTCTGTTATTAAATTCACCATACACTTTCGATACAAAACACAAATAACATTTGCCATGTTAACCTTTACCGAGGGTGCTGCATTCTAAAACAGCGGCGAATATTGTTACTATAAGCATGCCCTATTCGATTCTTGTGGCAGGTATTAAAACTAAAAATTTGGTTAAGATTTGTTTAACCACCAATTTTTTTTTGGGTTAGCTAAACAATTTTTTGGTCTATCTAGTACGATTGTTGTTGTAATTTATGTTTGTTTGGTGCAAGCAATACAACTATAGTACGATTGTATTATACATACTATTATTCGAACACTACCGTAAAACACAAAACTTATCACACAGCACCTTATTGGTTTTATTATAATTGAAGTAAAACCAATATGGTGTGTGATAAGTTTTGCTCATCTTCTAGTACGATTGTGTTGTAATTTTTATAATTTTTGGTGAAAGCTATACAACTAATATAACAATGAAAATTAAATAAATTTTCTAACGTTGGATTTTATTTTTGTTTTTCAATTTATATTTTTTTTTTTTTTTGAAGAAAAGCACAGCTCTCGTGGTTCGTCGGTCTTTAAGGATTTTTGCGTGATGCCCCAACACATGTAAAATCATTTTTAAAAGCCCTTACTCTTTGGTTTAAGGTACAATAATCCTTAAAAATCTTTAATCTCGAGCTACTAGATAAAAATTTAAAAATGATCAATCACTGCTAGCAATGAATAATGGATATCATTATAATTGAAGAAACAAAAGTATAATAATGAATATATTATAAGATAGTCGTGGACAAATTATTTCATTATAATTTACAGAGATGTTTTATTATCTTCACAAATGTGTTATTAGACCCAAGCAAAAAAGAAGTTACAGATGTACCCACATATTATTTTAATGTTGCCCGTTTTTATTACGGTTCTGTTCTAATATCACCCTTAATTTCAGTTATTGTTTATTTTAATTTATGATAGTGTTGCCTGTATAATATAACAAATAAATATCAATAACTATTTTTTTCGTGTACTTAATGGCAAAGAGTGTCATTTCTTGACTGAAAAGAGTAAAAAAAACTGCTACTTTTGTCCTTAGCAACACATTTCTTCACTATAAACACTTTTCTTCATAGAAACGCTTTTTTCCAAATGATTTTTGAATTTTTAAATTTTATTTATTTGCTTACTGCGATTGTTATGTACACGCTATGCATAAATACTTTGATCCAAACTGGGTCTACCTTTTTTATTTTTACTTGATTTGTCGTCAAATACACGAAAAAATAACATGTCCGACACGTAAGAAAAGTGGTTTTCCATGCTCGTAAAATTGTTAATCCACTCGCTCACTAGCGCTAGCTCGTGAATTAAACAATTATACTCGCTGGAAAACTATCACTTTTCTTTACTTGTAGAACAATCTACTATTATCACAGATAAGAATAGACAGATGTGGATCTTGTATGGGCTATATTTACATACCAAAATTTCAATACCAAATTCCAATCCAATCCTTTTAGAGCAGGACGTACATTTCTGTCTTTTTTTATCTTTTTTTACGTATGGCTATTTTGATTATATAAGCAAACATGGCATGGCTATTTTGATTATATCAAAGCAAACATAAACCAACTTCAAGCAAAATTTTATTTTATAATATACGTCCTGCTCTAAAAGGATTAGATTGGAATTTGGTATTGAAATTTAGAATGTAAATATGGCCCATACAAGATCCACATCTGTCTATTCTTATCTGTGCTATTATCGTATACTTACTTATGAAAAAAATGATAATTACGTCATCGTATCTTATAGTTACGACGAATATTTGAATCAATGGGAGAGGATTATTTTCAAAAAATTTGAAAAGGCATTTATGATATACAAATACATAGTTTATAACAAAATAAAACATAACAAAATCTTACAAAGTAGATTGGCAAATCGTAGAAAAGATATAAAAGACCCTAATTAAATATTGTTTTATTATTTAAAATTATTAAAATATTTTGTCGCTTCGACATGCTCATTAATTATTGTTTATATTTCTTTCTTTTATTTTTCTTGCATGGTGTTTTTTAGCACCAACGCAAATGCTTGCTTCGCAAATAATTTTTCTGTTTAGCAATTTTTGTCCATTATAAAATTATGAACCTTAAAATTTTGTCTGCACCAAATTTATTTGCTTTAAAATATTCAGCATATAATGTGCACAAGACGTAATATTCAAAAAAATATGTGTGTGTACGTATTCATATAAAACATGTGGTATCGATTTTAAATCAATTTGCTTCAGCAAAAGAGATCCGAAATTTTGCATAGAGGAACAAAAATTACACATAAAGTTGTAGTATGCATTCAAAAGAAGCTATCAAAAAACGACGCCCAAATAACAAAAGCGGATAAAGGGGCACAGTAACGATACAAAAATATACCTGAAAAATGTAAATAGCATAAAAAGTATGTATTTGAATAAATGCCGGAATCTACTGCAGAAATGATAAAAACAGCAGCACAGCAACATTTTTAAATAAATGGCTAAAAATAACGTGGAAACAAGAAACCAATAAATCTATTATCCGCCATAACTCAACGTTATCAGGCACGATAGCAAATATGTATATTATGTTTAAATCACATCGAAAATATCGATATCATCGAACACAAACAAGATAGCAACAAGATATGTTTACTAATGTAGATAAGATAACTAATGCTAAACAACAGAAGTATAGATAGCGCAATATATCAAACCATTCATTCCAGCATAACATTTCCTTCTTTTAGTAACATGATTAGCCGTCTAAATTGCATACAATTGCGTAACACTTTACATAAAAGAATTAAATACTTTGCAATAGAAAATAGATATTCAGACAACTGAAGAAAATGATAAAAAATACGCATCAGTTATGTTTAACAATAGTACCAGTAATAACTACGAAGAAATGATTAAACAGAACAAAATAATCATAAATTACAACATCAAAAGACCACAACAAAACATTGAATTAAGACAAAAGACAGTGGTTTATACAAATTAACATGTGGCAACTACATGCAATTTACATCGGCAAAATAGGCCGGTCTTTCAAACAACAAGTGTCTCAAGAACATATTTAGGAAATAAACAACATATGTAGCTACTACATTCAAAACCAAATTACGCAGAACGTCTTGAATATGAATATAGCGGAAACACACATTTGTGTAGATATTCAAATTTCAAACAGGTAGTTTACAAATTTTATACAAAATGAGAAGAAGCAACTTACCTCAAGTGTGTTTCAAATTTATTTTGTTTTTCTGGAATTTGAGTTAAATGTGTGATGAGTAGTAAAACAAAAACCCTAAACTGATGAAACTAATGTCGAACGAATTATTTTCGCTTTTTCAAAACAATGTAAATTTTGTGGTGTGAAAAGTACATGAAACAAAATTTTTTGTTGTTTTGTATTTATTGGTAATAATAATATTTCCAGACATTTAGGAACGAACCATGATATACAGAAAATAGAGTTAGTTGTTGTGTTCCATTGGCCTGAGTAAACTACTCACAAGTACTTGTATCTACTCGCAACTACTCATGCTCAAACGATGGTGTAGTTGAGAAGTAGTTACGCACAAAATTTACGGCAGATGGATTTTAGTTAAAAAAAATTCTAAGAGATGACTCTATATCTATACCCATTTTGCTTGCGTGGAATGTCATTTTTCTTAACCCTAATCAACCAAGGTTTGCCTTTTGGCTCATTTGATAAATGCATCGATTTTCAAAATAATGTGAATTTAGTTATATTCTTGTATGTATTTTATTTTGAAACATTTGCATACAACGTACTTGGCATTCTTTACAAAAATTTATTAAGTTATTTGATTAAAATTTGAATTTACTGATAACAAAAATATGCTGGTTGGATTAGGGTTAAAAAAAAAATTTTGTTTATGTTTGTGATGCGTCACGGCAGTTTTTAAATAGCAAAAATATTTTAATTATTTTGTTGTTTAATGTTTTATTACTTATTATTATTAATTATTATTAATGGAACAACGTGTTTTTTGTCAAAATCTACCAGTTTTATTTAAATTGAGGTTATGTTTTACTAATATCACGAAAATTCGCGTTCCATTGGACATCTACTCACAAGTACTTGCAAGTAGCAAATTGTTTCCAATGGAACACTACAAGTATATTCCCGTGTCTCATTTTCGTCTTTCTTTGCGCATCACGTTATGTGTAAACAAAAAAGCAGATATTTATATTAAGTTTGGCAGTTTTTTGATTAATTTTTTAAATAAATCAAGAATAATCGTAATTTTGTTTAATAAACCGTATTTACAATTGATAATGATAATTTACCGAGACCCTTTTTATACTTTATATTTTTTTATGGTCCAAATACTTGAAAAATAATTCCTTCGAGTATATAATGTCTAAGATAAATGGAAAAAAAGGGTAGACAAAATTATGAGTACATAACATTAAATTATTAAATGTTTTTGGTCATTTAGATACCAATTATTAAAATTTTAATTTTTTTACGTTATGTACTCAAATTTTTGCCATCTATTTTCGTTTGGCTTCAAATTATCTGTATCCACGTAACTATTCAAATATTATGTCCATATTTAACGTTAATTATAAATGGGAAAATATATTAAATAAAAATTCAGTTCACAAATTATTAAACGCCCAGTTAATAGAAAATATGCCCCCGGTGACACAGTTGTTGAAAAAATCACGGCTGGTTAATGGTAATGATCAATGAATTAATCACTCATTATCCGTTGTAAAAATGATTACTGAACTTCACTATGAAGCGGCCAAATCCCTCTATAGGATGTAGCGCCAGCGAAAAAAAAAAAAAAAATAGAAAATATAAATTTGAAAAAAAAAAAGGAAATTAAACAAAACTATAAATTAAAATTAAATCTCTGGCTTATTTCATTTATTGTCTTATGGTTTTCGCTACAACTAAATCAAAACACCCATTCTCTGTTTAGTGTTCTATATGTGTTTTTATCAGAAGTTCAATTGATAGTTTTGTTGCAATATGAATTATTCAAATTTAGTATATTTAAAATCGAACACTTCCAAATTTTTGAATTGAATAATTAAAATCTAAACGTTCTCTGCATACTGCATTTAACAAAAAAAAATTATACTCATACATTTCGTAACTTGTTATGCAATGTGCTCAAACAGTCTGCTCTAGACACGAATATTAAAACATGCCTCTTTTCGCGATTTAATTCCAAAAGTATTGCAGTAAATAACTAAAATACAAATTGAAATTTTTAATTTTAACATAAAGTCGAAAAACAATTAATGGCAAGAATAAAAAAAAAAAAATCATTTGTTTTCCATTTATTTAAAAAATTAATAAAAATATCACGAAACTCCATATAAACATCAGAATTTTTGTCTACACATAACGTAAAAGATAGCAACAGCATACGCAATATTATACCTTTATTTTCTGTATATCTTGGGAACGTACAATGTTTTGTATTTTATTTATAATTATAAAGTCCATATTCTACGGCTTTAAAGCAAATATACACTTCATTTCAAAATTATATGTGCCGTTGATTCACAAAATAAAATTGCTTCCAAAATTAGATGTGGACCATACTTGCCTTGTGGACTGATTTCCCCCACGATTTGCTATGCCTTCATGCCAAATATAATTAAAAGGTTGGTTTGATGCCAGTTAAATTAAATGGCCATAATGACCGTTTATAAAAAGAAATGCTTGTACTTAGCCGAGGTGTCGGTAGACACTTGTAAATCAAAAGTGAATATTCTTAGAATTTCTGAATTTTGCTTGCATTTTTCTTTGTTCTGGTTCTTTTCTTTTTGCTGCTTTAATAATTCATCTTTTTTTTCTGTGGCTAGTTTCATTTTTTGATATGTAGTTTCACAATAATTACAAGCGTCTAAGCTTGGTTGTTTAAATTTTAAATTAAGGGACTTAAAAATTTCGGAATACTTAAAAATGGAAGCGGGGTTAGTGTATTCCTTAGAATACAGTTCAACAATTATGTTTAAATTTAGCCCAGTTGACAAATAGCGTTGGCTACTATGCCATCGTGAATAGTGAGAAGTGTATGATGGGAAACTGTTGATATGTTTGTAAATTCCATCCGTTGTTTCTTTTGGAAGCGTTTTATGAAATGTAGATGCCGTTCCACGCCTATCTTTTTCAGGTGTAGCTCCGAGGCATTTGTATAATTTATCACAAGCTATATCAATGAATTTACGCGTTTCACCAAATGTATCTAATAAGCATTTTTTGCACATTTCAAATCGACTGCCGCAATTTTTTAAAAAGAACTTTGCTGAATATCGACGAGGTGTTTTGCAAATAGTTTTATGGCATTTTGTTGGCTCGAGTTTGATTAAACCACATATATAAGCCGATCTCATATCATAATTCTCTAAAATAAAAATTTTAAAAATATACAACTTAGGTATTATTTTATTTATAACTTTGAGCCGCCATTTTGGCATATATGCATTTGGCATCATCAGCCGCCATGTTGGCATTTTGTATGATAATATTTTCGATCTATGTAGATGTAGGCATTTTGGTAATCACCACAAATTTTGGCGCGCAGCTCGCCAAAATTCGATTTTATAATCACGAATCTCATTTTATCTGTTACAGATGGTCATGCTCAACCCTAAAATTCCTCAAACCTGTTCAAAATAGACAAATAATATTCTACATGTCGTATTAATCAAAACATTCAATAAACGTCAAAATAAATATGTATATGGGCCCGATTCAATGTAAATCTTCTATTTTTCTTTTATTCTATTCTGCTATTATTTCTACGGAAACTAGATTCAATTTTCGAACAATCCATAAATTAGTGTCGATTTTTTTTAAATCCATCGAGTTTTCTTAGAAATAATAGCAGAATAGAAGAAAAGAAAAATAGAAGATTTACATTGAATCGACACCAATATTCGCCTTTAAAGCACCGCAAGAGGTGCCACGATCACCACTAGTTAAAGGTGAACAGCAATTCAGCGTTTATTTGTATGTGTGTTACAAAAATGTGAAATATATCTTTCATGTCGTACACACACCATTAGTACTTGTTGGTTGGTATTTTGAATGTATTTTTTATTTGTGTAGGTTACAAATTTTGTGTCGATACACATTTTTTTTGTTTATGTATACTATCCGTGAGAAGAGCTTTGCAAAAATAACAACGAGCTTTGCTGTCGAAACGTACACTAATGATCAAACGGGTTAAAAACGAATTACTCATTATACAAATTTTGAAAAGTAGTGTAATTTTCTATTAGTTTCTTTTAAATTCAATTTAATCGAATTATCCCCTTTTTCGTATATGTGATTGTTAATTTTTTGCGTTAGCACCTTTTAGAAGGTTTAATAATTGATGAAATAGTGCACCTGAACGGAAAGTTGTAGTCACGAATCGATTAAAAACCATCATGGGCATAGGTTGCCAGCATTCTCCGGATAGTTTTTTTGTGTTTTTTAAAATTAAAATATGAAGTTTAAATTTTTTTGATCGCTCCATAGTTATTTTCAAAAGTTCATAGTACAAGCGCAAAAAACAAGCCTCCGTTATGCATTATACAAGAAACTCTCAAGTCTTATTTTACAACCAAAATCCGAAAGAGGGAATTAATAAAACGTACCTATTCTATAATTTTTGAATAAACGCTTATAGAGTTATAGACTAGTGTTTCGTTCATAGATTTCAGATATTACAACCATCATCTATACACACTGTTACAATTAATTTTATTTTATCTATTATTTCACAGATTTGGGTGGAACTGCCAGCAGTGCTGATATTGTACAGAACATCATTAAATATTTACAAGAAAATGTTGTTCATTGGTAAAGAAAAAAACCCTGTTTATGCTCCCTATTTTTGTAGTTTTTTTTTTTTTTTTGTGATTTCATTTGTACCCAGCATATAAAAAACCATCGAATAATTTGTGTGCACAAACAGTAATTATTTGGTGGTTTACTAAAAACACTAATTGTTTGTGGATGATGTTTTTTTTTTTTTTTAATTTAATACTAATCCAATTTCTAACAGGCAAACGAAAGAAATTTTAAAAGTAGTAAGAAAAAATGATTCAGAATGATTCAGAAAAAAGATTTTTGTTGGTATAAAGGTAACAGAGAAGATGTTTTGAAAATATTATTTTGGTATTTTTTTTTTTTTTTAGAAAATTTGCTAGAAATTGTTTTGATTGGTAATTTATTGTAAATTTCAAAATTTATGTAATTTTTTTTTTTCTATTGTATCATACAATTTTTTTTTACATTCCATTTAAAATGTGCATTCCATTTTAAGAAGGTTATCAGTACTATACACACTATTATAATTATATTTTATTTAAAAAATTTTTGTTTGGTGTTTTATGAAAACTAAAAATTAATTTATCTTCATTTTAATAGCTTTCCTAATTTTAATCGAACCTAGTCGAGATAATTATTATTAAAAATTACTTAGATCGAATATGTACTTAGTACAAGTCTTTTAAAGATACTCAAAAAAAAAAATATTACATGAAGATAAATTAGAATGGCATTAACTATATGGCGTTTAACTCACTAAATATTATTATATTGTATGTATTATGTTTTATTTATCCTAACTCAATTTATGTATTATCTATATACCTCTTTATATTATTTACTATACTAGTTTCTAAATGAAAATTTTATTTTTCAGAATAATTATTATTTAAAAGCAAACAAATATTACAAAAAAACCCTTCGATTATTATTTAATATTACTTAAAACAAAAACAAATTATTATTATTACTATTGTTTTTAATTATCTATTTATTTGTTAATTTGTAAATTTTAAAATTTAATTAATTTATGTATTATAATAAACCAAAAAATTAAATTATTATCGATAATAAAGTTAAAAAAAAAAAGCTGCAATTGGAAAAGTATTTGTTTTTTATTTGATGACTAATTTGAGGCGGCACATGATAATGCGAAGAGGGGCAAAACCATTAGGCAGTATTTCGTTATTTGTTGACTGAGTATAAGCCCAGTACAACTATAAAGTAAATTAATATTATTTCAGAAATCAAAATTTGGAATACGGAAAGTGGATGCCTTGTTCGAAAAGGTCTTAGAGTTCCTGAAGATATGCGCCAGGCATACGTTTGTAGAGCTAAGATGAGCACACACCGTTAAAATACTTGTAGAACCCGCTCCTATATAGAAAGGAAGAAAGGCTAATACAATGAGTTTCAGGAGCGCCTGTCCTATTATGGGAATTATATACTCTGGTGTCGGTCTTATGTACTCTTTGTATATTTTTAGGAGTTCCGTTGAAGTAAAATAGAATTTATAACGCCGTAAATATCCCAAGGGCATGGTTCATTGCTGCCTTCTATATTTGTTCGGCCCAGAAGATCTTCCTGGTGATAGACAAAGCATCTGTATATCGTAAAAGATGGAGGATAATTGTCGGTTTTACCAGAAAACACGGAAGAATAAATGCAATCTGTTAGCATCGTCCTAAATCTTTCATAGAGAACGTTGTTTCACCAATCAGCTTTAGAAAAGAATGAATTGGATTAAGAGTTAATGATAGAAGACCATTAATAAAGATTAAAACAAGAATTGGAGACAATACGATTCCTGAGGAGCGGTAGTTGGAGGAGTCCAATTTGTTGTCATGTGGGCGTTTAGCCACCTTGCACTGCCACCTAAAAGATCTTTTGTGATCCAAGCCCTGCTTAATTATCCGTCCAGTTAATATTCAGCCTCTTAATGAACCTAATAATATAGCCGGCCAGTACGTGATACATACTATCTGGGCTCATTGCTCTCCCTCCTAGATGTTTACTGTTGGAAGTACTTCTACACGCGATACATACTATCTGGGATCATTGCTCTCCCTCCTAGATGTTTACTATAACATTAACTTCTGCTAGAAAAGCGGTTGCATTGGGACTCAAGGACTTCGAGAGGGCAGTCCCACTCGCGTATATTCCTACTCGTGCCTCGTCTACCGTTTTGATTTTACTCTTGCGAGTTGCTGGGAATAGAAAGTAGCCTTTAGTACAGGAAGGCTAAATAAAACTGGAGAGTGCCTGGTATGCAGAGCCCGCATACTTGGACTGATTAACCTATCAGCCATTCATCCTTCGGCATATGCTGTTCCACCTTAGATTAGGCTTTTTTGTCGAGGTTTTTTCCTTTAGCGCCGTACTTTAGCCTGTCTGTCCCAAAAGGCCACATTCTGCCTAAAAGTTCCAGTTACCAGTGGGTGCCGCGAGGGGGCAGTACGTACACTTGCGAATTGTGATCAGGTTACCCCGAAAATACTGCATCACATGGATCGATAAAATAACACAGATAAGGGGTTAAACAAAGATTCGCTGCAATTCTTGAAAACAATTGAGGGAATTGCATCCAGACTAGTGGCGCAGAAAGTAACGCGAGGCATCGAGTCCGGAAAGTAACGCGGGATATCGATGAACTTACTTCGGGGGATTGTCTGGACGTATCTGAACGGAATCAGGCAGATTTGAGTTGGTGGTAAGCTTTGAGGCGAAATGGTCAACTCTTGAGCAGTAGAAAAAAAGTTATCACCGCTAGGACGAAGGGCACCCACTCAATTCAATGAACAAATAAAGATGGATGTAATTTAATTATTTGTTTTTTTCTTAAGGTAATCGAATGAGGGAACTTTTAGGTAACTCTTTCCCTAGCTACTTTAACAATAACAACTAAATAAATCACAAACGAAAAAGGCTGAAATTTAAAACGATGTACTTACATTCGAGATTGATGCTACCGTTCTGAGTTAGCACCTAATTTATTTAATATCTGAAAGGAAAATAACTGTTAGAGTAGGGTTACCTCACCCACGCTGCCACTTATAATTAATGGGGAAAATCCACTCTACAACAAATCCAACCACAAAGCCAATACTGTCTCTTAGAATAAACCAACAATCGTTGATTAGTTCGAACAATGGATATGGTGATGGAACGGTTGAGTTACATTCGTACTTTACGGTAGACAGACACAAAGTTAATCGCGATTTTCATTTATCCCGATTGTCAAAAATCGCGTTGTGAAAACGAAATAATCCAGTTTTTTGTGAAAATTGTGAAAGTCGGCTGTCATTACACGATTTTCACCTACACCGGATTATTTTGTTTCCACAACGCGATTTTTGACAAAAATGACAACTGTGTCTGTCTACGGTATTAGGCAAGTCGACACATTGCTCGGTTATCTCATCGTAGACTAAGTTGTCGTTGGCACATTACTCAGATATATTATCGTAGACTCAGATGTCATCTGTAATATATTAAATTCAAGAATATCATCTTGATATAATGTAATGGCGATGGATCACAAGTGACGCATTCGTAATTTATCACAAAATCTTACACACAGAAGACAGAACACATAATTATACATGCACACGATATATACACACTTCACCATACAACATGTATTTCACATAATTAGCATGTAAGTAATCCTACCTGATTTGTATTTATTAATATTTTTATCTGCGCACACAATTTAAATATGTACACTTAATAGCACGTATCATTCACTTCATTTCTTCACACCATCATATTTAAGATTTAAATTTACAATGGGAATCCCCGAACATACTAATCTATTTGTACCCGATCAACACTAAAGAGACAGAGTTTCGAATTAAACACTACAGATGTCTCTTTAAACAAAATGTATTTCAAAAACTGTTGATCACCTATCACTATTATCGGTTTAATTATGCATGCTTCCTAAATTCATAAATCGCAGCCTAACGACGTTCTTCAAAATTACACCTTAGTAATCGAACAACTTTAGGTTATTCTCTCATTTGCATTATCCCTATAGCACGCTCAAATCGCAGGCGGACTGAAATTTGTTTTGTTAAAATTTGTATAAATATAAATTTGTATAATATAAAATTTTTCAGGTATACGATATACATTAAGAAAAACAATTTATTACTAAAGTAAATTTTATTTTTAAATAATTACATCGTTTTCTTGAATAAAATTTATTAGAAATTCCCTGTTAACTTCCCCCGAATCGTCTTCTTCACCAACATCAGCAACGGGAACAATTTCATCAGCCTCTTCATTATCATCATATTCGATTGGATAATTGTTATCTATCAATAAATTATGTAGTACAGCACATGAATGAATTATTAGAGCCGCTTTTTGATGATCATAATACAGAGGACCCGTAGATCTTTTGAGACACTTAAATCTAGATTTTAGAATTTCAAAACAACGTTCTATGCCACTTCGTATTTTTGCGTGTACCGTGTTATATTCTTGTTGAGCTTTTATTGTTGGCTTTGAATACGGAACCATCATGTATGGTTCTAAAATATAACTACTATCGCCTGTTTAATAGATTTGTTTAGTTAAACATTTATTTTGGTTAATTAAATTATTACCAAATAGCCATGTCTTATTGTCCTCCAGATTTAGTTGTTCCAAAACTGGAACGATTATGCTTCCTTCCCATATTTGTGAGTCGTGCGTTGCACCAGGATATCGCGCATTTACATTCAATATTCGCATGTCTACATCACATATCTGTAAACGAATACAAAATGCTATTAGTCAGTTTTGCAATTACCGTAGATAATTTTTATAATTACCGCTTGAGTATTTATGGAATGGAAGCCTTTGCTATTAGCATATGCTTGTTCATCCGTTTTTCTTAAATTAGTTATTGCAATATGAGAACAGTCTATTAAACCAACTATCCCTGGTACACCGTATTCACTAAAAAATTCTTCCTTTTTAATGTGGGCCGCTGCTAAATTTGTGGGAAACACAATATACTTCTGTACCAAATTCATTCCAATCACTTTACTGATGCGTGATATACTTCTAGATATTTTACTCTGGCTCATTAGGGCGAGGGAATCTAAGCTCGATCGGCGCTGGTGAATTCCGCTGGCATAAAAATTCAATGTAGCCAATACCTCCATATATAATGGAATTCTTAAACTATTGTTGGCATCATTGATAAATGGTTTTATTGCATCGATTAATTTCATTACCAAATGTTTTGGTAAACGATAAGTTTCAATGAAACTGGAAAATAAGAAAACGTTAAATCACGCTTATAAAAAAATTGTAGTTTAATTTACCATCGGTCGTCAATATTAAATGGATCCATTGTATCTCGTAAATATTCTTTGTACCGCCGATTTGACACTTTACGTTCATAATACAGAAAGGGAATATTTCCATTCATTTTTAATTATTATTTTTGATAGTAAAAAATTAAAAACACTACAAAATGATGTTTACCAAAACACAAAATACGAAAATACGATTTGTTAATGACATTTTGTAATGTCAAAATTCGTAAACAAAAAAGTGCGCATGTTCTCCTACTTAACCGAATTTCAATTCTCATTTGTCGACCAAAATCAGTTTACTGATTAGATTATTTATTGATCTGGTGGGATTTATTGCTTTATAATTGCGTCAAATTCAGTTTTAAGTACACTAATTAAAATAAAAAGTTTAATATTGTAGAGTATTTTGTACACAAAACGTTTAAAGCGATTGTTGGAAAATAATTTTTCGGTTTGTTCAGCCCTACCACAAAGTAGTACAGAATGAAGTATTAAGCAATTACAGGAAGTATATACATATATACGTATGTATGCAATTTGAAGAATTTTTTTGAATAAACTTTTTCGGTTTTTTGAATTACAACTAGTGTAGATTCAAAATAAGTTACAAATTATAAAGCGATATAATAAAGATATGAAAAGGCTTTAAGAGAATGAGTTGAACCGTTGATCCTGTATTCGTAGGTACATAGTAGGCAACAGAGTGATGATGGGTCGCGCAACTGCTCAGTGACCCTATCAACTTACAGTAATCCGTTCATTGCTAAACTGACTTAAACTTATTTTCTTGGATTGCGAGGAACAAAATGTAATAGCAGTTGTTAATTCAACTTCTGATGATAAACACATCGTACATACTCTTTGAACATTTGCACTTTTATTGTAATTTGTTTAACTATACATTTAGGTCTATTTAATTACAATAATTGGAATATAATAAATTAAACATTACAATTAACTAAGCATCTGGAACTTACACAAAATATGATGATATTAAAGTTTTCCGCGTTTTTAATCGAAAATTCAAAACAACAAAAAAGCTTTGGGTGAAAAGTTAAAAAAAAAAAAACTCGAAGTCTTATATTACAAAATAAACAGAAAATTGTGATAAAAAAAATATTTTCTAATTATTGAGCTATTCCCTGCTGAAAGCTCAATGTTGCCTGCTGTTTTTTGATTTCATCTTGCATGTCGACCGCAACCTTTTTAAATTTTTCCGCTAATTCGGCATTTTTCTCGGTGCCATCACCTCGTGCATACATTTGACTTAAATTCGCACAGGCATACATATTTTTCAATTCGCACGCTTTGTATGCAAAATCAAATGCCTTCTTCATATCTTTTTCGATTAAATAACCTTTAATGGCATTGGCTGAGGAGGAGGATTGACTGATCGTCGATGACTGTGTTGGAACATGTGGATTGTCTGAAGTTTTTGGAACACCCGATATATGCATCCCAGATAGATAAAAACAAGCGGTTGCATTGTTCATGTCACAACTTTTTGTTAGCAATGAAACCCCCTAAAATTGAACAACACAACAAATTTTCATTTTAATCCGGGATTAAGCCGCCCGCACACCTCCAGCTTACCTTGGAAATATCTGGTTTGATTTCTTTTGGCATAGAGCGTGATACTAGTATTAGTCCAGAATGTAGGCAACTGTCGGCATCATTTAAATTGCATCCCTTCTCGTAGTATTTGTATGCCTGTAACGGGTCTCCCTTACTGCCACTAATTCCTTTGCCTAAAAAACTATAGTTGCCATACTTGTAACATGATTTTGCATAACCATAATCATCACAATTTGATCTAAACACTTTGGAGGCTTTTTCGAAATCTTTTTTTATACTTTCTAGGTAATCGCCCAATAAATGGCACACTGGAAAGATAGAATAAAAACAGAGAAACTCGGCCCGATTGTTACATCACAACATTAAAACATTTTGAGGTTATATATTTTCATTTACCTTCAGGTTTTTTCTCTGAGAAACATCCAAAACGATATTCAATACCTAATTTATCAATGTATTCTTTCACATCTGATTCTTTTTGCAAATCGTATGCCATATTTAAATAGTTTTTACTAGACTTATTTTAATTTTAAAAGGAACAGTAGAGAGAACAAGAAATTTATGCGGTTTCTGTCAAAATACAATCATATCGATATGTCAAATTATGTACAGTGCTAGAAGTATGTATTGCACCGAATACCATCTGGATCGATATCGATAAGTTTTATATGGAGTAAGTAGCCCATTATTTATAGCTCAAGTTTTTTGTTTTTAATTTTCTGTTTGTATTTTGCAACGACAAAAAACGCAATCATGCTGCTTCCAAAATTACAATTTGAAATCGCAAGATTATTTCGAAAATATGTTGATCGCATAGAATGTGACCAGAATGTTTTCTATAATTTGGAAATAATTTTAATGCACCTACAAAATTCACGTGAAATCTATCAACACTATACATTTTTATTTAAGTTAATTGATTTTTATATCCAAAAAGAGTGTGGTGACACGATTGACCGTTTAATCATTTTAACATTTGAATTAATTGCGAAAAGTACAAGGAAACGGAAAATATACGGAAAATGCTTCAATTACTATTATTATGTGATTCACAAGTTTATGAAATTATTGAAATGGAAATGGATGAATGAGGGTTCGCAAGCGTATATCAATAGTGATATGATTCTTGCTTGCGGAGCAATGTTTCGTGCTTTATCGCAAAAAGTGGCATTCCGTAATTATCTACAACGAACAAAATACGTTTATGATATATTGGATATCATACAGGTAGTAAAACATTATAATATAGAGAACGTTGAGAGTTTATTTATTAACCAAGTTTTTTTTTGTAAACAGTACCTTGATGAAATGAACGCCAAATTTTGGTTTAGCTTTTTACTTGAAATTCTCGATTGGCCGTACAACGAACCACTTTTATACACAATCACATGGTTCAATGAATCCAATCAGCATATAAAATCAGTTTTAATTGATTTATTTAAAAAATTCAACACCAATCGTGAAATACAGCTACAAATTTACATCCTGTACAAAACTCTATTCGGATTGACCTATAACGTCGATTTAACCGGAATGTACAAAAAATTAAAATATCCTTTTATTAATTTGGAATTAAGTTTTGCTGAGAAATTGGATGAAATTGATTTGCTACATTTTTTTAAGCAATACCAAACGGAATTGGAATATGATGCTGTGGGTCTTTGTAAATTTAGAGAAATGATTGAGTTGGCTAAAAAAAAGATTCGCGATGAGGAGGAGATGGCTGAGTGTAAAAGATTGAATCATACATATCGAAAATTGAGAGAGACGACGATACAACACAATTTAGAAGCTCGCCTCGTAAATGCTAAATTTTTTAATTATTGCACTGACAAAACCAAGTGTCGTAATATTATCAATGAACATAAAACAAAATTGCTAGATATTATTTATTCATATTGCAATAATTGTTAATATGATAATAAGCTTGAATTAAAGTGTTGCTGTCAAGGTACCCGATAAGAATTTTGGTTTTAATTGGAGTGCGGACCACAATTGTAGATTTTAGTTTTTAAAATGTTTTCTGTTTCACTCGTTTGATGTCGATTTTTGTAATGCTCACAGAGCATATTTTCCGGTTTGTTGCTATCCCAACCAAGTGTGCGACGACGAGTGCGTACTAACACAAGCCTTGAACATTAGTCAGATTGAAAAGGAGGTGATTTTTATTATTTAAAGGGGGGCGAAGTTCTAAAAATATTTATACGGTATTAAATTTGAGTTGATAACGGACCATAAGCCGTTCGTTCGCTACAATTTTTTATCCAAACAGCTTCTTGTTCTCCTCTTGAAATGTTAGCAAATTGAATTATTCCCTTATGCAATACTGACACAGATTTTTGTTTAACAATTTGTTGAGCGAAGAAAAACAAAATTTTATTGATTTGTAACATAAAAGTGAATTGCTGTAATCGTGATGGATTATAGTGTAGTGAATCTCGTGTTCGATTCTATAAAAGACGGATACAATTTTTTTTTCTAGTTTTAAAATTTACAAAACAATTGAGTTGAGATAAAAATATCGAAAATCGAAAAATTTGAAAAATTCATGTTCATAATAATCATTTTGACGGTTTAGTTGTTAGCGCAGTCGACTAAACAGCAGAAGGTGGCTAGTTGGAATCTAGACCATTTCTCTAGGCACTCCCAACTCTTTCGCAGTTCCCTTTTAACGTCCTACCTTACGCCGTTGCCAGTCAACTCGAGGACGTACGGCTATAGACCCGCTTTTGTTTAAACCACCTGCACATTGCATTGCAATATGCCAGCCTATAGTACTGACATGAAACATGGGTCGGCCCATGGATTCCGCACTCTCAACAGGGGGTCATAGATGTGTTCATCGGCATCACCGATCGTAATCAGATGATGAAAAATCCCTTTTGCATCCCGCCCCTATAGGCATTCGCACCCGGTACCTCTCGATCCAACCGCCGTAGCTTTAACCACTGTGCCGTTTGGTCGGTATAAAGTATTTAAACGAAAAATTGATCTGTAAATATATAGAGACGAATGGGTGGTTAGTCAGATGATGGAGCGTTGTACAAAAGGTCCGGAGTTCGTTTCTACAAACTTCCGATGTTATGTTTAAGCAAGAATTTGATATTTCTGTATTTCCAAGAATTTATTCGAATTTCACCAATTTGTTTTTTTCGATCCTGATCGATCTTCTCAGATTATCCGTAATTCATAGACTTTTCATCTAAAAACAGACATTTGCATGAGTTGCTTTGCTTGGGATCGAATTCTGGGATCTTGATTTCTCTACTTCATCACCTTACTACATCATCATAACTATTATTGTGGACGCTGATATTTGTTGACGTTGCACATCACTGTATATTAGTTAACATAGATTTGTTTATTTTATGCGATCGTGCAGAGCAAAACAAATATGTTTGTAATATGGATTTGGTGACACCTCTGTTAGGGCACACGTACTACATTTAGTACAGAGTGTTTCTGCTAAAAGTGCTAGTGATTTATTAAAAGAGAGCATCTGTTGTAGTTTTGTGCAAAATCGCTGAAGTTCGACCTTAAAAGACAGGTGCGGTTTTTTATTAACCATTGCATTAAAATTTTCAATTTTTTATCCCCCTCCCCCCCCCCCCGCTATTTGTGAGAGTTGTATCCGTTTTTTAGGTTGCAATGTCGACAATTCAGAAATTAACACTTACAGTAAATTTCTACGTTTTACGCAATCAAAATATATAAAACAATGGGCGCTTTCAGGTCCGCCAACTGTTGACAACTGTTGAGTAAAATAAACATGTTGGGTTCTGAAAGCTACCGATACATCAAAAATGAAATGCCAACATTGTTGGGCTAAATGTCATTTTTTCCATCAACATATAGGTGTCGATACATTTCGCCATCATATTTTTACGAATAGAGTTCTAAAAAAAAGTTTATTAAAATTAAAATAATCTGATCTATCCATCAGATCTAAATAATTAAATACTAATAAATAACTTAATCTAAAACTTAATAAATAAAAGTTAAGTACATAAATCAAATACATATCTACATGGAGACTGAGTCTGAGAGTAAGTATAAATATGGTAAACTTAACCTCAATTAATTAAAGCGCTTTATTTATTTAAATGTATTTTTCATTTTAGCTACTTTTAAATGGACTAAAGAGTCTACTCAATTAATAATTGATGAATATAAACAAAGAAGAAGTCAATTTCGAGATCCCAAAATAAAAAAAAAAGATTTGTGGACTGAAATAAAAACAGTTTTTGCAGAAATGGGATACGACATTTCAGTAGAACTCCTGGATAGGAAATTTCGAAATTTAAAAAAAACATACACGGATATTAAGGACAAGAATAGTGGAACAGGACGAGGCCGGATAAACTGGGAGCATTTCACTATTTTTGACGAAATATTTAGTAATGACAGGGCTATCAATAGCAATACCACACTGTCTTCCATGAATGATGGAGATTTAGCAGAATTATCTGAAATCGTAGAACTGACGTCTTCTTACTCGCCAGAGTGTACAAATAGGAAAAGAGCTCTCAAGGATTATCGGCAACAGCAGTTAGACATAGAAAGGGCTAAGCTAGGAAAAATGGACAGGTTAATAGAGAATATAGAGAGAAACACAAAAGTTCACGAAGAACGAAATAATTTGTTAAAGCAAATTATTGACCGAAATGTTTAATGTGTTTAGTATTATATCCCTGGCGCACTGCGATTTAATAAAACGGATTTTGCGAATGTTTTCGAGTTTAGTCGCAGTATGTCAACCTCGATTTTAACTAATCGTGTTGTTTTACATAGATTACTTGAACGAGTTTAGCTAATCGAATTTATTAAACCGCAGTCTGTCTAGGGTGTTAAGTTGCTTTCCAGTCGACCACCGCAAGTACTTAAATTTGGGTCTTTGATTAAATTAAGTACTCGTAACTGCTCTTGCATTCTTGCAAGAACAGTTACGAGTAGTTAAATTTAAGCAAAGTCACGAACCTAAGTACTTATAAGTACTTGAGGTGGTCGAAATAAATTGAAATGTGATATTAAGTTAACTTATGTTCCTGAAGTTTTAAATATATTTTTTGTATAGAAAAAATGAAATACATTTATATTTTATTTATTAATTCAAAATTTTATTGCAATTTATTATTTGTTTATAAAACAATATTTTTTATTTAGGTAATGTAAGCTTAAGTAATTAAACTTAATAAATAGTTTCTTTTATTATTTGAGGTGGCGATATCAACATTACCCAATTCAATCTGCTCGTCGAGATCTGAGTCTACGTCGTATTCGATAAATTCATCTCCAGGGAAAATATCATTGTCCAAAATAAAATTATGTAAGACGCAAGCAGCAGTTATTGTCTCATTGATTCTTTGATGGCTGGACATATCTAAATATTTAAGTTTCCTAAACTTGCCCTTCAACAACGCAAACGCCCTTTCGATACACGATCTCACCGCACTTAGTTTAACGTTAAATATATCTTGTTGCCTGGTTAGATGTCCATTTTGCCTGAATGGTGTTACCAAGTAGTTCGTATTGGGATAGGCCGTGTCACCGAGTATATGATGAGTTTCATCAAGCAATGGTTCGTTAGAATCAACTAATTTGGCATAAATGGGGCTTTTTTTAAAGATACGCGCGTCGTGCATCCTGCCTGGACTGCCAACATATATATCAATAAATTTTCTATTGTTATCACAAATAGCTAAAATTAAAGATAATATTTATGATTACAGAATTTTGAAAATTATTAAAACAGGTTACCTTGCAAAATTATAGAGTGATATGATTTCCTGTTATAAAAATCGACGGCATTTCCTGTTGGCTGTTTAATTTGTATGTGTGACCCGTCAATCGCACCCACTACACCTGGGATACCTGATTGTGCCTTGAACTCCTATAATATAAGTATAAGTATAAGCCAATTATATAATTTATTTTATGAGTTTGAATTTTAATTACGTTTGAAATTTCTAATTGTTTGGAAGCGGTGGGAAATTGGATAAAAGTTGATTTTAAATTAGAGATTTCTTTTATAATTTGCACAAATATTAAATGCGCAGTGCTTAAAGCGATCCCAAACCTATCGCTTGTCGACATAAAGCACTCTTCTTTGGCTAAAAACCAAAGAGTGAATAAAATTTTTTTTTCTATTTGTATTTTGCCGGTGTCACCTAACCTTTCCCGTAGTATATCGTGTAATTTCTAAAATAAATAGAATCTTTCAATTAAAACCAGTTTACAATAAGCCAAACATGTTTTACCTGGAATGTGGATCTTGACATGCGGAAGTGCTTAAAAAAGTCGTCAAAGCTATATTTTGGAATGATAATTTCAAAGTATCCTTGAATCTTGACGGGCGTATCACTTCGTACTTGTTCCAAATTCTGACTTTCTAAAACCGTTTCGACTACTCCCATTACCGAATCCATCCCAATATTGTCGCATTCGCTAAATTGCAAGAAGCTCAGCAATAAATTATTATTTAAATTCATTATTATAACCTAAAATTAATATTCATTTATTACATTTTTCTTGTTGACAATACACGATATATTTACACTCACTAAATATTATATTATAAACCGAACTAAATAACTAACCGAACAGAGCTTTTAATTTAATTGATTTTATTTTCAATTTATTAATTTTAAATACAGAAAAACAGTAATGTTTTGCAAAAGTATAAAAAAATTTGACAAGTGATGCATCAGTTTCATTCAGTCACATTTGTGATGGGAGCATACGTATCATAAGATGTGATACTGATCAGTAGCGGCAACATGTTGGCGGATCTGAAAGCGCCCAATGACAACGATGATAGATCGATGACAACAACAATATTTGTACTTACCCATACCACAGAATACCCAGAAGCGACATAACGCGGTTTTTATATGGAGAAAATTGGACTCATTTTTTTGACCTTGGTTTATCGAAGGTAAGATCTTCGGTGTTAAATTATCGTTCAGTGGCTGAAAATTCAAAATTTACATGTAAAATATAAGGTAAGAGTAAAAATTTCTTGGTACACGTAATGTCGGTTCTGGTTGTTTATTATTCTGTGCCCATACCGCCTTTTTGCAAAATTCTCAAATAAAAACACGGTTAGAGCATAATAATAAACAATAACCATATAACAATAAGATCTAAGAAACTAAAGAGTGAACCATTTCTATGCGAATTTCGTTTTTCTCTGTTTGTCGGGCTTAATTAAATTAATTTAATTTTATTGAAAATATTAAATTAATTTTATAAATTAAAATTTTTTGTTTAATGTTTTATTTCCATAACCGTTAACCTAAATTTGATTTTTACGAAAAAAAATGGCAATTATAAAACTAGGTAGGGTTGAATTGGACAATTTTTAAAATAATAATTGCACAAACCGTTTTTTAAGTCTACCTACATTGATGTAGGACAAAATGTTATAAGGTTTTGATTTTTGGAAATCTATATTCGCTCTTAGTGACTTAAAAGAGGGAAAATGTACTATTCTCGCATCATAAATTCTATCCTACTGCGACTATGTTCAATCAAGTTTCAATATTGAGTTTACAAAGCCACCTCGTATGAATTTTATTCTTTCTCCTTTGTATTAAGTTACCAATATTTTATTTTATTGTAATCAAAACATGTTGCTGATCTTTGGCTGAACCGTTATTTGTTCTGTTTCACCGATCTTTGACTCTTGGTATTTTCATTTCTATCTGGAAATTAGCCAATATTCACCCAGTGCCCAAGAAGGGCAGTAAAACTGCCTCATTACTGCCATGATTTCTGGTGTTGTTGCACATTTTGGACGTCCACTACGTGGTTCATCTTCAACGCTTGAACAACCACGTTTAAACTCTAAAATCTAGAACCCATCGATGCATAGTTGGAAATGAAGGAGCAGATTCATTAAACTCTTTTACCATTTTTGTATGAATTTCTGTTGCTGATAAACCTTCCAAAACAAAGAATTTTATCACTGCATGATATTCGGTTTTTCCATGGTAAACGAATACACTGCCACATCAACTTCTAATGGCTTGTAAACAAAGAATGAATTGCCAGATCGAAATAAAGATTTTCATGTGTTCAAATGAAAGATGAAATATTAAAATGGCGTATAAATTTTGATTCCTCTACTGGTTAATAGGTGTCGCTTTGAATACTTTTCAACTAACCTATTGATAGCCGCATTTCTTAACGTTTGATCTGATCCAGATCAGATCATGTCTCATGAAACGACACCAAAATGCGTAAACCAAACAAACATCAAATTTCAATTTTCTGTCTCGTTTTGTTTTGAATCCGCCCTCTTCATACTCGTACTGCATTCATCTTATTCTTTGTCGCTTTACAAAATATTGTTCAACTACATTTTAATAGCTGAACTAATTTTTAGATCACCATTTGTGATCCAAAATCAATGTTGGATCAAATGTTGTTGTTGCTTCACATATAAATTTTGATCTGATCCGGATCACTATGCGTCAATAAATGCAGCTAATATGCATCGAACTGCGAGAGAGTTGGAACTGCTAAAAACATTGATAGAAACAAACTAGTTATCCCACTTCTTATTGAATTGTATGTTATGCTTCGAAATTATTTTTGGTGAACTTCTGTAAATTTATAAACTGCTGTTCGAAAAATGATTTGCTGATTTTTCCCCAGACTGCAAAATAAAAATAATAATATTTTAAATATGGAAAATCGATTAACTGTTTTAATGTCTAGAAAAAGTTAATTCAATTACATATTTCTTATCATACATAATTTTTTTCTGACAGAAATAAATAAAATATCGTTTTTGAGTTATTCGATTTTTGAAATTAAAAATGTCTCACCTTATAAAATTAATTCCTTGCCTTTCTTGTTGGACAAACCGCGGTTTTAAATAATTTAAAAATCAATAAAAAAGTAACGTATTTCAATAAAAATATTTTATTATAAACAAAACAAATTAAACATAATTGTTACATATAATTATACAAATTACTTACTATACAATAATTTAAATTACATAATTTTATTTCTAAAATATAAAAAAATATTCTTTATATTTAAGTATAGAAGACATAAATGATTTATTATTATCAACTAATTTATTTACTTATTTACATTTAAAAATACCTCTCAAATATCATATAAATTAATAAAATAACAACAAAATAAATTTAAAACAACAAAAATTACGATTCGATGTGATTTTTTCTTAAACATATTATATTACAAAAAAAAAGTCTAAACAGGAAAACAAATATTTTGTAATTAAAAAAAAATTGTTTATTATTAATCTTAGAATTTATATAATAATCAGTCTCTATATAATTGAATTATCTTAGTATAATGTAAATAATTTGCAAGAAAAAGAATTGTTTTTTTGCTAAACCACCATTAAAATCTGATATAATAACAATTCCGGCGTTATTGTTAAAGCTTTTAAAAAGCCTTATAAAAAAATGTTTACTTCAAATTTCTGAAGTACCTCAAACTTCAAATGTACAGTTCATTTTTGAATTTAGAACTAGCGGTAATACTAATTTTATTAAAGACTCGTACACATTATTGGTTAATTTACATCAGATCGGTAAAATAGAAACGTTTTAATTATTTTTAAGATAAAATTAATAAATTTAAAAATATCTCGTTTTTCTAAAAAAAAAACTAAAACCTAACAATTAAAAACATTTGCATCGACCTTGTAAATTTTCTATCAATTTATCGAAACATTAATTCCACGCTAAAATTAAATACAATGCTCATAGGGTAATATACTTACGTCAAATGATGTTGATTTGAATTGCAAACAACTTCAATTCATAAAATCGGTTGAATCTCATTTTTATAAATAATCTATAATATTATGTTGAACGAACAGCATTTGTTACCTTAACAACTTACTAATATACTGGGGAGTGTATCTTTGCTCAGCATTCCACATACATATATTTATACACCACGCTACTTTGCATTAAAATAAATATCTTGGATACATTTTAATACAACAATCGAAAGAATCAAAAATTCCTCATTACCATCTATTGTCGTCCGCCACAACTAATCATTCAACAAATATAACCTTGCTCAGAACAAGAATTAAAGTCCATGTTTTGAAATTATTTATATCCCAAATTATTTCAACGCGAAATAGTCTCATTGAAAATCGAGTACAGTGCACATGCAAATTAATTATCTTCTTGTCAAAAAAAGGAACATAAAAATAAAATTAATTATAAATTATAAAATTAAAACCGAAATAAATCAAAAAGTGATTTTACATAATACCGCGACGTGTAACTTAATTAATTGAGGATACACATCCAGTTTCAATTACCTAGTGAATTAATATTAGTTATGGTGAATTTTGTTTTTTTTAAACATAATTTTTGAACAATAAATGCGGTACGGTGCACCCGAATTCAGTGGTGTAGCCGCTTGCTATTAAATTCAGTGTTTTTCAGTTAGATAACTGGGGACACATTCATATACAGGTGCAGGTAAATTTCTGCATACAGATTTTATATAATCCCACACACCACGCAGCAGTATCATATCAGCGTCGTTATATTGCAACCCCGAAATTTACATTTGCGACGCGACATTTACATACACTCTAAGAGTAAAGATTTTCTCTTTGCTTTTTTGAATTCAGATCAACGTTTGAGAACAATTCAGGTAAGGTTAGCTATTCCAGGTGATTTCCAAATTCGCTGATTTAATAATTCAATATTCAATATATATTTTGTCGATTAAACAAATTAAGAAGTAAAGTAAATTTCAATTAGAGTATAGTTTGTGTATTAAAATTAAGTATAAATAAATAAGAATTTGTAACCGAAAGTTAATAATAAATTGGATTTAATTGAGTAACAACTAAATCTTATTAATCTGGACAAGGAGTCATCCTTGCCGGAATCAAGTTGCAATTAGCTTTGCAATATAAGGTGGGTGAATGGCGAGGGCCAAACAAGTGCTTTGCACGATGCATTAGTTTGCATTACGAAGCATAGGCCTCTCCTCTCTCTTGCTCTATTAGAATAACAAATCTACTAACGAATAACTTGTAGCGACCCACTCTTTTAAATCGATAATTAAATTCGTTTATCGCCACAATTATTTGAAATGTAACGCATTTCAACTTAAAAATATAATTGTGATGGCACATCTCTTTTCGGTCAATAGTGACACCTATAATAGGATAGCAACTTGCTTTGCAACTATTATAGCGGTTTAAGTCTGTGCTCAATAAATATAATTTCCCTATATTTGAGTACAGTTCACTATTTTGTATTAAGTTAATATCTTGGATAAATTTAATACAACACCGAAATTATCACCATCTATTATCGTCATCTACAACTAATGTATTCAGCGCAAATGTATTTGCTGATACATATTTTGAAAATACAATTTAGTTCATATTATTTTTGGTTGGTTGGTATAGTAGAGACAACAAAATATACCTGTCAAAATATACATCTCTCTCTTTTCAACTAATACAAGCGACACATTTTTCGCCATCATCATTCTATAAAAAAAACAAATAAAACACTCTCGATTATTATTGACTAGCGAAGCACGCTCGCTTAATATTATTTTCTTGGTAGTTTTTATAGACGCTTTCGTCCATATTTAAATTAAATAATTTTGCGGAATAAAAAATTAAATATATCGGCGGAATACGTATTACGAAAATTATCGAAAAATAATTAATACAAAAATAATACGAAAAATATTACGAAAAATAATTAATACAATCACGCGGAGTGATTTAATTTCATGTCATCGGTGGTGGAAATTAATCAATTAATATTATTGTGAAAAATAATTTGTTTTGTAAATACAAAGCGCCACACGTGTATAGTGTAGGCCATTTGAATAAAATTGGGATCTTATTATTTAAAACAATTGGAATACGCAACCCCATATCCCATAAACTAATAAATAAAATATATTAATTTAATAAATAAATATTTAAATAAATTAGATATTAAATTAAATTGTTTGTGTATTTGTTAATTTATTTAATGTTAGAGAACTAACATTTGGTGACCCCAACGTGATAGAGGGGAATTCACTTGCGGGGGAGTCATGTAGCGGTTCATTCATTTATACATACATTCATTCATTCATCGATCACACACATAAATTAATTCTTTTAAATTTTATTGTAAATATAATAATTGAGAATCAATCACCTTTATAACAAATACGTTTATACAAATTAATTAAGTGTACCAATTTAGTAATAAATTGATTTGGTTATATTAACATAACACAAGTGCGTTAATTAATTTAAGCAAATATATATAACGAGGGGTGTTATACCACAATCGTGTTCACGTTTTATTTATTTATTTTTTTTTTTGGATTGGATTGGATTTATTTTTATCTGTGAGCTTGACATATTTTTTATTTACTACCAGAAATTTGACTGATAATCCCAGTATGTATTAATAAAATACAATAAATAAAACTTTCATAACATTAACTGGTATTAGTGTATAATGAAATGCAAATATTTTGTATGAATTTATTCATATATTGTTATAATGGTCTGTATATGTTTAATATATTTACACAATATGCATCTAAATATATACACGTTTATGAATGCAGTACTATTATATATATATAACATGTATTTTTTCTTTCTGTTGATCTATACATTTGCAGTTATTGCTAATAAGGTCGCTCATTGTATATATATAGAGAGTTATTTTAGAAATAATTTTAGTTAGAAAAATTATTTACAAGTAATATATCAAAAATGAATAGTAATAATTTACATAATTATATAGAGGGGCAGCTAGCCTCTATGATGCAGGAAAATAGTGTTTCAGCACAAAGAAAAATTGTAAGTATTTTTTATAATTAAATTGAATTATTTTTTTATTTCATTGTTTTTAAAGGAGGACTGCTCGGCAAATCAGATAGAGACGATCATAGTTGAAATAATTAATGGTGACCCTAGTTCAGCCCCTGATACGGTCGAATTTGACTGGTGCTGCGCTGAATGGATCATTATAAAATAATTTTATAATAAAAATGTAATTGATACTTAATAAAAATGGAGGTGTAGCCGACACACGACTTTCTTTTACGAGCAGTGAATTTTGAGAAACTTTTATAATTCAAATTTACCGTAAACTTAATTAAGATTGTTTTTTTTATTATTTCATGTTTTCTGTAAATTGTATATTTTTTGAAATATTTACAAAATAAATTGTTTTACGGAATCTGGGGATCAGAGAGTTTAAATTTTGAAGTGCAAATATTCTATTAAAATGTCTACATTTCTTTTATCTTTCGGAAGTTGTAATAAGATTTCTTTTAAAAAGTGTTGCATTCTATCATATTGTTTTATTTCAACAATAATTTTTTTTTGCATTTCAAATGTATAATATGATTTTTTTTTTGCAGCTGGAAATTTAAGTCAATCATTTTTTTGATGTTTGCGGTTAATGAAAAGTATTAAAACTTTTTTCAGTTCACCCACAACACAATCATTTTTTTTGATGTTTGCGGTTAATGAAAAGTATTAAAACTTATTTCGGTTCACCCCAACACTCCAAGAACCATTAAAAGTAATTGGAACATGAAGTTTATTGGCGAACGTAGATAAAACATTATCTGGATAAATATCTAAAGAACTATTAGTTAATAAACGTATATAAAAGTTATCTTCTGTAATCAACATGTAAAACATTTTTTTGTGTAGCTTCTTTTATAACTTTTCTCTGTATACTGTCCAAGGAATTTTATTTTTTATATGTTTTTAAGCTTAGTGATTCTTGATGATACGTCCATTACTGACTGTTTTTATTGGACTGAAAAAAAGGGCGTTGGCCAAGCGCAGGCGGGTGAACTATTGGTTTTGAGCGAAGACGTTGACATAACAAGGTCGTGACTCATCGACCCTGGACGATCATGACACGTGACATGTCGATTGATCATCGCCTTGACAGGTAGTGATTGATTGACCCATGTTCGTACCACGTGTCTCGAGTGACGCGTGTTATATTAGGTCATTATTATTTTTATTTTTTACATAAATTATCGTGTTTTTTTTTTTTATTTTTATTTTTATTTTTTTTTTATTTTTTTTATTTTTTTTTTATTTTTTTTTTTTTTTTATTTTTTTTCATTTTTTATTCATGTTTCCAGAGGCGCTTTGGCAGGGTGAATGCGGGGCGGTCGTGGCGGGGCTCGCTTTTTCTACGAAGACGAACGCGATTGGCGCCGAAGGCGTCTTGACAAGGCAAGGCGGGGGCCTAGGCGGGGGCGGGGCGGGGCTGGGCGGGGCTGGGCGGGGCGGGACTGGGCGCGGCGGCGAAGACGAACGCGATTGGCGCCAATCACGTTCGTCTTGACAAGGCAAGGCGGGGGCCCCGGCGGGGGCGCGGCGGGGCGGGGCTGGGCGGGGCGGGGCGGGGCTGGGTACGGCGGAGGCGGGGCTGGGTGCGGCGGGGGCCAAGCGCTGGCGGCTGAACTATTGGTTTTGAGCGAAGACATTGACATACCAAGGTGGTGGTGGATTTTATTCCCCATATTGTGTATTTAATTGAAGTTAAAATACTGTAATAAATTTCCGATCACATACCATTGGAATTGTGTGGTCGTACAAGTTAAAATACATTTGTTGTGCATTTATGACGGCATCGCGAATCGGGACGTCGAGCCCCTTGTGGTGAGTTACTACTCGTTTACACAATAATATATTTTGGCCATATCCCCGAGCCCTAAAGACTATTGCGATATAAACGCCTGATGTTTGGGATTTCTTGTGCTCCCGAGATATTTCAGAAAATAATGGAAAGGATGCTTCTACAGTGTCCCGGAACAATCAACTTTATTGATGACATTATTGTTTTTGGGGAAACGGAAAAGGAGCATGACAGGAATTTAGAGGAAACTCTAAGGGTATTAAAAGAAAACGACGTATTATTAAACGAAAAAAAATGTGTGTTTAAAACAAAGGAAATACAATTCCTAGGATATAATTTGTCTGTTAATGGTATAACTCCAAGGGAAAGTTATATAAATTCCATCAAGTCTTTTCGAGAACCAAAGACTGTGGATGAAGTCCAAAGCTTTTTAGGTTTAATCAATTTTGTGGGTAAATGGATACCCAATTTATCGACATTAACGGAATCAATTAGGGAAATGTTGCGGTTGAAATTAGGTAAACACGCAAGTATTGAGAAGTTTTGGAAAGAAAAGCAGCGTACCGCTTTTGAAAATCTAAAGAATTTCCTGACTAATGACAAAACCCTAGGATACTATAATCCGAACGATAGAACACAGGTAATAGCGGACGCAAGTCCTGTTGGTCTGGGGGCAGTATTAATTCAATTTGATAGGAGAGGTCCTCGAGTTATTGCATATGGTAACAAGAGTTTGTCCGAATGCGAGAAACGATACTGCCAGACAGAAAAAGAGGCTTTAGCGTTGGTTTGGGCAGTTGAACATTTCAATATATATCTTTATGGAAAAATATATTTGAATTATACATCCCCTAAATAATAGCATCGGTAACAAAAGTAGATCATTGGTATAGAAAATTACAACAAAAGTGTTCATTTTTTATAGATAATGAAAGTTTATGAAATTGATTGGGTCAATGATCGGGGAAATATATATATTTTAGCTGATTATTATAATTAACGTAAACTAATATTTCTAATAGCGTTTATGCACAATCATTCGATAGTGCACTCGCGTATATATATTTTATGTTATTATTATGTCCTCTGTTATATTTACATAATCTATTAATTTGCAAACATTCGCTATTACGTTCGTTTTCGTGAAAATTAATTAACTCATATGCCTCTTTTATGATAATCGATAAACGCTGAATATATTTATGATCTCTATTATTACTATTTGCTTTCGTTTTCTAACGCATATATCCGCACGCACTAATGACTTTTTTATCAAAATATGGTTGATGCGTTTGGTGCCACTGTGTATCATATTTTTTGATCAAAATTAATCTGTATTAGTGCATAATGAAATGCAAATATTTTGTATGAATTTACTCCTATATCGTTATAATGGTCTGTATATGCCTAATATATTTACACAATATGCATCTAAATATATACACGCTTACGAATGCATTACTATTGTATATATATATATATATATATTAGGGTGGAGTGAAAAAATTTTTTTTTTACAATTTTGGTACGGGGGCCTTTCAGAAAGTTACTTTATAGTGTCGTTAATGACTGGTTAAAATATTTGTAAAATTCATTAAAATTTAGCGGTGGTATTTTCCAATTGAAATTTTTCTTTTTAGCCGAATTAAACTAGACTTTCATTATACAAAAAATCCTGAAGTACATGATTCTTTAGAAACCGATAGAATACCGTTTAATAATTGAAATTACTAACATCTCGAATGCCACTCCTGTGATGAACGCCCACTACCCACTATTAGGGAGAAGAAACAACATTTTGGCCAATCACTTTTTACTTTCTTTTGCGTAAGTAAAATAAAGTACACAAATCATGAAAATGTTGAACCTTGACATGATTGGTAATTTATCGATTTTGGGGTCCTGCGAGTCCAAAAAATTAGGTTTCGAAGTGGTTTTTGTCGGTCTTTAAGTTAAAAATCTGCAATAAGTTGAAAAAACATACTTTAAATGGAAAATACCATCGGTAAATATTAATGAATTTTAAAAATATTTTAACCAGGTGGTTTTGGCACTAAAAGGTAACTTTTGGGGGCCCCCCTAATTTTTGTTTTTTTTTCACTCCACCCTAATATATATATATATATATATATATATATACATATATATATATATATATATATATATATATATATATGTATGTATAACATTTATTTTCTTTCTGTTGATCTATACATTTTGCAGTTATTGCTAATAAGCTTGCTCATTGTATATATAGAGAGTTATTTTAGAAATAATTTTAGTTATAAAACTTATTTACCAGTCACGGTGCTCTGGAGTCGGTTTAAACAAAAAAGTGCGGTGTCTCCGAAATTCTTTTTTCCAACGTTTGGAGACCTCAAAAGGAGTACTTTTAGCCATTAGAGAAAAAAATCCGCTCGGCGCTTTTTTTTCTGGGGCGAAAATCACGAAAATCATATGCCTAGAAACCTGCAAAGTTTCATTGAATACATAATAGGGCAACGGCAAGTTTCCAATGTACACCTCAAGTTCGGCATTGATGGTGGGGGTGGTTTTCTAAAATTTTCCCTTTCCATCCAGTCATTGAACGATGAACCATCTACGACACGTCAAGGAAAGCTTCCAGGTATCGGATATGGTGGAAAATTCCTCGAATCTGGGGTGAAACGATTGTTTATTCTTTGTCTAGCCCCAAACACTCAAGAAAATTACCACAATGTCTCACTTATATGGTCAGCATTAGATATCAATTCGTTTCTTGGAACCGTTGCTACGGATTTAAAGCTGGCCAATATTATTTCGGGACTTAACTCAAGTGCACATCCTTGCACTTGGTGCGATGCTCCTCAAAAAAACCTGATCAACTCGGGCAATTACAGAACTATCAATGATTGTCGCGCCAAATGTGAAAAGTGGCGCTCAGAAGGAGGCCTAAGAAAGTCAGCCAAGATATTTCATAATTGCATACATCCACCTCTCTTCAGTGCAGATAATAAGCGAATCATCGACATAATCCCACCTCCAGAATTGCATCTACTGTTGGGAGCAGTAAATACCCTCTTCCACCATATGATGTTGGAGAATGGAGAAGTCAGCCTCAAATGGGCCCGGGAGTGCCATGTGGACCGGCAGTGCACCTATGGTAGTTCAACATTTGAAGGGAATGCGTGTAAGGTCTTACTCGATAGGGTGGATATTTTAGATGCCATGAAATGCCTTGGCTGTGCCAAGTATGTAGAGACGTTTAGAAAATTGAAGAAAGTTGTCGATTCTTGCTTCTCATTGACACTAGATCCCGATTTCAAGACATACATTGAAGATTTCAAGATTAGTTATCAAGCACTCGAGATACCTGTGACACCAAAAATCCACGGCATATTATACCATGTAGCTGATTTTTGCTCCGAAACCAAAAGAGGATTGGGATTTTACAGCGAACAAGCTGTCGAATCAGCCCATGCAGATTTTAGTAAGACTTGGAATCGTCACAAAGTACTAAAAAATCATCCTGACTATTCACTCAAATTATTGCGAGCTGTATGCGATTATAATAGTTTTCATCTATGATATGTGTGTTATTATTTTTCGTTCATTTTTGCGTACTATATATGTTTTTCGCTCATCAATATTAAAAACTCATTGCAATAACTATATTTGTCTGTGGGTTATTCTTGTATTTGCGTCTAATCATCCAACCCTATATCCTTCCATCTTGAGTAACAACATTTTCAGCGAAAATGAAAACATCGAAACATCGAGCATAAACAAATATACTATTGGATAAGCAAAGGGCCTGTAGTATATCAGGGACTCGTTGGTAGAGAAAAAAGAAAATGAAAACATAGGATCTTGGCTCTTCCCCTCTCCAAACTTTCATCTATCCTGTTGTGTTTTTATGCTTCTACGATTGAAAACACTTGCCGTACACTTGTTGGACACCCTATACATATATCATTGGATCTGTGTATAAACCAGTACAGGTGTATATGACACCCTGTATACATTTACAGAGCCAATACATTGCAGGACAGGGCGTTAACTTCTCTAAGAATGCTTTTTTGTCATATTTTCGCCCCAGAAAAAAAAGCGCCGAGCGGATTTTTTTCTCTAATGGCTAAAAGTACTCCTTTTGAGGTCTCCAAACGTTGGAAAAAAGAATTTCGGAGACACCGCACTTTTTTGTTTAAACCGACTCCAGAGCACCGTGCAGTGATATATCAAAAAGAATGAATAGTGATCATTTACAAAGTTATATAGAGGGTAGTCTATCCTCTATGATGAATGAAAATAGTGTTGCTGTACGAAGAAAAATTGTAAGTATTTTATAATTAAATTGAAATATTTTTATTTTCATTGTTTTTTTAAAGGACTACACGGCAAAGCAGATAGAGATGATCATTGATGATATAATTAATAGCGACCCTCGTTCTGCCTCTGAGACGACGGAGTTTGACTGGTGCTGCGCCGAATGGCCCATTGTAAAATAGCTGATAATAATAACTGTAATTGCTACTAGAAACATTTTGAAAATGGCTCTTAATAAAAAAACACTTAACATTTTATAGATGTATTTTTGTGAATATTTCGTTCAGTGTACACTTTTTGAAAGGTCCGCTCAATATTGTCGAAACAAAAAAAACTTTTTTTTTTTTTTTTTTTATAATTTTTTAGTATAAATAGCGGTTATGTGCCATGAAAATGTTCATATCGCTGCAGACCGTCGGAGAGGTAAGTCATATTAAATAAATAATTCCATCATCCTTTCCACTTCCTGTTTCCTGAGGCGCTTTGGCGTGTGAACTATTGGTTTTGACCAATGACGTTGACATACCAAGGTCGTGACTCATCATCCTTGACATGTGACGTGTCAATCAATCATCATCTTGACTGCTGTCAAAATAATGATTGATTGACATGTCATCAATCATTATTTTGACAGCTGTCAAAATAATGATTGATTACATGTCAATCAATCATCATCTTGACAGCTGTCAAAAAGATGATTGATTGACATGTCATCAATCATTATTTTGACAGCTGTCAAAATAATGATTGATTAACGTGTCAAGGTTGATGAGTCATGACCTTGACGTGTCAAAATTGACAGCTCAAGGTCATGACGTCATGTCCTTGGGGAGGTGGTTGACCTTTTGAAGGTCAAAGGTCAAGGTCAAATTTATTTCCCACGCCAAAGCGGCTCAATACCTACTCATTGATCTCATCAACTGTATTAAGTGATCTCAATGAAAATACTATAAATCAAATGTAAACTTAAATTTAATTTCTCACTCTTTAATAGATCCAACTTTAATTAATAAATGTTTTATTTCTTATAATAATTATAAATTCATACTTCCCTGTAATTCCAAAAATGAATTAACTTCGGGAAAACTAGGAGATATCCAATGTATTAAAGATCATTTTGATAATGGATATTTAGATAATGAAAATTGTTCTTTTATTGGTAATTCAATAACAATGACACAATCAGATTGGATGATTAGTTTCTTTTATCATGGAATTGATTTGGATAATGCTTTAATGAATTCAGCATTACCTTTGTGGTTATCAAATGGAATAATTTTTGATTATGATAAGATTGGCATATATATTGAAAATTTCCAGGATAGTTTTATAGTGATGTGAATGAGTGTCCGTGAGTGTAGTGCTAAAACTTAACCCAGGAATAATATTTTTTTTAATACACTGAGCATATCAGAATCAATACATTGTTAATATAAATTATCAGCAGTAAACCAATTCAAAAAAAAAAATATTAAGTGATCTATTATCTTAAGAAAAGTGATTATAGTGTACAAATCCGCAACCTAAATTAAATAAAGACATATCTTAACCAACTAAGATTTCATCAACTTTAGAAATATTATAATTTCATCTTATCACTAAATACATAGTTTTAATACTAATTTGTTGCAATATGATAAACAATTCTGTTGCACATGCTTTGCATATAGGGATATTTTAACAATGGTCCATTGTAATTTTGTGGTATAAAACGGTTGTAAATCTCATTATGTGTTTAATTACATTTAAAAGTTTATTTAATACGTTTTTAAAATCAGAATATTTAAAAAAAAATCAAAATGAACGGTTATCAGGTAGTACCCATAGAAGTGCTTCAACAAAGATGGCGTCAAGAGGAGGAGATGCTTGTCGTACCACCACCAGTAGAGGGGCCAAAAATTATTCTAAATCAACCGAAAACTCTCCAAAAAATCACAAGGAAGGTGATTCTGGACAATGGAATATGCATGGGGTTGGGACCGGAGACTACGAAATTGTATAGTGTTTTGTACAATTGAGGACAGCTTATGCGCTCATTGTATGTGGCAGGAAATGACCGAATTGTGGGACATCGAAGACGATGATGAGTTCGATTTCGACCGGATGACAGAAATGCTGAATGACAACAACTATTTCACGTGTATATTTAAATTTAATAAATATATAAGCCCATCCATTTGCGATATTAGTTGTCAGCTATGTGATGGATGTTGTTTTTTCCGCGAATATGAATACCAGGGAAGCAGAGAGCTACAAATGACTGGTCAAGAGGCCTTGCTAGAGTTAATGCGTAGATATAATGAATTCATGGCAAATTATTGATTGTAATTTATTTAAATAAATATATATTTTAAAAACTTTATTTTCCTTGTTTGGTTTTTAATTTTCTCAAACAAAAATTGAGGGTACAAGTAAAAGTGAAAAGTGTATAATTCGTTAGTTTCACTCGAGTAGCAACATGGAAAATAGACACAAGGAGGTGATATTAAAAAATATTTCGTCTTTATGTCACGTGTTAAATTATGAAAATTTTGCAAAAAAATGTGTGGTTAAAAATATCATTTCACAGAAAATGTTAGGTATCATTGAAAGACAGTCTAAGGAAGAACAATTAGAGGATTTATTAAGGAAAATAACGTGTCGTTGTCCAGATGCATTTTTAAAATTTGTGAATATATTATTGGAAGAGATAAGTGAATTAATAAAAATTTGTACAGAGATGTGTAATATTTAAAAAATATATATTTCTGAAACATATAAAAGGAAGTATTTTAATTATTAGTATCATACCCTGTTTGATGTGTATTCCTTGTAACAATGAATATTATTCAGCCGTTTACAATGATGGTAGCCGGACCATCGGGTTGTGGAAAAACTACATTCGTGTTAGAATTATTAAGAAATTTAAACTTTACAAAAATTTTATGGTGTAATGGTATAACAAAAGCTATCCCGAAAGACATACTAAACATTGATCTTGGACCATGACCTTGTGACCTTAACCTTTGGCCTTGACCTAGATAATTTCAACAACAAAGTAGGTCAACTAGAGTGACCCGACTACTACTGATTTTTTAAAATCGAAATAAATAAATAATTTCATTATAAGGAAGTAAACTTAGGAAATAAATAAAAAAATTAGTAAATATAAAATAAACTTTGTATTTTCAATTTTAATAAATCATTAAAAGTGAAATAATATACACAAAAACATATTTTAAAAATGAATTTAAATTCATAATTTCATATACAAATAAGTACTCATAGTATTATAAGAATTAAGGTTAAAAAACTAAGTATAATGAAGAGTAATTATGAATATACATACATAGATGGTTGTTATTGTAATTTTACTTTCATAAGCGCGTGCACATATAGTTTGTAATGATTCACTCATGTAATCCGTGTATATTATTCGAAATATGTATAACCAATTTCGATTGCAAATTATAATTGTATTTAATAACATTTGAACAGCTCTTTTCAGTCTATAGTGACACCTACAGAATATTTAACCAACATATTCTGGGTGTGTATCTCTACTCACTATTTGTACTAAATTAAATTCTTGGACACATTTAGTACAACGACTTGCGAACTTCACTACCATATGTTGTCGATATTAATAACTAACATATAATTTTTCACTACGTCGCTAATGCAGCAATATAAAGTCGATTTTTCATTTGGACAAGGAGCCATACCTATTGAAATTAATTTGCAATTTGCTTTGTAACATAAGATAGGAAAATGGCGAGGGCCAAATAAGTGCTTTATATGATGCAAGAAATTGCGTTAAGATAATCCCTTAGTCTAAGATAAAATAATTCTATCCAATATAAATATATTTTATTTTTAAACAAAATTATGGCATATCCAAATTAGATATAATATAAAATAAAACTAAATAATTATTATTTCATGTCGATACATATCATCAATACAAAACTATTATAATTAAAATGTATCGAAATTCAAATTTTGATGATGCAACAACTTTATTCATGACGAAATATTTTGATGATGCAACAACTTTATTCATGACGAAATATTTTTATTTTTTTTATTGCTGTCAATTATATGCAATTTGCAAGAGATAACATATGTATGCTCATTTGTGAATAAAAATGAGATTAGATGAATGAACACAAAATAAAATAACACAGATGTAAATTCTCTCTCTGTATTATTTTATAGAAATATATGAAATAAGATTTAAGTTTGTTGTTACGTGTGTAATACATAAAAAAATAAAAATTGGTTAAAAGCAAATGAATTATTTATGTAGGTTAATTAAAACATAGGATGATCTAACTTTTAGAACCTATCAAAATTAATATATCGGTATACATAGTATAAGCATGTAATTAGTTTGTTATTATTGGTATTTATGATTGAACACTTATGATGGTGATTACTTTCCACCATAACATTGTTATTAATTTATTATATAATTCGCTAAGTCAATAAGTTGTTGTATAACCTTGCCTCATCTATTTGGTATAAACACATGACGCGCGAATAAAGAGGTCATGTGCATTTTCTTTTATACACATAAACACATAACGCCATAAACTAACGGATTATATTACAATCCGCATTCTATAGAGGAATCCCCAGCAACAACAAACAAAAAATAACAAATATAAAGAAGAATTGACCCATTTTAAAAAAAAAAACGATATACATAAAGATAACGCGAAAACAAAACAATATACACACGCACGCTACAATAACATTTCTTTTTCTCGTCACAATAAAAAGATAAGAGTAAACATTGTATGTACGCGGTACTATATACATACAATGTTGCATTCATACAAATTAATTTTCTTACGAAATACACTAAATGTTGATTTGATCGACATTTAAGCAAGTGAATAATTTTTTGGTGACATCTTTGGTTCAAAAGCAATAAGAAAAATTATTAGTAAACGTTTAGGCGTAAAAATATTCACATGAGAAAAGTGTAAGTTAAGCATTTTTCTTATCGAAATTATAAAAAATAAAATATAGAAACATGAGATTCACACAAGCTAAATTAAAATAATGAAAATCACACAAAGTACCGATCAAGCAATTTCTCAAGAAAAAAAAATATTTTTAACGGATGTATCGTCTCGCTTTTCTTTGGAAAAAATTTTTTGAAAATAAAATTTTAACATGAGACGATAGAAAATAAAAAAAATGAAATTGTTGTTGGTTGGCATGAAAATTTTTATGTATATAAGCTGAGGGATTCGAATCAGTTTTTTTTAGTCTTTTTTTAATTGCTGTTAAATTAACAAGTAACGTCACTAGTTCATAATAATCATTGTTCTACATAAAAATCAAATAAAAGTGTAAAATCTAAAAGAATCTAAATATTTAATTTGCATTTTGTAACTTTGCTGCGCGTAATATTTTCGTTGGTTCGAGCATCAAGCTGTTGCGGCGAAACAACTTCAGTCGATTCCTGGGACAAGTAATTCATCAGATTGGTGTGGACATCGAGCGGTTTCATCAGAACAACCCTGCAAAATTTAATAGGTGAGTATTACTTTGAAAACCATCATACTAACAATTTGTGCAAGGCTTTATGACATTGTGGCGCCGAACCTCTGTTTAGTAACAGAGGGGGGAAACCAATACGTGTTAAGCATACATTTTCCCAGCGACCATCTTGTCCACTAAAGTATCCATACTTACTACTAATCTTGTGCATCATAGCACTACTCACAAATAGCTACACTGCTTAGGCCCCGACGATACAGAGATAACCCCCACCAGTGGTAAGCCAACAACAACTCATACATAATATAAATACCGACAAACAGTACTTTCCGAAACCAAGAACCATTGAATCGTTTTGAATTCAACAGTTTTGATAGAGGCACTATTGCTTACTTAGATCTCATGTCATTAGCTGGACAGATAGATATAATTAATAAGAATTGATAAGGGTTTTTAATAAACTCGCATTACCTAAATATAACGTTAACAACGCAATTAAGATAAAAGGTAAAACATTGGTAACACTACACATTTAGCCGTATAGTCCTAATACTCACAACATTAATTATCCATGTATATATAAGAGCATATCATTATATTCAACAAAGTGTTAAAAACTATATAAACACAGTGTTTTTGATTTTAAAGTGCCTAACTACTTATACTATTAATTAAATATTAACAATAGAGCTCAGCAGGTAATAAAAGTGTTCGATAAGTAATTTATAATATATTAAAAATTATTAAGTAGAGTGATTATATACTTATCCTAAAAATATACAGCTAATAACAAAATTGAGAAAATGTTTAAAATAAGTCAATTAGTAACTCCGTTTAATATTAAATATTGGTCATTAAGTGAATCATTAAATAAACTAGAATTTTTTTTAAACGAACAATTTGGTGATTCTGAAAGTAGTTATGATTTTATGATAAATTTATATAAAAATCAGACCAATAAAGGAGGAAAAAAGGGTAATACAATTTGGGTCAAAGGTGCCCAAGATTGTGGAAAATCGTGATTTTTTGATTCATTAAAATCTTTACAAATCTCACATGGATCAGCTAGTATATTAAATAAAAATAATAATTTTGCTTTAGCTGGAATACATCATGCTAGAGTAGCTTATTTAGATGAATTAAATTATGATCCGGATACATATACTAATATTTTGAAATTATTAATGAGTGGTAATGATTTATATAATTGTAAAAAATATGTTGATGAGTAGTAGTAGTCCAGACACTTGAGCTGACCTACTTTTTATCTAGGTCAAGGTCAAATTATCTAGGTCAAGGTCAAATTATCTAGGTCAAGGTCAAGGTTAAGGTTACAGGTCAAGGTCATTTTTTTTTTTCTTTTTTTTTTTTATCTCCGACATTGACCTTGACCTAAATTTTATTGCAGACAGTTTTCCTGCAAATATAATATGTAATTATGCTGATAAGAATTTTATGAAAAAATGCAAGCGTTCTATTGTTGTACATATGATACATTGTAATTATACTGATAAGAATTTTATGAAAAAATGCAAGCGTTCTATTGTTGTACATATGATACATTGTAATTATGCTGATAAGAATTTTATGGGAAATATATTTTATTACTATTGTTGCATATATGATACATTGTTATACTTAATTATGATGATAAAGAATTTTATGAAAACTACAGGTGTTATCGGTGAAATTAATTATTTTGCATGGCATTAAATAGGAAAATATGTTTAATGTTACATTGTTGCATGCAGATAAAAATTCTAAGTAAAATGTAACGAATTTATAATCAATTTATCACAATAATTATTATTATGATTTATGTATAAAAGGATTGAAAATTTCATTATATGTTTAATTACAAAATTTACTTAACATCAATAAACAGTTAATTTAAAATAAAAACAAAAAAATGAGCTACGTAGATGAGAAACATTTGTATAAAGTAGTACCTATTGAAGTACTAAAGCAAAGATGGGCTGTTTCCGAGGAGATGCTGGTCGAATCACCAATAGAGGAGACCACTGTAATAATACACCAGCCTAAAACCCTTCAGAGTATTACAAGAAAGGTAATTATTGACCACGAAACATTCTGGGGGATACAAGCCGATAACTATCCAGCTATTTTAATGAAAGAGTTGGAAGCTGATATGTTGGTAGAAACGATACTCTACAGAGTGTTCTATACAATGGAAGACGGGTTGTGCGAAATATGTATGTGGGAGGACATGTTTGAGCTATGGGACCTGGAAAACGAAGAGTACGATTTCGAGAGTATGATCGAAATGTTAGACGATGACCAGTATTTCGTCTGTTATTTTAAATTCAATAAATATCTTAACCGTTCCTATTTCGATCTGACATGTAATCAATGTGGCGGTTTGTGTTTTATCCGTGAATACGAACACCAGGAAAGTAGAGAGCAACAAATGACTGGTTTTGAGGCGGGGCTAGCGTTCCTAAATAAATATACGTTATTCAAGGAAAACTATTGATTAATTGTAATTTATAATTATATTATTTATTCTTTATATATTCTTTGTTTCTTTTAATTTTCTCAAACAAAAATTCAGGTATAAGTACAACTGAAAAGTGTGTAATTCGTTAGTTTTACTTGAGTAACAAAATGGAAGATAGGCACAAGGATGTTATAATAAAAAATCTTACATCATTATGTCAAGTGTTAAAATTTGAAAAGTTCGCAATAAAATGTCTGGATAAAAATATTATTTCACGAAAAATGTTAGATATCATTGAAAGACAGCCAAAGGATCAACAATTGGAGGAATTACTAAGGAAAATAACGTGTCGTGGTCCAGATGTATTTGTAAAATTTCTAGATATATTATTGGAAGAGATAAGTAAATTAATAAAAATTTGTACAGAGATGTGTAATATTTGAACAATATATTTCTGAAACATATAAAAGGAAGTGTTTTAATTATTAGTATCATTCCCTGATTGAAGCGTAATCCATGTAACAATGAATATTATTCAACCCTTTACGATGATGGTGGCCGTGTTGTGAAATAACCTTGCCCTCAATCCAAATAACACATTCCCAAAACACAATTATCCAAATAACACATTCCCAAACAAAATCACGCATCATAGCACATTCCTATGCACAGGAAAAAGCAAATAAGAAAAAATAAAAATACACAACAACAAAAAACTTAAAAGTTGTAACAAAATACAAGCGCGTGCATGGTATATATATATATAAAAACAACCAAATCGAACTTAAATATATGAATGCTAATAATAAGCAAAAGGTGAAGGACAGAAAAAGAGAATTTGAAACCTTCAATATTAGAAAATAACAAATCGCTTTAATTAATTAATTGTAAAGAAAAACAAAGAAAGGAAATGGAATGAGATATGTATGTCTGGTCGAAAAAACGCAAACCCGCGAAAAGTAAAAGCAAAATTGTCATCGGGAAAAGAAACCAGGTGAACTGATGATATATAAACGTAATATCGTCAACAGTAAAATTAAATTGTATTCTAATTTCTGATGAAGCGGTTACGCTGTCAAATTGATCGTTAAACAAATTAAACTATTTTTAAACTAATTTCAATCAAAAATCAAGTGCGTATCGACACAACATTATTAAATACCTAAATTATATTATCGTAACGAATAAAGTGCGAATCAACACTAAATTATTAAATACTTAAATTATATTATCGTGAAAATAAAGTGCGTGTCAAAAACTATTCATTAAATCATATTATCGTAAAATAAGTGCTAGTATAGAACTGTAAAATTTGTAAGAAAGAAATAAAGTGAACTAAATAAAATTTGAGTTTAACCAAACAAAGTATATTATAATAAATATCGAAACTGTAACGAGAACAACAGCTGAACCATCGAATATAACCCTGTGGATTGGTGAGTACACACAAAAAAATAAAAGGTCACCACAACACCGAATCGGTGTTACATAGTGTCCCACCGATCGGATATTTATAATTTGAATCCAATCGGATATTATAATAAAAATGACATAAAATACATTTGGATAAAAACTTTTACACCGCATAAAACCCAAACAGGAACATTCATCTTTAGGAAACACCTAGAGGTGCATTTTATTAAATCCAAAAGGAGTTTTTATAAAATTTATCTTTTCGGATAGATAAAAATATTTATCCGTTGATGCGTATTTAATTTTATAAAATATATTCAGTTGGAGAAAAATAAAATACTTTTTCGGATAAAAAACCAATTAACACCGCACATTTTTTGAGTGTATGGTTTTATCCCATTGGTATTTTATTTTAATGTATATGATTTTAATATGTTCCGAATATTGTAAGAGAATTGAATCTTCTCATCAGGCCGCTGCGACTAGACTAATTGTATCACAATTTAAATTCTATTATACAGAAGGAATATGCAGGTTGCTTTAGCGAATTTCACTAATACAGCCAAATTCTCTTACAATTTTACTTTTTCACGAAAACTCCAAACGGTGTAAATATTTACTCCGATAGAACGAAAATAAGCTCTGGGAAATACCTTTTAAAAAAATCCGCTGTTGACAACTTTTGCGTTTACTCCGAACGGTGCAAAAGTATACTGTTCGATCCTTTTGGATATTTTAAAATTTGTACCCGATCTTGCGGAGTTAATATGGTACTATTGGATAAAAAATAAAGTTTTTTTCGGATAAAATACCATTCACACCGCAATATTTTTTTGTGTGTATACACAAAAAACAACAACATACTAACATTATCGGTCGGGATTAATTAGATTGGAGGTCGATTAAGTGGAGCTACTCGCCCAGTCACTCGACCAAATTTCTAGTTAATCGCCTTACTTGCGACTAACCCAAAACTTCTCTCTGTACAAAAGTAAGTAACTCATTCATACTAACAAAGCCGAGTTACTTACCACCGACCGAATCATTTTATAATCAATACAGTCTAGACCTCAATACTCATTTAACAGTTAGAAAAACATCAAATAAACATACTAGAATTATATTAGCTCGAATCTAATTCATCCAAATATATCGACTCCATTAGTTTTCACAACTAGGCTAAAAAATCATAAGTTGGGTGTTACAACGTAGTTGTGAGTAAAATTACAACACAAAAGTAACAATAATAAACCACCCATCAAAACAGCCGGACCTTCGGGTTGTGGGAAAACTACATTCGTGTTAGAATTATTGAGAAATTTAAACGTTAGGAAAATTTTGTGGTGTAATGGTATAGCAAAAGCCATACCGAAAGACATACTAAACACAAATCGAATAGAAATTTTGAAAAATGTTCCAGAAACTTTTGAAAATATTGAGGATGGTACTGTTATAATATTAGATGATCTAATGACAGAAGCCTACAATAAAAATATTTGCGAACTGTTTACGAAAGGGTCTCATCATAATAATGTATCTGTAGTTTTAGTAACTCAGAACGTTTTTCATCAAGCAAAATACTGTCGTGATATTTCGTTAAATTGCAAATATCTAGTAGTTTTTAAAAACCCTCGTGATAAATCTCAGATTCTATCGCTCGCTAGACAAATATAAGTAGGAATCCGAGCGCTTTGGCTTGGGAACCAAATTTGACCTTGACCTTTGACCTCAAGGTCATTGACCTCAAGGTCATCGAAAAAAAAAAAAAATAAAAAAAAAAATAAAAAAAAAAAAAAACACGATAATTTATGTAAAAAATAAATAATAATGACCTAATATAACACGTGTCACTCGAGACGTGGCACGACTATCTCAATCAATCACGACCTGTCAAGACGATGATCGATCGACATGTCACGTGTCATGACCGTCCAGGGTCGATGAGTCACGACCTTGGTATGTCAATGTCACTGGTCAAAACCAAAAGTTCACCCCGCCAAAGCGCCTCTGGAAACATAAAAAATGAAAAAAAAAAAAAAAATAAAAAAAAAAAAAATAAAAAAAAATAAAAAATAAAAAAAAATAAAAAAAAATAAAAAAAAAAATAAAAAATAAAAAAAAAAATAAAAAAATAAAAACACGATAATTTATGTAAAAATAAATAATAATGACATAATATAACACGCGTCACTCGAGACTCGTGGCACGAATATCTCAATCAATCACGACCTGTCAAGGCGATGATCGATCGACATGTCACGTGTCGCGACCGTTCAGGGTTGATGAGTCACGATCTTGGTATGCCAACATCTTCGCTCAAAACCAATAGTTCATCCGCCAGCGCTTGACCCCTGTCTCCGCTGCGCCCAGCCCCGCCTCCCCCGTGCTCAGCCCCGCCTGCCGCGTCCAGCCACGCCCCGCCCCGCCCCACCCCGCCCCGCTCCGCCCCGCTCCGACTCGCCCCGCCCCGCCGCCCCGCGCCCCCGCCTAGACAACCCAAAACTCTTAAGGATCTATGCATTAAGCATGTGTTTAAGAACAGACAGGAAGCAGAACTACCACCCGTTTTAAGGAGGGCTATTAAACGAAAAATAGAGGAGACTTATCGGAGATACACGTGTTTTGTGCATTTTAACGAACACATGTGTGTACGTTGTACGTGGAATCAGCAAGTATTAGAATTCAATATTGAAGACGACTTGGAATATTCCACGGATTGGATAATGATCGTGTTATCATACGGTGATTTTTTTTTCACCCAATTTATGTACAACGAATATTATGACGAAGAGCTTCCGCAGTTATACTGCGAATCATGCGGTTTACTATGCAGTTTCGAAGATGATGATTATAACGAGATAGAAATGGCGTCTTCGGTAGAGGATGTATATAATAAATACTCGTTAGCATTTCTTGAGTACAACAATAGTATGTAATATAAGATGTGTTTAAATTAAGCTATGTAAACTGTTATACAATTATAATACTTATTGCCTTATATAAAATTAAAAATTAATAAATTTAAGGTAATTTATTTAGAATGTACTTTAAGCACCATTTATATGTTAAAGTTTGTGAATCTTAAAGCAGTATCGAATAAAAAGTCTGAATTATAATGATTTTTAAAAAACAGTTTCGCAATCTAACTGAATATTCGCATAGTTAACTTTTTTCGTTTTAACTTTTTAACATAACGTATTTATCATTGTGTAAATTCATTATGATGAGTCAAATAATATCAATAAATTATAAATATCAATAAACGATTATGATTTACAAAACGTATATTAAGGAAAAAATTTGCAATCTTGATATAACGTGCTTATTAGTGAGTAAATGGCCTGATGAGTCAAATAATATCGTCTAAGTATAAATAGTAATACTATATTATAATTTACAAAAATGTATGGTATGTAAAAAAATGGGGACTTAAATAAGACTTTTTTATTATAAAAAGAGTTTTTATTATTGAGTAAATTTGTTATGACGAGTCAAATAACATCAATCGATTACAAAATAACAATAGGCAATTATGATTTACGAAATGTCTAGTATGCAAAAAAATTTGAGTATTGAGTTAATTAAATTAGCATTCAGTTAATTAAGAATGATGAATCGAATAATATTAATCGATTATAAATAACAATAGCCAACAATACAAAATGTATAGTAGGCAAAAAAAATTTGCTTTAAATAAGGCCTTTTTTATTAAAAATATACAGTATCATATAAGTTTTCAATCTGATAAATACTTAAACTAGTAAAAACATAAGTTCAATATCCAATAAATAATACAGTAAAATGTTCAGTAAAATGTTTATAATATTGCCAATAATCAAAATAGCAGTATTGATTGATTCATCGTCATCAGCATGGGTTAAAAGTCCCAATATACACATAGATGATCAACATGAATATTTTGTTGAGAAGATTAGTGTATTTAAGAACCGTAATAATATAAAAGAACTTAATAATATTAATATTATTAATATTACTAAAGAAAGTCAACTTCATATAAATATATATCAGAACAATGAGTCGAAATCTAACAATATGAGTAATGGCCAAATAAAAATTGTGAATCAATCAGGCAAACCAGTTATATTCGACAAAAAGGGCGACGATAAAGTGTATATTTTAAACTCATATAAAGATGCTTTAAGCAAACGTAGAGGTATAGCAGCACGATTTAATATGACTTCTATAGCACCTGTACATATTAAGAAAGCCGAGCCTTCGAGAATCATAACTGCTAAAAACAGAGGAGGGGGCTTTTATACTTTAAATGGTCGCGAAACTTACGGCAACAGTTTTAAACAAACCAACAGTGGTCGTAGCAGTTTAACAACACACCGTAATATGATGTCTATGTCACCTGTTCAAATCGAGAGAGGTGAAGAGGTTAAAATCATAAAGGCCGAACGTAGGGGCGATGGTTTCTATGTATTAAAAGGCCACGGTCATAGCAGAGGTAATTTCGACCATTCTAACATTGAAGTCTTCAGTGGCAGCGGAGATGGAGAGTTATAATATATATTATTATAATTTGATACCCTAATATGATAAGGATTATTTTTTTATTTGTAAAATTTTTAAATAAAATAAACGAAATAAATATTATACTATCTACTGGAGGGTTTTAGTTTAATATGGAGGGCTATGTTTAAGAAACAAGACTAAAACCATCATTATGTAAATGCATCTGTTTGCTGATATTGCTAACTATATATATATATCAGTGGCGGCGCGTCATAGTAAGCAACGGAAGCACTGCTTCCGTAAAGATTTTTGGTTAATTTTGTAAATATAATTCATTACAATTTACAACATTAGCATAATAAATCTTTAACATATTTTACATAAATAATTAATATTTTATGCATAATAAGCATTAATATATTTCATTAAATCATAAAATCTGTTAAATTCCATCAGTTTTATCATTTTCTAAATCAAATACAAATTTTTCTTTCATAAAATAATCTTCAATGAGCCGGCTTCACGTATTTTTCTCTACGAATAAAATAAATGTTGTTGTTGTACGGTCGTTTTACCATGGAGAATAATCTGCTAAAGGAAACGATTATTTCGTTTTTTATTCGGGTTTTTCGATGTTTTTAAAAGTTATAATTGTTATAATTAGGGAACTTGTGAAAAGTAGGTAGGCCTACCTCTGCATATTGTAATGTATAAATCAAATATGTATGTATAATTAAAAAACATTTTTTGTTTAAATAAAACAAAGGATGTCCTATTCAAAACACGACTCAGTTTTAAATTGTTTTTTTTTTATTTATCAAAGATGGTTTCGCTTTTTAAGGCAATAACAATCAGTACTGTAATTTCATTCGAGCAGCATTGCGAAATGAGATATTCAAACGAATAAAAAATTTTCATTGCAATGGAATTATGAGAGAAAAACTCAATTGAAGAAATAAAGCGGGAACTTCAAGCACTATTTCAACAAGTATCTCCCAATAGATCTACCATATTTAGGTTGGTTAAAAAATTTAATATAATGTATTCCGAGATTACATCTTGAGGGCTTTCTGGTTTATTTATGAAGCACACTCAAGTTCAAAAGCTTACAGAAAGAGTAAAGTAAATCGTCTTGCTTTTGATCAAATCATTTTGAAACACTTAATTGGAGATTAAATAATTTTCAAATGGGTGGTTTAATGTTTTAAAAAAAACGTTAAGTCGTTTTGAATAGGACACCCTGTGCCCTGATTCTCTAAAACATAAGATAATGTGTAAACGTTAAAACTGGTAAAAAGCAAAGCTTTTTTTATGAGTTTGCAACTTTTCGATATTATTTTAGTGGTAGTCCTCTCGAAAATTTTCAAACTCATAAAAGTAAGCTATGCGTTTTACAAGTTTCACGTTCACACATTATCTTTTTTTTAGGTAATTAAAACCCTGTATTATTAAATTAATCTAGGAAATTTAAAATAATTAGGGATGAATCTACGTCCATTTATTTGAATGCTTCCGTCGGCAGAAATACCAAGCGCCGCCACTGATATATATATATATAATACTCTATGTCCGTAAAGTAATACATATAAAATGATAATGTGATCGTAAAAATAAAAATCTCAATTATTAATTTTTACGTTCACACTATCATCTGTATGTACTACTTCACGTTTGTCATGTATTAATAGAATGTTTATTATAATTTCAAGTTCATTAACATAATTTTAGTTCATTGACATCGCTAGCATATATGTATAGTAGTATGTTAACATATATTTATAGTAGTATGATATAAAATAAAATTACTACTAAAATTATTTTTAAAAACATTTTATATATATATAGTACCATGTTCATTAGAGACTCTAATTATAGAAGTCCGAGTTGGAATTCGGTATATTTTAATTACGCCAAAGGCTACATACAATGAAGTTCTTCGGCAATATCAAACTTAAACTATATTGATGAAATGGGATGCCAACTAGGAAATTTGCTGACACTGATAGTTGAATTAGGAAATAAAATTAAGTTTTGGCAATCATTATATATGAAATTAAAAATAAAAATATAAGATCGTTAAATAAAATAAAAACATAAAAACTATTTTAAAACATTCTCTTTGTATCTAATAAATATTCTATTAATACTCTACGTACGTAAAGTAATACATACAAATGATAATTTTTACGATCGCATTATCATCTGTATGTATTACTTTACGCTTGTTAGTTATCAATAGAATGTTTATTATAATTTCAAGTTCAATAGCATAATTTTAGTTTCATTGACAGCTCTATCTACTCATGTATCATATATGTATAGTAGTGCGATATAAATAACATTACTACTAAAATTATATGTACTCGTTAGAATTATATAATTTTTACGATCACATTATCATTTGCTTGTATTACTTTACGCTTGTCGGTTATTAATAGAATATTTATTATAATTTCAATTTCATTAGCATAATTTTAATTTCATTGACATCGCTAGTTACACATGCATCATATATGTATAGTATGTTGATATAAAATAACATTACTACTAAAATTATATGTACTTGTAAGAGTTATATAATTTTTACGACCATATTAGCGCTTGCATGTATTACTTTACGCTTGTTGAGCATTAATAGAATGTTTATTATAATTTCAAGTTCATTAACATAATTTTAATTTCATTGACTCATGTATCATATATGTATAGTAGGTTGATATAAAATAATATTACTACTAAAATTATTTTTAAAAACATTTTATATGTATATAGGTCATTATTGTAAGTTATACATATACAGGGTTCATTAGAACCTCTAATTATAGAATTCTGAGTAGGGATCCGTTATATTTTAATTACTCTAGAGGTTACATACAATGAATTTCAGCGGCAATATCACCCTAAACATATATTGATGAAATGTGATGACAACACAGAAATCTGATGTCGCTGATAGATGAAATAGGAAATAAAATAAAGTTTTTTGCTACCCTTTATATATGAAATTAAAATAAAATATAAGGTCGATTATCATTGAATATTATCATATTTATAATGAAATGCACATCATCGTCGACAATTATAGAAAATTCTGATCAGAAATTACGGATATAGGATTTCCTTATATTTTAATTACAATAAAGGTTACATACAATGAATTTCGACGTCAATATCAATCATAAGTTATATTGCGGAAATCTATCAATTTTACGGAGCTCTGATGACCGTGATAGATGAAATAACAAAGATGTTTTATTCAAATAAACTATATTACCGAAATAGTATGGCAACAAGGAAATCTGTCGACAATGATAGGTGAAATAGGAAATAAAATTACGTTTTTAGCGCTTATTATATATGAAATTAAAAAAATAAAAATATAAGACTGTTTATCATTGAATGTTGTTTATAATGAAATACGTATCATCATCGTTAATTATAGAAAATTCTGAACAGGAATTCCTTATATTTTAATCACAATAAAGGTTACATTCAATGAATTTCGACTTCAATATCAATCATGCGCTATATTGCGGAAATCTAGTGACTTTACGGAACTCTGATGACAGTGATGTAACCTTTATACATAAACTATATTGAGGAAATCTTGAGGAAATCTAAGTATATTGCGGAACTACGCTGATGACTGTATAGATGAAAGGACAAAGATGTTTTTCGTGTTTTAGAATTAATTTTCTTAGTTATTTCATCTATTATAGTCATCAGTTTTCCTTCTTTATATTTAAGAGCTCTATTTCCTGAAAATTTTCACTATATAATAATGTAAATTGTTTCAGCTTTTTTATAGTTTCGAAATATTTGCACGTAGTACATTATAAATCTGTTTATATTCAGAAAAGCAGGTTATAAAAAAGAATCATGAGTTCTCTGAATATACTAGTCATTATGGCGGCGTTTTTTTTAATTAAATGTGAGGCTTATTTAAATAGAGGGCAGTTTTTCGACCGAGTACAGGGGGACGAGTTAATCGAGAGAGTTTTCAGAAATAGCGAGAAAACGGCCTTAAATACCAGCCATACACTGTTTTTTAGTTGGAGCAGTCTCACTCACAAGTTCACATACATAGAGTTAGACTTATCCAGAGTAAGTAAATAAAACTAATTTATTAAAGCATTTATTTATATATTTATTTAAAAATAGTATAGCAATGCTGAACTGATCGGAGATGATGTAAACCATCGGGAATTTACCGTAAAAGTGGAAGCATCGGGAGTTACTGACCTCTACGGCGTAATGTCTATCTATGGATTTGAAGATACGTCTAATCAACCAGTTGCACGCGGTAAATCTAATGAGGTGACATCTTTCATTGAAAACAACGCTAATGATGACATGGAACTCGGCAATAACGTTAATATTTCCGATGGGACTATAACGGGTGCTTCAAGAGGACTGGTTAATAATACTAGCAATAACAATAACAGTAATAATAACCCAAATATTACCAATACGAAACCTATTCGTGATAATGAAACAGAAACGCCGAACCAGAAACACGAACCGTTCCATGAACCAACCTCAGAAATGTCTATAAAGAGGGGTGATTTTTCACGCCATAAATATTACAAAATTAACGACAATACCAGGGTTACAGGCGCTGGTAGTATTAGTGGTACAGGGCCACTATATAATTTACACGGTTCCGGTCATGGGAGAATATCCAACGTGTTTACAAATAAACATGTGAACTCAGGAGCTGGGACTGTAAACATATACGGAGGTGTTTCTACTGTACACCATTAATTAGTTTTAATATTTATAAAATAAAACCAAATTATGATATCATTAATAACAACATCATTAAATTTATTTGTATATTAATAGTGTATTGTTTTGTTTTTAATAATACATTTATCGTTTAATGATACATTTAATAATACATTTATCACTAAATAATATCTTAGTATAGTAGAAACAGTTAAATATAGCTAACCATAATGAAATATAAATTACTAATAAAGTTTTACGCTAATCAAAATATTTGTTTTGCTAGGGAGGTCACCTGCAGTTTGGATTAAAAGTCATGAAATAAATGAAGCTGAACGACCTAAATATTATGGTGAAAAGATATCGGTTTTGAAAACACATAATAATAATATGAATGCTATTAATAATATTATTATTGATAATGCAAAAACAAACAAAACGCCAACAGAGGCATATCATAATAACAAATCAAAATCGATCAGCCTTGTCACTAAACGATTAAATAGTATAAAAATGCATGACGCTTCAATTATATATGACAAAAATGATGTAAATAAAATATATATTCTAAATTCTCATAAAGATACCTTAAAACATCACGACTATGATACAGCGATCCGTAATAATATAGCAGTGGTAGTCACACAAATTGAGAATGTTGATGTATCTAAAAAGGGAAGCGTCATTCGTGTAGGTAACAATTTTAAACACACTACTGAGTATCAAATTGAAATCACCCATGCCTTTGGTGTGTGAGACGTCGGCTTTTTTAATATTTTAGTACTTTTCTTCCTGTTTTTAATAATAATAGCTGTTTTTATAAAAAATGAAAATAAAAAGAAATGAATAAAACCTCTAGAAGATATTAAAATGTCAAACGGTCTCAATTTTTGAATGTCATCTCGTTAGAAAGTGTTTATGGAAATATACAAATATACAAACGAAAAAAATGTTAACTATATAAATAATAGATTATATTGTTGAAACTGTTTTTAAATTCCTTATAATTCTGCCTTTTTAAGTATATCATTGGTATGGAAAATTACAGCAAAAGTGCTCATTTTTTTATAAATAGTGAAAGTTTATGAAATTAATTGTGGTAATGATTGATGAAATATATAGCGTTTATGCACAATCATTCGAAAGTGCACTCGTGGATATATATATTTTATTTTATTATTATGACCTCTGTTATATTTACATAATCTATTAATTTACAAAACATTCACTGTTGCGATCGTTTTTGCGAAATTAACTAACTATTACTATTTTCATTTCTAGCACAAACGGTTATTCGTACTAATGACTTTTTTTATCAAAATATAGTTGATGCATTTGGTACCACTGTGTATCGTGTTTTTGATCAACATTAACTGGTATTAGTGTATAATGAATTGCAAATATTTTGTATAAATTTATTCATATATTGTTATAATGGTCTGTATATGTTTAATATATTTACACAATATGCTGTAACAACCGCTTGTGGCTGTTATGATCTGTTTAATTTAAATCTGTAATTACGGTTGGAAATCCCAACAAGGTTGCATGTTTGTCCACTGCGCTGCATAAAATCTCTTCCACTATACATCATTATTTCTGTGGCTTAATAGAAAATATTTTCATTTTTTTGGTTGAGTGTACCATTTATCTTTTTATACTTCTCCTCATTTTTGGTCGGCTCGTGCGATTATTTTTTGTTTCATGGTATGTAATGATGTGTAGTGGTTGGTGTATTGCTTAGTTTGTGTGGTTCGGTTAGCGCGTGGATTTTCCATGTAAATGGAATGTTCGAGAAAGTTGGTTAAATAGTGGTGGTGTGTGCGAATCGATTTTGGGTGATGTCGTATGTGTACGTCACCCGAAATTTATCGGTCGGGTTTTTTTTTTTTTGATATGATTAAAATTTCTTTTGGGTGGGGGAAAAATTATTTTTGTACGGGTCGGATATATATATATTTTTTTTTGATTCGGGAGTCTAGTTTTGAATTTGAAGAAAAATTGGTCTCGTTTTAAATTTTTGAAGACGATGAGATTTTTAATAAAAAGTACAAGTCAAGTGTGGAAAGTGAAAAAAAATATGTTTTCTTAGTTTTATGGTTATTAATAACGATATTAAGTAATTAATGGCATATAGTTGTGAAATTTTCTTTTGTTTTTTTTGTTTTAAGTGCCTAATTGTTGAACATTTCTAATATTGTTTGAAAAAAAAAAAAAGGAACCTAATGGCTTCCGACCATAAAGATGAACAATAATTTTTGGTTTTCTTGTAAAGTCAAGCGGCTTTGAAATTTTTTTATTGTTAATTGAAAATTTTTTTTTTGTATATATTTCTGTTTTGAAAAGTTTATTGAATAATTAAACAAAACTTGTTAAATAATAATAATAAAAAAAAAAAAATAAATAAAATAAAAATATGAATAAATATTGAATATAAAACTTAATTAATGTGTCGGAGGTTTTTTTTTGTTAAATCTTGATTTGATTTGAAGAACTATTGTGGGCTGATAAAATTCATTGGTTGAGTTTGGATAATGAATATCTGTTTGGAAGTTAATTTCTAAATCAAACATTGTGTGTTTTTTTTGTGCAATAGAGGAACAAAAAAAATAAAAACATAAAAAAAAAAACCCTCTTCGGATTTCATTGATTGCATAATAAATATTTTCGCAAGTGAAGCCGCTGTATTGTTTTGCGCTTACATCAGTGTGTTAAGGTGTAACTAAACATATACTCGATTGTTTGGGTTTGTGGCAGCAACTCTGCCAATCAGAGTGGGGTTCGAGAAGCCGGAGGAGGCTGCTGTGTTCCTGCGTCGGCGCTGCTCTTGGTGTGGTCGGACGGGCCAAATTTACTCAGGTATGGGTGTGGCGTACAACAAATAAAAAAATAAGTACGTTCACCCCGCGTGAAATTTTTTTTATTATTTTTGATTGTGAGCCGCCTTGATTCTGTTGTTTTATTATTATATTTTTTTATTTTAATTATATACATATATATATAAATTTTTTACGCGGTTTTTTCAGGTTCCGGGTGGCGTCACATACGACGCGCCCCAAGTTGATTCGCACCACGTTTTTGTTCCCTTCTAATTTCATCTTACAGTTTTTGTCGATTTCATTTTCTTTTGGGTTTTTATTTTTAGTCTCAGTTTTTCAATCCGTCACGGTTTCGTTTTAGATTTCTTACAGTTCATTCATATATTTTTTTTCTCTTGTTCAAATCCGATTCCTACGTAATTACAGATTTTTTTTTATGATTTCTGGTTCCATTAAGTGATGTGTCGTTAATAGTTTTGTGTGATCACGTGAGGATGGGCGGCCTTATGCTGACCTAGGCCTTGAGCAGGGACGCCGGAGTGGCACCGGCGTCCTTGTCGAACGCAAATTTTATTTTTATGATTATCTACCACTGTGGTCGTGGCACGGTAGGATAATTTTCTTGTCCCCTTCGTAGTATCTCTATGCGGTTTTCAAGCATAGTAATATGTCTGGTAACCCCCACGCCTAGCGGCGAGCTTCAGCCAGTGCAATACCGCAACCAGACCTCTATTGCTATGTTCTGTTTAACAAAATCCCTTTTGGGGGATTTTGTTACAATGCATCTAAATATATACACGTTTATGAATGCATTGCTATTATATATATATAACATGTATTTTTTCTTTCTGTTGATCTATACATTTGCAGTTATTGCTAATAAGGTCGCTCATTGTATATATATAGAGAGTTATTTTAGAAATAGTTTTAGTTAGAAAAATTATTTACAAGTAATATATAAAAAAATGAATAGTGATAATTTACATAATTATATAGAGGGTCAGCTAGCCTCTATGATGCAGGAAAATAGTCTTTCATCACAAAGAAAAATTGTAAGTATTTTTTATAATTAAATTGAATTATTTTTTATTTTCATTGTTTTTAAAGGAGGACTGCCCTGCAAATCAGCTAGAGACGATCATAGTTGAAATAATTAATGGTGACCCTAGTTCAGCCCCTGATACGGTCGAATTTGACTGGTGCTGCGCTGAATGGATCATTATAAAATAATTTTATAATAAAAATGTAATTGATACTTTCATTTCATGTTTTCTGTAAATTGTATATTTTTTTTGAAATATTTACAAAATAAATTGTTTTACGGAATCTGGGTATCAGAGAGTTTAAATTTTGAAGTGCAAATATTCTATTAAAATGTCTACATTTCTTTTATCTTTCGGAATTTGTAATAAGATTTCTTTTAAAAAAGTGTTGCATTCTATCATATTGTTTTATTTCAACAATAATTTTTTTTGCTTTTCAAATGAATTTGACTGGTGCTGCGCTGAATGGATCATTATAAAATAATTTTATAATAAAAATGTAATTGATACTTTCATTTCATGTTTTCTGTAAATTGTATATTTTTTTTGAAATATTTACAAAATAAATTGTTTTACGGAATCTGGGTATCAGAGAGTTTAAATTTTGAAGTGCAAATATTCTATTAAAATGTCTACATTTCTTTTATCTTTCGGAATTTGTAATAAGATTTCTTTTAAAAAAGTGTTGCATTCTATCATATTGTTTTATTTCAACAATAATTTTTTTTGCTTTTCAAATGAATTTGACTGGTGCTGCGCTGAATGGATCATTATAAAATAATTTTATAATAAAAATGTAATTGATACTTTCATTTCATGTTTTCTGTAAATTGTATATTTTTTTTGAAATATTTACAAAATAAATTGTTTTACGGAATCTGGGTATCAGAGAGTTTAAATTTTGAAGTGCAAATATTCTATTAAAATGTCTACATTTCTTTTATCTTTCGGAATTTGTAATAAGATTTCTTTTAAAAAAGTGTTGCATTCTATCATATTGTTTTATTTCAACAATAATTTTTTTTGCTTTTCAAATGAATTTGACTGGTGCTGCGCTGAATGGATCATTATAAAATAATTTTATAATAAAAATGTAATTGATACTTTCATTTCATGTTTTCTGTAAATTGTATATTTTTTTTGAAATATTTACAAAATAAATTGTTTTACGGAATCTGGGTATCAGAGAGTTTAAATTTTGAAGTGCAAATATTCTATTAAAATGTCTACATTTCTTTTATCTTTCGGAATTTGTAATAAGATTTCTTTTAAAAAAGTGTTGCATTCTATCATATTGTTTTATTTCAACAATAATTTTTTTTGCTTTTCAAATGAATTTGACTGGTGCTGCGCTGAATGGATCATTATAAAATAATTTTATAATAAAAATGTAATTGATACTTTCATTTCATGTTTTCTGTAAATTGTATATTTTTTTTGAAATATTTACAAAATAAATTGTTTTACGGAATCTGGGTATCAGAGAGTTTAAATTTTGAAGTGCAAATATTCTATTAAAATGTCTACATTTCTTTTATCTTTCGGAATTTGTAATAAGATTTCTTTTAAAAAAGTGTTGCATTCTATCATATTGTTTTATTTCAACAATAATTTTTTTTGCTTTTCAAATGAATTTGACTGGTGCTGCGCTGAATGGATCATTATAAAATAATTTTATAATAAAAATGTAATTGATACTTTCATTTCATGTTTTCTGTAAATTGTATATTTTTTTTGAAATATTTACAAAATAAATTGTTTTACGGAATCTGGGTATCAGAGAGTTTAAATTTTGAAGTGCAAATATTCTATTAAAATGTCTACATTTCTTTTATCTTTCGGAATTTGTAATAAGATTTCTTTTAAAAAAGTGTTGCATTCTATCATATTGTTTTATTTCAACAATAATTTTTTTGCTTTTCAAATGTATAATATGATTTTTTTTTTTTGCAGCTGGAAATTTAAGTCAATCATTTTTTTATGTTCGCTGTTAATGAAAAGTATTAAAACTTATTTCAGTTCACCCGCAACACAATCATTTTTTTTGATGTTTGCGGTTAATGAAAAGTATTAAAACTTATTTCGGTTCACTCCAACACTCCAAGAACCATTAAAAGTAATTGGAACATGAAGTTTATTGGCGAACGTAGATAAAACATTATCTGAATAAATATCTAAAGAACTATTAGTTAATAAACGTATATAAAAGTTATTTTCTGTAATCAACATGTAAAACATTTTTTTATAACTTTTCTCTGTATACCGTCCAAGGAATTTTATTTTTTATATGTTTTTAAGCTTAGTGATTCTTGATGATACGTCCATTCCTGACTGTTTTATTGGACTGAAAAAAGGGTGTTGGCCAAGCGCAGGCTGTTGAACTATTGGTTTTGAGCGAAGACGTTGACATAACAAGGTCGTGACTCATCGACCCTGGACAATCATGACACGTGACATGTCGATTGATCATCGCTTTGACAGGTCGTGATTGATTGCCCCATGTTCGTACCACGTGTCTCGAGTGACGCGTGTTATATTAGGTCATTATTATTTTTACATTTTTTTTCATTTTTTTATTCATGTTTCTAGAGGCACGGCAAGGCGGGGCGGGGCAGGGCGGGGCGGTGCGGGGCTGGGCGCGGCGGCGAAGACGAACGCGATTGGCGCCGAAGGCGCCAATCTCGTTCGTCTTGACAAGGCAAGGCGGGGGCGCGACGCGGCGCGGCGGGGCGGGGCTGGGCGGGGCGGGGCGTGGCGGGGCGTGGCGGGGCGTGGCGGGGCGGGGCGGGACGCAGCGGAGGCAGGGGTCGAGCGCTGGCGGATGAACTATTGGTTTTGAGCGAAGGCGTTGACATACCAAGATCGTTACTCATCAACCCTGAACGGTCACGACACGTGACATGTCGATCGATCATCGCCTTGACTGGTCGCGATTGATTGAGATGTTCGTTGGGAGCGACGGAGGCGGTGGAGGGGGCCAAGCGCTGGTGGATGAACTATTGGTTTTGAGCGAAGACGTTGACATACCAAGGTCATGATTCATCGACCCTGGACGGTCATGACACGTGACATATCGATCGATCATCGTCTTGACGGGTCGTGATTGATTGAGATAGTCGTGCCACGTGTCTCGAGTGACGCGTGTTATATTATGTCATTATTATTTATTTTTTACATAAATTATCGTGTTTTTATTTTTTTTTTATTTATTTTTTTTTTATTTTTTTTATTATTTTTTTTTTTTTATTTTTTTTTTTTTTATTTTTTTTTTTCATTTTTTTATTCATGTTTCCAGAGGCGCTTTGACAGGGTGAACTTTTGGTTTTGAACAGTGACATTGACATACCAAGGTCGTGACTCATCGACCCTGGACGGTCATGACACGTGACATGTCGATCGATCATCGTCTTGACAGGTCGTGATTTGAGAAAGTCGTGCCACGTGTCTCGAGTGACACGTGTTATATTATTATTTATTTTTTACATAAATTATCGTGTTTTTATTTTTTATTTTTTTTTTGCTGTCAAAATAATGATTGATTGACGTGTCAAGGATGATGAGTCATGGCCTTGACTTGTCAAATTTGACAGCCCAAGGTCATGACCTTGGGTGTCAAGGTCATAACCTTGAGGTCGATGACCTTGAGGTCGTTGACCTTGAGGTCGTTGACCTTGTGGTCGATGACCTTGAGGTCAAAGGTCAAGGTCAAATTTGGTTCCCACACCAAAGCGCCCAAATACCTACTAATATACCCTGAAAATTCAGTAGATCTTATGAGAGTATATAATGAGGTTACTTCGAAGCCTCATGGTTACTTATTTTTTGATTTGGCTCAATCAACAAATGATTTGATCCGATTCCGAACAGATATTTTTAAACAGAACTATTTAACTTGTTACTGTCCACTCGTACTATTTGAAAATGAAAAGTTGTGTACAAAAAATTGTTACGAAATCGGTACAATTTCGTACCTGAAATTTTTGTACTGTTTGTACACGCACTCGCTACCGAATTTTTGGGTCCATCAATGTCTAAATGTTGCCCAGTAAAGTTGTGCACGCATACATAGGGATATATATTTTAATATTTTTGTTGGTTTTGGTATAACTATCATACTTATTTAATATAGATTACTCCTGTGCTTGAATATGTATTTATATGTATGTGTGGGTATTGCAGTATTCGATTTTTTTTTTCTTCACGCCAAATATATACCCCTACATTTCATGACAATTTATTTTTATTTTATGTATATGCGCCTGTGTATTACCATTATGACGTGTCTAATCATCATATATATTTCTCCGTTTTTCTATACAAATATTTTGGGTATACATGCGTATAGATATTATTTGAATGTGTTTCATTGTTAAGCAACTCGTAGTTTCGATCTTATATGTGTATATTTGGCGTCGTAGTCGAAAGGTGGAGGAGGGAGAGAGCGTGTTCGTGAGGAGGATGATATTGGTGAGAAAGAGATGGATAGATAAGTAGAAAAATCTAAAGTTTTTGGGTTTTTTGTTTTTTTGAAAAGGCAGTCAATTTTTGGTCTCGAAAAGGACAAGTTAATTTTTACTTTTGGTGTTCTCGTAAAAATAAAAACGAGAATCCATATTTTTTTTTTTGTTTTGTTGAATTAATAAAAAAATAAAAAAAGGAAAAACAAAATCTTATGGTGTATATAACGTAATAAGATAAAAATAAATTTTGTGTGATAAATAAAAATAAGAAAAAAAAAAAATATAAAGTTTTGTCTTGATTTTGTTTCCGCCTGATGATTTCCAAATCAATCAGTTTTGTTTTTTTGTTGGGGACCCGATCATAAGATGGGAAGGCACGGCGTCCCTCAATTGTGAATAATAAAAAAATTGCGTGTTGGTTGCCATATGTTACTCGGGGCGCGTGGAGACTTTTCTTTTGGCAGAAGAGTCTAGAAGAAAAAGGTAATAAAAAAAAAAAACAGTAAATCCACCGTTCATATTGGAATGGTGTTGTTGTAAGCTGTCTATGGTGCTGAAAAGAAAAATTGATTATTTGTAAGCTGTCTACGGTGCTGAAAAGAAAATTGATTATTTGTAAGCGGTCTACGGCTGATGTTGAAATTTATATTTGTAAGCTGTCTACGGTGCTGAAAAGAAAAATTGATTATTTGTAAGCAGTCTATGGTGCTGAAAAGAAAATTGATTATTTGTAAGCGGTCTACGGCTGAGGTTGAAATTTATATTTGCAAGCTGTCTACGGTGTGAAAAATAAATTGTTAGTCTGTGAGCTGAGAGTATTGGAATTTAGTTTGCGGGTTGGTTACAGTACATAGTGACTCACGTGTACGTTGTCAGCAACCTTGCTCAATTAGCGAGGTAGAGATAGTGAACGAGAGGGGGCACCTGCGTCGCAACGCTTCAGGGAGAACCCGTTGGTTTGTTTTTGTAAAAGGTAAATTTTTTTTATTGCTGACCTTATTAACGTAGCTTTTATTAAACAATATTTTCAAAATCAAATTTTTTTTGTTAACATAATTTACTTTTATTGGCAATTTTTTTTTGCTTTTGTAAAGATTTTCTTCTGCTATATAAACATTTTTTCCAGCCAGCCTGATCTACCTTTCGAACACGTTCTTTGTAGTTTCTCCACTTTTCTTCAATATTGATTGTTTTTTTTTTCTATTGATCATTTTACGGGACACTAGGAACCGAATTCATTTGATTTATATTTTTTTTGGTTTACCACGGTGGTGGTTTTAATAACGAATCACTGGGTGGCGATTGAGATTATTTGAGTTATAATATTTGGTGGGTTAGCCATCTTTATCTTTGTTAATCGGAAGCTGAACCAACCATATACATGATGTTGGAGTAGTGTCGTTGGATTTAGTCGTTCGTGGGTGATGATTCGTTGTTCGTGTTCGGGGATGGTTATACATTTCAGGCCGGGTCGGTTTCTCATGGAGGGTGACTTGAGAGATACACCCGGCGTGGGTGCTGACCGTTTTTGGGCGATTGCACACCGGTTATAATTTTTTTTATTATCCTGCAACCTTGGTGAGATATATCTTTTCCTTTTATTTCGTTTGTTTGTTGCGGTTATTCAAGCATGGTTTCATGTCCGGAAACCCCCACGCCATACCCTGAGCCTAGCCGGCTATCCCATACCGCACCGGACCGCTGAAATCATGTCTGCTAACGGAAACCTAGCGTTTTCGTTACAGTGGCGCCCAAACACTTTGGCTACTTAAATTTATTCCTTTCGCCTTTTAGTTTCTCAAAAATTTTTTTTTTCCTTTGATGTACGCGTTCGTAGTTGTTTCCAATGTTCACATTGTTTGATTGCACACAAACGCGCGCATCAAAGTTCCTTCCCGGTTGGTATCCTCATCTGTGATTGCAACCGGTTTAAAAGCTGTTTGATTGCGCACAGATGTGGATTCTCAACCCCTTTACTCAGTTCTTCGGTGGGGCGAGTTTCTTCATTTCCGCTATGCTGCGTCCGATTGTGATTGATTCTCGTCCATCCTTAGTTCTGGGTTTAGTTTTGTTTGAAATTTACTTTCTCTTCTCGCTTTCTTATTTCTACGTACCCTTGTATCCATATACTTTATATTTCAATTTTTTTATATAATTTTTTTTCCGACCACCTCATGGATGGAGCGTCCCGTGCATGTTCTGGCCGGTGTGTTGTTTGATCTTGGCGGAACGTCCTTCCATGTGGTTCCATGTACCCTGAATTTTGAAACATCGAAACCAGCTATTTCCACTGCTGTAGTGTTGATTGGGCGGTTCGTCGTTTCGGGGATCAGCGGTGCATCCTTGGTCACTCTTCTTTAATTATTTTGGTTTCTGTCTTTTGGATTCAACACCTTGTTTGCAGGATTTATTATTTTATTTAACAGTATATCTTAAAATTAATTATTATTCATCATTATTGTTTTTCTCTCCGGCACGGAGACGGAATCACCCACGTCGACTTTCCTTATTAATTTGATATTTAAAATAATTTTGTTGCTTAATTTTAGTAAACATTTTTTTTTTTTCTCTTTGTATAGCGTATTCCGTATTCCTTAGTTAGACATATAAGTTTATAGTTATCTAGTTTATGTAAATGAATTATAATCATATTCCGTGGAATAACCCCGCTAGTGCAGCGATTCGTTCAGTATTTGAGTCGAGCCCAAGTGAAGGTTTTGCAAGAACAACTCCGTGGGATCAAAATATTGTTTTCCCAGCTCCTCAAACCATACAATTCAGTGTGATCCATTGGATATATATCATTATAATTTAACGTTAATTCAAATTTTATATAGGATATATTTTTCTTTTCTTATTTTTTACTTATTAATAATTTTTTTCTTTGAGGTTTGGTCCATTTATTAGTTTTATTGTTACTCTCATGATTATTTTTTTTTTTATATATACATATACATATATAATTGATTTATTTACTATTCTCTTTATTTTTCGTTGGTTGAGGGTTTTAGTTTAAAATTAATTACGCGTTATTACCTATAGAGGTAAATTTTGAATTTTTTATTTGGTTGTCGGTTAAACATTTTCTTCTGTTCTAAAGTCAAGTGGTGACTATAGCTCGTATAACGAATTATTCGCGCGGTTCAATATTCAAATATTTTTTTTATATACAACGTTGTGAGATTTAAGGGAATTAAAAAAATAAAGGAAAAAATGGAATACATGCAAAGTCGATATTTAGAGTTGGACGAGTTTTTGGTGGAGTGCGAGCTTCGTCAAATAACCGGTCCCATTGGATTACAAGTGGAACAACTGGACATAGCATTGGCCAGAGAAAACCTCGTCACGATCTTCACCGACCAACCTGATTCAGCTATCGCTCGTCCGTCGAAGGCTGCAGCTAAGTCTCCCCAGCGAGAATTAGGTATTTGTGCAAAAAAGTTAAAAGCTTTACAAGAGGCGCTGCAGGACGGGTTCGCCGCCGAATCGGATTCTGATAAATGCAACGCGCTTATTACACGACTAATTCATGTATATTATCGTCTGAGACGGATGGAATGTTCGCCGTCGGCTCGAGGGGACGCGCTGAAATTATTAACTACTTGTAATGCCCTTCTGGACTTGGTAAATAAATTTAAGAAGGGTGAAAAAACTGCAGACGAGTCGATAACCCTTCTGACGACAGTACACATTGAATTCGATGAAACAGTCGAGGATATAGACGGGATAAAATCTGTAGGTGAGAAATCCAGCGACCCTCCTATGGTGACGGCTGGCGTCTTAGACCCTGCTTCATCTACTGCTCAAACGCGCGTAACATTTGGATTTGTGGACAATCAGAGTATACCACCCAGAGATCGCCTAGTTTCCGTGTCTACTCCCGGTGAACAGCATGTTCTCGAAGCGCGATCCACGCTTGAACCTATTGGTCCGCTAAGTCAAGAATTTTCCCGATCAGTTAGTAGCCCCGTTACGGTTCACAAGACTACTATTCCAGAATTCGGCGCAATGCCACCAAATACCTTCTCTTCGGCTGTACCAGCATCATACCCAATTTCAACTGCCAGTGATCGTCGCCCTCTGTCGCGCAGTGGCATTAGCTATAATGGTTCTCCTTCCGGGATCACTATAGATATGTTTTTGTTCCAGTTGGACACCGTTGTTTCCTCCATGGGTTTGTCTTCAACCCAGCTCCTCTCAGAAGTTCATACCATTCTCAAAGACGTGGCTCTCCAATGGTATTGGACCTACCGAAAACACAATCCGTACGCCTCCTGGTCCGATTTGCGACGTGATATGGTAGAGCGGTTTCAAGATCGACGAACTAACTACGAGATAAGACGAATGGTGGAATCACGAAAACAGCAGCCCAACGAGAGTTTTTTGGATTTCTATAACCACGTGTGGACACTTACATTACAATGCCGAATACCTTACCGGGACGAAGAGCTAATACAAATTCTGATGACCAATATGCAGCCTGCGTTACAATATTATCTTACCGATCGACAATTCTATAGTATCAACGAGTTGATTAAGAGTTGCACCGCTTGGGAGGAATCGTTTCGTCGTTTTAAAAGACCCATGGAGCCTCCGGCATACCCTCGTCGCGTGATCAATGAACTATCCGTTCATTCAGGTGATGATATCGAGGCGCATCCTTATTATTTGGAACAGGCCCAAGCTGATGGGTCAACGCATAGTTCAGTATCCGCGATTCAAATGGATGGGAGAACTCAAATGGTGACTCAAGGGCGTCGGGATAAGGAATCCTCAGCGGGGCACTCAAAATCAACGATCGGGATAAACACTGATCGTTATATTAGATGTTTTAATTGCTCGGATATGGGCCATACTTTCATCGAATGTCGCTTAGACCCGACCGGATTATTCTGTTATAAGTGCGGTATGAGAGATACCATTACTCCACGCTGTCGTCGTTGCGCGGGAAATCGGGAATTAAACAAGAGCCGGTCGGAAAACCAACAAAGTGGCTCTTGGAGAACTGGGATGCGAGGGCCACCAGCTGCAATTCTACCCAGACCGAACCAGGAGGATGCGGCGAGCAATACGGATGGAGAACTTCATCGCCAAAATCCCATTTTACCGAAGAAAAACTTGTAGATTCCACATCCACTACACCTTTAATTTCCAACTCATTTCTCAATTCAAATTTTCCCATATTAGATTCAGTATCAAGCCATCTCGGTTCCAATCATCGTGCCAAATGTAGTAATTTATCCAGATTAAAGAGATCAAAAATTTATTGGGAAAAACGTCGGCGTATGAGGTTTGCTACTGTATCTTCTTTGCTATCGTACGAGAACAATGACGCTAGGCTGTACGCAAACGTTTTAATAAATAAGGTGCCTCTTAAAGGTCTTCTCGATAGCGGGGCCAGTGTCAGCGTTCTTGGTCGAGGTTCGGAAAAGTTCATCACGGATCACCCGACCCAGTTTCATAATTTTCCTTCTTCGATTAGTACAGCCAGTGGACAAACTCAACGCGTATTCGGATATATTCACGCTGCGATAACTTTTAACGGAGTTACCCATAATCTTAATCTGTATCTAGTTCCCTCCTTGGAGCAACCTCTTTATCTGGGTATGGATTTCTGGAATCGTTTTGGGATTGTTCCAAAAATATCCTCGTTAAGCCTGTCGGATGAGTGCTCGGATGAATCGGCTTCCTCCAAATTTCATGTTCTTTCTAAGGCTGACCAACAAAAGTTGAACCAAATCAAAAATTCATTTCCTTCTAGTGCTGAACTCGGATTGGGTAGAACTTCTTTTATAAATCACTCTATTGATGTCGGGTCCGCGAAACCAGTGAAACAGCGGTTTTATTCCGTGTCGCCAGCAGTTCAAAAACTTATGTATGAGGAATTGGATCGGATGTTGTCACTAGAGGTTATTGAGGTGTCACAGAGTTCCTGGTGTTCACCAGTGACTTTAGTGCGGAAGGCTAATGGCAAAGTTCGTCTGTGCTTAGATGCTAGAGAACTGAACAAGGTCACCGTTAAGGATGCGTATCCGTTGCCTCTTATCAACGGATTGTTGGGTCGTTTGGATCGAACCCGATTTATATCGGCAATAGATTTAAAAGACGCCTTTTGGCAAATACCTCTCGACCCACAATCCCGCGATAAGACTGCATTTACGGTACCTGGACGGCCCTTGTATCAGTTCAAGGTGATGCCTTTTGGCTTATGCAACGCGCCACAGACCCTTTGTCGCTTGATGCACAAAGTCATTCCTCATCAGCTACATGATAAGGTATTTGTGTACCTTGACGACCTCTTGGTTACATCCGATACTTTGCAGGAACATTTGGTATTATTGAAAGAAGTCGCTCGTTTGTTAAAGACAGCTGGTTTAACTATAAATTTAGCTAAGAGTAAATTCGTTCTGAGAGAAGTTAATTATTTGGGATACATTGTCGGCGAAGGGTGTCTCCGCACAAATCCAGATAAATGCAAAGCTATTGAGGAATATCCTGTTCCTAAAACCACTAAGCAGATTAGAAGCTTTCTGGGTTTGTGTGGGTGGTACCGCCGCTTTATACCAAATTTTGCCTCCTTGGCTGCTCCACTGACAGATCTCACTGGAAAATCAAAGAAACTCGTTTGGTCCGCATCTGCTGATTCAGCTTTTAATGCTCTGAAACTCTCTTTATCTTCCGCTCCCGTGTTAGTTCATCCCGATTATAGTAAACCCTTCTACATACAGTGCGATGCCAGTGCCGTCGGCGTAGGTAGTGTCTTATTCCAGGTGGATTCCGAGGGTGTTGAGCGGCCGATTGAGTTTTTCTCCCATAAACTCAATGCGGCGCAAAGAAACTACTCGGTAACTGAATTGGAATGCTACGCCGCGGTACTCAGTGTGCAAAAGTTCCGGCCTTATGTAGAAGGGTACCCTTTCATCATCTATACTGATCATGCCAGCCTAAAATGGTTGATGAGTCAGAGGGATTTGTCGGGGCGTTTAGCACGGTGGAGCCTAAAATTGCAATCGTTTGACTTCCAGATTGGATACCGAAAAGGATCGGAAAACATTGTTCCAGATGCGTTGTCTCGAGCTTTTTGCGATGAAACTTTTCTTTGTGGGGTAGAATCCAAAAGTAAGGACAACGTCGATCCTGGTGAATCATCTGTTGGCAGTAAAGACGAGTTAGCATTGCCTGATAAATCCGTGAATTCGTTGCGTTCTTCTTGTGTGTCAGTGCCAGTGTTGCACATTGATCTTTCGTCACCGTCATTCCAGGATCCTGAATATGTCAAGCAAATCGCCAGCGTGAAACAATTGGGCACTAGTGGGCATAATTTTAAGGTGCAGGATGACAAATTGTTGATTTCTTCGTCATATGGAATTAGTTATGTGGATACCAATATTCCCCTTTGGAGATTAGTCGTACCCAACTCCCTAACTAGGAATCTCATCGAACAGGCGCACGTCCCACCCACTTCAGCACACTTAGGCGGCAGCAAAACGCTTGAACGACTTCAGCGACAATTTTACTGGCCACAAATGGCAAGTCAAGTAAAGTCGTTCGTGGCTAGTTGTTCTAAGTGTAAAATGAACAAAGCGGTGAATTTCAGTACTCAACCAGCAATGGGATCAGCCGTGGTGTCCTCTAGACCTTTTCAGAAATTGTTCGTCGATTTTCTCGGTCCGTACCCGCGCTCAAAGCGGGGAAACTCTTGCTTAGTTATTGTTCTGGATCATTTTTCTAAATTTGTTTTGATAAAACCCTTGCGTGAAGCCTCCGCCTCCTTGTTGTGTCAATTTTTAGAAAATGACGTTTTCCTATTATTCTCCGTTCCTGAGGTTATAACTTCGGATAATGGAAAACAATTTACTTCCAATTTATTTAAAGACTTACTGAGTAAATATGGTGTCTCTCACATTCGCACGCCCGTCTATTCTCCTCAAAGTAACGCGTCGGAGCGCGTGAATCGAACCTTATTGTCAGCCCTGCGATCTTATGTGGGCGATCATACACATAACGAATGGGATAAGCACCTGCAAGAGATAGCGGCTGCTTTACGGAATGCCATTCACGACACATTGCACTATGCTCCTCATTATGTCGTATTCGGGCAGCATATGTCCTTACATGGTTCCGACTATGCTCTACGAAGATTACTCGATGACCACGATTCCAGTGAAATTCAAGTGATGTTTAAACCAGAACGACTTAACCTAATCAAAGGTCGCATACAACACTATTTAAAAGTAGCGCATGAAAAAAGTGCTAAGCGTTACAACCTCCGCAGCAATCAACGTAGTTTCCGAATTGGTCAACCCGTTTTTGTTCGTTCATTCACTTTAAGTGATGCTTCTAACAGATTTTCAGCCAAATTAGGCGCTAAGTTCAAACCCGCTGTAATTACAAACAAAGTCGGATCAGTTGCATATCAACTACAGGATCCCACGGGTAAGCCGTTGGGTATCTTTCACATCAAGAATATTCGAGCGTAAAAGGGAAAAGGAAATTAATTATCATATGTTGATTAATCCTCGTTTAAATTTGAGTACGATTGATTTGTTAACTTCATTTAGTAACTAGGCCCGGCTATGAGACTTTTCTCGGGTGTGGGACGTCCCCACGTTTGTTACGAAATCGGTACAATTTCGTACCTGAAATTTTTGTACTGTTTGTACACGCACTCGCTACCGAATTTTTGGGTCCATCAATGTCTAAATGTTGCCCAGTAAAGTTGTGCACGCATACATAGGGATATATATTTTAATATTTTTGTTGGTTTTGGTATAACTATCATACTTATTTAATATAGATTACTCCTGTGCTTGAATATGTATTTATATGTATGTGTGGGTATTGCAGTATTCGATTTTTTTTTTCTTCACGCCAAATATATACCCCTACATTTCATGACAATTTATTTTTATTTTATGTATATGCGCCTGTGTATTACCATTATGACGTGTCTAATCATCATATATATTTCTCCGTTTTTCTATACAAATATTTTGGGTATACATGCGTATAGATATTATTTGAATGTGTTTCATTGTTAAGCAACTCGTAGTTTCGATCTTATATGTGTATATTTGGCGTCGTAGTCGAAAGGTGGAGGAGGGAGAGAGCGTGTTCGTGAGGAGGATGATATTGGTGAGAAAGAGATGGATAGATAAGTAGAAAAATCTAAAGTTTTTGGGTTTTTTGTTTTTTTTGAAAAGGCAGTCAATTTTTGGTCTCGAAAAGGACAAGTTAATTTTTACTTTTGGTGTTCTCGTAAAAATAAAAACGAGAATCCATATTTTTTTTTTTGTTTTGTTGAATTAATAAAAAAATAAAAAAAGGAAAAACAAAATCTTATGGTGTATATAACGTAATAAGATAAAAATAAATTTTGTGTGATAAATAAAAATAAGAAAAAAAAAAAATATAAAGTTTTGTCTTGATTTTGTTTCCGCCTGATGATTTCCAAATCAATCAGTTTTGTTTTTTTGTTGGGGACCCGATCATAAGATGGGAAGGCACGGCGTCCCTCAATTGTGAATAATAAAAAAATTGCGTGTTGGTTGCCATATGTTACTCGGGGCGCGTGGAGACTTTTCTTTTGGCAGAAGAGTCTAGAAGAAAAAGGTAATAAAAAAAAAAAACAGTAAATCCACCGTTCATATTGGAATGGTGTTGTTGTAAGCTGTCTATGGTGCTGAAAAGAAAAATTGATTATTTGTAAGCTGTCTACGGTGCTGAAAAGAAAATTGATTATTTGTAAGCGGTCTACGGCTGATGTTGAAATTTATATTTGTAAGCTGTCTACGGTGCTGAAAAGAAAAATTGATTATTTGTAAGCAGTCTATGGTGCTGAAAAGAAAATTGATTATTTGTAAGCGGTCTACGGCTGAGGTTGAAATTTATATTTGCAAGCTGTCTACGGTGTGAAAAATAAATTGTTAGTCTGTGAGCTGAGAGTATTGGAATTTAGTTTGCGGGTTGGTTACAGTACATAGTGACTCACGTGTACGTTGTCAGCAACCTTGCTCAATTAGCGAGGTAGAGATAGTGAACGAGAGGGGGCACCTGCGTCGCAACGCTTCAGGGAGAACCCGTTGGTTTGTTTTTGTAAAAGGTAAATTTTTTTTATTGCTGACCTTATTAACGTAGCTTTTATTAAACAATATTTTCAAAATCAAATTTTTTTTGTTAACATAATTTACTTTTATTGGCAATTTTTTTTTGCTTTTGTAAAGATTTTCTTCTGCTATATAAACATTTTTTCCAGCCAGCCTGATCTACCTTTCGAACACGTTCTTTGTAGTTTCTCCACTTTTCTTCAATATTGATTGTTTTTTTTTTCTATTGATCATTTTACGGGACACTAGGAACCGAATTCATTTGATTTATATTTTTTTTGGTTTACCACGGTGGTGGTTTTAATAACGAATCACTGGGTGGCGATTGAGATTATTTGAGTTATAATATTTGGTGGGTTAGCCATCTTTATCTTTGTTAATCGGAAGCTGAACCAACCATATACATGATGTTGGAGTAGTGTCGTTGGATTTAGTCGTTCGTGGGTGATGATTCGTTGTTCGTGTTCGGGGATGGTTATACATTTCAGGCCGGGTCGGTTTCTCATGGAGGGTGACTTGAGAGATACACCCGGCGTGGGTGCTGACCGTTTTTGGGCGATTGCACACCGGTTATAATTTTTTTTATTATCCTGCAACCTTGGTGAGATATATCTTTTCCTTTTATTTCGTTTGTTTGTTGCGGTTATTCAAGCATGGTTTCATGTCCGGAAACCCCCACGCCATACCCTGAGCCTAGCCGGCTATCCCATACCGCACCGGACCGCTGAAATCATGTCTGCTAACGGAAACCTAGCGTTTTCGTTACAAAATGAAACGTTTGAGGGCAAACAAACATATTCTACATGTTTTAAAAGATTGTAGCCCTCAGTTACGAAAAGCATTGCTGAAAGCTTCGGATTCCGAAATTATAAAAACAATATGTGAAATATCTCTCAACACTTTAAATGGAAATAATAAAATTTCGAAACATCGTAAAAACAAATTAAAAAAGTATAAAAGGCAACTGCGTGAGCTGGTGTGTCCAAAACTGAATATTTCCTCTAAGCGGAAAATACTAGTACAAAAAGGAGGTTTTTTACCAGTGTTAATAGGTAGCATTCTATCAGGTGTCATTGGTCAACTAATTGAGAAAACATTATGAATAATCTAAAACGAATGATCGTTATACCACCAGAAATTTTCGAAAAATTTAAACATATTGTACTGGAAGATGAACAGTTATCATCACTAGATAAAAATATGAAATCAATTTTACATAACAAAAAACTATCTGACCTGAATAAGTGGCATTTATATAGGCAAAATTTGATAAACTATTCAAACGTGAAAAGAAAAAACGCGCATCGTCATAATTTTAAATGGCATCCAAAACATGTTGAGGGAGTAGGTGTTCAAACCAAGCGAGTCTATATATCGGAAAAAGACACACGGTCAGAACAACCACAAGTATTTCATAGATCAACACAAACAATAGATCTGTGGCAAAAACCCAAAACATCATAATTCTAAAATTTGCATTTTTCAGGAAAATGTTTTTAAAATTAAGAGTTACTCAAAATCCTATGAGTTTTTAGAATTCTGGTTTTTGTAAACGCTTTTTACGGTTATTTTTGGTTGCCGGAATATTACAAAAAATTGATATGATATGAAATCGATTACGGAGATCTCAAAAATAAAATAAAACGTAAAACTACATAACTCGACTTATGCTGTTTTGGGTTTTTGCCACAGAGATATTCCTATTATACCAGAGTATAGTGGTGTAGGCGATCTTCCTAGTACTGAATTGCAACAACCCGATGCAAGTGAAGTTGACACCGATGATGAAGAAGTTTTCGTAGAAAAGGAGTATGATGATAGAGATGTAATAAAAATAACACAGTCCAATGACTACAAAACAATTGAAATGAGAAACGGCGATGTGATAACCATACCAACATTTCAAAAGCCAAACAAACCTCCAAAAAATAATAGACCTAACTACCGAAAAGGTGCTGATGGATATATACAAACAGAATTAAATTTTCCTCAAAGAAAAAGTAGCCGTCCAGCTACCGTTCAAACAATAAATCGTAGTCAAAGTATGCGGTCGTTACCGAAAACAAAACAAGCTTGGGCTAAATTAGATTGAATAAATAAAAAATTATATAAAGGATGGCAATTGTGTTTGTTTTTCATTAATTGAACAGAGTTACCAATGGATAATTTCACTTATGTTACACTTTTGAGTAATAGCTCTTTAAACTACTATCCCCGTAATTCTTTATCACGCTTCACAGTTAAACTCCCAAACATTATAACCTTTGATTCTAGTGATAAATGGTATGTAGGGCTAACATGGAAGTATGTAGGGCTAACATAGTAGCAACATGGAAAATCGACACAAGGAGGTGATATTAAAAAATATTTCGTCTTTATGTCACGTGTTAAATTATGAAAATTTTGCAAAAAAATGTGTGGTTAAAAATATCATTTCACAGAAAATGTTAGGTATCATTGAAAGACAGTCTAAGGAAGAATAATTAGAGGATTTACTAAGGAAAATAACGTGTCGTGGTCCAGATGCATTTTTAAAATTTGTGAATATATTATTGGAAGAGATAAGTGAATTAATAAAAATTTGTACAGAGATGTTGTTGTGAAACAACCTTATTTCCACACCCCCATCCAAAATCCTACATAAAAATTAGACACATAAAACACGCAAAAATAACCAAGCAACCCCAAAATCCCCTATCACAAAAACATAAATACAAAACAATTCATAAGTCATCAAATCAAACCTAAATAAAAGAATCCCCAACAACAAAAACATAAACACATGACAATTCATGAATATAGAAAAGAAAAGAAAATAAAAATCTACAACAACAAAAACTATAAGAACGTATAAAGTAAAAATATAATAATGAAACTATATGAATCACAACAACAAATACTGCACGCGCTTACATAAAGTAACATAGAATATTCTCTATATACGAAAATGTATTGAACTATATAATACACACGCCAAAGTCAATAAACAAAAATTGCGAATCAATACAATTTTCATGTAAAGAAAAGAAAATAGAAAACAATGAACTCCAAAATATGTATGTTGACCAAACCAAAATTGCAAAATTAAGAAATTACAGGAAACCAATTGTTGTTAGTGTAAACTAATTGGTAGATTTAGTATATAAGCACCAAAATTTATATCAAAATCAATCAGTACTAATTAAAATTCCGTGAACTATAACTGTTAAAACTTCTAAGTAAATAAAAATTAAGTTCTATTTTATAAATTAAAATCTTGTAAAATCTTTATTAGTAATTATATTCGAATCTCTATACAACAAATTCAATAAACAACAATCAACTCAACAACAGCGGTTTTTACTTTCAACCATCGAAGAGACGCATTCCAGCCATATTTTCGAACTCATCCGTTACCTGATAATTAATTCATCTTGGTAAGTATCACTACTCACAACAATCAACCTACTAATACGACACAGAAAGGCCTTATAACATTTCGGCACACGATCCTAGCGCTTGACAACCGCTAGGAGGGGATCAAATAAGTGAGCAATCACACGCTTCCCTTGTGACCGTCTTGTTCTCTGAGGTATCCTCACTAGAACTAACATCGGTGGGTCTAACTCCACCTTCTCACTGTAGGTAACGATAGCAAAGACATAACAGAATCAGCCCCCACCAGCGGTAAGCTGACTACGACATACAGAACGCTAATTTTAACGGTCAAATTGAAATAATCTTGAGCAGCTGAAATTGGATTTACCTCAATCTAGATATATTGTATTGCCAAAATAACGGTTAACTATCACATCCATAAGCAGACGTTTGTAACGGGTGCTTGTCATCCCCGTCACAAAATAATCTTATCCATCAAATTCGCGTATAAAACTGTACCCCACATTTGAAGATTTTTTTTTCTTCTAATAAATACCAATTTACATGACTAAATCCGGGTACAGTTCACATTACATTTACATTAATTGTGTTGGAATAATCTTGTCTGTACATATTAAAACATGCACATAAGCAAGATTCTTAACCAACAACTAAATTAATGTAAAATCCTATTATCTCCAATGGCGCGTGCCCATATGACTTGGTTTTCATTTATGTTTATTTGCGGAAGCTCAAGTTTCGGTAAACAAACATAAGAATATTTTTTTTTATTATCACACATTCTTGAATCAGTGTGGAGACACATTTGTTTTTGTTGAAGTCTCAATTTTCGTTTCCGTTTATTCAACCTGGGTCATTGTCAATGTAATTGAATGTCTCAAGGTAAAAGTAAGCGTGGAAATATAATTTTTTTTTTTTTGCGACTTGGGCAGTTCATGTGGTTACACATGCAGCCAAACGTGCCTCATATTTTCAGTTCGTGCATATTGTCCGGAAATTCGGATAAAATGTCAGTGGGGTGATTATGGAATTTTTCAAGTTGATTGGAAGAGAAAAAGAAAAAGAAAATATGTGTTTTTTTTTTTTTTTTTTGATCAGCAGAAAAATTGTATAAAAACTCCACAAAATTTTTATTCGAGGTTCTTTTGAGTTGATTTTTGCTAACCGTCAGGTTAGAAGTTTTCTATTTAAAAAAAAAAAAAAAAAAAAATAAATAAAAAAAATTTTTTTTGGAAAAATAAATATTTTTTTTTGCAATTTATAAATTAAATTTTTTTTTGGTGTTTTGTTTTGTTGCGGTCTAAATCGAGGAAAACAACGGTGAGTATAAAAAGGAAAAAAAAAAAAAACCATACTAACTAAGAGAGGTCCAGTCAGTATAGTAGGAAGCCAATAGCCTCATTAGAGGCAGGTGAATGTACAGCTTCAACCGCGTCATTTACCCTTTCTTTTGGCTAACTACTTACTGACCAAGTCAATTACTAATCAAACCCTCATACAGGGACTTGCTAATTAATTATTTTTTTTGTGTGAATTTTCAAATAATGCGTGGCTAAGGCCAAAAACTGTCCATTCATGCTGGACAAATAACTTAGTTTTCTGTTGGTCACTATAGACAGGTCCAACGTTTCTAATCCCCAATCCTTTTGGTGATCTCAATGATCACCCAATATTTTCATCCAACCGCGGTATAACTAGGTTTCTCAACTGTGTCACCCCAAACCCATGACTAATTTTACCTCTACCGGCCTTGAGCACAGGTAAATGCCGCAGGGGTGACAACAGCGGTTGAGAAACAATTTCTTAGTAATGTTGAGCTGAGGTAACTCAGTTACTTCATGTTTTCATATTACACGTTAATGGAACTTCAAATTAGTTAGTGAATTGTGATTGATATATCTAGACTGGCAAAAGAACGAGTATATCAACCCCAGTATCACAACAATGTGTAATATTTAAAAAATATATATTTCTGAAACATATAAAAGGAAGTATTTTAATTATTAGTATCATACACTGTTTGATGTGTATTCCTTGTAACAATGAATATTATTCAGCCGTTTACAATGATGGTAGCCGGACCTTCGGGTTGTGGAAAAACTACATTCGTGTTAGAATTATTAAGAAATTTAAACTTTACAAAAATTTTATGGTGTAATGGTATAGCAAAAGCTATCCCGAAAGACATACTAAACATTGATCTTGGACCATGACCTTGTGACCTTAACCTTTGGCCTTGACCTAGATAATTTCAACAACAAAGTAGGTCAACTAGAGTGACCCGACTACTACTGATTTTGTAAAATCGAAATAAATAAATAATTTCATTATAAGGAAGTAAACTTAGGAAATAAATTTTAATAAATCATTAAAAATGAAATAATATACACAAAAACATATTTTAAAAATGAATTTAAATTCATAATTTCATATACAAATAAGTACTCATAGTATTATAAGAATTAAGGTTAAAAAACTAAGTATAATGAAGAGTAATTATGAATATACATACATAGATGGTTGTTATTGTAATTTTACTTTCATAAGCGCGTGCACATATAGTTTGTAATGATTCACTCATGTAATCCGTGTATATTATTCGAAATATGTATAACCAATTTCGATTGCAAATTATAATTGTATTTAATAACATTTGAACAGCTCTTTTCAGTCTATAGTGACACCTACAGAATATTTAACCAACATATTCTGGGTGTGTATCTCTACTCACTATTTGTACTAAATTAAATTCTTGGACACATTTAGTACAACGACTTGCGAACTTCACTACCATCTGTTGTCGATATTAATAACTAACATATAATTTTTCACTACGTCGCTAGTGCAGCAATATAAAGTCGATTTTTCATTTGGACAAGGAGCCATACCTATTGAAATTAATTTGCAATTTGCTTTGTAACATAAGATAGGAAAATGGCGAGGACCAAATAAGTGCTTATGATGCAAGAAATTGCGTTAAGATAATCCCTTAGTCTAAGATAAAATAATTCTATCCAATATAAATATATTTTATTTTTAAACAAAATTATGGCATATCCAAATTAGATATAATATAAAATAAAACTAAATAATTATTATTTCATGTCGATACATATCATCAATACAAAACTATTATAATTAAAATGTATCGAAATTCAAATTTTGATGATGCAACAACTTTATTCATGACGAAATATTTTGATGATGCAACAACTTTATTCATGACGAAATATTTTTATTTTTTTTATTGCTGTCAATTATATGCAAATTGCAAGAGATAACATATGTATGCTCATTTGTGAATAAAAATGAGATTAGATGAATGAACACAAAATAAAATAACACAGATGTAAATTCTCTCTCTGTATTATTTTATAGAAATATATGAAATAAGATTTAAGTTTGTTGTTACGTGTGTAATACATAAAAAAATAAAAATTGGTTAAAAGCAAATGAATTATTTATGTAGGTTAATTAAAACATAGGATGATCTAACTTTTAGAACCTATCAAAATTAATATATCGGTATACATAGTATAAGCATGTAATTAGTTTGTTATTATTGGTATTTATGATTGAACACTTATGATGGTGATTACTTTCCACCATAACATTGTTATTAATTTATTATATAATTCGCTAAGTCAATAAGTGTTAAAAACTATATAAACACAGTGTTTTTGATTTTAAAGTGCCTAACTACTTATACTATTAATTAAATATTAACAATAGAGCTCAACAGGTAATAAAAGTGTTCGATAAGTAAGTGTTCGATAAGTAATTTATAATATATTAAAAATTATTAAGTAGAGTGATTGATTATATACTTATCCTAAAAATATACAGCTAATAACAAAATTGAGAAAATGTTTAAAATAAGTCAATTAGTAACTCCGTTTAATATTAAATATTGGTCATTAAGTGAATCATTAAATAAACGAGAATTTTTTTTAAACGAACAATTTGGTGATTCTGAAAGTAGTTATGATTTTATGATAAATTTATATAAAAATCAGACCAATCAAGGAGGAAAAAAGGGTAATACAATTTGTATATTAAATAAAAATAATAATTTTGCTTTAGCTGGAATACATCATGCTAGAGTAGCTTATTTAAATGAATTAAATTATGATGCGGATACATATACTAATATTTTGAAATTATTAATGAGTGGTAATGATTTATATACTTGTAAAAAATATGTTGATGATGTAAAAATATATAAAACACCCGTAATAATTTTAAGTAATAACGAATGTTTACCGAATAATGATATATTTAATTCTAGAATGACAAGATATTATTTCTAAATCGACCCTGCTTAGTGCCACCCAAAATCCAGAGTTTTACAAGACACCATTAAGGAATGTAGTAAAAATCTAAAATTTCTTCGAAATAGGCTGCCAAAATGTTCCACGTTAAGGGGAAAACATCAAACTCAATGTGCTATCGGCTTATTAATAGAATTTCGTACTCAAATGAAAATGATGCGAAAGAATAAAAAAATGCAAAAATATCCGTCAAGACGAATAAATTGTGAATATATACAAACTGCTTTCCAAAATCGAATTAAAACTTTAATCATAATCAACTTGACTAACAGAGATCCAATCAGTTTTTTGGATGATTGTCAGAAACTTTTCACCTTCGCATTAAAAAAGTTATTAAAGAACGAAACCGCTTTGAAAGTAAATGGGATTTTCTGTGGTGAATTAATGCGTGGTTTGTTAAAAATATTAAAGAAATTATATTAAAAGATCTCGAAGAGTTCCAAGAGAAGCAAAGCGGTTGGACTATATCTGAAAGTCGTTAACTTAACTATGAACATTAATAAATTTACACCACAACTGGGATCATCCTACATAGACCTGCCGGATGAAATGAAAAAAAGCGGCATGCATCAACATTAAAAATTCTGATGACTTGTTTTGCGTGGTCTTTAATGGCATACAAAAATGTGGAAGATAGAATGTATATTCTAAATTCTTATAAGGACGTAGTAAGCAGACATAAAGTTAGTACAACACCGCCATCTTGGATTTTTGTCGGGAATTCGGATCGAATACGGAATGCATTAGCAAGCATTTAGGCGTATTATTTGTGGTGGGGTCCGATGTTGAACGATAGATGGCAGTGAATATCACGGAGAATATATGAGGGCGTGTCGATTTAAACATTACGCTTATAGTCGTTATACGTAACGCTGGTTAAATGACATATTAATTGATACATTGTTGTTGTTACCATATATGTATTTACAAAACAGAACAAGATCAAGCACGTTTCATTCTCATAAAATAAAAAAAGTATAAAACACAATAGTGAACCATACACATATGCGCATATTATGCATCTGTCAGTACTGTTGCTCTGAAAGTATAACGTAATATCGAAAGTACGTAAAATAAAAAACGACCAAACGCCGGTTAAAGAAAATAAATTACAGAATATGATTGTTATGTATAGAATATGAAACAATTATTTAAAGAGAAGAAGAAATGATAACAAAATTGCTTGTTAAATTATTGGTATATGGACATTGACCTATGTATTAGCAAATTTATATATAATATCGCACGCCCCATTTATAAATTTCTGAAACATATAAAAGGAAGTGTTTTAATTTATTACTATCATACCCTGTTTGAAGCGTATTCAGCTTTATTAAAAAACACAATCCAAAGTCATAATAATAATAAAACTTTTCGCAAAAATGGAAAAAATTTTGATTGATTTGATTTTGAGAACAAGAGATTTAACAATAAAACAACGACAACAGCCACAAAGGAGTAGGCTATGTAAACTCTACAAACCCCCTGTAATGGTGAGTATAAATTGCAAACATTTAGCGGTTTTCACAATATTTTTCTTTATATTTTTGTATTTTCAGAAATATAAGAGAGCGTTCGCCGAGGTGGTGAAAGACATCAGAAGAGCACAGCCAAACCCGGAAAGAATCCCAAAGGAGTTCGAGTGGTATTGTCCCGAGTGGGACGGCACTATGGAAATTAAAAAAATTATTGTAACTTTGGAAATAAATTTTTTATTAAAATAAAATTTATTTATGTGGGTTAAAATAACTAACCCTAGTACAACTCTAGCTGTGAGTATATTAAAATAATTCGAATTACTATTTGATTAGAAAACTACTTAAATTTATTTTTCATATATGCATTTTATTTTTCGCCATATTTCATAGGTGTAAAAAGGAACAGGACGCCATAATTGATGAAATAATCAATATGGATATGACTGCTGCAGAGAAAAAAAATATGCAGACTGAGGAGTTCAGTTGGTGCTGTTCAGAATGGGAGCAGTAAATTATATTTCCATAAATATTTCATTCATCTCATTCATTCATTTAATCCATCTACTGATGAATAATAAAATAAATAATCGATGTTATATTATGAAATGGATGGTACGATGAATGCGACACAGAAGCAATCAATTGAGGTGCGTTTGCCGAAACTCAATATTTTTATTTTAAGTATTAAGATTTAGATATTATCATTTTACGATCACTTGGAAAATTATTATTTTGCAAAGTACACGTTACAATAAAATGGCATTCGAATCTCGTGCAGAATATGAGAGAGCTCTCGAAAATGATCTTATGACAATTAGGAACATTCGTGCTAGGATTGTCTCAGATGATTTTGTCAGAGACAACTACAAGACTGTTGCGACAGTTTGCAAATCAACCCGCTTCGTATATCATTACTATCAAGATCTGAATTCTGATGAAATTATTATAACAGCAACGCAAGCAGACTTGATAAACTCCTTTTTTCCTGGAGTTTACAAGCTGACTATTGCACCGGAAGCTCTCATTGGAAGTTCAGAGATAGAAACAGATATCATCATGCACTCCTCAGTCGACTCTATGAAGGCCAGGTACCAGGAGTTATGGACTGGGGTTAACAAAGGTCCGGCATGTCCATACACTAATAAGATGACTTTGGACATCTACTCTGCAATCCTCATGAAGTATGGAGTGACGTGGACAAAAATTTACAGTCGTTATCTTACAGACCCCGACAAAAATTTAAGGCTCAAAGAAACCGTTAGACAACACGTCAAACCACGGCCTTCTGTGCATTCGTCGGCTCAATTAGACTTTATAGTCTTTTTCTTCTTTTATTGCGCATTCAGAAATACAACTGAATTGAAGCATATTGAGGAGCTTCGTCAGCAAAGAATGACTGCTCTTCACTCATCGACCGGTATGGATTACATTTTGGATCATGTCAACGACATAATGTTTCAAAATTCGTCATTGATGTTTTCAGCGGCTCCCAAATTTAGACTCTGCGTTTTTGAACTTATGCAGAATCTTATTTCATCAAATGCAACTGTCTCTCATTTTCACGGGCTCATGGAATACTCCGGAATGCGGGGAATCAAGTTTGCACGCGATTTCCTCGACACCCCCATGAAGACGCGAGCGCATATAGATAAGATGGTGCTCAGACAAACTATGAAATTTGTTCAAGAATGGGATGAGGCAAAACAAGAGGAGAGAATCAACAACATTCCTCTAAAGTATAGGAAAATTTTAGTTCCTGGAGATGAGTTATTAGTTGCACGGAACTTTCCTCATCTTATCTCCGCTTCGGTAGCCTTTGCTAAACTGGACCAAACTACGATGACGAAATTTAAAACTTCAGTAGATGATAAAATCTATCGTGAAGCAGTAAAAGCAACACTGCACAAGGGCGATTACGTCCATTACAGTCCCGATGAGACCAATTATATTAAAAAGAATTATAATTATGATTATGAACAAGGAGAAAAGAAGAGGGCCCAAGAGAGCGACAATACCGCTCGTATACTCCGTCTTCTTGAAGGTATTCATGGAAAACCTAAAAGTAAGAAGAGCAGTGAGAAGACTGCATCCTCCGAAGACGAGTGCGATGAGAAATAAACGTCGTCCATTATATATATATATATATATATATATATATATATATATATATATTTTTTTAATTTAACTATTTGTTCAATTATAATATCTTAATCGCTTATTCACTCTTATAATTATTAAAAAAAAAAAAAAAAAACAGAGCTTTAAAACTGGATTGAGAATGAATTATAAAATTAGATACAAGCGAGCCTTCATTTTGTGCAAGTCATAATAAATTAAAGAAATAAATTGTTATCAGTTTTATAAGATAGAGTTTGGTTTTTTATTTGTAAAGCTACAAACATTGTGCAATATTAATTTTGATATACCGGAGTAACCAAATAATTACCAACGAATAATTTGTACACCAGTTAGTTAGGAGCATCATATATCAAAGGAACATTGGCGCCGAAACAGGGACCGGAATATTGTGTATTCTGTGGAGATCAATCAGCATAACGGAATTACAGTATTTGGGGTTCAGCAACATAGCAAAGCGATATACAGACAAACCTAATAGCGGAGATTTACAAAGCGACAGTGAAAAAAAATACGTGAAAGTTAAGTGTTCAGTTGATCTTCTAGATCTTTCAAGGCCAGTAGTATAACTGAGAATATCATCAAGGCCTAACATTGTGATTAAATTGTAAAGGTAAAACAAATATAGTTCGGTGAATTACCGGTCGAAGAAAATAGATTGACAATCAATCTCATTAATACGCAACGGCTTATATTTAGTGCGATCATTCATAAATTGCAAAGTGAAGTGAAAGTGCAGATAGTGAACGGTAAATAATCGCAAGTGATTAGAAACCGCCTCAATAATTAACCAGGTGTAAAATGGAAAGTTTGAAGAAACAAAGAGCTGCTATCAAAGGTTCCATGACAAAATTAGTAACCTTTGTAAAAGGAAATATGGACAACGCTAGCGAGGACGAACTATTAGTGAAGCAGGAACGAGCGCAAAGGTTATTGAGCGAATTTATGAGCATTGAGAAGGAAATGTTTAATACCGACAGCAAGGTAGAATCAGATCTGTCGGAGTTTGAAGATAGTTACTATGTGGTTCTTGCAGGACTAAATGCTACTATTCGAAAGCACAGCCTTACTTCAAACAGCCTTACTTCAAATAGAACGACATTAATGGATGGTACGATGAATGCGACACAGAAGCAATCAATTGAGGTGCGTTTGCCGAAACTCAATATTCCAAATTTTGATGGGGATTATATGGAGTGGCAGTCCTTTTTTGATTTATATAGCTCAACTATACATGAAAGAGATAATTTAACTGCAGCCCAAAAATTTCAATATCTCAGAGGGCTTTTAAAAGGAGAAGCGGCAGCACTTGTCCGTCACTTAGCCGTGACTGACTCAAATTATAACGAGGCATTCCAGAAGCTGGTTCATCGATACGATAGAAAGCGTCATACAGTTAATGCTTTCATAAAAACCTATATGGAACAGCCGAATATTCTACAACCAAATGCTGCTAATATTCGGAAGTTAACGGATTCTTTCGATGAATCAATCAGAGGGCTTAAGGCACTAGGCCCAGATGCCGAGAGGAGAGATCCATGGCTGATTTATATCGCATTAAATAAGCTAGATAACGAAACCAAATCCCTCTGGGCTCAAGAAACTGCAGACAAAGATTTTCCCACCTTCGATGAATTGCTCAAATTCCTTGGGAAACGAATCGATATGATGGAATCTTTGAAGGGATACTCAAGGAAAAATCATCCTGTTCGAGCACCAGCACCACGAACATATGCAGTTACCACTTCTACAGGGATGAATTGCCCAATATGTAAGCAAGATGGACACAGAATCTATGAATGTGATACATACACCCGTTTGCCGTCGGATAAAAGATCGGAAGTTATTCAGAGCCACAACAGGTGCTTTAATTGCTTAAACGGAAATCACAGAGTGCATGACTGCAGATCAAGAGCGAGATGTCAACAATGCCAAAGAAAACATCATACATCACTACATGATTCATCAGACCAAAGGAGGTTATCTAAGGATGATCAGCAAGCAAAGCCGTCAGCTTCGAAGGTTGCATTGTCGACAGTCGAGGAAACAGAAGAAAATAAAGAAGATACGGAGATTCAAGCGCATACGACGACGCACGCAAATTCCTGTAATACTATTTTACCAACCGCCATGATAAGGGTAAGAGATAGTAATGGCCAATTCCAAACTTTCAGGGCACTTCTGGATTCCGCCTCACAAGCAACGTTCATATCAGAATCATATATGCAAGAATTGAATCTCGATCGTCGTAATGGCAGAGTGTTGGTAAAGGGACTTGGTGAAGTCGGAATGGGAGCAACCAGGGGTACTACCGAACTAACCATTTCGTCATTGGACAACGTAAACACCTTAAAGGCAGAAGCGTTTATTATCCCAAAGGTATCCACTACACTATATGGGTATTTACCTAAAACGGACTTGCCGTTATTAAATGACTTGGAATTAGCTGATCCAAGCTTTAATAGGCGTGGCAATATTGACATCCTTTTAGGGGTGGATATATTCTTTAAAGCGCTTTTGCCCGAAAAGCTAAAATTATCAAATGGCCTGACAGCAATCAAAACCATTTTTGGTTGGGTAATAGCCGGTGGAGGTGCAAACACAAAGCAAACCGAATACGGCAACTTTAATATTCTGCTAGATATAGATAAATCTCTTCGCAGGTTCTGGGAAGTCGAAGAGATGCCAAAAATCACAAGACGAACACCAGAGGAACGGACATGTGAAGAGATATTTCAAACGACTACCAAACAAGCGGACGATAATAAGTTCACGGTCAAATTGCCATTTAGACAACCAGCAGATATGATTGGAACATCATTTAATTCAGCTTTAAATCGTCTCAAAGCAATGGAGAGGAAGTTTGAGAGAAATAAAGAATTTGGGCAGCTCTACAAAACTTTCATGGCAGAATATGAGGCCCTTGGGCACATGGAAAGGATGCCTAGGTGCAACAGCTCCAATAAATATTATCTTCCACATCACGGTGTATTGAAAGAAAGCAGCACCACAACGAAACTCAGGGTTGTATTCGACGCATCTGTTAAGTCATCCACAGGGTTGTCACTGAACGATGTTTTAATGGTGGGACCAACCGTACAGCCAGCGCTCATCGATATATTACTAAGATTTCGACAACATCAATTTGTGTTCTGCGGAGATGTTGAAAAAATGTACAGGCAGGTGTGGGTAGCCAAAGATGATCGACAATTTCAAAATATTTTATGGCGAGTTAACCCGAAGCAACAACCGGAGAGTTATCAATTAAAAACGCTCACATATGGCACAGCATCGGCAGCATTCTTAGCAACGCGTTGCCTGAAGGAAGTTGGAAAACGATTGCAACCCACCCAACCGGAAGCAGCAAGATCCATATTGCAAGATATGTACGTAGATGACATGATGACCGGGGCCAATTCCTTAGTACGGATTAAAGTCATAGCAGTGCAGATAATGAAATCATTAGAGGGTTATGGTTTCAGCCTTCGAAAGCTGTTAACGAATAACGATGAGTTAAGATCAGTCATTGAAGCCACCGAGAAAGATGTCAAGAGTATAGGAGATCAACCAGATACGCCAAGAGTATTAGGCCTTCAATGGGATCCGCATGTCGATGCTTTTAAATTCAGCGTACGCCTTCCGGAGCGAACACTTCATACTAAGCGCACGCTATTATCAGATGCCAGTCGCAACTTCGATCCACTTGGCTGGTTGTCGCCTGTAATAGTAAGAGTGAAGGTTTTATTCCAAGACTTATGGATGCAGAACTTAAGTTGGGATGATGAACTGCCTCCAAGCACTCAAAAGGCATGGCTAGACATTAGAAGAGATTTACTTGAAACATCAAAAATTACAGTACCAAGATGGTTAACGACGCACGACCAAGTCAGCTTGATAGGCTTCAGTGATGCAAGCGAACACGCATATGCCGCTGTGATATACGCTGTAGTTAAAACCGACGATGGTTTTAAATCTAATATTATCGCAGCCAAATCACGAGTGGCGCCGGTCAAACAAATAAGTATTCCGCGACTGGAATTAATGGGTGCTTTGCTGCTGTCGAATTTAATGAAGTTGGTGGAAGAATCATTAACCATAAAAATTAAAAAACGAGCATTATTTACAGATTCTCAGATAGTATTAGACTGGCTATCAACTCATCCGAGACGCTGGACCACATTTGTAGCCAACAGAGCCAGTGAGATAATGCAATTGTATAGTCAGGAATACTGGTGGCATGTGGCATCAAAGGATAATCCCGCTGACATCGCATCTAGAGGTATTATCACGAGCGAACTACAGAGTAGTAACTTATGGTGGCATGGCCCGCAATGGCTAGTGGATGAAGAGCAATACAGGGCAATACAATCAATGAAACGTCGAAAGGAAACACCGACTACAGAGGAATCGAGGCCTGCCAAATGTGATGCATTTATAGTCTCAACAAACACCTTTATCGATAACTTCATAGCAAGGTACTCCAACTTCTACAAGATGTCAAAGGTATTAGCGCTAGTAATGAGAGTCTTTAAAAACCGCAGAAACAGGAGAGGAAATAAGAAAAATGAGGCCACGGAAACAATCAGAGAAGAGATAGAAGCCGCTGAAATGGTCCTAATTCGGCATGTTCAGAAGCTAGAGTTTTCATCTGAAATGGCCGCACTAAAAAATAAAGGTACTTTACCTCGAAGTAGCAAATTAATCACTTTATGTCCATTTTTAGATGATAAAGGCATTATCCGAGTAGGGGGTCGTATCCAGAAATCGCTTGAGCCATATAATGTAAAGCATCCTATCATCTTACCGATGAAATCTCATTTGGTGAAGTGTATAGTAAGAGACGCACATATCCTCCACAATCATCCAGGAATTAGCTTGCTTACCAGCATAGTTAGGCGACGATTTTGGATAATCAAGGGCAGAGTGGTGTCAAGAGAAATAGTTTACAGGTGCGTTGGGTGCATCAAGCAAAATCCCCAGCCAGAAAAGCAGCTAATGGGAAATCTACCACCAGAACGAGTTCAATATGTACACCCATTTCATAAAGTTGGTGTTGATTACTGCGGCCCATTTAAAGTGCAGCCAGTGCGACGAAGAGGACAGGTACCAATGAAGGTGTATGTTTGCATATTTGTTTGTTTAAGTACGAAGGCAGTACATATCGAGACTGTATGCAATCTGACAGCGGAAAGCTTCCTCGGCGCCCTAAGTCGATTTACTTCACGGAGAGGGAATTGCCATACAATCTACAGCGACAACGGGACCAATTTTGTAGGAGCAAACAATCAGTTGAGAGAATTATTTCAATTCCTTAAAGGCAAGGCTTCGGACATAACCGCGTCTCTTTTAAAATATAAAATAGATTGGAAGTTCATTCCCGCCGGGGCACCACATATGGGTGGCATATGGGAAGCAGCAGTGAAACAGGCGAAGATACACTTAGGCAGAGTGGTTGGTGAATCAATACTAACCATTGAAGAATTCTCCACTTTATTGACGAAGATAGAAGCGATCATGAATTCGAGGCCATTAGCGATAACGCAAGCTGATGATATCGATTACATAACACCAGCCCATTTCTTAATTGGGCGCACCTTCGTAGATATCGCAGATGAGGATTTTACAAACAAGCATATCTCCCCATTGGCTAGATGGCAACTAGTCAAAAGGATGCAGCAACACTTCTGGAATCGGTGGCATCGGGACTATTTAACAATCCTACAAAAAAGAAAGAAATGGACTAGCGAGTCGAATAATTTAACTACAGGAGACATCATATTGGCTGCTGAAACAAGCTTGCCATCAACATGTTGGGCACTAGGCAGAGTGGTCGATACGCATCCAGCAGAGGATGGCAAAGTTCGGATTGTGAGCATACGTCTGGCGAACACTAATAAAATTATTCAACGACCGATACATAAGCTGTGCAAACTACCAATTCAGTCTTATGAATCAGATGATTCATGGCCGGCGGAATGTTGATGCGGAGTTCGAGTAGCTGAAAAAAAAGAAATCCAAAAACACCTAAAACAAAACACCGCATATTAATAGAATTAACTAGCTAGCATTAGAATTAAATTTATCATTATTATAACTTATCTGAATTATCCCATTTTGCTAAAATTGACATTTCCATTAATTAAATAATTTTGTTTACGTATTTAACTTGACAGCTCATTATTATTATTGTTGTATTAAAATAGAGCAGTTGCTGAATTTAATTAAACAAAATATTAACGTAAAGCTATTTGTTCAGAGATGCCGCTGAGATCAGTAAACTAATTTGAGTAGTACATGTTATTAATTTAGATGGCTTCATATGAAACACAAAAGAGTAAAAAAACAGAGCTTTAAAACTGGATTGAGAATGAATTATAAAATTAGATACAAGCGAGCCTTCATTTTGTGCAAGTCATAATAAATTAAAGAAATAAATTGTTATCAGTTTTATAAGATAGAGTTTGGTTTTTTATTTGTAAAGCTACAAACATTGTGCAATATTAATTTTGATATACCGGAGTAACCAAATAATTACCAACGAATAATTTGTACACCAGTTAGTTAGGAGCATCATATATCAAAGGAACAATGGTTAATAAACAAAGGTGAAATTTGATATCTTAAATCTTTAAATGCCGTGAAGCTTACGGCGACAGTTTTGAACAACCTACCTGGGATCAAAGCGAAGACTTCAATGGTAGTGGAGATGGCGAATTTTAATATATTAGTACAATTTGTTCGTTTAATATAATAATGATTATTTTTTATTTATAAAAATGAAAATAAAAGAAATGAATAAAACAAAAATCATCTAGTATATTACGGTATCGTTGATAATTATTAAGTAAACCTATAAACAAACATTCTGATAGTGATCAATATAGTAGAGGGATATAAAATAACTTTACAAATAAAATTATTTTTAAAACATTTTATTTGTATATCACACACATTCTATTAATTTTCCTCAATAACAATAAAATACGTAAATGATACATACAAAATGATAATGTAATTGTAAAAATAAAAAATATAAATTTTATGGGCCAAAAATTATACAAAAAAAATCATGCGTAATCTCTATACATATATTTATTCTTATGTCGGTGTGTTTAATCAAATGTGAGTGTACTTTAGTTAGAGGTCGATTTTTTAACAGACAGTCTGGAGACAGGTTGCTTGAAAGAGTTTTTGGAAATAGTGATAAAACTTTCATAAAGACCAACCATACGTTGTTTTTTAGTTGGTGTAGCCGCACACAAAAATACACCTACAGCATGACCCCGTTTTGCATTGTTTCACTTTGCGTTTTTTCCGATATGCAACACCTCTCCTAATCATACTCGAAATTTCGAATTGCGTCGCAAAATTTCATTTTGCGTCATTTTTCGTTAAAAAATATCGAATAATTAGGGAAACCACCGATTACTCTTTGCATCATTAAAAACTTCTATACCGAAGCGCACTTTTAATTCAAGATAAGAAAAATCGGCTCCCGGATTTAAACCATACAAGGATAGAATTACTGTTGTTCTAGGTGGCAACGCGGCAGGGGATTTTAAATTCAAACCCTTTACTATTTATGCAAGCGAAATGTATATAAGAAAAACGTAGATAAGAAAAATCTTCCTGTTCATTGGCGCTCGAATAGAAAAGCTTGGATGACTGCAGCAACTTTTCGTGATTGGGCTTCCAAATGTGCAATTCCGAAAATAAAACGATATTGTCACAATGAAAATATAAGCTTCAAGGCACTAAATTTACTCGATAATGTACCAAGTCATCCTATAGATTAAGATCATATTGATGAAAATGTTCGGCTTGTATTTAAGCCTCCTAACACGATATCAATAATACAACCCATGGACCAAGTCGTTATCTCAAACTTTAAGGCATATTATTTGAGAAGGTCGTTTAAACAACTGTTTACTGCGGTAGTGACCGACGATAATATTAGTATTAAAAATGGAAGAATTACAACATTCTTACAGCAGTTTCAAATATAGCGGCGCCATGGACTGAAGTTTCTAGGAAAGCAATGAATGGATGTTGGAAAAGTGTTTGACCAGAGTGCGTTGAAGGTGCTGGCGACAACGAATATCAATCAATTGATAAAATCAGTGTGGAGGTATCTGAAATGGCAACTGTGATTGGGTTGGATGGCATGGAGATTTGCGATATCGTCAACTTGATAAATATCAACAGTGAACAGGAGTTAGATAACGACGAGCTTGTATGTATATATAATTGATGAATAAAAATATGTATGTACCTGAATTATTATATAATAAGCTTTAGTTTCTTTCTTCATGAAGTTTTAGGAACGTATCTCCTTCAAAACCATCGTATTTATATCAAAAATAATTTTCAGTTTGCGTTGTTTCACTTTGAGTCGCTATTTTTGGGAACCTAACTGCGACGCAAAACGGGGTCATAGTGTATATAGAGCTAGATTTATCCAAAGTATGTAAATAAAGATAATTTATTATAATATATATTTATATAATTATTTAAAATAGTATAGCAATGCTGAATTAATTGGCGGCAAAAACGGTCGCGAATTTACAATAAAAGTAGAATCAGCAGACGTTATGGATCTTTATGGGGTTACGTCCGTCTATGGGTATGACGATATCTCTAATCAGCCTGCAGCACGCTCTGATAGTTGGAATGATGCTGATAAATCTAATGAGGTGACTTTGGTGCTTGATAGTAACGCTAATGTTGGTGTGGACCTCATATATAACGACAACGTTAATATTTCCGATGGGGATATAACTAATGTTTTACTAGGGAGGGCCAATAATAGCAATAATAATGATAGGTGTTTTGATACAAAAATTAGCGAAACTGCTCCGGAATTCATAAACCCTATTCGCGGTAATGAAGGTCCCGAAACGGACACGGAAACAGATGTAAACATCATAAATATTACAAAATTGACGCCAAGTCTAAGGTTACAGGCGCTGGTAGTATTAGTGGTGTCGGTCCATTATATAATCTACACGGGAGCGGTCACGGAAGTATATCTAACGTAATTAAAAGTAAAATATACTCGCAGGAACGGGATCAGTACACCTATATGGAGGTGGTTCTATTGTCCATAACTAATTAATTTTAATATTTGTCAATTAATCACATTTTATGCTAACAATTTGATTTTATTATTCATTGTTGTGCATATACACGAGTTTTACTTAAAGAAATAATATATATAGTTAAACAAGTTAATGTCATCCACATCTTATCTTATTCGTGATAAGAACTATTTTTATTCTTTTAATGAAAAAGTTTTTAATATCACAATATGTTGCGAGAGATTTATCAGAGCAATCACTTGTAAGATGGGTTAGAGTAGCTAGCTCTAATTCATCTCTAGCTGTAAGTATTTTTACTTAAATAAATTTATTTGATAGTTTTATATTCATTTTATATTTTATTTTTCTTTAATTTCAGAACTGTATAAAAGAACAGGAGGCAATAATTAAAGAGATTGAGGATATGAGAAAGAACCTCAAAATAAATAAGGCTGAAGAGTTCAGCTAGTGCTGCCCGGAATGGGATTAATATTAATAATATAATAATTTTAAGTTTTTAATATTACATAAATTTGAAAAATTAATTTGTATTTATAAAATATTATTTTCATATTCAAATTAACTATTTCTCGAATGGTACAACATTATTATTTTATACAAATTTATTAAAAAAAAAAAAAAAGCGACGAAGAATTAATCCAAGATGGGCAGCAAGAGGAATGATGATTCTAATTATTGTTTTATTTTAAGCTTTGTAACAATTTAATTATAAATAAAAATATAAAACAACATATTATTTTAAGTATGTAATAATTAATAATAATAACGAAATTTGGTAAAATTATATAAAAAATAAAAACAAAAAAATATAAATTTCCGATTTATTATTGTATTTCATATACGTCTTTTAAATTTTTTTAAAAATTTATTAAATAATCAATTCTGTCTTTGTTGCAAATTGATAAACAATTTTATAGCAAAATGAAAACGTTATCAGGAAAAATATAAGTATCTGTTTTGAGTGACTAAGTTCTAGTACGATTTGTTCGTAATAGAACTTAGTCACTTACCAACCTTCAAGATAATAGCTGAACGAATTAAACAGAATCAGAGATACAGAATTGACCGTAGAGAGGTTACTTTTAAAATCAAGGACCTGCCTCAGAATGTGTGAGATCCTTGTTTTTTTCTTATGTGTGTTGTATAAAACGATTGTAAATCTCACAAAGAACAGGCCGATAAGTACGCAATTCTTAATTTATTTTTTACTAGCATTTTTTTAAGGTTATGCTTCATAATTTTTTTTTTTGTAATGTTAGATATCGAGGCCTCGTATTTAAATTAATTATTTCCGCTAACTAGAAATGAATAAATATATAAATGCAATATTTTGAGGATTTAATTTTATTTGCAAAGTTATTTAGCAATATAAACATTATTTAAAAATGGAAAAGTTCCTCGTTATGCAATATTTGATGAGGGATATCACAATTCAAACTTGTGTACGATGGGTTAAAATAACTAACCCTAGTACAACTCTAGCTGTGAGTATATTAAAATAATTCGAATTATTTGATTAGAAAACTACTTAAATTTATTTTTCATATATGCATTTTATTTTTCGCCATATTTCAGAGGTGTAAAAAGGAACAGGACGCTATAATTGATGAAATAATCAATATGGATGACTGCTGCAGAGAAAAAAAATATGCAGACTGAGGAGTTCAGTTGGTGCTGTTCAGAATGGGAGCAGTAAATTATATTTACATAAATATTTCATCCATCCCATTCATTCATTTAATCCATCTATTGATGAATAATAAAATAAATACATAATCGATGTTATATGATGAAATATGGTTAATAAACAAAGGTGAAATTTGATATCTTAAATCATGAAATGCTTACGATCTTTTATAGTTTGATTAATATTTCCAACTTTCACATTAAAATTGTATAGTGGAAGCGATGACCTATTTATGTGTATATTATATTTTTCAGCTTATTATTATTTCCGGACTATACTAGCATTTTTTAAAGAATTTTTATTTTCATCTTGCTGTACAATTTAGATTTTGTAATTGGTATAATTTTTATTTTCTTATCAGTGTGAATGAAAAAAAAAATACGCTTAAATACAATGTTGCTTATCATTATAGTATATATTTGTTATTGTTTTATCGTCATAGTATGCATTTATTTTATCACTATAATATAGAATTAGAAAAAAAAAATATGGATACATTTTAATCAACACCACGCGCGCATTTTGCAACAATGTAGTAATCATACATTTTAAATAATTCTCTTATCGCACGTTAATGAAAAAAAAAATAGCGCTTAAATACAATGTTGCTTATCGCTATAATACATTGTATTACTCCATATATTTTATCGCGCGGATTTGACACATATTCTAATAAAAAAATATATATATATTTAATCTCACGCGCGTCCTATTAATGTTGCTTATCGTAATTAGTGTATACTATTTATCGCGCCCGGTTTGCAACAATGTAATAAATTATCCGGAAAAAATAAGAATACGTCATTTTATCAATAAAATACAATGTAACATGGGGAAAAAACCAAATAATCATAATTGAGTTACAAAGTTGCAATTTAATTAAAATTTTATTACTTCTATGGAAATTTTTTGCGGTTAAAATACATTGTTGCAAATTGATACGATAATTACTAGTAAATATCGCGCCAAACACGTTTTATTATTATTGACGGATTTTTCTCTCTCTCTCTCTGTTTATTTTTATTTTTGTTTTATTTCATCAGTTATTCTTGAATTTTTATACAAAGTGGTCATATATTATTTTTACTCTGTAAGTATTTTGTCATGCGGGCGACAATTTATTTGTTTATATTATTATTATTTTTTTTTTTTAATAGATAACACAATGTGTAATATATTATATTGCGAGTATGCACGGCGCCAGACATTTAATACTGAATTTTGGAATACTGAGGAGATTATAATTTATGCTCGTCAGGGATTTGTTTCGATATATAAATCAAATCAACCCGAAACGCTTCATTATACTGAATGTGTTTTTTCTTTTTGTAATCTCATCTGTTATGCCGCTCGTTTTACGTGGAATCAATTGTTAGAATATCATTTCGACCATGGACTTGATTGTGATATACGTCTTCGAGACTCCAGACAACGGAATCGTCCATATGATGATGAATTTTTTCATTTACTTCTACAAACCAATACTTTTGAAGAGAGGCGCCATAAAAAATTACCTTCGCTATTACAACCGATGCTCAATATGGAGAAAGAAAGGCAAAAGACATTTCAAACGGTAGCAGATTCTCAAATTCAAGCAATTTATTCTGACGAATTGATTGCCGAAGCCGCTGCATATGGGTTTTATCATAAAATCTCACACATTGGCCAGTGTTATTTTTGTGGACTCACCATCACACTTAATGGCGGAAATATTAAAATGCGTTATTATGTTGTATATATATGTTATTATATTGTTTTATTTTTGCGCAATTTAACCAGACATGTGTAATTGGTATATAAATAAAAAAATTTAGGTCAACCATTTAAGAATATAGCACAATACAAATTAATAAAGATAATAGATTTGATACAATTTCACCAGACATACTATCGAATTATTAATTTGCACTGAAAATAGAAATGAATAAATATATAAATGTAATATTTTTGGGGATTTAATTTTATTTACAAAAGTTATTTAGTGATATAAACATTATTTTAAAATGGAGAAGTTCCTCGTTATGCAATACTTGATGAGGGATACAACAATCCAAACTCGCGTGCGAAGGGTTAAAATAACTAACCCTAGTACAACTCTAGCTGTGAGTATATTAAAATAATTCAAATTATTTGATTAGAAAACTACATCAATTTATTTTTCATATATGCATTTTATTTTGCACCATATTTCAGAGGTGTAAAAAGGAACAGGACACCACAATTGCTGAAATAATCAATATGAATATGACTATCCATAAAATAAATAATCGATGTTATATTATGAAATATGATTAATAAACAAATAAATCTTATATTTAATTATAATTTATATTTACTCAATTAAATACAAATATAGGAACTCTATTAACTTTCCCCATTGGAATTGTTGGAGTCATTTTTGTGTCACCTCCACAGTCATTATTTATGTTAACTATAATTTCATTATTTGCGTTACCCCCACAATTATTATGCTCTTCTAATTCCACCTTAGCAAATAAAAAATTAAAATTATTTGTGAATCATGTGGCAAACTATGTAGTTTTGAGGATGATGATTATAATGATTCAGAAATGGCATCCTCAGTATTGGATGTATATAAAAAATATTCAATAGCATTTCTTGAATGACAGAATTCATTTGCCACTTTAAATTTAACAAATACATTAGCCGTTCCTTTATTGATCTGAGCTGTAGTCGATGTGGCAGTTGGTGTTTTGTCAGTGAATATGAACATCAAGAAAGTAGAGAGCTGCAAATGACTGGTTTGGAGGCGAGGCTAGCGTTCCTGAATAAATATACGACATTCATGGAAAACTATTGATTGTAATTTATAGAAATAAATATATATTTAAAAAAAAAAAAAAAAAAAAGGTATAAGTATAAATGAAAAGTGTATAATTCGTTAGTTTCACTCGAGTGACAATATGGAAAATAGGCACAAGGAGGTGATATTAAAAAATGTTGCATCGTTGTCGGGTGTTAAATATAATGTGGCACCCTATTTATTATTATCATCAGTCACTAAGGACGTGGCAAAATAATGTTAATTTTGTCTGTCTAATCAATTGTCTTCAATTAAAAATTCAAAAATTGTATACGATCGATTAATAGTACAAATCGGACCAACGACAACAACAACAATGATATTTTTTTGTCTTCAAATAAAATACAATAACAACAACACTATTTTACAGTACATTTTTTGTTTATGTTTTTGCAAGTCATTCGTTTGGTACCTCCCTTGTTATATTTTGATTTTTTGGTAAGTCTCTTGTAAGAATTTGGTTTTTTATTCTCATAGTAGAAATCTGACCAACAACAACAACAATAATATTTTTTACAACTTATAGTATTAAGAATTTGGTACCAGATTTTTAGTATCAGTAATACAATTTTTGATATATACGGAATAGAATTTTTTGATTTCCGGATATTTTGTTTCTCATACCGGATTTTTAATATCAATTTTTGAATTCAATTTTTTTTTTTTTGATTTCCAAATAACGCATTTTTACAATCAATCATATCGGAAAATGCTGAATACATGTGAAAAAATAACAGGAGAAAATATCATACAACATGTATCAACAATCTTAGAAATTATTAGATTCTCAAACAATCCCACGGTATCGCCCAAACGACAAAACATGTCCGGACGGGTTATTTAGAAAATCATAGGATACAATATTGTTAAAAGAAGTAAATCAAAGATTTTTTTTTATACACCAGATTCTGTTTTCATATACAAAATACTTTCTGTCTCTCTAAAGTATTAACAATATAAACATACCCACAAAATAACATATGGGATAAAATTCAATTGTCTTCAATTAAAAAATTGTCTTCAAATAAAATACAATAACAACAACACTATTTTACAGTACATGTTTTGATTTTTTTTGTTTATGCTTTCATTTTTTGATTTATGTTTTTTTGCAAGTCATTCGTTTATACGTCAGTAGGAATCCGGGCGCTTTGCCGTGGGAACCAAATTTGACCTTGACCTTTGACCTCAAGGTCATCGATCTCAAGGTCATGACGTCATGACCTTGGGCTGTCAAATTTGACAAGTCAATGCCATGACTCATCATCCTTGACACGTCAATCATTATTTTGACAGCTGTCAAAATAATGATTGATGACCAATCATTATTTTGACAGCTGTCAAGATTATGATTGATGTGTTAAGGATGATGAGTCACGACCTTGGTATGTCAATGTCATCGGTCAAAACCAATGGCTCACACACGCCAAAGCGCCGGAAACAGGAAGTGGAAAGGATGAGGGAATTATTTATTTAATGTGACTCACCATTTATTATGACTTACCTCTTCGACGATCAGCAGCGATATGAACATTTTCATGAAACATAACCGCTATTTATACTAAAAAATCAAAAAAAAAATCAAAAAAAATAAAAAAAAATAAAAAAATAAAAAAAATAAAAAATAAAAAAAAATAAAAAAAAAAAAAAAATAAAAAAAATAAAAAAAAATAAAAAAAAAATAAAAACACGATAATTTATGTAAAAAAAATAAATAATAATGACATAATATAACACGCGTCACTCGAGACACGTGGTGGGGGCTCCGGCGGGGCGCGGCTGGTCATGACCGTCCAGGCTCGATGAGTCACGACCTTGGTATGTCAACGTCTTCGCTTAAAACCAATAGTTCATCCACCAGCGCTAGGTCCCTCCACCGCCTCCGTCGCGCCCAACGAATATCTCAATCAATCACGACCTGTCAAGGCGATGATCGATCGACATGTCACGTGTCGTGACCGTTCAAGGTTGATGAGTCACGATCTTGGTATGTCAACGTCTTCGCTCAAAACCAATAGTTCATCCGCCAGCGCTTGACCCCTGTCTCCGCTGCGCCCAGCCACGCCTCCGCCGTGCCCAGCCCCGCCTGCCGCGTACAGCCACGCCACGCCCCGCCCCGCCGCGGCCGCGCCCCGCCCCCGCCGGGGCCCCCGCCTTGCCTTGTCAAGACGAACGTGATTGGCGCCTTCGGCGCCAATTACGTTCGTCTTCGCCGCCGCGCCCAGCCCCGCCCCGCCCCGCCCCGCCCCGGATATTTGCGTTTCACTATTGTGTCGCTTTTGATAAAAAAAACGAGATTCCGGGTGGTCTAAATAAAGTGTGTCAAGTATATTTTAAAAATCGACTTGAATATTGGCGAATAAACGATGTCGTAAATATATGCGAGGCTATCGAACATAATAACAATAATGACATAATATTTGTCTTTCATTATAATCACCTAAATGCCATTTATAGCGATCGATAAAAAATCTTGATAATTTATGCAAAATATTTGTCATTCACTATTTAAATTTCGAAGCTCTAAATATATTCGCTGTCTATCGATTATTATAATGACTTATGAGTTAATTAATATGCATGAAAACGAAAGTATTACTGAATGTTTGTGAATAATTAAGATAGTAAATATATTCGCTGTCAATAATAATGACATAATATTTGTTTTTGTATCACACAAATTTCTTAATTAACAATATTAACTTTCACCAAGATATCAGTAATTATTAAGATCTAATTTGTATGTATGTGTCGCTTTCACAAAACGGTTCGCTAAGAGTATAAAAGGCCGTGAATTCTCGTTTATACGTTAGTATATTTGTAAAAGTATAGTGTTCGTAACAGTGAGTGAAAATAGTGCAATTTTTAAAAAAGGTAATACAATATAGAATAATATAGTTTATACTTTTTTGAAGAAAACGTTATTTTTGTCTCACAGAAATAATGGAATCATCAAATTTTTTTATCGTCGATGATGACGAAAATGTAAATCGTCGATTCAGATTAACCCGTAGAAGGATTAATTTCAAACTTGTTGATATGCCCGAAGAAGAGGATAACCCATTGGAGTGGGTAAAGTCGGCGATAAGTAATTTATATGATTACGTAATGGCTAACGTAGACCCAAACGAGAAAATAGGGTTCGATTTCACGAGCGAAAAATTCAATAATCCGGCGTGGATTAAATTCAAAAGGGCGCGCGACGTCAGTTTAGACGATATATGGGATATGCTTAGTAGTGTATTCCAAAGTAATTCCGAAGGTTTGAATTTAGACACTTTCAAAATAACTCTGACCCGTATTAATTTACCCTCGGGAATGGGGAGAAAGCGTAAAGATTTTTATAATAACTTCCATGAGGAGTGTAGAGAGCGACGAGGTTTCATATCCGTCAATAATAAAGACAATCTTTGTTTGCCAAGAGCCATCATCATTGGCAAGTATTACGCTAAAAATAGCCCTTTAAAAGCAAAAGTACGTGATAATGTCGGTAAGCTACAAGACATTAAAGTACGAAATTTGCTATTAAAATCTCGTGTTGATATTCCGCGAGAGGGTGGTGGTATTCCCGAGTTACGAAGACTTCAAGCATACCTAAAAAATTACCAAATTATCGTATACGATTATCAATCCTCGAATAGAGAAATAATTTTTAAGGGATCTGAAAAAAACAGAGAAATAAAGTTAATTTACTCTGATAACCATTATAACGTGGTTAATTCAGTAACCGCTATGTTTGGTAGTAGTTATTACTGCAAAGAGTGTCACATTTCTTTTAACCAAAAGAGCGAGCACAGATGTAAGAAAACCTGTCCATGCTGTCACCAGGCACCGCCATGTGAAAGGACTGTCGACGTCACGTGTAATGATTGTAATCGTAGTTTTAGGGGTCAATCTTGCTTAGATAAGCACAAAGGCAATGCAATTTGTGATATAATTCGTAGTTGTTCTTTGTGTCTTCGTACAATTACGAAGAATCGGACACATACATGTGGAGAAATGTTTTGTAAAATCTGTGCTAGTCATCAGCCGGAAAACCATTTGTGTCATATTCAATTGGATACGAGGAAGCCGAAAACGAGCGAAATATTATTTGTATTTTTTGATCTTGAAACAAGACAGGAAAAAATAAGCCCCGATCAACCCAATAGAAAAATTCACGAGCCTAATTTATGTGCTTATGAACAGCGTTGTGCTGCTTGTATAAATGCTGATTCATTATACATGTGTCAGCAATGTGGTTTTCGAAAGGGTTTAATCAAAACGGGCGATATTATAAAACAATTTGTGGAATTCATATTGAATAAGAGGAAGCTCTTTAAAAATATTGTGGTCATTGCTCACAACGGTCAAGCCTTTGATCACCAGTTTATACTAAAATATTTTTTAGAACAAACTAAATTTAAACCTTACCTTTTAATGAGAGGTACTAAATTGATTTTAATGAAGGTAGACAACGTTAAATTTATAGATAGCTTAAATTACTTTCCTATGGCTCTATCAGCACTACCAAAAGCGTTCGATCTTCCACCGTCATATAAAAAGGGTTACTTTCCGCATCTTTTTAATACCATAGCTAACAGAAATTATGTAGGAAACATGCCTGACTTAGCATATTATTCTCCGGATACAATGAAAAATTGTGGTGCTTGTGATCAATTTTGTGCTAAGGAAGGATGTAGAAATAATTTCTTAAGCTGGTATCACGCAAAGGTACAACAGAATTATGAATTTGATTTTATAAGTGAATTTGATGCTTATTGTCAATCAGATGTTCAAATTCTCGCTCAGGCTTGTGTAAAATTTCGTCAAATTATACTAGACCAGTGTACGGTATGTCCATTTATGGAGGGTACTACTATTGCTTCGACTTGCAATCTGATCTTTCGTCGAAACTTTTTGAAGCCTAAAACCATTGGAATTATCCCTAAAAATGGTTATCGAAAGACGAACAAACATTCCAAAGCGGCTCTTAAATGGTTGATCGAAGAGAGTCGATTACGTAATATTTTTATAACTCATGCTGGTAACAATCGAGAAGTTTCTATAAATGGTCTCATGGTTGACGGTTTTTGTGATGCAACTCATGAAATATTTGAGTTTCATGGTTGTTACTATCATGGGCACGAGTGTCTAGTCACTAACAGAGATAATCCGATACATGAAGATAAAGCAGACACACTAAATAATCGTAGAAGGCGTACAATAACAAAAACCGAAAAGCTAAGAAGTTTTGGTTATACGGTGATTGAAAAGTGGGAATGCGAGTTTATATCTAATGTACCAGACACTCATCCCTTACTAAATTATGTACCTCTAAATCCTCGAGATGCGTTTTACGGAGGTCGAACGGACAATACTAGAACGTACTATAAATGTAAACCAGGCGAAAAAATTAGTTATATTGATGTTTGCTCCCTGTATCCGTGGGTATCTAAATACGGTAAATTTCCTGTAGGACATCCTACAATTTATATTGACGCGGAATGTAGCAATTTAAATCTACAACAAACCGACGGAATTATAAAGTGTAATATACTACCGCCGGTAAATTTATATCATCCAGTATTACCGCTCAAAATGAATAACCGACTAATGTTTCTATTGTGTCGCACTTGCGGAGAATCGTTCAACCAGTCTAATTGTACACATACATCGGCAGAGCGATCATTATCGGGTACATGGATAATTGACGAAGTAAACGAGGCCATTCTAAAAGGCTATAAGATGCTCTATATCTACGAAATTTGGAAATTCGAGACAGTCCAGCAGAGCGATCATACTGAAGGACTCTTCACTGCTTTTATAAATAAATTTTTAAAAATGAAGCAGGAATCATCTGGATGGCCATCAAACTGTACCACCAAAGCTGAAAGGGACAAATATATAGAAGAATACAGAAATAAAGAGGGCATATCATTAGAAGAGTCTAAAATAGAGAAAAACGCCGGCCGCCGATCAATAGCCAAAATAACCTTAAACTCGTTTTGGGGAAAATTTGGACAAAAGGAAAACCAATCTCAGACGATCATCATACGAGAACCAGGGGCTTTATATAGTTTAATGACGGATCCATCTATAGCCATTAATAATATTCAGTAGGTCAACGATGACACGATCATAGTCAATTGGGAGTATATCGCTGAAGCATCTGAAATTTCGCCAATTGCTAATGTATGCATCGCCGCTTACACAACAACACAGGCATGATTAAAACTATATAGTTATTTGGAAAAGTTAGAGGAACGAGTACTATACTATGACACAGATAGTGTTATATACGTTTCTCAAGACGACATGGACCAGTATGAGCCGCCTCTGGGATCTTTCCTAGGAGATATGACAGATGAGTTGGAGGAATATGGCCCCGGTAGTTACATCACAGAGTTTGTATCTGGTGGTCCTAAAAATTATGCATATGAAGTCTTATCACCCAGTGACGGTAAAAAATTCGTAAAATGCAAAGTAAAGGGTTTCACTCTGAATTACGAAAATTCTCAAAAAATTAATTTGGAGAGAATGAGAGATATTATCCTCGCTGAAGAAGAACAAACCGAGCCAATACCTATTACACATCACAATATAGTGCGAACAAAAACTCATGAAGTTGTGAGTATAACGCAAACGAAGCACTATAAGCCGCAAAGTAGAAAACGCCGTTTTTTACACGACTACAACTCACTACCGTATGGACATGAAAACATTGGACAGGTAAAAAAACAACAACAGCGTTGATTTTAAAAAAAATAATTATTTTTAATTTTATTTTAGGAATAATAATCAACTAATAAAAAATAAATCAGAACTTTAAAGAATATCGTTTTTATTGACCCATGAGTTGTGTGTTGAATCAAAACCAAGCCATTTCACGAATACCTTTGAGCCTTTTCTCTTTATGATTCGTTCCACAAGATAAGTATCCGGATGACTAGTCTTTTGAAGTTCTTTCTCATAGAACTGTCCAGCTATTGGTTCCCCTTGATAATCAGCGAGTAAATATGTAACCGGAAAATTGTCATTGATGTCGATAATATTAAATATTTCAGTAGTCCAGTTTGGAGTGTAGCCTTTCGCGAAAACACTTTTATATTTACTAATTCGAACAAAATCCCCTACATTAAACCGATTTTTATGTTTTATCTTTGGATGCGTGTATATCCTCTTCATAAGATAGCTTTCATTTGTCTTATTAACTTCAACAGGCGATAATTTAATTGTACGATGCTTCTTATGATTATATTCCTTTATTAACTTTTCAATAATATTCAACCATTTATAAGACCCCTGAAGACTAAACGCCTTCCACATCTTGTCCTTAATTGTCTCAACAATATAGTATTCATGCAGCACGAGTTGAATTATATGCGTCGTTTTTAACAATGTTGTGAATATATGCGAGGCTATCGAACATAATAACAGTAATGACATAATATTTGTCTTTCATTATAATCACCTAAATGCTATTTATAGCGATCGATAAAAAATCTTGATAATTTATGCAAAACATTTGCCATTCATTATTTAAATTTCGAAGCTGTAAATATATTCGATGTCTATCGATTATTATAATGACCTATGAGTTAATTAATTTTCGTGAAAACGATAGTATTACTGAATGTTTGTGAATAATCAAGGCTGTAAATTGGCGGTCATCGAGCATAATAATAATAACATAAAATATACGATAGTACTATTGATTGATAATCTAATCGTATAGATCGTATAGATTTACTATTGATGCGCATATATGTATGTTGAATAATCAAGGTTGTAAATATATTAGTGGTCATTGATCATAATAATGACATAAAATATATATTTCTAGAGTCAATCACCGACATAAAATTTCATAAACATTCATTATCTATGGTATTCAAATAATTCGTTGACGAACGATTCTAACTAGAATATCAGTAATCATCAGCAACCTGCATCACCTTTGATCAAAAAAATTACGAGACATGTCGTCGACGCTAGTCAATCATATTTTGATAAAAAAGCTGAGATTCGTGTGGATGTGTGTGTGTGTGTGTGTGTGTGTGTGTGTGTGTGTGTGTGTGTGTGTGTGTGTGTGTGTGTGTTAGAAAAAACGAAAGTAATTATTAATAATTGAGACCGTAAATATATTCGCTGTCTATCGATCATTATAATGACATGTGAGTTAATTAATTTTCATGAAAACGAAGGTAATATTGAATGTTTGTGAATAATCAAGGCTGTAAATTAGCTGTGATATAAATCAAAAAAATAAAATTTAAACTTAAAAATTTAATGGAATTTATATAGTTTTTTAAGCCCTTATTAACTTAGCGAATTATATTATAAATTAATAACAATGCTATGGTTGAAAAGTACTCGCTGTGTAAGTGTTTAGTCATAGTCCGCGATTGGCTCCGCCATTACACGTCTGATGTCTGTGCCAAAAAAGTGATGCGACGACAAAGTTTTAAACATGTTTGAGCAATATAGCTGCCCTTCAAGAATCGAACAAACCGAATTTTTGTTTTTTAATTTTTATTATCTGAAATTTACAATGTTTGACGACAATTATGCTTTAGTTACTTGCTTTTCTCTACTAAAATAAATATATTCATCACCCTTCACCATATTAGTAAAACCACATTTCGGAGCCCATATTGCATGCGGTTTCCACGGTTCCTCATTATCGTTCCAGTTTTTTCAGTATTGTTCCACAACAAAAACATTCTACCGAATCCCCTTTTTTAGTGTAGAAGAATCCAGCTTCGGATAATGGTTCGTTCAGATACTTCAAAGATTTCGGCCAATTCTTCAAGTATGAATAGTTTGGAGACACAAAATATAGGGAAAATTAATAGTATTTAAGTCTATTTGATAGGGTATATCTAAAAATTCAACAAGTTTCAGCACTTCATGCTTCAGACACTGTTTTAAATAAGCCTCGTAATAATCAGTTACTAGATTAGCGGTTCTGTGCTGATAATTTATCACGCTTGTTAAAAACGGTAATAATTTATAGAATCGTTCGTCAACGAATTATTTGAATACCATAGATAATGAATGTTTATGAAATTTTATGTCGGTGATTGACTCTAGAAATATATATTTTATGTCATTATTATGATCAATGACCACTAATATATTTACAACCTTGATTATTCAACATACATATATGCGCATCAATAGTAAATCTATACGATCTATACGATTAGATTATCAATCAATAGTACTATCGTATATTTTATGTTATTATTATTATGCTCGATGACCGCCAATTTACAGCCTTGATTATTCACAAACATTCAGTAATACTATCGTTTTCACGAAAATTAATTAACTCATAGGTCATTATAATAATCGATAGACATCGAATATATTTACAGCTTCGAAATTTAAATAATGAATGGCAAATGTTTTGCATAAATTATCAAGATTTTTTATCGATCGCTATAAATAGCATTTAGGTGATTATAATGAAAGACAAATATTATGTCATTACTGTTATTATGTTCGATAGCCTCGCATATATTTACAACATTGTTAAAAACGACGCATATAATTCAACTCGTGCTGCATGAATACTATATTGTTGAGAAAATAAAATCGACAAATCAAGAATTGTTTGAGACGCACTCGCTGAATTTTTCAGCGCGGTTTTAACGCGTAAAAATTATCGATAATAATTGTGCACTAGTTGTATTACGAGTGAGAATACAACTAATTTGATGCATGTTGCTTGATGATTACTGATATTCTAGTATGAATACAACTTTCACAAAATATGCCATGGGAAATTTTACGAGAAAGCAATTATTACAGCAATAATATTTAGATTGCCATGCAAAATACGTACCACAACCAAGTTATTATAGCGATAGTTTTACGATTTTTACCATAGCAACGCGATAATTTTACAATTTTCACCATAGCAACACGATAATTTTATAAATTTCACCATAGCAACAGGAAAATCCTAACCAAATATCTCTAAATTCTCTAAATTTGTAATTGTGTTTCAATTTCCTTTTATTATGATTGAATTTTTATACACACCAAAGGAAAAGCCAATCCAAACAAAAACTTGTCAAATAATTTGCTTACAACATGACACAAATGAATGAATTGTGTTTCAATCGCTGACGGGGAAAGTTGTATTCTCTTACTAAATACAACACGTGCTGTAATTAATGATCGATGATCGATAATTTTTTACTCGTTAAAAACGACGCATATAATTCAACTCGTGCTGCATGAATACTATATTGTTGAGAAAATAAAATCGACAAATCAAGAATTGTTTGAGACGCACTCGCTGAATTTTTCAGCGCGGTTTTAACTCGTAAAAATTATCGATAATATTTGAGCACTAGTTGTATTACGAGTGAGAATACAACTTTCACAAAATATACCATAGAAAATTTTACGATAAAAGCGATTATTATAGTAATAGTATTTAGATTGCCATGCAAAATACGTACCACAACACGTTATTATAGAGGTAGTTATACGATTTTCACCATAGCAACGCGATAGTTTTACGATTTTCACCCGTTAATTAACAATGGCGGATAATATAGTTTCAAAATTAACCTACCGAATCACAAAGACGTGATAAAGAATATAATGACTAGACGCTCGTGCCCATGATAGCTACAATCGTGAAACTCAAATATTTCATGAGTTGCATCACAAAAACCGTCAACCATGAGTCCGTTTATAGAAACTTCTCGATTGTTACCAGCATGAGTTATAGAAATATTACGTAATCGACTCTCTTCGATCAACCATTTAAGAGCCTCTTTGGAATGTTTGTTCGGCTTAGAATAGGGGGTAGCACGTCTTCCTGTTTATTCTTAAGCACTTGCTTAATACACAGATCCTTAAGAGTTTTAGGTTGAAATATAGGTTGTTTCGTTGCCATGTTTACGTGTTTTGATAGATTTTTAATTACTAAAGGTAACTCAAACATTTGAACTCCTTTTATGTTAAGTTTAATTTTTCATTTATACACAAATCAATTTAGTATTATAATTTAAATCTTAAAATTGTATAACAATGTTATATAAACCTTAACCATGTTCATGAACTTGGGGCGTCACCCGCTCCGCAAATCAAAAATGATTGATTCATGAGGTATGAAAAATGTTCATTTTCGACAACAAGTAAAAATATTTTTTAATCTAGTGATGCGTTCGTCCTATTTTAGAAATATACAAACAAAAAGTTTACAATATGATTATTCAGATTGTGAAATTGTTTTACAATAAAATTCATTATAATTTTGACTTTTTATTCGATACCGTTTTAAGATTCACGAGACTTAACATATGAGTGCTTAATATATATAAACACAATGTAAATAAATTCCATTAAATTTGTTAAGTTAAATTTTTAATTTATACCCAAATCAATGAGTATTATAATTTAAAGCTTAATATTGTATAACAATGTACATAGCTTAATTTAAACATGTCGTGTATTACATACTAGTGTCGTATCCGAGATAATGTTGTATTCGAGAAATGCTACTGAATATTTTTTATATACATCCAATACTGAGGATGCCATTTCTGAATTATCATCATCAGCCTCAAAACTACATAGTTTACCGCATGAATCACAATATAACTGAGGAAGCTCATAATCATAATAGTCGCTGTACATAAATCGTGTACAAAAATACACCCCGTCTGATAACACTATCATTATCCAATCCGTGGAAAATTCTAATATTTGTTGATTCCACACACACACTCTACACACATGTGCTCGTTAAAATACACAAAACATGTGTATCTCCGATAATTCTCCTCTATTTTTCGCTTAATAGCACGCCTTAGAATAGGGGGTAGCACGTCTTCCTGTTTATTCTTAAGCACTTGCTTAATACACAGATAAGTATTTCTAACGATAAAATAATTCAGGTTAAAAAACAATTATTTTCTTATAATTTTTATTATTTGAATCAATACATTAAAACAAAATTATTTATTACATTGTAGAACTTAAATGTATCCTATAATATTTCATTTATATATACGTATAATTTATCCAATATATTGTTTTAACTAAGTAGATTATCATGCTTAATTATTACTTATACTATTCTTTTTTAAAGTGAAGCATTATATATGTAGGTAAATAGCTATCAACAAAATTAATTCTTTTACTATATCCATCAGTTATTAAAATAGATATTGAGTTAATATAAGTTTTTTCTAATGGACAATATTCAACATGTTCAAAGCGAACTCGGTTTTCATTATTAAAAATTGGAATTAAACGTAAAAATCTAGATTTTTCTTTACCGATAAATCTAGGTTTAATTATATCAGTATAAATGTATATATATTCAATAATATTAGATTGAGGTGTTGATGGTAATTGCGGTATTGGATTAACAGGATTTTGATTAGAATGAGCTGATGATGATAACACTGTATTAATAATTGGTTCTGTTATTGTATCTACTATTTGTCTTGGAATGTGAAATAATGATGAACCAACCTCATCTGGTGCTGGTAAAATTAATACATTTTTAGAAGGAGGTGTTAAATTTTGAAGTGCATATGGAACTACAACAACATCTCGTCCATCAATTTTTGTGTATATTATATCATCCGTCTGAGGTATTTGTCTTCTTCGAATCAAGGCAAAGTTAACTTCTAAATATTCTATTAAAATGTCTACATTTCTTTTATCTTTCGGAAGTTGTAATAAGATTTCTTTTAAAAAGTGTTGCATTCTATCATATTGTTTTATTTCAACAATAATTTCTTGCATTTCAAATGTATAATCTGATTTTTTTGCAACTGGAATATTAATAGAAATAGTATTTTTCGCTTCAGTTTTAGTAATTTGATTAGCTGTAAAATTATCTCCACGTAATGCTTCTATTATCGAAAATTTAATATTATCTTTTAATGTTAAATATTCTGTTATAGATAGATTCGGAGGTGTATTTAAGTTTTGAGAAAGAAATAACAAAAAATTATCTAAGTTAGCAGATTTCTTAAATATTTCTTGAAGTAGTGTCTCACCAGCCTCAAATGATGTATTAAATTCTGAAAATGTAATCTTTAACAAATTTGTAGACTGTTTTTCAGTTACATTCGTTATCATATCATATTCACTATAAAATATATTAAATAATGATTTTAAATCTTTTTGTTCTAGTTTTACAGATTTCGAAATTTGTGATAAAATAAAATCTAGAAATTCCTCAATGCTCTCATAAGTCTTATATTTTAAAGTTATATTCTTTATTTCACTCTTATGATTAGGTAAATTAATTTTAAAACTATATTCTAATTCACCTCGTTTAACTTTTTTATGTGTTATATTATCTAAATTTATTTTACTAATTTTTTCAAACAAAATTTCTTTAATTTTTCTACATGCTTTATCCTTTTCATTACTCACAACGTAATGATGCATATTTTCAAGAAATGTAGTAAAAGATATAAATTTAGTTTTACCAAGCTTAGCAAGATCGTCTGCAGTAAATTCGATTCTATAGTCTTTTTCGCCTTCTACATTAATTGTAACTTTGTTGAATGTAACATTTCTTTTAACTTTCTTACTTAGATAATTTCTCCTAGAGATATGCTCTTGATTTAATACTTGATTTAAATTTAATATTTTTGATATTTGCGGTGAATGAAAATTATTAAAACTTATTTCAGTCACCCCAACACTCCAAGAATCATTAAAAGTAATTGGAACATGAAGTTTATTGGTGAACGTAGATAAAACATTATCTGGATAAATATCTAAAGAACTATTACTTAATAAACAGATATAAAAGTTATCTTCTGTAATCAACATGTTGTTGAAATATGAAAAACATTTTTTGTGTAGCTTCTTTTATACCTTTTCTATGGATACTGTACAAGGAATTTTATTTTTATATGTTTTAAGCTTAGTGATTCTTGATGATACGTCCATTCCTGACTGTTTTTTATTGGGCTGAAAAGGACAAGTAGCATACCTATCAACTTCTTCTTCTAACTCATCATCAGTTGATAAATCTACTGAAATCATATCAGCATTAATAGCATCATAATATCTTGCTCCTATTATTTCCAACACCTTTTTTTGTTTTTTAATTCAAGTTTACCTCCATACTTCATTTGTGATAGTGGATATATATATATATATATATGGGGCCTAGGAGGAAACCATGGAGGGCCCCGACGGGGCTGGGGCGGGGCTGGGGCGGGGCTGGGGCGGGGCTGGGGCGGGGCTGGGGCGGGGCTGGGCGCGGAACTGATATTAGTGTATAATGAAATGCAAATATTTTGTATAAATTTATTCATATATTGTTATAATGGTCTGTATATGTTTAATATATTTACACAATATGCATCTAAATATATACACGTTTATGAATGCATTGCTATTATATATATGGTGAAAAATACGTCAAATCACAAATTTTTGGAAGTCGTGTTTAAATTTTTTATTTTTTATGTTTTCAATTGGTAGTACTAGTTAAAAAAAACATTTTGTAGAAACTGATTTTTTGTTGTTGTTGTTGTTGTTTAAAATACAGGGTGTCAAATTTTGAGAAAAATGATGAACATGATGTTGTGTTTATGGTTATAAAAGGAAAAATAAATATCCGATATTTATGATATAGGGCTCGTTTTAAAGGAAAGTTAATACGGATTAATAAAAATATATAAAAATGGTAAGTTCTTTAATTTCTTCATTTTCAAATTTCCCGCCAAAATTTTATTTTTGAATTTTCTCAATGATCGTCCAATTTTTTTTTTTTTTTTTTTTTTTTAAATTTTACGTCCTTTAATTCTATTGAACATACTAAAAACTTGCGCTAGTAAAATTTTTCGTTTTCGTGCAAAATACGTTTAAGTATGACAATCTACAAATTTATTATATTTAAACGTATTTTACACGAAAACGAAACGAGATGCTGTCCTGATTTTTTAGTATGTCTAATAAAACTAAATGGGGAAAAAGATAATAAAAAAAAATAAAAATAAAACAATAGTAATTTTGAGAAAATTGAAAAAAACTGTTTCGGCGGCCATTTTGAAAAAATAACAAATGAAAGATAGTACCATTTTTATAATTATTTTATAATCCCTATTCATTTATCTTTAAAATGAGCCCAATCTTATAATTTTCGAATAATTAATTTTCTTTCTAGAGCAATAAATACAATACCAAGTGCATTGAATTTTTAAATATTTGACACCCTGTACCTTAAATACAACAACAACAACAAAAATCGTATTCTATAAATTGTTCGTTTTATTCAGTGCTTCACATCCAAAACATAAAAATTATAAAATTCAAACTTGACTTCCGGTCACATATAAAGATATGCAATTTGACGAATTTTTCTCCATAGTGAAAAATTCGTCAAATCAAATTTTTCTTGAAGTAATATTTTAATTTTTAGATTTTTATGTTTCGAATGTGTAGCACTAATTAAACAAAACATTTATGGAAAATAATTTTCTTGTTGTTGTTGTTTTTTAAGATACAGGGTGTCAAATATTTAAAAATTCAATGCACTTGGTATTGTATTTATTGCTATAAAAAGAAAACTAATAATTCGAAAATTATAAGATTGGGCTCATTTTAAAGATAAATGAATAGGGATTATAAAATAATTATAAAAATGGTACTATCTTTCATTTGTTATTTTTTCAAAATGGCCGCCGAAACAGTTTTTTTCAATTTTCTCAAAATTACTATTTTTTTATTTTTATTTTTTTTTATTATCTTTTTCCCCATTTAGTTTTATTAGACATACTAAAAAATCAGGACAGCATCTCGTTTCGTTTTCGTGTAAAATACGTTTAAATATAATAAATTTGTAGATTGTCATACTTAAACGTATTTTGCACGAAAACGAAAAATTTTACTAGCGCAAGTTTTTAGTATGTTCAATAGAATTAAAGGACGTAAAATTTAAAAAAAAAAAAAAAAAAAAAAAATTGGACGATCATTGAGAAAATTCAAAAATAAAATTTTGGCGGGAAATTTGAAAATGAAGAAATTAAAGAACTTACCATTTTTATATATTTTTATTAATCCGTATTAACTTTCCTTTAAAACGAGCCCTATATCATAAATATCGGATATTTATTTTTCCTTTTATAACCATAAACACAACATCATGTTCATCATTTTTCTCAAAATTTGACACCCTGTATTTTAAACAACAACAACAACAACAAAAAATCAGTTTCTACAAAATGTTTTTTTTAACTAGTACTACCAATTGAAAACATAAAAAATAAAAAATTTAAACACGACTTCCGGTCCCATATACCAAATTTGTGATTTGACGTATTTTTCATCATATATATAACATGTATTTTTTCTTTCTGTTGATCTATACATTTGCAGTTATTGCTAATAAGGTCGCTCATTGTATATATCATATATAGAGAGTTATTTTAGAAATAGTTTTAGTTAGAAAAATTATTTACAAGTGATATATAAAAATGAATAGTAATAATTTACATAATTATATAGAGGGGCAGCTAGCCTCTATGATGCAGGAAAATAGTCTTTCATCACAAAGAAAAATTGTAAGTATTTTTTATAATTAAATATTGAATTATTTTTTTATTTTCATTGTTTTTAAAGGAGGACTGCCCGGCAAATCAGATAGAGACGATCATAGTTGAAATAATTAATGGTGACCCTAGTTCAGCCCCTGATACGGTCGAATTTGACTGGTGCTGCGCTGAATGGATCATTAAAAAATAATTTTATAATAAAATGTAATTGATACTTTCATTTCATGTTTTCTGTAAATTGTATATTTTTTTGAAATATTTACAAAATAAATTGTTTTACGGAATCTGGGGATCAGAGAGTTTAAATTTTGAAGTGCAAATATTCTATTAAAAGGTCTACATTTCTTTTATCTTTCGGAATTTGTAATAAGATTTCTTTTAAAAAAAGTGTTGCATTCTATCATATTGTTTTATTTCAACAATAATTTTTTTGCTTTTCAAATGTATAATATGATTTTTTTGCAGCTGGAAATTTAAGTCAATCATTTTTTTATGTACGCTGTTAATGAAAAGTATTAAAACTTATTTCAGTTCACCCACAACACAATCATTTTTTTTGATGTTTGCGGTTAATGAAAAGTATTAAAACTTATTTCGGTTCACTCCAAGAACCATTAAAAGTAATTGGCTAACGTAGATAAAACATTATCTGGATAAATATCTAAAGAACTATTATGTCGATTGATCATCGCCTCGACAGGTCGTGATTGATTACCCATGTTCGTACCACGTGTCTCGAGTGACGCGTGTTATATTAGGTCATTATTATTTTTATTTTTTACATTTTTTTCATTTTTTTATTCATGTTTCTAGAGGCACGGCAAGGCGGATCGGGGCGGGGCGCGGCGGCGAAAACGAACGCGATTGGCGCCGAAGGCAACGTTCGTTTTGACAAGGCAAGGCGGGGGCCCCGGCTGGGGCGCGGCGTGGCGCGGCGTGGCGAGGCGGGGCGGGGCGGGGCACGGCTGGACGGGGCGGGGCGGGGACTGGGCGGGGCGTGGCTGGACGCGCCGGGCGGGGCTGGGCACGGCGGAGGCGGGGCTGGGCGCAGCGGAGGCAGGGGTCAAGCGCTAGCGGGGCTGGGACAAAATTATCGTGTTTTTATTTTTTTTTTTTATTTTTTTTATTTTTTTTTATTTTTTTATTTTTTTTTATTTTTTTTTATTTTTTTATTTTTTTTTGATTTTTTTTTGATTTTTTAGTATAAATAGCGGTTATGTAGCATGAAAATGTTCATATCGCTGCTGATCGTCGAAGAGGTAAGTCATAATAAATGGTGAGTCACATTAAATAAATAATTCCCTCACCTTTCCACTTCCTGTTTCCGGCGCTTTGGCGTGTGTGAGCCATTGGTTTTGACCGATGACATTGACATACCAAGGTCGTGACTCATCATCCTTAACACATCAATCATAATCTTGACAGCTGTCAAAATAATGATTGATAGGTCATCAATCATTATTTTGACAGCTGTCAAAATAATGATTGATTGACGTGTCAAGGATGATGAGTCATGGCCTTGACTTGTCAAATTTGACAGCCCAAGGTCGTGACGTCATGACCTTGGGTGTCAAGGTCATAACCTTGAGGTCGATGACCTTGAGGTCAATGACCTTGAGGTCAAAGGTCAAGGTCAAATTTGGTTCCCACGGCAAAGCGCCCGGATTCCTACTTACGTCCCTTGTTATATTTTGATTTTTTGGTAAGTCCCTTGTTATATACTACTCTTTTCTCATTCCCTCATGCGGTTATTCAAGCATGAGAGTAAGTTTGGAAAACCCCACGCAGCACCGTGAGCTCTAGCCAATGTTGTGATCTCAACATGATCTCAACTGGAAGCAAAATGCAACATTATAATATCTCAACCTGAAACGAAACTCAACTATTGAAATATGGGGACATTGAAATAAAATTCAAAGATCCCATAAATATAATTGACCGTAATAATAAACAACAATTCATAACATACATGATCAAGTTGCATGAAATCAAATGTGTGTTATAACATAAATACCAAAACAATGTATAGAATAAGCAAAAAAAAAAAAAAGACACACATTTGATAATTGTATGATGAAATTTTGTATTAAGTATGTGTAACGAAAATTGTATCGTCCCATAAAATTTGAGTTTTCATTACCAGAAAAGTGAATTAAATCAAAGAAGCGGAAGAACATTATTGAATTAAATAATTTTTGTTAACGCGCTGTAATTGTTTCGAGCAATGTATCTTAATTTACCAATATTTTTTAATTGATCCCGGTATTGTTTTTTATCTTTATATATGTATTGATCCGGATTTTATTGTTTTGTATCGATGGAGATGCCGGAAATGTTTTTTTTTGAGGAGTAACGTGTGGAATTTGGTAAAGAAGAGAGGTCGAATTAATTAAAAAGCAAAAATCCTCTTCAACAAATTTTTGTTAATAATAAGATTAATATTAAAATAATAGCGATAATAATAAAAATAGTGTTAAAATCGTGATTAAATCAATAAATAAATGAATAGTGATTAAATCAATAAATTATTAAACTCGGCTAAAATTAACACATAAATAGTATTAATTTAATTTAAATCTCGGAGTGATGAACAATAAAAAAAATGGGTGTAATGGTGGACAATTTGGTGACAAGTTTTTTTTTTGTCATACGTAAGGTAGCATATAAAAACAATTATATTGGTGCTTAATTAAAATTAAAATTGCTACTAAGCCATTTAATCCTCCGAATTAAATGTTCAAGTAAATTAAAATAATTAATAAGTGGAAAATAAACTAAAGACTAATAAAATTCAAATTTCAAAATTTGGAGCGTTTTAGTGAAATAAATGTTACAATAAATAAATGAACTATAACATTAATTCAACTAGATATCATTCCGTTATTTGATATTGCTAGTTCTAAATATAATAATTTAACTAATAACAAGTTTAGTTTAAAAAAAAAAAAAACTACGGAAATAATAATAAGTAATAATTTTATTAAAAATAATATTCAGTTGTGTGAATTTGAACGACGCCATGTCAACCATCCCGGGCAACATTCATCGCTTGCCATCTACATGAATAAACGGATCCGCAACGCCACGTAATCTTGTTCATTATTTCATTAGTGTTAAGTCATTATATCTAAATTATTTTCCTCATTTTTCTTTCATTTTTTTTTTAATTTTAAAAATAACAAATTTTCTTAAATAATTTTTTTTTTGGTGACGGGTAGTGTTTTAAGTTAAATTCCAAAATAAAAATCTTGTGATATTTAATTCATTAATTAACTTTTCGTCTTTCGTCTTCTTTATTATTATTATTATTTAAAGTGATTTATTTCGGTTATTTGTTCTTCTTGTGGTGAAAATTTAAATGAATTGAGACCGGGATCCAGTAGCGGGATGGAATCAAGGTAAGTGGTGTGGTAAGTGGTGATTAGCTAGTTAGCCGTTTCCTTTTCATATTATTTCTCCTCTCCTATTCCTTTTTCCTTGCGGTCATTCTAGATCCGTTCAGGTTCTCATAAACCCACCCCAAACCCTGAGCTCGAGCCGGCCGGTGATGACCGCCTGAGAAACCCTGAACGAGATAATATTTCTGTTAACAGTTTCATACAAAACAATGAGATATGGGATAACTCATATCCATGACCTTTCGGTCCTGTTACATATGCTAACATCGATTGTTGTTGGTATAATTAATATAAAATGAATTATGTTATGAATATAGTAAAAAATTTATAAACAGCAAAAATTGTAAATAAAATATGTTATGGGTAAAACAATAAACAAGGTCATAATTTTATTGTGTGACGTATATTTTTGTATTATACAAAGGTTGCGTCGCAGAATGAAAAATATTTAATGCAACATAATATCGTCGTTATAGAAGAAAAAGTAATCATCTACATATTTATAATTTCGAGTTATAAGGGTTTTAGATTAACTTTTCTATTAAAAATAAAAAAATTTTAAATTAAATAGTTTGATTATTGTATCCTTTATATTATAAACGACACAGTAATCAAACTATTTAATTTAAAAAAATTGGATTTTTAATAGAAAAGTTAATCTAAAACCCTTATAACTCGAAATTATAAATATGTAGATGATTACTTTTTCTTCTATAACGACGATATGTTTGCATTGAATATTTCCTGGTTTAATGTTTATGATTTTTAAGTTATGGAAAATATTTGTAATATGGAAAAAATATCTTTCTTTCCGTGTTATAAGCAAAATAATCATAAAGATAACACGGAAGAAGATTCTTTTTCCGTAAATTTTAGGTATATAAATCAACCAAAATGAGATTAAAGACAGTTTTGTAAAGACAAGTTCTAAGTTATAGTTAAAATCACTGAATAGAGTTTAATACATAGTACTTAATAGAAATTTTGTGAAATAGATTAAAGTGTTGAGATAAATATAAATAAATCGCTCTTAAGAAAGATTTGTATCTAATTAATCAAAACTCGTGTTTAATATTCAATCGCATTCAAAGGTGAGAATCTCAATGTTTCTAAACTTTATAAGAAGTATAGAAATCAGGTGAATTACTCGCTCAATTACCTCTTTCAGCCCACTTAGTTAGGTTTCATTAATATAAGATTTAAAATAAGATATTTGAATTTAATATTGAAGACGATACGGAATTTTCCACGGATTGGTTAATGATAGTGTTATCCGACGAGGAGTATTTTTGTACACAATTTATGCACAGTGAATACTACGATGATGATCTCCCACAGTTATATTGTGAAGCATGTGGTAAACTATGTAGTTTCGAGGACGATGAGTATAATAATTCAGAAATGTCATCATCAGTATCGGACGTATACAAAAGATATTCAATAGCATTTCTTAAATACAATAATAGTCTGTAATATACGATATGTCTAAATTAATTACGTACATTGTTATACAATTTTAAGATTTAAATTATAATACTTATTGATTGATATCTAAAAGGAAAAAATTAAATTAAATTATATAAAAGCACTCAAAATTCGATAGAGTTCACTCGCATACATAGGGTAGTTATGCAAATGTTGAAGAAATAATGGCAGACTATAACACTGATTTTGTAAAAGTGATTTCACTTTACCTAAATTACCATACTTTGGCTCATCAGGTTAGATTGATGATGTGAACTTCAGTGATAACAATAACAAATTACAGGCGTTACTTTTTAAGATGGTACAGCTGGAAAAACGTAGAGAACTGGTAGAAGTGTTGATTTATATTATAAGTAACATAATAAATGTAATTAAGGACCTACCTATGAAAAAATGTTATAAATAGATGTTACTTGTTATAGTGAACAATAACAAAACGGAAAATTTGTTTAAAACTAGTAAAGTTAAAAAGTTATTAGAAAACCAAAACGTGCCTAATGTATTGCTGTCTCACACGTATTATTTAAATAATCAACATACAAGTTATCTAAGTATCGGTTTCGATATTGAAACGTTTAAACCTACTATAGTTTTATTTAAAACATGGTATTTCAAGTACTAACAGGTGTAACGGCCACATGTCATTACCCGTTACCCAATCTATATATTTAATCATATATATATTATATGTATATAAAACGGCATCCCAATCTTGAAGATAATTTCTTCCAAACAATTAAAGTCCCATGATAAAATCCGGATGCAGTTACCATTGCAATTACGCGAGTTAATTTGAATCAATCTTGGTTGAATTAATTTAACGTAAATTATCTGTTCCGTATTGGCACGCGACCCATAAAAGTCCATTTCATTTATGTTTACTTCCGAGTCTGTTGGTATACGATAAAATTGTGCACTCAGCTTTTCGTAAGTAAACATAAAAACATTTTTTTTTTATGGAACAAAAAATTTTTTGTTGTTGTTGTTTTTGTTTTCTTTTACGTTTATTGAATTGGGAACATTTACCAACGGGGTGAATGCAATAATTCGGTGAATAAGCGTAAAAAGGTTTTTTTTTAATGTGGGTTAACAAAAACGTGTCCAACATTGCAATAATGCACTTTTGTTTTAATAAAACCAAACAGAAAATATTGGAGGGGGAATTATGGAATTTTCTTTATGAAAATTGTATAAAAACCTGAACAATTTTCTGTTTAGGAGTTCAGTTCGATTCTTCTTGTGGTTTTCTTTTGTTTTGTTGATTATTCCATCTGGATAAAATTTTTTTTTTTTTAGTTAATGCTTAAGTTTTGTTGTATAGAAATTGAAAACTATTATCTTTAAATTATTAAATAAATATAAAAAAAAAAAACAAATTAAACATTTTTTTGTTAGTTTGCTACAACCAGTAAGGGGATATACAAGCAGTAAACCAGGTAAATATGACTAACGAAAAAAAAATAGCAACCTACTAATCTCCAGGGGATGACCAGTGGGGGTCTGTTGGCAGCCTCGCAAGAGGCAGCAAGGAAACATATGGTGTTAACCACCATACCCGCTCTTCTGCCAACAAGGTCCACTGGTGCTAACAAACTCAGCCAACTAACAACGAAAAAAATTGACTTATGGAAAAAACAAACTCCGCCAGAAGTCAATTCGCGTTTAAACAGAGCTTGGAGTAGCCTTATGCTACTCTAAGTTAATTCAAATTGTTTTCACCTCCTACCTAGTTGCCAATGGCAGCTCACGATTTGTGGAGCTTTAGCCCCACCAAAGACTTGTACCGACTTTGAGCAACTAGCTCACATAAACTCCTACCCATGCGGCTTTCAAGATCCTACTTGTAAGTACCTGTACCCACACCACATCCTCTACCTGACCGAGCTGCAGGAATCATGCCGCCGGTACTTCATTAAACAAGTAGGATATATAATCGATGAAATTAGGTTTTCAAGCTTAATTTCACACCAACTTGTTACAAAGTGGCGCCCAACCAAGAGGGACCAACACCAGTCTCTATATTGAATATAATTCCAGGCACCACTGTTACAAAGTGGCGCCCAAAAGTAAGGGACAAACAACAGTCTCTCTTGTATTTTTTAGTTCATTTTGGTTTGGTTTACCAAATTCATCCCATAGATAAATGAGGGAACACAACACCATCGCGTGAATATGGCTGCGTTAACTTTTGTTAACTGACCAGATACACTGTTGGGCCATATTCATGAGTAGGTGAGGTGAACTCAAGAGGAATTCTTACGACATCTGTAATGATCAATTGATTTGTGGCATGTCCCAACCCACACTCTGGGGAATGAATTGATGATTATGGTAGTAATTGTAACTCTGAGGTTTCTTCATGTTATCTAAATTCAATTTGGTACGTAAACAGAAGTTGCAATGTTTTCGTATACTGGCAACACAATTGGTGCACCGATTAGCCTTTACGGAAAGCCCGGTCGGAATACCAATTGCACCCCTTAACAGTGTCAGCTTGTGTTGTGGTCCCCAGCACAAGCTAAATCATTTGATTTAAAAAATTTAGTGAATTTCCTCACAAAGTTTATAGTTAAGTTTCGCGTTAAGTTTTTACTTCAGTAAATTGTTTTATTTTTCATCTTACGGGATGGGGTTGCTCAGTTCACCCATTAGAATTAGGGTCATCCAGGTGGTAGGGAGAACCAATGAGCAAACGACCGTTCTGCCTTGTGGATGAGCATGACTGCGGGTTTGCCTCATCAGTTGGTTCTTTCTTACTTCGTGAATCGAGGAAATTCACAACAATAACTGGTATGTTATTGAATTGATGGTAGGGAGAACAACGTTTAGTCTGCCGGGATAGGCATAAGAAATAAACTATTGTTCACGTGAGTGGTGTACGACTTGCCTCCTACACAGTCCGTGTCTTCCAGCGTATGGAATTGAATCCGGTTTTGTGTAACAGGAGTGCAAGGGTGCCATTCATAACCACCAGGTGTGTGGAAATTTTGATCTTTGAACCAACAGCAGTAGAGTTCACTTACATTGTGTAAGTGTTGACTGCTCATTGCAACGTTGGGTCAACGTTTCAGAATTTCATGAAAATTGATATGAACCGTTAATCCTTTCCTTTTTGTTACTCAAATGGTGAGCACTTTTGCATTCAGTGATGGTCGGGTGGTGAAAACAATAAGTCTTGTAATATTTTATTAGGTTAGATTTAGATATATATATTACTGTTCTCTTCTCTTGTTTTTTTTTTATTTTGAAAGAAATATCAACCAAAGACAAGCAAAATAGAATATTGGCAGCTGAAGGTTATTTACAAGGGTCAAATTTGTTTTGGTGGTAAATATCTCTTAAATATTTAGTTAAAAGAATAATTATAATAGATTCAATAATGGAATTCAACCTTAATAAACTTGAAGACGATGAGTTACTCATCGAATTTGAGGTTAGAGGTATGAGTGACAAGGGAGAGGGGGTAACCGAGACCTTGAAAGAGGCCTTGGTGAGGAAGTTGAAAGGGATGAATCATTCCTTATTCCAACTCGCCCTCACGAAGCGGCACGCAAACAACCTAAGCGTGAAATTCAGGCCTGTACCACCAAGTTGATGCTATGGCGAGAGGTGGTACAGCAAAAATTAGGAACTCAGGTGCCTAACAAAGAATGGATGCCAGAGGTAATGGCGAAGCTGGTGCATATCCAAGGGCGGGCTAATCGCGTAAGCAAGACCCCTAGGTTCTTGGAGATGTCAGCGAAGTTAAGAAGTGCGGTCGAGAATTGTGGTTCGATAATATCCCTATTCAAGAGGGGTAAAATAACTATAGAACAAGCAAAAGAGCAGCTGGAGGGTGTGATAATAGAGATGCCGGGGGAAGGTCCGTCAGAACCGGTGCCAGCAGGTCCATCAGAATCGGTGCCAGGGGTATTGACTTATGTATTAGCAAATTTATATATAATATCGCACAACCCATTTATAAAATTCTGAAAACATATAAAAGGAAGAGTTTTAATTTATTACTATCATATCCAGTTTGAAGCGTATTCAGTATTATTAAAAAACGATCCAAAGTTATATTAATAAAACTTTTCCTAAAAAAATGGAAAAAATTTTGGATGATTTAATTTTGAGAATGAGAGATTTAACGATAAAACATCGGCAGCATCCACAAAGGTGTAGGGTATGTAAACTCTACAACCCCTCTGTAATGGTGAGTATAAAATTGTAAACATTTATCGGTTTTTCACAATATTTTCTTTATATTTTGTATTTTTTTCAGAACTATAAGAGAGCGTCCGCCGAGGTGTTGAAAGACATCAGAAGAGTACAGCCAAACCCGGAAAGAATCCCAAAGGAGTTCGAGTGGTGTTGCCCCGAGTGGGACGTCAACTATGAAAATTAAAAAATTATTGTAACTTTAAAAAATATATGTCTATAACTTTTATTCGTCTGCCGGTTTTCCGCGATAAATGTTGAAAGCGTAATAATATCTACTCGAGCTGCTTATGATCCAATTTTTGTAAACCCTCGCCCTACATTGGCTTATCGCTGGGATTCATCAATTGAATCATCCTAGTGAAAAATAAACTTACTGGTAAAACTGTTTCCTAAGCATATTTATAAACAGTCTTGAACATCTGATCTTTGGAAATTCCAGGAGGTGTATGATCTTTACATATACATATTTAATTAAACAAAATGTGTTTTTTCCAAATCGTAATTGAATGGGAGTGAGCGGTATATCGAACATAAAGCTATAATACGTTGAATTGTATATGCTATACTATATACTATAGTTTGTGAATTTATGATTTATTTTGATGATAAATGCTAATAAGTTTTCACTAGAAATTACAAATTCCACAGGTTAATATAATCACTGATTCCGCAATAATTTATGATAATGTGTTTTCACCAGAAATGAATTATAAATTCTACGAGCTAATATTATCATTGATCCAACAATAATTTATTCACGATGAATGAATGTCTACATTAATTAGTAAATCGACACAATAACCTATTTATATGTATATTATATTTTCTGCTGAACGACATATCAAATATAAAGCTATAATACACTGAATTGTATATACTATACTATATACTATAGTTTATGAATTTATGATCTATTTTGACAATAAATGCTAATAAGTTTTGCTGGAAATTAATTACAAATTCCACAGGTTAATATAGTCATTGATTCCGCAATAATTTATGATAATTCGTTTCCACCAGAAATGAGCTATAAATTCCACAGGCTAATATTATCATTAGTCCATCAATAATTTATTTCCAATGAATGAATATCTGCATTAATTACCAAAATCAATGCAATAGTCTATTTATGTGTATATTATATTTTCTGCTTATTATTATTTCCAGACTATACTAGCCTTTTAAAGAATTTTTATTTTTATCAAATGCTATACAATTTAGATTCATAGTCAAGGGGAACAGCGACCTAAATATAAAATACAAATTAGAGATTTAAGATCTTAACAGTAATACTTCTGACCTATACAATATAAATTTTATAAGTCGCCAAGCGGCTTCTATGATGAAATTAGATGTATACATAAATTCATAGCGAAATATTATACATTGTACATTGTTTTGGTGTATTAATATTCAGAACTCAGACGTATCGATATATATTTCCATGCACATAATTAATATGCATATTCACTTCAGATGCTCGATGCACTGTATAATATCCATTTAATTTTCGTATTTAAATTAATTATTTCTGCTAACTAGAAATGAATAAATATATAAATACAATATTTTTATAGGTTTAATTTTATTTGCAAAAGTTATTTAGCAATATAATCACTATTTTAAAATGAAGAAGTTCTTCATTATGCAATACTTGATGATGGATACGACAATCCAAACTCACGTGCGAAGGGTTAAAATGACTAGCCCTAGTACAACTCTAGATGTAAGTATATTAAAATAATTCAAATTATTCTATTAGAAAACTAAATCAATTTATTTTTTCACTATATTTCAGAGGTTGTTGTGAAATAACCTTGCCCTCATCCCAAATAACACATTCCCAAACAAAATCACACATCATAGCACATTCCTATGTACAGGAAAAAGCGAATAAGAAAAAAAATAAAAATACACAACAACAAAAACCTAAAAGTTGTAAGAAAATACAAGCGCGTGCATGGTATATATAAAAACATGCAAATTGAACTTAAATATATGAATGCGATTGATAGACAAAAAGTGAAGGACAGCAAAAGAGAATTAGAAACCTCCAATATTAGAAAACAACAAAATAATTTAAAATTAAAGAAAAACAAAGGAAGGAAATGAAATAAAATATGTATGTCTGGTCGAAAAATTGCAAAATCGAAAAATAAAGAATTATTGTTATTAGTGTAACAAACCAATAAATTAGTATATAAGCATAAAAATTATTATCATTAATATCAGTCCATCGATCAACGTAATATCGTCAACAAACAAAAATTAATTGTATTCTAAGACTAGTTGCGTGCATACTTAATCATATTCAAAATTTATAAGTTGAGTTTATACCAAATAATAATCAAATTGTATTCTAAATCTAAATAAAGCGGTTACGCTGGTTAATTATATCATAAAAGTGGTTTAAAGTAAAACTGTATTACATCAAATTCTAAAAAGATTTGTACAAAAAATCAATGGCGTATCAAAATACTTATTTCTTAAATTCATAAATCATATTATCATTAATATAAGTTCATGGTCAAAATATACCACAAAGTATATATATATCTCAATTTAAATAATAAAATAAATCGTGAAAAGATCAACCTGATTTTAAATAAATTAAAGCTTAAAATTTTAAAATATTGTACAACTAAGATTGAGACATAAAAGTGTAAAAAAGAAAAGTTAAAGTAAATAAAGAACTAAGTTTAACTAAATAAAGTGTCCTATACTAAATATTAAAAGTGTAACGTGTGACATCTGCTGAATCGCTAACCTTTAGTTTGTTACCGGTAAGTATCAACTAACCAAATACTAACCAAATAGACCCGGGACTGATTAGATTGTAAATCGAATAAGTGGAGCTACTCGCCCAGTAATTCGATTGAACTTCTAGTTAGTCGCCTTACTCGCTAATAACACAAAAACTCATAATTCTGAAATAAGTAACTCACCCAAATTAACTACTCCGAGTTACTTATATTGCAACAATCTATAACCCATATAATCTCTATCATAATACAAATTTAACTAGTCACTAAATATCGAATAAACATTAATATTAATTACGTACATGTTATCAAACAAATATAACAAATAATTCCACACAGAATTATACAAAATTACAAGTTCAATATATACTAAAGACAGTATCCTCATTTCTCTATTCAGAAACCTCTCTATATAATCAAAATACTTTCATTCATTTATAACAAAACATTATTTCTTTTATAACAAGGTGTAAAAAGGAACAGGATGCCATAATCATCGAAATAGCCAATATGAATATGATGGGAGAATATATACAGACCAAGGAGTTCAGCTGGTGCTGTTCAGTATGGGGGCAGTAAATCATATATCGACGAAATTTTAAATTTATTTTTAAATTTTGTATAAATTTTCAGATTATACAATGTAAAAAATGTAAAAGATGATGAATTGAATAAAGAAATTACAAAATAAAATTTAAAAAATAAAGCATCTACTAAATAAACTTAAATCTTTAATTTTAAATATACATGCTAGTTAATATTTTAAAGACTGATTTAAGAGACATTTTAAATATGGCTGTATATGAATTATTATAGTTACAGTGTTGGATATACTATTGATTTTAATATTTAATGGTTTGTATATATACTATTGTTTATGAATATATAATTTTATTTTGATAATGAATGATAATAAGTTTTACTAGAAATTAATTATAAATTCCACAGATTAATTTAGTCATTGATCCCGCAATAATTTATGATAATGTGTTTTCACCAGAAATGAATTATAAATTCCGCGGGTTAATATAATCATTGGTCCGGCAAAAATTTATTCACAATAAATGAATATGTACATTAATTGGTAGATCGATCGATCGGTTTTTCAATGATATGTAATGATTATCATAATATAGTAACCTTAAGTATATAGATCGGCGGGAAACTGATATATTACATTGTTAAATTTTAATTACTTTCAGATCTATGCTATTTAATATTTAAATTAGAGTTTATAATGATATATACTGCTATTTAATATTAATCAGTCAAAACGTAACGAATAAATTTTTATAAAACTACTATATAAAGCACCTCACAAATATTAAAATCGATAGTAAACTTGATACTGTGTAAATAAAATAAACTGTTCGAACTGTTTAAAATATCCTTTAAAATGTTTATTAAAATAATAATGGTTGTATTCTGCTTGTATACAAATATAAGTGGAGAAATTGTCAGCGGTAATTTTTATGAGAGAAAGCCTGGAGATAAATTAATGGCCCGTATTATTATTTCGACAAAGATAAGCAGCACGCCTGAAAACCATACTTTGTTATTTTCATGGTTTGGGGATGGCGAATATTTTTCGCAAATTATAACTAGTATATCGAGTGATGTATGTATAAATCGAAATATATTATATCTGATTATTTATAAAACATTACATTTGATTAGCAGTTTACCAAAGTTGAATTGGAAACGGTGACTGATGAGGATCATATATTATATAGGCGTGCATTTAACATATTTGTATACGGGGAGAATATTACTGGATTATTGGAGTTGTAGATGTATATGGATTTAAAAACTATACTGAGCGTGATAATATTATTCGGCATATAAGCGTGACTAGCTCAACTCAAGAAGATGGAATTAAAAACTATACTGAGCGTGGTGATATTATTCACCATATAAACACGACTAAACCAGCTCAAGAAGATGGATTTAAAAACTATACTGTGCATGATGATATTATTCGACGTCTAAACATGACTAATTCAGCTCAAGGAGATGCTAATATAGGTAACAAATCCATCATTGAGAATTCACATCCAATTCGTCGTCCGTATATAAACAATAAAAATAGAGTTGGTGTTAATAAAGGAGTCATATTAGTTTATACCGTCGGGAGCAATATATCTCGAACTAGCAATTAACTAGTAAAATAATACAAAATATTGCGTCACATGATGACAAAAGAATCATTTTAGAAGATGGTATAAGCACGAGAGCTATTGGATACCAATCAGATTAGATGTTTAGGTTTTTAAAAAAATAAATTTGTATAAAATAATAATAATAAACGAATCTAAAAACTTTATCAATGACTTTTTTTTTTTCTAGAAATTTGTAATCTCTCTCTCTCTCTACATTTAGCTCTTTCACCACATGATGACAAAAGAATCATTTTGGAGGATGGTATAAGCACGAGTGCTATTGGATATCAATCAGATTAGATGTTTATGTTTTTTTAAAAAAAAAATAAATAAATTTGTATAAAAATAATAATAATAAAAACGAATCTAAAACTTTATCAATTGACTTTTTTTTTTTCTGGAAATTTGTAATCTCAAGACAAAGTAGTGCGTCAAGTTAAGTAATTTTTCCCAAATGAATTCGTCGACGTGACTGAATGTATTGTACATACAAATATATATACAGATCGAACCATATGTTAAACCCGTTGTAGTACTGTTGTTATTGAGAAGAAAAAAATTAAAAATGTATAAAATTTAAATTTCAATTACAAGAAACTGGAGAAAACCAAAATGAATACTAAAAGACGAATTAGTAAAATGGCATTTAATGCACAAAATGCTCAGGTACGTCGCCCCGCTGTTACTGGGCCTTCAATTAAAAGTTTGAATGGTGGAAAGTTCATTCCATCTGATGATCCACCAGTTATAACTGCTTGTCCATGGAACACAGTTATTATTGATACAACCATATCATTTGGAAAAACGATTGGTTATTTTAAACAATCTGAATTGAAAACGGCTATTATGAATCAACTTGGTTTTGCTGATGCACAGGTTAATTTTGAATATCGATTAATTTCATGCTCTTTATGGGCTTATAATAATCAACAAAAAACTGAATTCTTTAGAATATCAGTATATCCTTTATCGATGGCCGGAGGTAGAGGCATTGAATTAACGCGGTTAGAATCTAACGCTGTTAAAAATAAATTTGCGAAAATTGGATATCATTATCCTTTAAATCATTCATCGTTAGTATTAACTACTAGCGCAGCTGATACCGAACTTTTAGCTTTTATAGCTAGTGAAGAAGGTTGTTCAGCTTTCTTACATTATAAAATTTATTGGAGAGGTGCAAAACAGGGATTTGCTGAAACTGTTTTACGTCAGCATTTAGTTTGGATACCTATAAAACTTAAACCTTCAAAGAAGAAGGAAGATTCCGTAAGTGAATCTGGTGAACTAGTGGATGTGGCTAGTTTAATTGACGAGATGTCAATGATAGAGAAAGCGTCAGATGACGTTGAATGAAATTAATTTTTATAATAATTAAAGTTTTTATTGTTAGAGACGTTAAAATCTAACAGCCGAGTAGGATCGAGGGTACAGTTAGTATAATTTAAACAAGAGACAACTTTATAACTTCAAAACTCTTTTCAGCTAGTGGAAATAATCAAAACAAAGGAATTAAAACCTAATGAAATTCTTCTATCTTTTGACGTGGTATCGCTATTCACAAACATACCATTACTTAAAGTACTACAACTAATAAACTTACATTGGAATAGGTTAACTATATTCACAGATCTCACGAAATCACAGTTTCTTACATTAATTAGATTTTGCATTATAGAAAATAATTACTTTAAATTTAATAACACATTTTATAGACAGAAATCGGGTTTAGCTATGGGTAACCCCCTATCACCAATTTTAGCAGATATCGTAATGGAAGATTTATTCCAGTATGCTTCCACAAGAATGCCACATACACCTACACTAATTTTTAAATATGTGGACGATATTCTGCTGACGTTGCCAAAAGAATATATCGAAAGCACAAGGGTAATATTCGAACAGTATAGTACCAAAATTAAATTTACAGTAGAGATAGAAAAGGAAAAAAGTATACCTTTTTTAGATGTGACAATACATAGAGATGATACTGGGAGATTAACCACGAATTGGTTTAGAAAATCCACATCTTGAGGCAGAATACTGAATTTCCTTTCGTCTCATCCATTCAGTATTAGAAAAAATGTTGCAGATACTTTGATTAAGCGGACACTATTTCTTAGTAATGAAATATACCACAAAAATAATAAGAAAATAGTATTTGAAATGCTACAGAACAACAATTTTCCGACTAAATTAATTAAATCACTTTGGTATAAGAATGTTAGATTAATGGATAACCAACCAGATAATTCTTCATTTGATGATGATTTTGATAATTGTGATAGTTGGCCAATAGATGGTTTAATACCAACCTTAGTTTTCTATAATAGTACATCAAATTTACAAACTCACATTAAAGATAATTCAGTAATTGGATCGTTGACATATTTACATAATATTACAGACAAGGTTAAGCAGGTAATTGTAAATGACAATAATTTCACTAAAATTGGTTTAAAATGCTCCAATACTGCCAAAAAAATCTATACAAATACAAAAGATAAAATTGATAAAAATAACCAGACCAATATTGTATATCAAGTTCAATGTCAAGGGTGTGAATGCAATTATGTAGGAGAAACAAAAAATAAACTTAGAGATAGGTTAATGCAACACAAAAATAATATTAAAAATAAATCGAATTCCACTGCTCTTTCACAGCACTGTGTAAAGACCCATCACAATTTTTTATTTGATAAAACCAAAATTTTAGATCGAGAGGAGAACCATACAAAAAGAAGATTTATAGAATCAGCTAACATTATTGCAAATAAACCATACGCGGTAAATTTTAAAACAGATACATGCAATGTAAATAACACATATTACAATATATTAAATACAATTAAAAGAGATTAATGTTGAAGAATAATACATCAAAAAATCGTCACTACAATTGCAATTTTCTAGAAAATAACGGCTCAATGTTTGTTATCTTATCACATTAATTTTAAACTCATTCTCACCTTGTAGGGAAAAGTCGTAAATTACAGATCAATAATATGATGGCAATTGTACACACATACATAAAATGAACAATTTTCATATTTCACAAATAAATTTAATAAGAGAAATTCTGGGATAGATCGTGCGATTCAAAAATTTTAAAAAAAATTTTAATATGGTAATTTATAATAAGTTAATTTTAAAGATTTTGTGTTATTTATTTAATTTATATGTATATTGTTGAATTAACTTATTAATGTTTTAATAATTTTATTGTGTAAGATTAAGACATAGAATGTTTTCAACATTACAAAAAAGGTAAATTATGAATAATAATAACCGTAATTTGATGTAAAATAAGTGATAATAACTTGTGACTGTTTTTTCTAGAAAAATAAATAAAAAATTAAAAATTATACTTACTGAAGATGCCAAAATTAGGCGAAATATTTAAGATAAATAAAATGTTATGAATATAAAAAAAATTTATTTTTAATTATGCTGATAATGTGAGAAAAATAAAAAATTTTAAATAAAAAATTTAAACGGACATGTGCGATTAGTATGCGAATCCAAAAAAAAAAATGAAGGGCGACCATTTAAGAATATAGTACAATACGAATTAATAAAGATAATGGATTTGACATGATTTCGCCAGACATACTATTGAATTATTAATTTGGGTTGAATTAAAATATGCAATTCAACCTCCAATATTTTTTAATAGATTTGGTCTGAATTGTGAATTTATTTATTTATTTTTTTTTTTTTCATATATATATATAATATATATAGGACAACCATTTAAGAATATAGCACAATACAAATTTTGTGTATTATCTTTATGCAAATCTAAAACTTTAACAATTGAATTTTTTCGATTCCATCTCCTTCTCTCTACATTTTAATTTGTTGTTTGACAACAAGATAAACATTTTTCTCGATTAGCGAATGTTTCTAGACGTGGATGCGGCGGTCCGGCGTTAAAAAAATGAAAACATGTGTCTTAATTTATTATGACTGACCTGGACAATCTAGACTTTATAGACTAAAGGAATAATATTTTACTATGAATTGTTATTCGTTGTATACCTTGAAGAGGTTAATAGGTTTGCTGCACCGATTTTTGTGCGGGTGATTGTATACTCACGTGTACAAAATGTATATTAAAAAGTATATCGTGACGTTGTATTCATTTAAATTTTTACGCAATATACATATAAAAATTTAAATTGTTTTTATAAATCCAAAAAATTAGGACGCCATTTAAGAATATGGCACAATATAAATTAATAAAGATGATAGATTTGACACAATTTCTCCGGACATACTATCGAATTATTATTCACACTGAATATCTGGGTGATTCTGTCACCGATATTTTTTAATAGATTTGGCCTGAATTGTGATTTTCGTATATAGAACGATCATTTAGGAATATAGTGCAATACGAAATTGATTTGTGTTGAACATATTCTTAATTGGCTTTGGCATTGAACGTATAATTTTTCATTATAACGTGTGTCATGCGCTTTACACGTATTATTAAATCGCGATTGATTGTGTGAAGAAATGCAAAAAAGAATAAAGTCATAATATAGTTTAACGTATGAACGATCTATTTTTAGCTTATATATGTATCGCTTGTAGTCCACAATTAGGATGAATAACCCGCTGATACATGTAAATCGTCATCTTATTATGTCGCAATAAATTTATTGTCTTAAATTTAACGTACATGCAAAATATAAATATACTGATGTAATTATGCTCCATCATGTTGATCGTTCATATCAATTATTAACATTAAAATTTCGAATGTTTATGTTTTCTTAGTTGTAAAATAAGAATATGACCATATAATTATACACAAGCATGTTAGTTAAGCGAACATTGCAATTATCAGCAGTAAAATTTGACAAACACATTTGGAAAATCGGATAATTGTTTTTATAAAGCAATATTTAATCAAATTACTGCTATACTGCCCGTGGCTGTGAGGTTAAGTGTGTGCGATTTGCTACTTGAAGGCTCGAGTTCGATTCTCGTCCGAGTCGGTAAAAAAAAAAAAATTTAATTTGTTACTTCGATTTCCGTGTGGGTATAAATTGTATCAAATTTAGACAATCAAAGACACAAACCAAGAATATTAGTACAATAAACTATATAGTACAATAAACTATATCTATTCTCCGCTTCTTAGCTTGTTGATATGATTCTGCCCGCCGATAGAGTTCTATTTGTACTAATTCCGCTCGTCGATAGATGGTGCTGTACTTTAATACTGATTCCACTCACCGATAGATGGTGCTATGCTATTAGTACTGATTCTACTAACCGATATGTGGCTATTAGTGCTAATTCCGCTCGTCGATAGATGGCGCTGCACTATTAGTACTATTTCCGCTCGCCGATAGATGGCGCGGTGGCATGGCGGCCATTTTGAACAAAAAGTGGCCCAGAATCCCCTTATTATCACTACTGACATGAATTAGTTTATCAGTTGGGAAAAATTTTAGATCAATTATTCAATACACCAAATCTATACAAATATAATCACTTATGGTTTATGAATACTAAATTAACTACCAACTCAAGGTTACATCCGCCAGATGAGCGTTAGTACACCAATCATTTCAGAGGGATGAAAAGGATGAGACAAAAATTGTGGACATGGATAACTATCTGTTTAATCAAACCAAACATTATGCCAGTTAAATAATTTACTGAGCCAAGGTGACAATTAGGTAACTACCATTCACTACACATGGCAGTAGTTAAAAAATAAAAAAGAAGTAAAAACAAATTTGGGATTCTAAGTTACCGGAGAACAATGCAGGATTATGCGTAGATTTAATCGCATTACAGCTATTGACCTAGTCAAATTGACCTAATTAAAATATTGACCTAATTAAATAAGTACTACAACAAAGATGGAGTGCGGAGGACAACCTTGCTGTTCCACCGAAAGAGGAGGAGGCCGTAATTCATTACCAGCCGAAAACTCTGCAGCGAATGAGTAGACAAGCGATTCTGGAGAATGGCTTATTCTCTGGACTAGGGGCGGAGAATTATCCGGCCATATTAATTCAAGAGTTAGCAGCAGATGTCGTGGCTGCTACGAAACTGTACAGAGTGTTCTGTACAATGGAAGACAGCTTGTGCGCTCAGTGTTTGTGGGGCAAAATGATCGAACTCTGTGATGTAGAAGCTGATGATGAGTTCGATTTCGATAGGATGATCGAAATGTTGAACGACGAGCACTATTAGTACTACTTCCGCTCGCCGATAGATGGCGCGGTGGCATGGCGGCCATTTTGAACAAAAAGTGGCCCAGAATCCCCTTATTATCACTACTGACATGAATTAGTTTATCAGTTGGGAAAAATTTTAGATCAATTATTCAATACACCAAATCTATACAAATATAATCACTTATGGTTTATGAATACTAAATTAACTACCAACTCAAGGTTACATCCGCCAGATGAGCGTTAGTACACCAATCATTTCAGAGGGATGAAAAGGATGAGACAAAAATTGTGGACATGGATAACTATCTGTTTAATCAAACCAAACATTATGCCAGTTAAATAATTTACTGAGCCAAGGTGACAATTAGGTAACTACCATTCACTACACATGGCAGTAGTTAAAAAATAAAAAAGAAGTAAAAACAAATTTGAGATTCTAAGTTACCGGAGAACAATGCAGGAGAATCCCTAAACTGTTAGATTTTGTAGTTTTATCTAACGCGATGTCTAAATCGTAATTTTAACTGATTTAAAAGAATTTTCAAGTTTCATCCAAAATTTTAACTTGTATTTCTTTATATTTTTCTTTGCTTCGGTTAATTTGTTTACCGGAGTCAAATCTTAATGAATTCTACTTCTCTTTATTATTTTATTCTCTTTGTTTACTTTAAAACAAATTAAAATTATTTTTAATTGATTTTATTATTTTCTATTTGTTTCAGGATTATACGTCAAAGCAGCTATTGACCTAGTCGCCGTGAAAAATAGCGAATCATAAGCGAGATTCTTTTGTGCAAATAAACTAGTTGCAACATTCTTTTAATAATAATAAAAATATAATTTAAATTATAATTTATTGTGTTTGTTTTTACGTGAAGATTGCGATATATTCTGCTTCAACAAAGCGGTTATTCAAGCATAGATTCATGTCTGGAAATCCCACGCCATACCATAAGCATCTTGTATTTTCACAGCAACGTCAAGGCGATAAAATAACAAATGTTGCGACTGACGGCCATCTAGGTACGAGGCAAATGGAAGCCCATCAAGAAATCAGCCATCGCCCTCACATTAGCGTTAAACCCAGGCCATCAACATTACATTCCTTTATGGAAAATTATTATATGTAAACTATTTAAATAAAGAAATATATTTCTAACCTTTATGGTTGTTATGGTTTTATGGTGTTTAATTACACTACAAAGTTATTTAAATACAAGTAAAGCAAGTTTAAATAAAAAAATAAATAAAAAATGAACAACGTAATCTTGGAGAACGTCTACCAGGTAGTACCAATAGAAGTACTACAACAAAGATGGAGTGCGGAGGACAACCTTGCTGTTCCACCGAAAGAGGAGGAGGCCGTAATTCATTACCAGCCGAAAACTCTGCAGCGAATGAGTAGACAAGCGATTCTGGAGAATGGCTTATTCTCTGGACTAGGGGCGGAGAATTATCCGGCCATATTAATTCAAGAGTTAGCAGCAGATGTCGTGGCTGCTACGAAACTGTACAGAGTGTTCTGTACAATGGAAGACAGCTTGTGCGCTCAGTGTTTGTGGGGCAAAATGATCGAACTCTGTGATGTAGAAGCTGATGATGAGTTCGATTTCGATAGGATGATCGAAATGTTGAACGACGAGCACTATTTCACTTGTATTTTCAAATTTAATAGATATAATTAAGAAAAGAAAGAGGAGACGGCAGTAATTCGTTACCAACCGAAAGCTCTGCAGAGGATCACTAGACAAGCGATTCTGGAGAATGGTTTATCCGAGAGACTAGGGGCGGAGAACTATCCGGCCATTTTAATTGATGAGTTAGCAGCAGATGTCGTAGCAGCAACGAAACTGTACATAGTGTTCTGTACAGTGGAAGACAGCTTGTGCGCTCAGTGTTTGTGGGACGAAATGATCGAACTATGGGATATAGAGAATGATGATGAATTCGATTTCGATAGGATGATCGAAATGTTGAACGACGAGCACTATTTCACTTGTATTTTCAAATTCAATAGATATAATTAAGAAAAGAAAGAGGAGACAGCAGTAATTCGTTACCAACCGAAAACTCTGCAGAGGATCACTAGACAAGCGATTAATAAATTTTATTTTTATATGCGCGCAAGGTCAGTAAATTCTATATATTTCTATAAGAAAATATAGAGAAAAAATTTACAGCTGTGTTATAGTATTCTATTTTGTTTTCATTTAGCTAATCTCATTTTATAATCAAATGAGCGTGCATATATTCTTATGTAAATTGCATATAATTGACAGCAATAAAGAAAAACTATTATTTCGTCATGAATAAAATTGTTGCATCATCAAATTGAATTGCCATACATTTTAATATTCTAAATAATTAAATTTGTAACATCATATGGCATATGTATGCAAGGTCAGTAAACTTAATTCTTATTCTATATATTTCTATAAGATAATATGGAGAGAGAGTTTACTACTGTATGTTATCATTTTATTTCATATTCATTCATCAATCTCATACTTAATATCGCTTTCTCATGAAATCTTATACATATACATACATATGTACTTAATTGTCAGCAACAGGGGAAAAAATATTAATGATATTGTTCGTATTAACAATTAGATATTTTCATATTTAGTTTTTATGTTTTGTTTCAGATTTTATGATTAGAGTTGACTATATTATACTGATGTTAAATCATCCTACGTTTTAATTAACCTGAACAATTTATTTGTTTTTAAAAAATGTATCTTTTAGATCATATGCTCGCGCAAGGTCAGCGATCTCAATATCATATGCTAAATTATGTTTCTATGCGAATATTGGAGAAAGAGAGCGAGAGTTTAATCGATCTCATTTTTAATACGTCATACTTAATATCGTTTTCTCATGTAACTCGCATACATATAGATATTCATAGCTATTTACTTAATTGTCAACAACGAGGGGAAAAATAATAATAATGTTGTTCATTAATGTATATACATTTTCATATTTAGTTTTTATTATTTTGTTTCAGATTTTATGTTTATAATGTTTTAAAGTACAATTTTAATTTTAACGAAATATGAATTCATGTTTTTGTTGTTGTTACATTAAGTGAGAGTTGACTACATATACTATACTGACGTTGAATCATATATTTTAATTAATCTAAACAATTTGTTTTATTTTTAATAACAGTATCTTTTTAAGTCATATCGCGCAAGGTCAGTTATTTTAAAATCATATTTTTAATATATCATACATATCTTGAGAGTGAGAGAAGATTATGCGTGTTATCTGCAATAAATTAATTTACGCTCCTTATGTAATTACAATGTACTCGTATACAGTTTAGGGTTTCTACTCACTAGTTAAAATATGTTAAATTTCAGAGAAAATATATTTTCTGTATAAAGAAAAGTTACTCACAGTTTTAAATACATATTTTATGCAAAGATCTTTTATTCTCTTTGCTGTTCTCTCTCTCATTGTTGATGTTTATATAAAAGCTACTCTCGACTTATTTTATGTACAAATCTTTTTATTCTCTTTGCTTTTTCTCTCTCTCTCCTAGTTGAAGTTTAATCTCTGCAGTTTATCTCTCTCTCTTCGATGACGTTTATATGAAAAGATACCAAAAAAGCAATTTTGGGCCTTCATGTAAAATCCCATACGATTTTGCGCTGGAAACCTCATAGCTTATCTACTCTGGAGAATGGTTTATCCGAGGGACTAGGGGCGGAGAACTATCCGGCCGACTCGTGGGAAAATCTTTCAATTAGTGAAAAAAACTTAATTGATAAATATTAAGTCTAATTAATTTATTGATTGCAATTTTTCGATTCTAATTTGTTGCAATATGATAACAATTCTGTTGCACATTCTTTGCATATAGAGATATTTTAACAATGGTTCATTGTAATTTTGTGGTATAAAACGGTTGTAAATCTCATTATGTGTTTAATTACATTTCAAAGTTTATTTAAGACGTTTTTAAAATCAGAATATTTAAAAAAAAAATTAAAATGAACGGTTATCAGGTAGTACCCATAGAAGTGCTTCAACAAAGATGGCGTCAAGAGGAGGAGATGCTTGTCGTACCACCACCAGTAGAAGAGCCAAAAATTATTCTAAATCAACCGAAAACTCTCCAAAAAATCATAAGGAAGGTGATTCTGGACAATGGAATATGCATGGCGTTGGGACCGGAAAAAAACAATTTTTATCATTCTACTCTACTTTTAGAATGTGTATTAGTCGGCGTTATTCAACAATTCGATTGGAGTTGAAAGAGATGACCTCAGATAAGAATTTTTCTTCAAGATTTGTGTTTCTTTGTTTTGATTTTGTTCACTTCCTTTCCAGGTATATTGGTGAGTTTTGCCGGTCCCGAACACAAGAATCAAATTTTTTGATTTCTCGCTTAATAATGCATGACATTTAAATATTTTGTGCGGTTTCTACATAATAATTAAAATACAAAACAAGTAAGGTCGGACTGAGGCAACTCAGCCGAACCTTACAATTGTTATATTTTTTATAGCGAAAGAAAGCAAATTTCTTAACTACTCGCTTAATAATTGTAACATAATAATTAAAATACGGTTTCTGTTTTTGCGCCATGTTAATAAATTGATCAAACGGATATAATTACCAGATGTCTTAAGGATTACGCGCAAAAATCACATCATCACATCAAGGAAATCGTTTAAGTCACGAAATATAGGTACGTGAGATTTTTTTTTGTCTTTATTTTTGTTTATTTGGATTTTATTTTCCTCCGCCCGGGTTGGTTCTCACGGTGCCATTCCGTTGAGTCATGTGACTGATCCAGCAGATTACATGCACAGGTAATTTTTTCCCGTTTTTTTATTGTGATTAGTGGTCTGATAAAACACATTGTGTCCCAAACGTTGTAATGTCATCCTGTTCCTTTCATAAAGTATTCACGGCTAAATCAAGGTCTCGTTTGCCCCTCTAAATGTCAGTTTCATTTTTCGGCCGTTTAAGACAGCTTATGACAAGGCTTCTCAGTTATGGATGAGAAATCATCCTGGGCGAAAAGTGATGATAGATAATATAGCTGGTCTTTGCAGATTGGCGATTGACAAGGCTGCCACTTCTGGCAGCATCGCACACGGTTTCAGTGCTATTGGATTTTGACCTTTTAACCCAGAAATTATTAAAGATTCTGAATCAAAGAGCTGTAAATAACCGGCTGTCAAAAGTCTACATGCTTGTTTATTTGGTTGTCATATGACTGCGCTTGTTATGTTTAAAAATTTTGTACAAGGACCACATTTGAGAAATTTTGTTATTCGTAGATCAGGTGAAGTTACTGAACAAAATTGGCAGAATTATGTAGCTGAAAATTTCTTAAGAAATGTAAGTAGAATTATGTCATCCTATCCAAGATTACGATCATTAATCGAAACAGATTTACCGAAACTTAATCATACAAAGACATTATTAACATATTTAGGATGACTAGGTAGTGTTCATTTTATTGAAAACTTCTTACGATCAGGAGAAAAGTTAATCACATTATTGTACGGGAATCTGTAAACTTTATGCTTACGTTTAGAAGATTGTTTGATATTTATTGACCTTCTGTTTCTTATTTACGTTTAATAACACCCACATTTACCCAATTGAACATAAATCATTGGCCTAATTTAAACTATGTTGCAACTTTGTAGGCTTCTCAAGTTCAGGGTGTAAATCTTGATTGTAGATTGCTATCAAGAATTATTGATGAAGATTTTTATGTTGATGATCAACAAGTGCAACATTATAATTTCATTAGAGATAATTTGACATTTATAACATATGATTTACATCTCAATGCTCGAATTATGGTTGATGAACCACAAAGGTTAAGAGAAGCTATAAATGTTGCTCCTGATCCTGAATTACTTGTTGATTATGAGCAGCTTGATGAAATTGCTGCTCCAATATTTTTGGAAATTCAATATAAAATAAAATTTTTATTGTTTTTAGTAAATGGTGGGAGGTAATTTAGTGGTTTCGAAGCACCTAATTTTATATAAAAAGTGGTCGAAAATCACTGAAGGGATCATTTCCAGTTTGGAGATTCCGGTTTGGATCATCCAGGTACTGGATTTTTCTTTGGTCCTCTTAAAATAACGGGAACGTCACCCATTAACTTAAGGGAATTTTTTCGTGATATCAACGGCAGCATAGGTCAAATGTGTACGGTATATGTAATGTACGGTCCGCTAATTAAGTATTATGCTTTACAGTCTGGGTCTGGTTTAAAGCCAGCTAATTTGCCATGCTCAAGGAGCACTTTTACATATCAAGCAGTAGCAGAAGATACTGCTGCATTTGTTGCTGATGGAAGCGGGATTATATTATGGAAAAATGGAGCTGCAGAGCAATGTGTGATACCTCCAGTGTTAAATGGAACGGTGAATTATACTGATGTTCAACGTGCAACTTATATAGGCGTCAATCATGTAGAGGCTGACTTACAATTAATGACCATGACAGTGAATGGTTCTTTAGGCCTTATTCCAGTTCAGGGTTAGTAGTAGTCCAGACACTTGAGGTGACCTACTTTTTATCTAGGTCAAGGTCAAATTATCTAGGTCAAGGTCAAAGTCAAGGTCAAGGTCAAAGTCAAGGTTAAGGTTACAGGTCAACTTTTTTTTTTTTTTTTTTTTTTTTATCTCCGACATTGACCTTGACCTAAATTTTATTAAAACAAAAAAAAAATGCAAAATTATTTTACTATTATGCAGACAGTTTTCCTGGAAATATAATATGTAATTATGCTGATAAGAATTTTATGAAAAAATGCAAGCGTTCTATTGTTGTACATATGATACATTGTAATTATGCTGATAAGAATTTTATGAAAAAATGCAAGCGTTCTATTGTTGTACATATGATACATTGTAATTATGCTGATAAGAATTTTATGAAAAAATGCAAGCGTTCTATTGTTGTACATATGATACATTGTAATTATGCTGATAAGAATTTTATGGGAAATATATTTTATTACTATTGTTGCATATATGATACATTGTTATACTTAATTATGATGATAAAGAATTTTATGAAAACTACAGGTGTTATCGGTGAAATTAATTATTTTGCATGGCATTAAATAGGAAAATATGTTTAATGTTACATTGTTGCATGCAGATAAAAATTCTAAGTAAAATGTAACGAATTTATAATCAATTTATCACAATAATTATTATTATGATTTATGTATAAAAGGATTGAAAATTTCATTATATGTTTAATTACAAAATTTACTTAACATCAATAAACAGTTAATTTAAAATAAAAACAAAAAAATGAGCTACGTAGATGAGAAACATTTGTATAAAGTAGTACCTATTGAAGTACTTTAGTACGAATTTAGCAAAGATGGGCTGTTTCCGAGGAGATGCTGGTCGATTCACCAATAGAGGAGACCACTGTAATAATACACCAGCCTAAAACCCTTCAGAGTATTACAAGAAAGGTAATTATTGACCACGAAACATTCTGGGGGATACAAGCCGATAACTATCCAGCTATTTTAATGAAAGAGTTGGAAGCTGATATGTTGGTAGAAACGATACTCTACAGAGTGTTCTATACAATGGAAGACGGGTTGTGCGAAATATGTATGTGGGAGGACATGTTCGAGCTATTGGACCTGGAAAACGAAGAGTACGATTTCGAGAGTATGATCGAAATGTTAGACGATGACCAGTATTTCGTCTGTTATTTTAAATTCAATAAATATCTTAACCGTTCCTATTTCGATCTGACATGTAATCAATGTGGCGGTTTGTTTTTATCCGTGAATACGAACACCAGGAAAGTAGAGAGCAGCAAATGACTGGTTTTGAGGCGGGGCTAGCGTTCCTAAATAAATATACGTTATTCAAGGAAAACTATTGATTAATTGTAATTTATAAAAATAAATATATATTTTTAAAAACTTTATTTTCTTTGTTTCTTTTAATTTTCTCAAACAAAAATTCAGGTATAAGTACAACTGAAAAGTGTGTAATTCGTTAGTTTTACTTGAGTAACAAAATGGAAGATAGGCACAAGGATGTTATAATAAAAAATCTTACATCATTATGTCAAGTGTTAAAATTTGAAAAGTTCGCAATAAAATGTCTGGATAAAAATATTATTTCACGAAAAATGTTAGATATCATTGAAAGACAGCCAAAGGATCAACAATTGGAGGAATTACTAAGGAAAATAACGTGTCGTGGTCCAGATGTATTTGTAAAATTTCTAGATATATTATTGGAAGAGATAAGTGAATTAATAAAAATTTGTACAGAGATGTGTAATATTTGAACAATATATTTCTGAAACATATAAAAGGAAGTGTTTTAATTATTAGTATCATTCCCTGATTGAAGCGTAATCCATGTAACCTTGACTTTGACCTTGACCTAGATAATTTGACCTTGACCTAGATAAAAAGTAGGTCACCTCAAGTGTCTGGACTACTACTACTAGGGTTCAATTGATTTTAATAGACCAGTAGCCATAGACCCGCGTAGCCAATGCCAGTTTGAATGAACGGTCTGACGAGATTAACCCGTGGTGAGATAAGAAGAAAGATGAGAAAAATAAGTTTTATTTTGAACTTGATCCTACTCTCATATTTACAATAGATTTCATTGTTTAAGTTTAAATAGGTCAACAGTGATTTCACTCTTTATCTAATTAAACCTCTTTATTTATTACATTTTATAATTCACTATGTCTTTATTTACATTCATTATTTTTTATATTGTGTTAAAACAAAGTTCAGGATATGAGCATTATTCTTTTACTATTCCTAATCCAAAGGTCATGGATTGGAAGAAAATAAATCATACACACTTAGAATGTCCCGAAATGGTTCCATGGAATACTACCAAATTAAAAGCATCACTTACATCTGGACAAATCCCTGTTTTTTCAGAGAAGAGAGAAAATATAATTCAAGGTTTCCTATGTCATAAATTGATCTATGAAGTTCAGTGTGATGAAGGGTTTTTTGGAGGAATTTCTGAAGTTAAGACAATAAAGAATGAGGTAGTAAAGTTATCTGAATGCATTGCAACGTTATAGGATCATAATCTAGGATTTGTATCTCAACCATTTTTCCCTGCTCCTAGTTGTGTCTGGATGTCAACTAATTCTGTATCCAAAGAATTTGTATTGTTAGAGCCTTTTGATGTTGAATTCAATCCATATGATAATTCTTATATCCACAAGATTTTTCAATCTGGTGTTGTGTAATATTTTAATCAAAACAAAAATAAACACAAACGATCTAACTAGAATTATATAAACTCATATTTCAATGTCATGGAATGCATGAAAATAAAAATATTATAAAATACTTACATAGAACCCACAATAAGTTTTGGAACATAAAAAGTAGTAGTGGGGCTGTGTTGGAGATAAACTATAGGATAAAAACAAGCATTAGTCATCTTGCAACTCGTGGGAAAATCTTTCAATTAGTGAAAAAAACTTAATTGATAAACGTCTAATTAATTTTTCGATTCGCATGATCAGGAATTAAGAAAATATATTTAAATACTACAGATGCACAATGTTTTACAAAGCATTACACAACCAAACTAAACTAAAGCAAGTTTAAGTAAAAAATAAAAATGAACAACTTAATATTGAACTATGTCTACCGGGTAGTACCGATCGAAGTACTACAGCAAAGATGGGCTGCGGAGGCCAACCTTGCTGTTCCCCCCGAAAGATGAGGAGGAGGAGGAGGTCGTAATTCATTACCAGCCGAAAATTCTGCAGCGAATGAGTAGACAAGTGATTCTGGAGAATGGCTTATCCTCTGGACTAGGGGCTGAGAATTATCCGGCCATATTAATACAACAATTAGCAGCAGATACCGTGGCTGCTACGAAACTGTACAGAGCGTTCTGTACGGTCGAAGACAACCTGTGCGCGCCCAGTGCTTGTGGAGTGAAATGGTCAATATGTGGGATGTCGAAGATAATGAGGATGAGTTCGATTTTGACAGTATGGTCGAAATGTTGAACCCAGAACATTATTTTACCAGTATTTTTAAATATAACCAATATAATTGCCCTTTCATTTTTGAAATTCAATGAAAATATTTTCTAATAAGGGAATACGTGATTCAAATTAACTTGTAAACTATTTAAACGCAACAACTCTTGTGAATTAAGTTAAACATACGATCAATTCGTGTAGTGCTGTTTTCCAGTAGAATTAAAGTGATAGCTGTATTGCTAAACGGAGGTTGAATTATTATATTACTAATAATAAAGTGCATAATTTAAAGTTATTCAATTGACCCTACTTAAAACGTGCTAGAACTCAAAACAAACCAAAACATCCAAGTGAAAAATGCATGTCTGTACATTGTGTGCATCATCTTTTAATAGTAAACAAGCTCTGGACATCCATCAAGCGATGACTCATAGCGTTACACCAGAGTATCTATGTAATAAATGCGGTGTTGGCTTTATGGTGGATTCGAACAGAAAGCGACATGAGCTTAAATGTGAGAAGTACAAATGTACTAAATGCAAGCATGAATTCCAAAATCAATACAATGTTTCGAGACACGAAGAGGTCTGTGGAGAGGAGCCACAATACAAAAAGACTAAAAGGGAACCGTCGATAAATAACTTACTAGCAATGCCACATAATAAGGATGGATTAGCAGAATATAAAACTGTTTTTGAGAATCGCTTAAAGTCCTACTTTTTACGATGTGATGAATGTCAGGATATAAATTCATTCCTTCAAAAATCAAAAGATTTGATTGTATACATTCTTCTAAAACAATTGGCTGAACACAAATCGATTAAAATGAATTTAGTAATTGAGTGTCTTTTTTCTAATGTAAATGAGGAGAAATGTGATCGAGCTTTTAAGACAGCAAATAAAATTATTCTAGAAGATTCGGATTTGGACGATATCTTAGAAGTATCATTTAAAAAACTGGCAACTGAAATGGAGGAATCACAGTTAAAAAATAGTGGATGCCTGTTGCTAGGTGTTGATGGGCTCAGAGTTCGAATAAACAAATACAATCCTTTTCGAGGAAGTACTTATATTCCACTTCCGAATGAAATTGCTCGACGAAATGCATGTGTAAATGTACAAAATAACGATGAAAAATGTTTTGCTTACAGTATATTAGCAAAATTTTGTGATAAAAACCCCCAAAGATCTAAAAAGTACTTGGAATTGATGAATAAATATGATTTCTCATGCATATCGTTTCCTACACCTTTAGATGACATCAAAAAATTTGAGAAAATCAACAATATAAGTATTAATGTTTACGGACTCACAAAACATGAACAAGTGTATATATTAAAAATGTGTGATGTCGAAAAAGCCGATCATCGGGATTTATTACTTATTGACAATAATGAAAAGACTCACTATGTCTATATAAAAAACTTTGAGAAGCTTGTGAGAAGACAAATAACCAATCATAAAGATAGAATAGCTATATGCAAGCGTTGTCTCACTCATTTTGACAGTCAGCATGACAAAACAAAGGACTCTAAACTCGAAGAGCATATGATTTGGTGCCGAAAAAATAGACCGGTTCGAATAGAAATGCCAACGAAAAAGCCAATCGTCGAATTTGAAAATGTGGGACGGATAATGCGTGTCCCCTTCATAGTATACTGCGATTTTGAATCGATCTTAAAACCTGTGGTGGGATGTCGACCAAATGATGAAGAATCATATACAATAAAATATCAACGGCATGAAGTAATGAGTTATTGTGCTTATCTGAAACAGACGAGTGAACTAGAAGAAATGAAATTACCACTAACTACCGAGCCGGTTATTTATCGAGGTCCAAATGCATCAAAGCATCTATTAGCATACTTGAAAGACGCTGCTGAAAAAATTACAATAATTTATAAATCGAATAAGCCTATGACTGCGCTTACAACAAATGAGGAGAAGATTGCATTTGAAATGTGTAAAAATTGTTTTATGTGTAATAAAGAATTTAGAGCTATTGATATAAAAGTTCATGATGTTTGAAGTTTAAAGGTTACCTTTTTGCGGAATTCATGATATATTTAAGGTTACTATATTATGAGAATTATTATATATCATCGGAAAAACCGATCGATTGATTTACTAATTAATGTACATATTCATTTATTATGAATAAATTATTGCCGGATCAATGATTATATTAACCCGCGGAATTTATAATTCATTTCTGGTGAAAACGTATTATCATAAATTATTATGGGGTCAATGATTATATTAATCTGTGGAATTTATAATTAATTTCTAGTAAAACTTATTATCATTTATTATCAAAATAAAATTATATATTCATAAACTATAGTATATATGTATATACAATCCATTAAATATTAAAATCATTAGTATATCCAATACTGTAACTATAATAATTCATATACAGCTATATTTAAAATGTCTCTTAAATCGGTCTTTAAAATATTAACTATAATATGTTTGTATACAAGCGTAGGCGGTGAAATGGTTGTTAATAAATTTTATAAGAGACAGTCTGATGATGTACTATTAGCTCGAATCGTAAATTCAACTAAAATAAGTGACACACCTGAAAATCATATTTTAGTATTTACCTGGGCAGGCAATAATGAACATTTTACTCAAATTTCAATTAGTATATCGAGCGACGTAAGTATAAATTAAAATATATTATTTTCTAATATTTAAAATTGATTAATCAACAGTTTACCAAAGTTGAATTGGAAACACCTCAGGATGAGGATCATATATTATATAAGCGTGCATTTAACATATTTGTATACGGAGAGAATATTACTGGATTATATGGAGTTGTGGATGTATACGGATTTATAAACTATACTGAGCGTGATGATATTATTCGGCATATAAACATGACTAACTCAACTCAAGAAGATGGATTTAAAAACTATACTGTGCATGATGATATTATTCGACATCTAAACATGACTAACTCAACTCAAGAAGATACTAATATGGGTAAGAAATTCATCATTGAGAATTCATATCCAATTCGTCATTCATATATAAACAATAAAAATAGAGTTAGTGTTAATAAAGGAGTCATATTAGTTTATACCATCGGGACTCGGGAGCAATATATCTCAAACTAGCAATTAACTAGTAAAATAATACAAAATATTACGCCTGTTGGTTTATAAAATTTAAATTGTATAGATCTAATTGTTAATCTATAAAATTTAGAATGTAATATCTTACATTGATTCGTCCAAGATGTTTGATGTGTTACAATTATTTCATAATAGAGTAAATGATTCACTTGACAACATATAAAATTTATATTTATATATATGTATATATATATTATGTTTATTTCTGTTTTCCTTATATATATATATATGAAAATATAATGAATTTAAAGGCCAAGATCAATTTGTTAAATGATTCCATCTCCAAAAAACAATATCTATTGTATTATGAGAAAAATCCTGTCATGAATTGCAATGCTGTTTTAAAGGAAGGTCAGGAGGTAGAGCAACCAGATCCTCAGGATATAGATAAATATCTTGATGGATGGGATAGACAGTTCACATACTGGGAAGATCATGACATCCCACAAATAACAGATCAATCTTTAACCCAATTTCTAGTTAGTGCGTCTTTCCAAGGATTTAATGCAAAGGAAATGCGGAAAACAATAGACATAACAAACATTAAAGCATCAGAAATTGTCAGAATAATAATGATTATGTTCATGAGAGGAACTAATGTAACTAAATTACCTGATTTGGTTTCACAGGAGTGTAAACCATTTGTTGAAGGGGTAATTAGGACATTAGTTTTACAATCAAACACTAAAGTCTTCAAAAAAGCAGTAAGATTGCCAAGATTGGCTTCATGTTATCCATATTCATGTTACTTCATGTTATATATATATATATATATATATATATATATATATATATATATATATATATATATATATATATATATATGTAGAACAACCATTTAAGAATATAGCACAATACAAATTTTGCGTCAAATCTATCGCGCCATGTACTATTCGAGCTATGTGGCTTTCTACGTATGCGGAATAATTTCTAAGTAGTCCGTCTTCAATATTATCGGGTGTAATATGCGACTAGTGCGCTTGATTACTATATATCATAAAATGTTTACGAATTAACGTCGAGCTGAAAATTAACTGCATCGATTTTTGACAAGTGATTGTGTACTCACGCGTACAAAATGTATATTAAAAGGTACATCGTGACGTTGTATTCGTTCAAATTTTTACGCAATATGCATATAAAAATTTAAATTGTTTTTATAAATCCAAAAATTTAGGACATCCATTTAAGAATGTAGCACAATACAAATTAATAAAGATGATAGATTTGACACAATTTCTCCAGACATACTATCGAATTATTAATTTGTATTGTGCTACATTCTTAAATGGTTGGCCTGAATTATGATTTTTTTTTTTTTTTTTCATATATAGAACAGCCATTTAAACATTTATTGAACATATTCTTAAATTGACTTTGGCATTGAACGTACGATTTTTTCATTATTCATAACGTGTATCATGCACTTTACGCGTATTATTAAATCGCGATTGATTGTGTGGAGAAATGCAAAAAAAAAAAAAGAATAAAAGTCATAATAGAATTTAACATACGAACGATCTATTTTTAGCTTATATATGTATCGCTTGTAATCCACAATTAGGATGAATAAACCGCTGATACATGTAAATCGTCATCTTATTATATCGCAATAAATTTATTGTCATGATTTAACGTACTTGCAAAATATAAATATACTAATGTAATTATGTACCGTCATGTTGAACGTCCACATCAATTATTAACATTAAAATTTCGAATGTTTATGTTTTCTTGGTTGCAAAATAAGAATATAGCCATATAATTATACACAAGCATGTTAGTTAAGCGAACATAGCAATTATCAACAGTAAAATTTGACAAACACATCGAACATTTGGAAAATCGGATAATTGTTTTTTTATAAAGCAATATTTAATCAAATTACTGTAATACAGCCCGTGGCTGTGGGGTTAAGTGTGTTGCACATTGCGATTTGCTACTTGAAGTCTCGAGTTCGATTCTAGTCCGAGTCGGAAAAAGAAATTTTTAATTTGTTACTTCAAATTCCGTGTCGATAAAAATTGTATCAAAATTGTGGACAATCAAAAACACAAACCAAGAATATTAGTACAATAAACTATATCTATTCTCCGCTACTTAGCTTGACAATGTGGTTCTACCCACCGATAGAGTTCTATTTGTACTAATTCCGCTCGCCGATAGATAGTGCTGTGCTATTAGTACTAATTCCACTCACCGATAGATGGTGCTGTGCTATTAGTACTGATTCCACTCGTCGATAGGTGGCCATTAGTACTAATTCCGCTCGTCAATAGATGGCGCTGCACTATTAGTACTACTTCCGCTCGTCGATAGATGGCGCGGTGGCATGGCGGCCATTTTGATCCAAAAGTGTGCCAGAATCCCCATATTATCACTACTGTAAGATACAGGTATTTTTGTTTTGACCGCGAGCTTGCAGGAAGCTGCTAATGATTCACTGTATAAAATCTTACTAACTGGTTGCAATTTGTGTTCAACCTTTTTTTGAGATGACTTAACTTCTGTAAGAGCATCGACACGATTTAATAAAAAATCTAGGAAGCTTTGCAGCGTCGGAAAATCCTCTTCAGCAGATTTGTATCTCCACGCCTTTCTTGTTTCATCGTCAAGTCGCTCCATTGCCATGAAAATGAGCCAAGGGTCGCGTGACTCTGCGTCCTTGCCCAGTGCTTTGAGACCTCGTACTACTTCATCTAAGTTGTTGTGAAAAGCTGTAAGGTGAACAGCGATAGCCTTGGTAATCTTAGCTTGATCTAAAAATGACTTGATGTGAGCCTAAACTATTTATTGGTTTCTTCCTGTCGTAACGTTTGGTGAGCCGCTGAATTGCTTCGATATAGCTAGCATCGTCTACCCGTAGATGGCTGATTAAGTTGTAAGCGTTGCCTTTCAAAAGTCCCTTAAGGTATTTGAATTTTTGTGCCGGTGACAATGATACATTTTCATGGACGGTAGATGAAAATATATCGTATTCAATTTTTTCAAAATTTCATCTTGAAGATATAACCACGAGGTACTGCCGCTCAAAATGGAAACATGCGTCAACCGTCGATCACTGTTGTGTCGTTTGGAGAGAATTAAAACTCGGGAAAAGAAGGTGATGATGATTTGCAGGAAATAATACCGTAAATGTCCATCAACCCGAAAATAAAATATTTCAAGAAATCAGACTATTTACTACATCCTCTTCTTGCACAATCTGCTATGAATGAGCTTTAGCTCAAAGTGGATTGTGTAAGTGAGTTTTTTTTTGTAATAAGTCACGTAAATAAGTCACGTAGAATGATTGCCATTTTTTTAGATCTCCATCAAATGTTGGCATGGTAAGAGACGGCAACTTAAAATCTGAAGTTTGGTTGACATTACCGGTAGAATCGAACGACTGCTCATGATTAGTTGGCTGATGACTTCCAGATTTCGCCCGCATTAGCGCCTGCAGTTTTGGGATGATCGCATAATATTGATCGTCAATGGTATCCATTTCCGATGGTGTGGTTGCATACAATTTATGCACATTGTCACAACGAATTTTTAGGTCATCGTAATTTAAACTTGCACCGTTTGCATCAATATAATTTTTAAGGCGAGTGAGTTGACCCTTTATAATGCCTTTCCTTTGTTTCAATTTTTCCATTTTTTTTTTATTATTGCACAAACACTTGATTAATGGCGGCTACCTGACACACGCGGTTTTGTGGTTTTATTATTTTAGTTTTTATTTTATTTAATTTTAATGCCCATATATTTTCTGTGTGTTCTCACGCTGACGTGTCAAATTTGTGTGTTACATATTTTATTCCACTGAACCAATTGACGATTGGACTGTCATGATTTGGCATGCAGAGCTTAGGGTTTAATTTAATTCCGATAGTTTCACTCTCCATATGTTTTATATGGAGAGAAATGCAGAGCCTAGGGGTTATATTATTTCCGATAGATATCGCATTTTGCAGTTTTCCAATCGTCAATTGACGATTGGAAAAGTAAGAAATGCGATACCTATCGCCCGAAAAGAAAGCTTCGTACCCATCAGAAAAACTAAGATAGCTTTGAAATAATAATCAATTTCATATAATATTTGAGTGAACGATCAAAGCTTACTTTGATTTTTTTTTTTGAAAAATGGGTACGAAGCTTTTTTTTTGTCCGACAGAGCACACGGTCCAATCGTCAATTGACGATTGGAAAACTGCATTATGCGATACCTATCGGAAATAATATAAACCCTAGGCTCTGCATTTCTCTCCATATAAAACATATGGAGAGTGAAACTATCGGAATTAAATTAAACCCTAAGCTCTGCATGCCAAATCATGACAGTCCAATCGTCAATAGGTACTAAAATACATATTAGTGTTATAAATTTATAATAGGTCGCGCGTCGATCAACAATTTTTAAATCTACATCCGGTACCATTGATTATTATATAAAAAAGGAATACTAGAATTCATCATTATTTGACGTTTCCAAATGAAATGTCAATATTGTTTGTTTCTTAAATGATTTTCAGGTTTTTGTTTTAGAAATAACATAAAATTGATTAGAATCAAAAGGTAAGAATATTAAATATAATCTATGGTCAACACTTACATAAAGCTAATTATTAACATTATTTTCAGCATTGATGTTTGTTGAAGATGAAGCCGAACAGGTCTCAAATTAAAATTACTAGAGCAATACTATTTCATGATTATAGGAATATTGTTTTTTTGAATTAATAACTTTGAATTTAATTCACATTAAAGGCTGTTAGCGAAAACTCGTGTAAATGCCTATTTTACATAAAGTGTTAAATAAAATTACTGTACCAAAAAAAAAAGGTAAATGATTTACCCGAATTTACGCCCACAGCCATAATACATTGTCGATGCTAATGTATTCTTTAATTAAGAAGATATAAACCCTTTAGCATTTTAGATTGATACTAGAGAACTCAGTTTATTTATTTTATAAATTAGATCATTCCCCGATTTGGGATAAACGAAGATTGATGTAAATTAACCATTTGTGTCTTGTTGTTTTTTTTTTACAATGGAAATATGATTAAACAAAATCTAATTTAACAAAATTAACAAAAATGTACTTACATTATGTAGATCTGAAAACAAAATTATTTAACAATAACCTCGAAATGGCACTCCGCCATTTTGTCTATCATTAATATTCAAAATGGAGGTTAATTTTATAAGACTCGTGATTTTTTGATGGTTTAGCAAAAAAGTATTTTTTAAAAAATTGCCTAAAACTTAGTTGAAAATTGACTGATTAAAATATGCTAAATTGTAATGTATATTACACATTAATTATAATTAATAAATGTATTGTGTAAATGGCAAATTTTACTGTTTTTAAATTTGTTTTTTTTTTTGTACAATCGTTTCAATGAATAATTTATCAAAATATTGTTTAATTCAGATTATTTGTTTTTTTTTAGACTTTTCTATACTTCTGTTGTTATTTTTAACAATTCTTTTTTCAAACATTTATTAATTATTTAGAAAAATTGATTTGTTTTATGTCTTAAATTTAATAAATAAAAATAATAATAAATAAAATTTTAAACTACTACTAAGTACAACAATGATAAGAATGCTCACTTTTTAATAAACAATCTGATGACGTTGACGTTGTAGATGAACTGCCGCTTTTACTATAGTTGTTGTTGTTATGTGATGGGACAGAAAATGAATGTTGAATTGATTTACATGAGAACTGTTGATGACCATTGTTTTCCTGAAAATATTTAATATGTATACAATTCAAGAATCCGGAAATTTAATTTCTGAAAATAATTAAAAAAAATATAAAGGGTTGAAAACCTCACGAGATGATCAGAACTTCGGTCTTTGGTATCTTCAAAGGGGATAGCATTCACCTGTCTTATAAAGTTAGTGTGACAGTTTTGACAGTATTGATTTCTATTTTAACCAACATTTATTTACTTATTGACGATTGGAGCATCACGGATTCCACCTAGTGGAACATTTTTAAACTGAGATACCTGATAATTTGACGTTCGAAATTGTTGTAAATAATTCCAATTTTGATCTGTAAAGACAATTTTTACTTATCGGATTGCTAATAGTTGTAAATAATTCCAATTTTGGACTATAAAAACAATTTTTAATTACCGCATTGCTAAATTTTCTTTCGTCGCATTTGTGACAAATGTCATTTTATCAGGTGCATCATTTTAACTATTGTCCTCGAGAGGCGCTTTCTTTACTTTTACAATCGTCAATACAACAGCCAAACAGATCAAAAGCTTCAGTAACATGGGTACATGCATCCAATTTAACACGAAAAATCGGAATGATATCAAAGGGCCGAATGTCGAAGGGCCGAATTTCAAAGGGCCGAATGGGTCGAAGGGCCGAATGTCGAAGGGCCGAATGGGTCCAAGAGCCGAATTTTTTTGTTTGTTTTTAAAAATATAATTTTTTAAATTTCTTGTTTTAAGGAATATTTTGTAAATGTACTAAATTTGATATTATAACTATAATTTTATTTTTATTTATGAAAAACAATATTAATTTTCCAGATGTAAATTTTCTAATAAGTTTGAGAACCTACGAATTAGAGAAGTTAGTAGACCATTGTCCACAAAATCCAAAACTCCGGTTGGGTCTGACCAAGGTTTTGTTTTACGTAAAGGATCCATCCTACAAGAGTTCTCAACAAATGAGAAATCGACCAATCCCATATTTAGTTGCAGTCATTTCACAAATTAAACTAATTCTTGTTTTTTGGTTAAAATTTTGATCCGAGTAATTGTAAGCATTTCATTAAACATTATTTAAACCGGATCAAGTGCGGAACAAAAATATCGATGGAGCAAAAGTAACTTAAAAGCGTAAACCACATGAAGGCTTTTTGTACAGCGTTAATTTTAAAATGGTGGGACCTGCAAAATTTTAGGGAGGAAGAGTTTACATACTGAAATTAGTGCGACATTCATCGAGCAAATCCTAATGTTGTATCTTTGGCATAGATGACTACGAACCCAACAACAGTTACTGAACGGTAACGAAAAAATTTGAAGAAAAAAATTTCATGCTACAAGATTATACAACGACAATCCCAAGATGCAGAACAACCTCCACGTAATCATTGTCGAGAAACTATAGTAAAAACAACCATTCACACCGGGAATATGGAATCTTGCCACTAAGTGATCGATGCGAGATAAAATGGAATGTGTGTATAGCGGTACGAAAGACTGAAGATCGGTGCGTCAAACGATCAATATTGGTGGTCAACTTCGTGTTGGACCCTTCTTGACGAGAGCGGCGAGGGCTTTATAAATGATTCGTCTTTTCGGGGATCATCATACATTTTGGGATACGCCCCCTTCCCTATTACAACAATTTATAATCGTTAAACTGAATTTTGTCCATTTTTATTCACACATTTAACGATAAATTTATATTTGCAGTTACATATGCACTGGCAGAATTAGAGCATATCATAACATCCTTTCACGAATTTGGCTATGGTTGAATATAAATAACTCTTCGTCGGTTTGCCTACCGCAGACTAAATATAGTGATTGTAAAGGACCGGTATCAATTAGCTATTGCAAATAATCAGATAGACCAGTTTCATTAAACTGGAGGTTTTGAATGTTGCTCAGAAAAGTTCGTCGCCGTAGTAATAAGTATAATGTGGTAACTACTATGCTGTACGAACGATTTTCACACTCCAATCACCATAGTCATCTTTTATGAAATTTGGTTTTCTACTTTTCTTTTAAAAATGATTTTTGTTAAGAGCTGACTACGTTTCTCTGAATAAATTTCTGGTCAATTCGGATTAGAACTTTCTTCTGTGTATGTAAACCTTGAGAAGCGGCGTAACGAACTTCACTCTAACTATACAGGGAGTTCAATGTTATTTTCCTTTCAATGAAACTCGAATGGGGTTTTTAATTTTTAAATGATTTCCTATAATAACTATTGCTGTGTTTTTTATATATCTCGATAGATAGATATAAATTACCTCCAGACTTTCTCTATTTTTGTGGTTGAATTGCAAATAATTCAGTTTAACTTTATCCAATAGGACTTTTTACGCTACATTTTATCGTTTTTAATTAATTTCCTTGACAAGGATTAATTTCCTTGATTTCCTTTTAAATTTAACAAATAGCCATTATGCGTCCAACATTAAATGATTTTGTGAACTATAATACTGAGAAAAAACAGAAATGAACCATACTGGCATTTATTCGAATCTATCAATATTATACAATACCATTACAACATTTGTATGCTTATAACTTTTATAAGGTTTTGAGAATATTTTTAAAAAGCAGAGTGGTGGTCAGCATAGTTAAAAACGATTTCTAGATTTTAACAGAAATATTTTTTTTGCATTCCTATATAGATTTTGGGCCGTACATTACGACAAAAATAATACGTATCACCCTTAAAATTGAAAAAACACCCCATCTTCACCCCTTTTTCATTATTTTACAAATTTTAAGACTTCATTAGGTCGAAACTAAGAAAACGTTTTAACGTTGAGTTTTCCACTTAAACAAATATTTTCGTCCCAGCTTTTGTTACGTTTGCCTATTGTCGAGATATAACTAAAAATACAAAGCACGGCGAAAGCAAATCGGCCAAAATTTATGAGACGTTACCAGCTAGCAAGAGCGCAACTCACCAGAACCATTCGTAGTACATATGTATGTATATCATTTTTTGTCACATAAGCGATTTTGTTTTTTCTTTTTTCAAATACAATAAAAACAAAATCATTTTTGCAACTTTATATTTTATTTTATAACTTTTTGTTGGTGATACATAATTTAACAGACAATTTTTTCATGTATCAGAAAAATCCCCTAAATTCACTTCAATTCATTTTTGATAGAGAATTGTTTTCTAAAAAATTACTGCTGAAAGCTTGGGACATAACATCGGCAAAAAATACCATGGTATCAGAAAAAAAAGACCATACATATCATTTTTCCTTCAAGTTAGAATTTTTTCACTGACAGACTAGGGATTAGCTAAACGCGATTAGTGAATTTTTCGAGATTAGCTCAAATGTGTCAAGTTCAAGATTAGCTAAACGCATTTTATTTCGGGATTAGTGACAAAACGCGATTAATGAACTAATCTCTCAATATTTTGAAGTTTATCTCTTTTTAATGAGTTTAGTGAGAGTGCAAGTGGCGCCATTATATATAAATGTTAAAATAAAATTGTAAATACAAGTTGTGCTATTTTAATATAGATGGAACTATTATCAACATTTTTAAAATTACAAAAAATTTATGGTAGGTATAAATAAAAAAGATTGAAAATTGTAATTAATAATTAAGTGGTTAAATTATAATTTGTTTTTAAATGTCTATGTTGTTTTTATAATGAACGAACAAAATTTCACTGTAACGGATACAAGACCGAATCCTGATCCGTTACCTTTCTCGTTATCAGATCATGGACCAGAGCGCAATGTTACTACTCGGAAAAATGCAAATGTATCCTGATAGACCAAAAAAATGTAGCCAATTTGTTTTCTCAATAAAAATAGTTGTTTTGATATTTTGAAATGATTTATTCATTAATAAATTTCTCGGTTTCTCCATTTAAAATTAATTTTTTTGAATTAAAAAATACAATCACTTCGTTACATAACAATGGTTGGTATACTACCTAGACTTATTCTAGCAACTATTTTGAAAAATCATTTTGCTTAATTTTATTTAATTTTCGTTGCTAATTGATAAAAAAAAATATTCTTGGTTGTAACTTTGAGCAAAATTTTCATTTCTGTTCCAATTCTTTTTGCAGTTACCAAAGTATGACGCCTTTTATGTTTGTGAAAAAAACATAAAAATGAAAACTAATATTTTTGCTGTGCGCCTCAGAACACTAAACTAACTAAACTAATGTGGTTTTCGATTCACTTTTTTGGGAGATTTACAAACACAAACACAAATAGAACTGTCATTTTGAATGTCATTTCATTCGATTTGAGTTTATTGAAAGCGTCATTTGTGTTTTGTGTTTTTTTTGTGTTTCTGTTTATTTTTATATAAATATTTTATATTAAAGAATTAATTTGTATTTAATTAATAAACAAATATGAATGTTTAATACAAATTATAGGTTATGTTTATATAAACGTCATAAACGTCAAACACACACACACACATATATATTACGGAGCAACTGTTCGATTCACCAGCAGTAGAGAATGATCTTTTAAAGATTTGGTAAAAGGTGAATCGAAATCGACATAAATAAATTTTGAAGCTTCCGTTATTGACCAATAGGCGGCAACCGAAAAGTCAAATTACGAGGTTAATTTTCGACGACTTTTCATTTTATTGTACGACGTGAAGTCGTCAAGTGACTTACAGAATGTTTAAATAAAACTATAAAAAACTATGGAACAATGGCAGTACTCTGTTCGGTGTAAGTTTAACTGTAATTAATAAATTTAATTCTTTATATTACGCATAATTTTTTTTTTTATATTTTGTACATAAATAGGGATTAGGGACACAAGAAGAAACCGAAAGATTTATTCAAGCCAGGATAAAACTAGAAAGTTTATTTAATGGCAAAATTTTCGACTTGAAAACTTGTTGGGAGTATGATAAATTTACGTTATTTTTATGGACAGAATTTTATAAATAATGGTGTTAATTCATTTTATAGGAAAGTTGGAGCAGAAGCTGAGTTGCAGAAAGATGACTGGAGGAAGTTAAAGAAGAAATGGAGTAATTTGAATTAACAGATACAAGGTAATTTTCCATATGTAAATATGCCACAGAAACCGAACTGATAAATTGTATTTTTTTAGACAATAATTGAGCCGCCAACGGCTTAAATAAAAGATTGAATTATTTAATATTTCATATAACAAAAAAAAAAGATTCCTTTATCTACGGCTCTAATTCCTACAATAGTATCCTCCGAAATTCGAGAGCTCTTTCATCGCTTGGATCATTATTCGAATTATCAAAGTATTCATCTAATATTTCTTCAACCGGCTCGAACTCGAAATTATCGTACAGACAAATATTGTGTATTACACAACACGCTGTTATAACTTTCACACAATTTCCAATTTTCAGCTCAGCGATTTTAGAAAAAAAAACTCGCCATCGTGCTTTCATTATGCCAAATGCATTTTCGATAATACTTCGAGCCTTGCTAGGCACGTGGTTACATTTTTTCTTTCCTAATGCGGTTGTTACCTCTTCTAATAAACGGTGTGACCTAATGGCTGTCACCTAAAGGAAAATATCCGTTTGATCCGAATGATCTTTTCCGATTTAATTGGCTATTCCCTAAGACCCTTTGATCATGTACGAAACTCGGGTAACCGCAACAGATGTTAATGAATTTTCCGAAACTATCGCATACTGCAATTAAGTTAATGCTGTAATCTAGTTTCCGATTTATGTATTGACTATGTAAACTTTGGCATCCGTCAATAGCACCTAGTGATTTCAAAAAGATTGAAGTTCCCGATCGCCGATTAAATTTTTCTCCAATGGTCCTATATGCATCCAAGCTTGGTAATTTTATAACTTTTGGGGTCAGTTTGACAAACATATCTAACATTTTGTTAACGATTGTTTTTACTTAATATCTCGGTAAGATGAAGCTTACACCAGTAACCCGATAGCTCGCTCCACAGGCAAGCCAATACAGGAACACAGGAACTTGAAATCTCAATGTGAATTTGAAACCTTTCATAGTATGGGGCTGATACTCTTAGATGTTTTCAGATATAAACATTGTCGTTGGCCAAAATCTTTTTGTAGATTTCACTGTCGTAATAATTCTGTGGACGCTACAAATAAGACACAAATATAAGAATGTTAATCGTCTCCTTTTATTTCTTTTAAGCCGTCTTTTATTTAATTCATACTTGCAATAACACAAAAGTATATTGGTAAACAAGTGGTGTGGCAATATCATTTTTTAATTAGCATTTAAAACTTTTGTATTTGTTTATAAATTTCGAATGACATTTGTAGTTAGTTTAGTTGGATAAGAGGCACAGATGAAGTCTTTTTTTACTAGTGACATCTATTGATATATTTCTTGAATTAATAGAATTGAATTAGTTTAGTAAGTTTACCTAGTCTTCTGAAGCACACAGCATTAGTACTTAAATTTATTCGAGACTTCACTTCATCACTTGCCTTTTTACAGCTTAGCGATGTTTTTCTCAAGTTCATATACCAGGTGTATGTACATAAGTATTTTCCGGTTTAACTGAGAGATGGCGCCAGCGAAAAGTACGCAGCGGATTAATTTGACACATACGTTATATTGTTCGGCTGACATTTAAACTACAAACCCACACAAGTTGAGTCCGCCAAAAATTAGCGTCTTTGTTTTATCGTTCAATGATCATGACGAGTTTTTTGCTTGAAAAAGAACATTTGCGGCACGCATTGCTTTTCTTATTTAATCAAAGGAAAAAGGCTGTTGAAAGTTATCGTTTGTTGGTAGAAACATTTGGTGAACACGCTCCATCGATTAGAACATGAGTGGTGATTTCAATGTGAAAGACAGTGAGCGCTCTGGTAGACCAAAAAAATGCGAAGACGAGCAATTGAAGAAGTGATTGAATGATGACCCAACTCAACGGAAATTAGCAGAAGCATTACATGAAACAATCAGCAGACGTTTACGAGCAATGGGGAAGATAAACTCGGTAAATGGGTTTGAAAGAACACACAATTTAAATGAACGTCAAATAGAAAATCACAGTTACTTGTGAAATGCTGCTTCAACGCCACGAAAGGAATCATTTTTGTAACGAATTGTGACGGGTGACGAAAAATGGATTTATTTTGAAAACCCGAAGCGGAAAAAATCGTAGCTTTCACCCGACGAAGCCGATCCTTCAACACCAAGGCCAAATCGCTTTGGCAAGAAGACCATGCTCTGTGTCTGGTGGGACCAGAGCGGTATTGTGTATTATGAACTCTTGAAGTCCAACGAAGCAGTTAATACACAACGCTATCGCCAACAAATGATTAATTTAAACCACCCCATTAATCGAAAGATGACCGGAATGGGCCAGAAGACATGGCAAAGTAATTTTGTTACACAACAATGCGCCGTCTCACACAGCAAAACCAGTGAAAGACACCAAATTCGCTTGGATGGAATGTCCTACCGCACCCGCCGTACTCTCCAGACCTGGCGCCATATGACTATCCTTTTTCGCATCAATGGGGCACACGCTCGCAGAGCAGTACTTCAGCAATTTCGAGGAAGTTGGAAAATTTCTCGACGAATGGTTTGCCGCAAAAGACAATCAGTTTTTCTGGCATGGTATTCATAAATTACCTAAAAAAATTATTACATAAAAAAAAAGTTCCCTTGAAAATTACGTGTTTTTTTTTTACCAAAAAACCGGAAAAAACTTATGCATACACCTGGTAAAAGCTCTTTTGTCATAATTGAATCTATTGTTGCAATAAAAAGTCGTTGCTCTCAGAGCATTCACAATAAAACTATTTTAATCTTTTGCGTATCCAAGTATCCATTTCGAAGATCTATAAAATGTTGTATCCAAAATGGTTACAATTGTATCTAAGTGATAACACTGGCCAGAGGTCTGTCTGACCCACGTGTAAGCATAGCCGGCTACTACAACCGCATCAGCCTTATTAGCTATGATCTGATAACGAGTAAGGTATCGGAACAGGCTTAAGTCTTGTTCCCTCCAACCTATCGTTTTACAGTGAAATTTTGTTCGTTATGTTGGAAATCCATACAAACCTGAAAGTTACAGAACATTCACAATGCAAACAACTTTTACCTTTTACTTACAGGTTAGCATGAATTTCCAACATAACGAGCAAACCTGCAAGTTAAAAGTAAAAAGTTGTTTCATTGTGAATGTACAACTGATTGAGTTAATTTACATAAAATTGTTTTTTTTTAAATGTTATCAAATTTTGCTTTTTGTATGTGTAGTGTACTCTTTTCTTTCTCTGATTTGGTAACTCTGTATAATATATTCATGATCATTTTCTGAAAAAAGAGCTAATAAATCAAAACTAGTTTTGACCAGAATTTTTGGTTCAAACCGTCAGTACTCAAATTGATGCACATCTCAAGTATTCTCATTTACTCTGCAAACCGCCTAACTACTAAACATGATTTACATAACTACAGAAAATGCATTTTGAGAAAAGTCATGTTAAAATGTTATTTTTAAGTATGTACAATAAAAACCTTTCATACGAGTTTCTCAATTTTGATTTAAATATTTTTTTTGTTTCATTTGCAGTCTGAATTAGTATTCAGACAGGAAATGAAATACAAAAAAACAAAAAAAATTTTAAATTAAAATTGAGAAACTAGTATGAAAGGTTTTTATTGTACATACTTAAAAATAACATTTTAACATGACTTTTCTCAAAATGCATTTTCTTTAGTTATGTATAATAACTATATTTGTTTAAATTGAAATGATGCAAGATTTATTTTTAACTACCTACTGGCATCAGTAACTGATTTTGGCTCAAAATGCAGTTATGTAAAATATTTAGCACGGCAGCATAGTTAAGCCGCATCCACACGAGGTATGAAATGTACGCTTAAGTGCGCGTATTCACTTATTTAAAGTGCGTTTTTTTATTCGCTATCCGGAGCTGCTATCGAGAGCCGTTATATAAAAATAGCTCCCGATAGCGGCTCCATATAAAATGTAAGGAAGCGAATTCGTCATGTGGAAACCATCCACACGACGTTTACATTCGCTAAATGTGCGCATAAGTGTACATTTCACACCCAGTGTGTATGCGGCTTTACAAAAAAGCTAACGCAAGAGTCGTTCATCAATACTCATTGCCAGTTTACGCAACATAATCATTGAATGATTACTAATGCATTTTTTATTGACTTTGGATAGAAAGTGTCTTGTAAAATAGTAAGTAATTTCGCAAAAATCCCAAAATGAAATATGTGTGTAAAATCAATGTATCTGTAACAAAATGGAAGGGAAGCACGCAATAAAATACAAAATGTCATACGTTCAGGTCATTTAAAGACATTGCGATGATTTATTAATTATAATTTACTTAATTTTGAGCTGAACAGGTGATTTTTTTGGCATCAAACAAAATTGTTTATCTGTGACTGATTAACACAATGTGTAAAAACATTAAAACAAACTGCACAAAATGTAAAACAAACTGAAGTACAATCGGTAGAAGGGAGAAAGAAATATATCATATTAAAATTTGTAACGGTTTTCCTGAGTTTTATATTAAATTTCTTAAATCGAGTAAGGACTAGAATGGCATCAGTAACTTCCCAGACTTATTCTTCAATATTTTCACTTGCTCACATTTTAGCACTAAACTTAAACAGTTGAAAATTATACACTTGAACAAATTTCCATATACTTTGTTGAATTGTGGGAATTGATGCATTTTTGTATTGGTTACTTGATGAACTTTTTCTACTATAGGGGTGATAAGGCACACAGCCAGATACCCTCATTAAATCGCTTATACTTGTGTTGGTGCGAAAATTCGTTTGTTGTTTTATCTACAATTTATATGTTTATTTTCACTCATTTATATAGTGTATCCGGCCACCAATACTTTCATGTATAAGCGCAAAATAAATTTAGATTTTAACAATTTTGTGTTAAATACCACTCTCACGCTTCCACTCTCGCTTCCGACTCCCACTAAGAATTTTCTAAACTACATACATACCTTCGGATGTATTGGAAAACAACACCATAATATAAACGCAATAAATGCCACGATCGTTCCGACCAGCAGAATAAAATCTTCGATGGTCTGAAATGAAAGAAGCAAAAAATTACCATACAAAATGTATACATGTGCAGTCATGCACAAGCTGCAACTTGAACTAGAGATATAAGGAGAACAATTATTCGTCGCTTCCGATTAAGAATAGCCGCATTTCTTGACGCATTAGTGATCCGGATCAGATCAAAGTTTACATTGAAAACAACAACAAAAATTAAATTGTTGTTTTCAATGTAAACTTTGATCTGATCCGGACCACTAATGCGTCAAGAAATGCGGCTAATATTACATCTGCAAATCACTAATTTTTTGGAGAGGCCTTAACATTGTTAATGCTAAATTCGACTTAATTTTTTGTTTTAGTAAAGTCCTTCCCAAGAAGTGTGGCAAGAATTTTATATAAAAAAACTTAGGACAAATTTAACATTAAAAACTTGACACGCCCCTCCAAAAATTAACGATTTGCAGATGTAATACTCTTAATTGGAAGCGACGAATTGTTATTTTTATTTCTACTTGACCCCAAAGTTAACCTTCATTAACGGCGTCATTTTGTAGAGTATTTATTAAAGTTAAACCCGATTCAATTCGTAGCAAATTCAAGTATGTATGTATATATAACATGGTTTTTCTTACCGGTTCCTCGCCTAAGAGTACATGGTTTACTAAATAAGCAAAATCATCTAGTGGTGTCATTTTATAGCTTATTTAACACAGACGGGCCACACCATGAACTTCTCGATTCGTTACAATTGTGTTATGTTGCGGACCACAATATCGTCCTAACAACAATAACACACAATTCCAAACAAATTTAGCCTTTGTTTATTTGTATAAACCACTTACATAATTCAATTCACTATGATTTCACATTATTAAATTTATTTTATTTATATCTTAGACTTTATATCGAAAATGATACATTTATATCTCACCATCATCGAAGCCATGTATGAAAAGAAAATGTCTGGCTATTTTTTGCTACGTTTTTATTTTAATGACGTATGATGAATGGGATGCAAGAAGCAACTGCTACTACCCTCTAAACAACAAACGCATTTCGTAGAAAACGATATGATTACGATTTGTAAACGAGGGAAATTTTTATATGTCACAGCTCACAGAAGACGATTGGAGCATCATGGATTCCACCTAGTGGAAAATTTTTAAACTGATAATTTGACGTTCGAAATTGTAAACAATTCCAATTTTGAACTGTAAACACAATTTTTACTTACCGGATTGCTAATACATAATTGTAAATTATTCCAATTTTGAACTATAAAAACAATTTTTAAGGCTACGGTATAGCATTTCAACGCCAAATGAAATTCAGCGCCAATTTTTAAAAAGCAGATTTTTTTTCAACTAAATGCGCATTTATTTTTAAATTAGAATTTTTATGAACTATAAATGAAACATAAAAAAAACGTTTCTTTGTCAAATTGTGTGTTTTCCAATTTTATTTTTAGGGAAAAACATGAAGCTTTCATTTTCCAAATATTTATTTTGTTGTATTTTTCAAGAAAAAAATGTAATGCGCATTTTCCAAAAGATACATTTTCTATTTTACTACAAGATATTTCAAACTTAGCAAACACTCAAACCGTTTCCCATTATTTCCGCTGTATACAATTTGGCGCCACCGTCGTTTCGTTGGCGTTAACATGCTATACTTGTTCCATAACATCTTTTTGTTTGTTTATCTAATTTTGACATTTACATTTCTATATGTTTGTGAAATACGGATCAAATCTACCAAAAAATCCAGATTTGTTAAAAATGAATATGTAATGATTGTTGATCTAGATCAATTTTTTTGATCTGGTTTAGTTTTTTTTTTTTTACCAAACAACTCGACATAAAACAAAAGCGGGCTTAATGATGGTACAAGTAATTCATTTTACCCGGTAGCTGTTCGACGATAATGAATAACAATTTCGTCGAGTGAAATGTTCATATAGTTCTGCAACAAAACTGAATAAAAAATTATACTTATAATATGATTTTTAATACTTCATAAAATTTTTGTTATCATTTTAATACTTTTTATACATGCATAACTACTCTTTGGACTTCACCTAACCTTTAATTAGTCCTCAGTTCGGTCAGTTACTCAGATTCGTAACAGTATCAGATGACGAAAAACGTTGTTCCAAATATGTGCATTATAAATCATGTACTTTATTGCTGTAGGTAAAACAGTTTTTCATTTGGTACAAATTTAATGATATTTTCCGCGAATTACACCAATCCACATGCTTTTTCCAGTTCAATTTACTGTCAAAAATTAGCCCTACGTATTTGGGACAAAAGTACTTTCATACCAGACGACTCGGCTTTGAGCTTCAAATTAGTTTCATTTGATTGATACATGATACCGTTCAATTTTATTGAAATAAATTCAATTTGTTGAGAAATAATTTATTTTTATGTGATAATTTAAAAAAAATCAACATATATTCCAATGAAGTTATCTATAAAGGGACATAACGCGGTTTTTATATGGAGAAAAGTGAACTCATTTTTAACCTTACCCAAGTATCACTTACTTCAAATATATTTTGATTTTTTTGGAACTTAGTTCCAAGTTTGAGTTCCATTTTATCGAAAAGTTTCTTATGAAAAGTGAAACAAAAATTCTAAACCAATATGGAACTTGATAGGTGTGCGTGTGGGTTCCTTCTATACAAAAAACCAAATCCAATTTTATGATTCACATCTGCAGTCAGAGCGAATATCAAAATTATTATTTATAAATTACATAATTGATTCACAATTTAAGTTTCTTAAATGAAGCATTTCGATTCGCAAAACATGAAGTTCATTACTTTCGAATTACATCATTTAAAAATAAAGACTAATTTTTTATGAATTAAAATTACAACATCATCGAAATGATACTAAATCAACAACGAATCATTTTCAATCCCCAAAATTAAACTAAACTTCATTACACTTCTAAAAAATAACTTCTAATTAATTAATTAGAAAATTATACGTATGAATGAACTTAAACCATTGTCTTGGAAGACAAAGAATTTAAATAGGACGCCTTATTACGACATCCCAGTGGTTAATGAAAATTGAGGACAAACGGAGCATTGCCAAAATTCCAATATTCAGAGTGAAACCGAGATCACCATAGTTAATACAGGAATATGGAGAGAACAGTTGAAGATTCCGTAAACAGTGTTAGCGATGAGGAAAGAGAAACTATGTATAAAAAAGAAAATTACCATTCAACGATCATCAAAAGATTAGTTTGGTTTACTATTTTATGCCTAGTATAACCCACAACATAAAAGAGCAATGAGATTTTCTTGCTCAATTGACGCGGAAATTGAGATTGCTTTCTCATACTCTGTGTTTACACTAGGATATCATGAAATCAATTTCTCTGATATCACGAAATCAACTATCGTTTACATTAACTTTTATGAATCAACGTATCACAATATAATTTTCTCTGTATGTGTAGAAATCTGGCATTTCGTGTAATGTTTTAATATGTGTTTGACATTTGATTGATTTAATTTTGTTTGTATTGGTGCATCAAATCATGAGATCCGCAAAAATTTTTGTTCAAAAAAGAAATAATAATAGAAATAAAATTGCATCTGTGCCACTTCATACAAAAGATATGAACAATAATTTGACGTTTAATATATATGTTTTCCTTAACACAAAAATCACAATGAAGTTGTCTACCATTCAATCTGTCACACAACTGTTACAAAATATAATGTGACAAATTGAAGCAATAATTGTTATTGATTTTTGTTTCGATTACTTACCGCTTGATTAATTTATGAACTAAATATGTGGCGCTAGTAGTGTAAAAAGGTATTCAAACGTCAAATGAAAAAAAAACCAATACAAAAGAATAAGAGGAATGGATAATATTTTTAACAGAATTCGATTTTTAATCATATAAAATGGATAATCCAATTCAAGGTAAGTGTTTTGTATAAATTAAATAATACAGAGTAATATTAAATTTAATTTATGTTAAATCAAATAAAATTTGAATAGGTTTTCAACAAAATATTACGTGTTCAGTTTCCGCGGTAGAACATCATTTGAACAAATTGGGACGAAAACCAGTGGAAGTAAAGACACTTTAATTAAACGATAAGAAGTTAAATATGTGGAAAAATAAAAATTTAAATAGAACTTTATAACAATAATCAACCGATCAGGCACACAGACCACAATATAATAAATGAAGCTGCATAATAAATATAATAAATCTATTTAAAAAATAAACCAATTTAATAAATGATCCAAAATTTCCAACTAAGCATTTATTTGTAACCGACCCACAGTAGAAATCTGAACAATAATTACTGTTCCTTTCTCGTGTATACTCACTAAATATTTTAAAGTATTTTGATTATTATAATGTGAGAACAATACTTGGTTAAGTTCTGGGTTCTGCCTTCTCTGGTTCGGTTTCACCTCAGAACAATCTAAAATTACTGTGTAGGCATCCGGCTTGCGATACCTCAATGACCACCAATCAACCGATTTTATTGCGGCAAACATTATGTTCGTGCATTGCACAATTATTTTTCTTGTGGTTAACAATGTTAAGCCATACATATCCCAATAATGGAAAAATTTTGTTTGTATTTAATCAAGGTCAGTCAGTATTAGCTGATCCCGCTTTATTAGATAAACTAGAAGCTGCACTTGCTTCTAAATTTTTCATGTCGCTAAATTTTCAGCCGATACTTCTTGAGCAGTATTTTCAACAAATGCATTGCGGTACGCAACAATAATAAACCATTTTATATCTATACCTCAAAAAATTGTATCAAAAAACGTTAATGATATTTTTTATTATTATTGCGAACGCTAGCTAGATAACTTACTTATGTAAATATACTTGAAAAATTTCTATAAAAACTATCTTTATAATAAAAATTAAAGTAAATTTCAGCAAGAAATTAAATTTGTTTGTACATATTATTATTAATTTTGACAACCGGAAAAGGTACACACAGAGACACCTACTTTAGTTTTATTTTATAAAGCGTATTGACCATGCAGCATCAAACATCATTTTCATTTCGTAAACAAATCTCATTGGTTAGAGGGTTACCGATGTGACGTTGTATCGAAAAAAAAAGTTGCTGTTGGCTATATACACAAAAAATCTCAAAATACGATAGCCTAAATTGGTTGCGAGCGATTTTCATATTTCTATAAATTATTTGCGTTCAACGCCGTTACGATGTTAGTACAATTTAAAATTTTCGTTTAGTGATTTATCATTTTTTTTTTTTGTAAAATTTAAATTTTAATATTTATATAACTAGATTAATATAGTTATCTGATAAACTTCAATGCTGTACTATCGTCATAATTAATAAATTAATATTTGTGCGAAACCATTAAAACAACAAAACATTAATTTGGATTCCACCATTTTCACAGCACTAACAACGTCTCTATTTAACGAATCATTTTTTTCTTATTTCGTCTTTTTCGCCTTTTTCGAGGGCTCGTATTTTTTTATTTTGAAATTTAACTTTAGTATATTTTAAGCTGTGTATGAGTTAAAAATGGCGAAAGTCAGTGGTGCTACTATTGGATTAAGTGTTTTATTAATATTTTTATTAAATATTGCAGAGTTTGAATGTAAAATAATAAAAGGTTGGTTAAAAAAAAAAATTAATAATTTGTTTGTAAATCAGAGAGAAAAAAATGTTATGCATAATTCAAATTCTTATATGAAATACCTACCTACAAACGAATAATTATTCCGTCATAACTTGATTTACCCGTTTATACGATTTTTTTTTTGTTATAAAATGTGATTTTATTGTTAATTAATGGTATATAAGAAAATAATTTGTTGGTTGAAATAAAAATACGTAGTGTGAATAGTTAAATTACAGAAATAATAAAACTAAAATTAATTGTGTTAATTAATAATTTAATGAGTACATGATTGTATGTTGTGTTCGTCCATGTGTTTTTTTGTGCGTGAGTGAGGGGACTTTTATATACGGAATCATAAAATCCCTACTTGAAAAATCAACTCATGGAGAAGTTTAATAATTCCTTAAATAAAATATAAATCACATTTATTTACTTACTATCTGTATAAAAGTACATAAAGAGTTCAATAACATTTAGTATTTATTTATTGTATTTACACACATTTTTTTATCCAGAAGTTAAAAGGAAACTAAAGAAAATGAAATGTCTTAAACTTGTCTTAAGCAGAGACAAACATTATAAATGAAATGAATTTTTTGGTTTTTACATTTTGCAATAATTATTGTCTTGATAAATTGTTTTGTGGCTGGAAATTTGAAATGCGGTGCTTTAGTGACTACTGTTACTGTTTGACCCATTTGTTATTATGCAGAAGTATACGGTTAAATCTGCCTTAAATCAGATTTTTGTTTCAGCTTTTACCTTTCTGGCCTATTTATTCTCCTCTGTAAGTAATTGTGAAATTTTTTATAATCTTAAATTTGGAATTTCAAATAAAATTCTTTTGCCAAAATTGTAAATTCGTCAATTCTCAACTATGCAATATTTTTTTTAGAAATTTGCTAAATTCCAAAAATGCCGTATTCAAAAAAATTTTATTCAGTCTGGTTCGGATGGCTCACGATTTGAGCAGTTATTCTGAAGCGAATTGTAACGAAAAGTTCTTGGAGCGATCAATAACTGTGTAAATAGCCATTAACCATTCCGATATCCGGCAAAACCAAACCAACAATTTTTAAATGTGAATAGTCTGCAACTGAGTATACTTATTTTTACCATTATAAAACTAATTTTGAGTCGCAATATAGATCCCATAGTGTTAACATCTTTATTAAGCTGGTGGTCCCGGGTACTGTGCATTATCGTTATATCGTGTACATAAGCGAGGGTATCACAATATACAGCTTAATAAAATAGATAGTGGTACTGGGTACTGCATTTTTAATGTATAAGGCCCATAATATCCGTACTAGGCGGTGGTATCACAAAGTGCGACTCAATGAAAGTAAATAATTAGACTCGGGACATCCATACTTCTTTCTAGAAGTTTGGACTAACCGTTTTATATAAATACAATAGTAGGTCATATACAGCTATAAGTGCTAGTCGACCTAAGCAAACGAAAATTACAACAACAACAATAAAACTAATTTGAATTAGACCATTCCGTCTGACCCAATGTATATTGCCAATGTTTGATGATTTATACCGAGCTTGGTTAGAATATTTTCCAAATTTTTATTAGAATACTCTGCATCATGTCACATTCAGCTAATCAGCTTTCCGCATGAATCAGTATGAAATTTTCATTATGCCCCTTAAGCAATTTATATAGAGCTCTTCTTTACATCCGCCACTAAGCATTTCTTAATCATATATTCGTTGTTTGCCGAGGAGATAACTAATTCACATCATAATAACCCAATATAATTTCGCTGGCCATTACATTCCTTTCAATTCATCAAACGGTTTTTGTTGTTCCGTACAACTTTGGAATGCTTCATTATCCTTTGTCAGCTGTCGGCAATGTTTGTATGATTGAGGCCAAATTCGAGAAAACTTCTTCCAATTATTCTTTAGGAATTCTCTCACAAGAAAGAGAAAACACACTACAAACTATTATGCGATGACTGTGCAACATTCTTCATTGGTCAAACAGGAAGGCGGTTTTTTCCAAAATATGTAAATAACATTTTAAAGACAACAGTAAACAGAAAATAGCTCTTTAGGAATTTTCGGAGTGATGAAGTTTCCCAATTTCGTCCTTGAAATATTTTCGAATGTTTTGCGCATTAGTAAACATACTCACTGTATTTTTTTGGTTGGTTTCAGATTAGTTTCGGACGGTTTAATGACTTTCGATCTAAATCTGTTTCTGTGCTATGAAGTTTCTATTTATTTCTTATGAGGTTAATAACCGAGAATTTTTTTCTATTAAATTTATAAACGGCTAAGCCTGCAGCCATTGCTTACGTCTATTTGTAAGTAAATCACTGAATTTGCTTGTGTCGTTTTTATAAAATCTACGGATGCAATAAAAACAATAAAAATATTTTCTTTTTAAATTAATCACATTATACTTGTATACTAAGTATGTTAGATGATAAATTGTTTGTGCCTGTGTGTATTTGAGTAGTTTAACGTTGAAATACATTTTTTAAAAATAACTTTGTTTTATGTATACAAGAGCTCGTCTCATTATTTCTTTAATGAGTAAGAATTAAATGATATTAAGATTATCGCACACATAACATGTAAAGGTTTTATACTTGTTCATTTTTATGATAAGATGGAAGATTAAGATTAACCTATTCGATAAGACGGCTTATTGAAACGAGTCGCAAAATTTCTTATCAACATTTCATTGTACAAACAATTACAAGTGTAACTTTAGTTTTTATACATATGTATTTAAAAAAGTAGACAGCGGATAATCAAATGGACCAGCCAAAATTTGTTTGTTTTTTGTAGCGTAAATAAGATTTCGTCAAAATATTATATTTCAAGGTCATCAAAAATAATTTATATAGATGGCCGCTTTTTAAAAGTGATTAGTTTTGTCTAAATTGGTTCAAATTTCTTTAGGGAGGATTTTAGAATTTTTGACCTATTTACTTATTAACAAATATTGCAAAGTGAAACAGACTGATTGGGTCACAAAACTATGTTACAGCCACGTTTCAAATTATGGTTATACATGACACATTATGACCGTACTATTTTTAATTGGGTGACTAATTGATTACTGATAAATGATATGGGGCAAGAGGCCACAATCATAGGCTCTTATTGTGCAGAACTTCTGAGTCAGTTAAACACTACAGGTCACAACGTTTTTTAATTGAATATGCTGCTCTGCAACCATGCGGTTTAAAAGAAATCCCTCATCCATCCATTAAGCCCAGTACTTCAGTTTTGATCTCTAGTGATTATTGTTGACCAATTTTGCTAAAATTTCAATGTGTCGAACATTTTCAAAGAAGGCCACAGAAGGGTTTGGAGAATTATAAATAATTAGGAAAAATTAAAATCAAATTACCTATTCATTGTAACTATAGCAAAACCTAGTTAAATGTTGCAAACTAACTTGTTGAATGATGATGTGTCACGTACAACTAGTTATTAATTATTGCATGTTTAATTTAATTATTATTAAATTATAAAAAAAAAAATATATTTGTCTAGACAAGAATGACTAAATTTTCTGAAAGCACGCGAAAAAAATCGTTCCTGCAAAATACGGTTAGTGTGAACATTGGGCGCGATTCCCCGGGCGTATTTCCCCGTTTCCTATATGAATTTGTTTTGAAAAAACAAAAATAACATAACATAAGATTTTGGAAGGCAGAATCGGGCCTATTGTGTATAAATGTTTTGTTTTGTTTTGTTCATTAAGCAGTTTCGTAATAATTTTTTAACGGATAATTAGTATTAATTCATTGATCCAACATTAACCATCCGTGATTTTTTCATCACCCGCCGAGAATCGAACCCGGGACCTCCGGAGCATGTAAGCATGCTAACCACTGTGCCACCGGGGTGGCTTAGTTTTCTTGCAAACCTAATTAATCATAAATTAATGTTTTCACTTTTAATTCTTATACTGTTATTCAAACCGTAAAGCCCTCGACGTACTGTTATTTAATAAAACGGATTTAGCAATTTTTTCGATTTCAGTCTTGGATGTATTAAGCCGCAGATGATAATCAAAATAGCATCTACTATAATCTTAATAACCCACTTAAAGTTACTTCAGATGCCATATTTAATTTTTTCAAAGTACATAATGGACAACATCTAATATAATCAAACTCAAAACACCAATAAAAGTTTACATACCCAACGAAATAAAAAGGGTTTTAATTAAAACTAAGACTTGCGGAAAAATCACGAACTAGAAAAAAGTGTTTGTTTTCTGTTTCTCTTCAGACAGAAGCTTCTTTTGCAAGGTTTCATACAAAATCTTGCTAAATTATTAAAATATTTGACAATAAAATTGTCCAAAAAATTGAAGAAAAATTATTGGGATATTTTTCAGTATCGACGGGCGGCAAGGTCAGCACTGTAGTAGATGTAAAAGATGCAAAGCATCCAGGTGCCTTAAACCACAAGCAGAACCCAAGATTGATTATTTGTATATTGAAATTTTCAAAGTGAGGCGCTCAAGTGGCGCCTAAATTGAGTTTTGGGAGAGTATCGAAATCTTAATTCTCAAAATTTTACTTTTATCAAAATCTTACTTTCTTGAAATCATGATTCTCCTTCATCAAAAGGTTCGAATTAAAATTTGAAATTCAGGCTTTTGAAAACAGGCTTTTGAAACCAGGCTTCTGAAAACCAGGCTTACCTACCAGAAAAGTTGGGATTTTGGAAAATACGATTTTGAAAAGTAAGATTTTGTAAAGTAAGATTTAAACCCCATCCCCTAAGTTTTGTATCGAGGTGCTAGTAGTTAGGAATTGTAAAATTTGGTTTCAAATATTAAAGTGATTTAAAATTAAAAAAATCCAAATTATTAACAAATTCATTTTGAATTGAATCATATTCGATAATTTAGAATGAATAAATTAAAGTAAAATATGGTTTTAAATAAGGAAACTATGGCAATGACTTAGGTTTAAAATTTAAAATGACATAAAGGCAACCCAATTTATTATTTCGGTTTGTCCTATGTAATCAATTTCTTCAAAATTTTTGTATATTTTGAAATTCGGTTAAAAATTATTATTTTAAACCAGTAAAACTTAAACGTTAACATCATGGAAAAAATGGCAACGCTAAATCGTTGCAATTGGGAAAGCTGAAAAAGAGGTTAAAACACTTATTTTGGTCCTATTAATGTTTCCCTGGGTCTTTTTCCCATAACCGTTTGTCTATGAGAATTTATTACAGGATTCCCTATAATCTGGCTTTAAATTAAAGACAGACCGAATATGTTTATCTATTATCGCTTTTTTATCATCAAACTTTGAAATTAGGGCGTCCCATGCGAGTTTAGAGCCATCACAAAATTCTATCTCATCAACCATATCTTTGGATTCACCATCTAAATTTCCGCTCAGATAATAAAATTTCTCCAATTCCGACAATGCTGGATGCTTATCAGCCACCATTATTTTAAATGAATCTCTAAACTGAAGCCATTTTCTCTAAAATAATTTTTCGAATGACGGTTACGGCTGTCTTGTTTGGAATCTCCGTTCTCTAGCGGTATATCCAATTTGGTTGTCCATTGAAATGAACACTTCTATATTTTTCTGTTGTACCTTTTGACTTCGTTTATCTCCGTTAAACCATTTTTTTACCTTTTAAATTCCTTTACAAACAAAAACTTTAACTCAAAGAATATTTCCTGAAATTCGCAATAATCTAACTCAACCTCCTTCATCCTCCAATCCCGCGGCTAAATCAACCATCTTACCATAAGGCAAAGTGGCAATTCAAAAGAAATTAACCTTATTCATTCCCCGCATCAAAATTTTCCATTTATTTGTTCAATTGTTTGTATGTTGTATCTTTACACTCGACCTTTTACGAACCAACTTTTTAATTTCACCTTTCACGAGTTCATCATCCATTTTGATTGGCAAATTATCTAGAATCTTTCACTAAACCACCAAACAATCCCAAATAAATACCCGTTTGTTTATTCCACGCTATCTAATTTATTCTACATATTCTTGAGCTGAGGTAAACACTAATGTGCTTTTAAAGAAAGAGGTACTCTGAAACTCCCACAAAAAAAAACAACTTTTCTTTACCGTAAATTATTTCTTTCATCACACATTCACTTTTACACCCTTTTAAAAACTTCAAAACTTGTCCTAACATGAAAGCAGACTGATTAAAATTGAAAAAATCATGTTCGATCCAAAAAATGAAATGTTCGTTAGTTCCAAATTCTCCCGAAATTGCGTCATATTCAAATTTTGAATAAAGTACCACGTCCACAACAAACAAACGTAATGAACCTGCAGGTTCAAACATGTTTCGACCATAATTTTGGAGAATAATTTATGTGGTTGCAGAATTTGAATCAAATTAAAAGTTTTGAGTGAAATTTATCAGCTTAGTTAACTTTATTTCTGGCAAGAAAAATATCGTTAATATATTACATTAAATTTGAGTAGCGATTCTAACAGTTCTTTATTGAACTCTATCATTCAACTAATTATTGAACTAATTTAAACTATCTCTAATCTTTTTATACTTTCTGCCGTAGGCACTTGGCGAAACACACTTAATACACACATTTTTAAATTTTTTTAAAAACACTTGTCAAATGTTTCGCAAAATTTTGCGAAATATTTAACAAGTGTTTTTAAAATAATTTAAAAATGTGTGTATATCTCTAATCTATCATACACAAACAAAATTCCAATAAATACGCGGTAGTGACAAATTCACTTGTTTACAAAATTTGTATACCTGCTGCATTTTTTTTTTTTTAGCTAATTTATGGATTAAAGAATTTTTATTGTGCCGTTCAAAAATATCTTAACTCCATTAGGAGATTCAACAGTTTTGTTTTAATAAATAAACTCATCTTCAAATATTTTTTGTTTTCAGAGTTTAAATATGGAAATAAGTTTAAGACCAAAAAAAAAAAAAAAGAACGTCGACAAAAACCGGTTGTTAAAATTGTGCAAGTGAATAATAACCAACATTTCGTCTGTAAATTCTTTTAGTTTGCTAATATGTAGTATACATAAACGAAATAGTAAATATTCATGCAATTTTTAACTATAAAACTATTTCTGTTCTATCAAATAACTATGCGTTGTTTTTTCTATTTAAGAAATTTGTAAGTTCTTTTTCTCTTGCTTTACATAGTACATTTACACCGACCTCGACATTTCGAGGTATGAGTATATGGTATAAACGTGAAGTACATTTGAATAAATTATGATCCACTTAACTATAAATAAGATTGTTGCAACATCTTCAAAATGGCTACGAACTATTTGGAATTTTGGTGTGTAAATGCTTTTATTTATTACAATTTTTTTTTTAGTGTACATACTCTATGGAATCAATAAATCTTTAATAGATTTAAGTGTATGCCTGACCTTGGGCATGTTTTATACGCGGAGTACTGTTTAAGTGTAAATAAGTGAAATTCTTTCCATTATATATTTAAGTACGTACATATATTATCTGGTTAAATGCGGTATGGTATTTTTTGTTTGTTGAAAGGTGTTGTTTTGGTTAAACTTCGTTCAAAAGGTCATTTCGTTTTGACGTAGCAATTTTTTGCCTTATTTGGTATAAGGCGGATGTGGATCTTGTATGGGCCATATATACATTCCCAAGTTCAATACAATAATTTACCAAACGCCAACCTAATCCTTTTAGACCAGGACGTATATATTATAAAATAACATTTACATTTCTGTCTCTTTATACGCATACTATTTTTTTATTACATCAAAATAAAAACATTTCGATTGAAAGTGTTTTATAAGACAAAATGTGACAGCTAATTCTTCAGTACAATTTTCATCAAGTTTGAAGAAAATATCCTTTAATAAAAATATTTAAATATTCTTTTATTCTTTAATTTTAAATAAAATTTGACAGCGATAAAAAAATGTGTCTTACAATAGACTTTCACCATAATTCTGATAGGTGGCAGGTTACCTAGTGTAATTTGTAACATGTAAATTTTGTAATATATACATATATCCTGGGTGCTGATTCTCTAAAAAATAATATAATGGGTAAACGTGTAAACTTGCAAAAAGCGAAGCCTACTTTAATAAATTCCCAATTTTTCGGTTCAATAAACTTAAAATAAAATCGAAAAATTGCAAACTAATAAAAAAAAGCTTTGCTTTTTTACCCATTATCTTATTTTTTAGAGAATAAGTACCCTGGTCTAATAAAAGGATTGGGTTGGAATTTGGATAAAATTATTGTATTGAAGTTTGGAATGTAAATATGCACCATACAAGATCCACATTTGTCTATTCGTATCTGTGATATTAGTGCGTAGCTGTATACCGGGTGTTTCTTTTAAACTGAGACGATCAAATATCTCGAAAAAATGTCCATAATCAAAATTTAATCATACCGCGGGGGAAATACATTAGTGCAAAAAAATAGTCCCCCACCTCCCGCTTTGTAGGTGGGGCGGGGGTAACTTTTAAACTAAGATAGGAAGCCATATTTTTTATTGCAGATACGGATTCTACGACTAAAAGTACGTATGATTTGAATGAAATATTTTGTTCGGTTCATGATAGATGGCGTTGTAATCGACGAAATTCAATTTTTTCAATTTCTTCTTCTTAGAACACACGCATTCGATTCTGCAATACGTTTGAAATAAAAAACATCACGGTTTCATTGGAAATACTCGAAATTCGTCATCAAAACAATTTATTAATGTAAATGGCAGGTGAATAAAATAATTTTAGCTTAAAATAAGTGTTCAAAATGATGGCCTGCGACTTCAATGCACTTATTAATACGCATTTCCAATGATTGTACACAACTGAGAAGTGTGTTTGGTTGAATTTCAGCACACGCATTTCTGATTCGCTCAATCATGTTCTCACGTGTTGTTGGTTCTTGTTTGTAAACTTTGTCTTTGAGATAGCCCCACAAAAAGAAATCTGGCGAAGTAAGATCTGGTGATCTGGCGGGCCAATTTATCGGACCAGCTCTACCGATCCAGCGACCATTGAAATCACGATCAAGTACCTCACGTGCTACCAACGAATAGTGTGCAGGACAACCATCATGTTGAAACCACATGTTCCGTCTCAATTCTAAGTTCAAATTTTCAAGTAATATTGGCAGTTCATTTTCCAAAAAGTTTCGGTACATTTGACCATTTAAGTTGCCTTCAATAATGTGGGGGCCGATGAGTTGGTTGCCAATTATTCCACACCATACGTTGACAGTCCAAGGGCGCTGATGTTCAACTTGGCGAAGCCAGTGTGGATTTTCAACACTCCAATAATGCATGTTGTGTCGATTAACCGTTCCATGGTTTGTAAAGGACGATTCGTCAGAAAACATTACGCAACGAAAAAAATTGGGGTTTTGTTGTATTTGTTCACGTGCCCATTGACAAAAAGTTACATGAAGATCTTGGTGTAAAGACACATGATATGGATGATACTTGTGCCGTTTTAAAATTCTCCAAACACTGGTGAGGGACAATCCGGAATCGCGAACTATTTCTTGTGTACTAACATGAGGATTATGAGTCGCTGCAGCCAATACAGCAATTTCATTATTTTCTCCAGTGACTGTTGCTCTACGGGTCCTCTTTTTCGGTTGAACATTTCCATCAGCAATAAATTGTTTGATAGTACGGCCAAATGAAGCACGTGAACGATTCCTATCCGGAAAACGTTGAGCATAAATAGCAACAGCATTTTCAAGATTTCTGCCAGCTTCTCCATAAACCAGAACCATTTCAATTTTCTCTGGCACAGTTAAACGGTCCATTCTAAAGTATTTTATCGTTTATTTTGCAATTACGAAAAACATGAAGATAAGAAATAACATAAACGTTAAATGTGATTTACAAAACTGAATAAATTGTTTTGATGACGAATTTCGAGTATTTCCAATGAAAACGTGATGTTTTTTATTTCAAACGTATTGCAGAATCGAATGCGTGTGTTCTAAGAAGAAGAAATTGAAAAAATTGAATTTCGTCGATTACAACGCCATCTATCATGAACCGAACAAAATATTTCATTCAAATCATACGTACTTTTAGTCGTAGAATCCGTATCTGCAATAAAAAATATGGCTTCCTATCTTAGTTTAAAAGTTACCCCCGCCCCACCTACAAAGCGGGGGGTGGGGGACTATTTTTTTGCACTAATGTATTTCTCCCGCGGTATGATTAAATTTTGATTATGGACATTTTTTCCGTAGAGTGGCTATTTTTCGAGATATTTGATCGTCTCAGTTTAAAAGAAACACCCGGTATAATATACCTAATATGTACATATATTTTGTTTTGCTTGCAGCACAATCAAGGTTCACTTGATTAATTTTTTGTTTGTTTTTGTCTAATTTCAGGTACGTCAGATAAACATCTTAATTTGGATAATACAGAACTTTTGTGAGTGATTTGTTTTTTTTTCTGCGAACCTACAGAAAGTAGACGCTTTCCGTATGATTTATTCAGTTTAAAAGTAAACCTTTAAGCTCAGTATGCAGCTCGAGCTAAGAGAAATTTTCCATACAAATTTGACGTAAGCTTTAAAATAAATTTTTTTTAGCTGACAATTTTGATGAGCGGTATGCACCTTGCATGAAAAATTTGAAAAAATTTCAGTTGTATCATTCAAATCTAGATTGCGCTACTAAAAATTCTCCAAACAATTTAGCCGCAATTTATCTCACAAGGACAATAATTTGAAGATAAATTTTGACGGTTTTGATTTTTGATTCGTTTGATAATCGAAGTAGCCACGAAGTAAAATTAATTTATTTTTATATAAAGAAGATGGAAGTCAAAATGGCCGACCAACATTACGAAGTCGAGTAGTTACAGGATTATTTGGACTGAAACTTGAAAAACCAAAAAAATTAAAGTCAAACAAAATCAACAAAATTTATCTATACTTACACAAATTTTTAGCTTGACGATTTATATGTAATTAAGTGGAAACTTGTGGAGACTGGAGACCGCGCTAAAATTTATCTTAGCTCGAACTGCATACTGAGCTTAAACCTTTAAGCTCAGTATGCAGCTCGAGCTAAGAGAAATTTTCCATACAAATTTGACGTAAACTTTAGCTAGCTAAATAAAATAATTTTTTTTAGCTGAAAATTTTGCTGAACGGTATTCACCTTGCGTGAAAATTTGAAAAATTTTCAGTTGTTTCATTCAAATCTAAATTGCGCTACTAAAAATTCTTCAAACAATTAAGCCGCAATTTATCTCACAAGGACAATAATTTGAAGATAAATTTTGACGGTTTTGATTTTTGATTCGTTTTATAATCGAAGTAGCCACGAAGTAAAATTAATTTATTAAACAAAAGAAGAGTTTGAGATGGTAGCGACGAGTTGATGTCTATGATGTTCCAATGTAGTAGATCCACGAGATTGGCTCATGTAGTTTTACCCATTATAAGGGGGTTTTCGTTCTTTGTATTTGGCATAATAATAGATCCGTATCACGCTCGAAGCTTCTTACTTCGCACTTGAATATATTTGATTGTGCACTTGAATGCTGTGGCATTTGAATTATATCTATCCTTTTCATTATTAACCGCAAATATGCTACTGCTGCCTTAATGTAGATGTAATCATCTCCATGTCTTGTTGGTAGAGAGAATACCTTATACACTCGATATCTTTGATCATTAACCAGCGGAATTTTGATTTCCATTATTAGATTTACTGCGGTTACTCGAATTGTTATAGTCATAAACTTAAAGACATTACCAATTTTATTATCTGCATTATTTCCAGGAATTGATAATGCTCTGGGAGTGTTCTGATGTATAACAGCCAGCTGCTCGCCAAGTTGTTCTGTTGTCAAAATGAGCGGGTTCATCTTTCCTTCATGTGTGACATTAACGATATTTAGTAGTTTCGACTGAATGTTTTGATAGTTGAGCAAATTAAACACATTATTTAGGGCAAGTTTTGTGAGTGGTAGTGTGGATTTTAGTTGATTTACTTCTGATGCTAGCTGGTTTACCGTGTTTGTTATGTTACTTAATCCAAGTTGGCAGTTCGTCATTTGTAAGTTTATGTTGGATATATTATCATATTTTTACAGGCGTTTAAAGTTGAGTCGGCTAATGATGTTTGTTCTTTAAGTAGTGTTAGTAGGTGCCTTTAATTTTATTTCCCCATTGTTCGTCTAGTACCCCAAAAAAGTCATGGGCTAATGTACCCTTTGACAAAGTTGGCAATTGTTGTATTCTTTGGAAATCAACATAGTTATATTAAATGTTGTAGATAACTCGTTAGTTTTTGTGGCTCAACCCAATAATTTTTTAGATTATAGTAGACTATAACACGTATTATCTTCCATTCTTCTAGAGCCATTGTCGTTTCTGCAATATTTTCGAAATATATTCCTAGCTTGTTCTCGAACTATTGAATTTTAACGAGATTTGTCTGGGTTAATAAAGTTCTGCAAACGGTGCTGTTGAAATTTGAATATATTGGTAGGGAGTCAGGTATTGGTGCTGCATTAGCAATCCCGACACAGATTATACATAAAGCTAACATGCGTAACTTGCAGTCCTTGAAGATCTTCTAAGCTTCATATTTTCTTGGTTTGGACATTTGTCGGATTGATGTTCTGGCGTTGGGAGTATCTTCAGTCAGCCTCTGTGTCAATTTTCAGCGGTTGCTCAAAGTGCACACCTCTTCAATTATTTTCAATCAATTATTTCCCTGGAAGTGCCCTGGTGTTATGGTGACGGTATCTTTGATGTCTGAAGATATAGCCTCGAGTTGAAACCTACTTCCATTTGACTGAGTAGTGTTGACATTTCTTCATACCTCAAAACAGTCTTTCAATGGTCTTAAATGGTACTTGACTGATTTTACAGAGGCTTCATAATCCTCGCCGAGCATTAAATATTCTGAATGCCGCTATGAAGTAATTTATTGTTAAAGCGCTAACAACTTCTAATTTACCGCCTTTATTGCCACTGAAGATTTCCATAGGATAGGGCCGAGTAAAAGGCCGAGATGGTGTAACTCTTAGTGAAGGTATAATTCTCCAGTTGGCTATATTCCAGAACTTTACAAAAATACATTTTAGAACCCTATGTCGAATTTCTAGGAAATATCCTTATTCCGTTACATACGACAAATTTACGATTAGCCATATTCCAGAATAATTTCTGTAAACATTTTGTCAGATCAACCTTGAGCCTTATTAAAACATATATCTGGAGTAAACTTGGACTATTCGTTAGAGAGGAGCGACTAAATTGAGTATTCGGAATCTGGATATATGCATTTTTGAACCTTAATGAAAATTTGGTACTAAAGTATATCGTTTGACCTATGTAAAGATAAGAAATTTTGGTTTGGAAAAAGGAATTTGAACAGCAGAGATTACACAGCCACACAAAAAAAAAGTTCTCGACCCAGAAGACAAACCCCCTTACCCCTATGTATTTTGATGCGCTGAATCCGAATTTCAGCATACAATTTTTTTTTATCGTGTCAATTTCCCATTATCACCCCCATTTTACCCTATATGCAGGTTGAAACACAGCCACACAAAAATAAAAGTTTTCGACCCAGAAGAGAGACCCAGTCCTACCCTGATGCGCTCAATCCGAATTTCAAAATACAATTTTTTTTTATCGTGTCAATTTCCCGTTATCACCCCCATTTTAAGTTAAAAATCGTCAACCCGCATATAGGGGTAAAATGGGGGTGATAACTGGAACTTGACACGATAAAAATTTTTTTATGCTGAAATTCGGATTCAGCGCATCAAAATACATAGGGGTAGGGGATCTGTCTTCTGGGTCGAAAACCTTTTTTTTTTTTTTGTGTGGCTGTGTTATTAATAGTCTGAAGCAAAGTTTCTTAAACTTTTTCTTACTGTGACTTCCCGAGATTTGAAGAAATTGAAAATTAAATTTTTTCGGTTTTAAATAATTTTTTCGTGAGAAAATAATTAAAATACAACTTTCTAAACCAATTAATAGTTATTTACATATGATACAGGACCGAAAAATGTCGTTTCTCTGACGAATAAGGGAAATTGCCGGGCGAGTGTAGCGAGTAAACGGGCCACCCACGAGTCTAAAGGGCCATTTAAATTAAAATAATATCAATATAGAAATTAGGGTTTGCTTAGTTTAACTGAAATTCTAAATTATCCATTTTGCTGTGAAATTTTAATTTAGTTTCAATTAATATTATGAACAGGTTTTATGATACAATCGTAATATTAATTTGCTCTAAATAAGATCAAAAATCAACTAAATTTTTTTTTTGAAACATTCCACATAAATAATTCGATTCTTCAATTTTTGTATGATTAACAAACAACATTTTGACATACATAATTAGCACACATTTTTTTTACGTATGTTTATCCAATTTATTAACTTTAACCAATATTATATTATTACGAGTTTATATTTAATTACGGTATTAACTTCAAAAAACAAATAACGAACACACTAGAAAATGCTGATTATAGGTTTTATTTGAGTTTGATTGATCCCATAAAGTATAAATAAATCGAATTAGGCGAAAGATCCATGTGCGAATAAACCTTTTATGTATTCATACAAGTCTAGGTAGAATTTTTAATTTTAAAATTAATTTGTATTCAATCCGCGAGTGTGTATACAATATTGATGTCTTAATTTAGAATAATTATTTAATTGGTAAATATTAAAAATTCATTGTTGATATTTTCCTATAATCTGAATGAGTTAAAACGACGTCTTTTCTAAAAATATTATGTTTTGTGAACTATAAAGGGTGTGGTGTTTTCTAAATTTTCTGGAAATTTTATTTAAGTAAACAAATTATAAAATTGCGCGTGATTTGGTGTTAAGTGGTAGCAACAGACTATAGTTAAGTTGAATGGAGTTTGGTAAAAAGTCATCCGCGATTTAACAATATTTCGAAAACATTCAAATTGATTTCCAGAAAGTTTTGGCGACTGTAGAAATAAAATGAAAAATATTTTAATTCTTATCAGAATGTCTTATGTAAAATAGACAACACTAATCTCTCAAGACGATGTCAATATCGTAAAAATTCGTAAATAAAATAAAATGTGTGTTATTTACCCTCTAATAATATGCACGCACACAAACACAAACTTTCACAGCTTAATGAAATATTTATACTTACATTATATCCTAAAGCATTCAGACTTAAGTATAGGTTTATATGGAATTAATTTCGACGAACTTCTTATTTTTAGTTTTACTCATTAACAAGTTTTTTTTATTTATATTGTGAAACTGATAAAAGCTAATCGAAATAGTGTGACTCATATAAGAAAGATATACACAAATCAATAAGTTAACCTTCCTACATGGATTTAAGTTTTATGTACGATGTATAAATAAAGGCAAATTTATACTGGTACGTGATCAATTTATGTTTCGTCTTAATCTTAATCTTAACCCTTTATTAGTGCGAAGGGATTTTTAAAATTTAGTCAAATAACCACAGCTGAAAATACTGACTCATTATATTGTGTAATGTGGTCGTTCACTCACTCTGTAAAACACCTGTTTTTATGACAGCATGTATACGTGTCGTTTAAGATCTTGAGAGTTTTGTGGTTATTAAAATTGTGAGACTATTTGTGAGTTTTCGAGATTGTGGTAATTAGTAAGGTGTTGAATATTTTAGATTTGAAAGAATTAGATTTCCGGAATGATTTATTTTGGTGCGGTAAAGAAGACAAACAAACAAATCAAGCGGAGAGATATCGATTTACTTCTTTAAATGTAAATTTTATTGTCGGACATATTTAACACTGAATTTCGCAATTTAACTCATTTTACGAATTATTCAAATGCTTGAAATTTAATTTTGATGTAAACAACTGCGGTTAAAGTAGTAAAATTAATCCAAAATGGAAAAGATGCTAGTTTATCGTTATATTTTTAACCCTACAACTCATGAGGCTGAGGTCCAAACCCACCCCACGCGAACTTTGAACTACGCTCCTGAGCTAGCGAGCAATATTATCGACTCCTGATCTGAACCATAACTCAATACGAAGGTGTATGAATGGTGTCAGGTCCCTTGCAACTTAAATTGATCGCTCGCTGTCACGCAGTGTGTTACGAAATTGTTTGCGGGGTATGAACGAACTCCAGTCATGAGTTGACGTTTATCTCAGAATAATAGTCAATAGAACCGTCGGAATAGTTTGCTCTAAGTATGTGAGGAGAGCACAAACTCCGATATTTTGCACCGATTGTGCCTCAATTGATTAAATTTTTGTACGGTACTTAATCCTGTTCGGCCACCCCTGCGCGTTTTAATTTTTGAGATAAATCAACTTTTTGTGCTTAAAATTATCGTTAATCTATTTAAGTGTAATGCCGCATGGCGTGTTTATTGCGACTTTGGATTTTCAAAATGGCGTATCAACAATGGCGGAAAAAAGAAAATGGTCATTAAAACGTAATTTTAACGCTTTTAATTTACTCAAAAGTCGTTTTGGAGTTACTGATTGGCTGACACATCTTTTATTAATTTCGTTTTATAATTGTTCAATTTTTCGACGCTCATGAAGATCGATAGAATCATGTCCTAGGAAGTTTTCGTGATCGCTGATCACGAATTTAAGGTCAAAATTTTAAAATTTAAGATGGCGAACCCCACATGGCGGATCGAATATGGCCGAAAAAAGATCCAATTTTTCAACACTCATAAAAATCAATAAAAACATGATTTAGCTGGTTTTCAGGGCCGCTGATCATGAATTTAGGATCCAGAATTTGAAAATTCAAGACGGCGGACTCAAGATGGCTGCCATACACGGTGTGCGGGAAGCCGAAAAAAGTTGGTCTAAAATGCCGAAAAAAACTAGCGTCATATATAAATACAGCATGCTCTACAGTGTCACAATCCATTAAACAGAAAATCGTACCTGATCATTTAACAAAGAAATCACGAAAAAACGCGATTATTTAAATTTTAATTGAAAATATCATTTCGGCGGCCAATTTAACGTCAAAATTATAACATGTAGTCGATGTAATAATTTGGTTGCATACAAAATAATGTCAAAATTATTACAGCAGAAATATTTATGACAGAAATCGGATCCGTCCTAACTAATTAAAAAAAAAGGTGTTATGTATTACCCCTAGTTAGAGGGTAGAAATAGAAATGTTTCGTTATGTGAAATAGAACAATCACTAATAAATATTTTAAACAATCTTTCCAGGTAAGATGAGCACCAATTTACCATACTAGTAAAATACAACAATTATTTCTTCCGCAAATACTAAAGAAATGTATGTAAAAGTCGATTTTTATATTAAATTATGTACGATATGTTATAAATTACTTGTAGCATAAATAATAAAATTTTCAATCATAAATAATTTTTTTTTATTATGATTACAACAAAATGATTGAAATGTTAAGTTATAGATTGAAGACATCAAAAAGAAAATTTTTTCTCATTGAATACATTTATTATTTTCTTCTTCTTATCTGGCTGTCTGTCTGTCTATCTGCGCTCTACATAGATTTACTAGAGCTAGTTTTATTTATGTGTGTGTAGGTAATAGAATTTTAAACAAATTTTTAAAATTTTTTGTTTACTTTAATTTTAAATCAATATTTATAGTTATTATAATTTTTTGTATAAATTATGCGAAAATTTGTTTTGTTTTCCAACCAATTACTTAAACATATTAAAATATTTTAATGTAATTAATTAATGATACCGGAGCGGCGCGGCTGGGTGTTTTCCAATTTTTCAAAGTTAAACATATTTGGTTTCATTGTATGTATGTCACAATATACACATCGTAACCGGCTGGTGTTAATAATTGTTGGGGATTTCTTTATTTGAGGGCGCTATACTTAACAAATTTTTTTAATAGGCTTAAACTAACAGGCTTAACCCTTGACAGACTGCGATTTATTAAATCCGATTTAGCTGAACTTGTTTTAAATTACGATTAATACACTTAAACTGTTATCATAATATTTGTCAAACTAATACACTCGCATTACATCGTTTTAGTCACTAAACTCAAAATAAAGTATAATTAATACCGTAAATCTAACTACGGCTAATCTCTTAAAAATCACTAAATCGGATTTATTAAACCATATAGTCTGTCTAAGGCTTTAAGATATGTTTGGTGGAGACAAAAACCAAAACAACTGGAGACAAAAACCAAAACAAAACAAAAAAAATTCAACCCTTCGACATTCGGCCCTTCGACACATTCGGTCATTTGACACGTTCGGCCATTCGACACATTCGACCCATTCGGCCCTTCAACACATTCGGCCCTTCAACACATTTAGCCCTTCGACATTCGGCCCTTTGACACATTCGGCCTTTTGAAATTCGGCCCTTCGACATTCGGCCCTTTGACATTCGGCCCTTCGACATTCCGTCCTGTGACATCATTCCAAGTAAAAGAAAGTAAAAAATAAAACAAGATTTTTTTGAATTGTAGTGTTTTGCATTTTCTTTTTGCCAAATAAAATTCGTTTCCAGTTCTCATTCTTCAAGCAACTGCTGAGAAATGGTTCGGTGTTGAAATTTTTGTTCCTTGGTAGAATTTTATAGTAGAAAAATGAAAACTGGTAAATTGTCAACCACTACATGTCAATTTCTTAGCGAGTCGTAGTAAGGGGTTATTGTAATCCATTCTAATTTTCAGATTTTGTGATTTTATTTTTAATTTTGTAAAACTTTAATATTCGAGATTTTTCGAGTCTATTTGAAATTCGCGATATTTTCCGGTTTGATTTGGATTGCCTTTCGCATATAGCATACATTGAGTTATCGAGAAGATATTCTCCAAATTCAAAGGTTATTTGAGAATTTCGGATTTAAGGGTTGGAATAGCGTTCAAGTTGATTAGAGATTATCGATAATATGTATTCAATATTTTTGAGATTATTTGAATTTTTCTGTTTTTCTCGGAAATAGTGTTCGATTTAGGCATAGTGGGGCTTGCTTGTAGCTTGAGTTAGTAATAGTGCAGTTAGTAGTTGATATTTTTGCTACAGGTCCATATATGCATATAGCCGATGTGTTCGACATGCAGTACGTATTTATAGGCTATATGTGGCAGTCGTAGGAGAATTCCTTGTCCATCGAACGTAATTGGAGCTTGAAAGTGCTGCAAGAATGTTGCGACGAGACAAACCACACAGACAAAAAAAGATAAGAAAAAACACGAACAGTGCACCAACTTACCTAACGTACCTAACGTACCTGTTATCGAGGTTCTGAATGGTTTGACGTCAGTGCCGACTCCACCCTCTGAAGCATCAACATAGTTGCACTTCTCTCCATATAAAGAACTCCAACCACATAAACCGCCTGTACTCTTTAAATTTTATTTTGAAGTAGTATTTGTAAGCGTGTATAACGAAATTAGAAATGGGCAAACGATTGTAATACCCGTAAAACCTGAAATTTTTCTCGAAAAAAATTCGCTTTTTGAAGTTTTGTGTTCTGCTTATTCGAAATTTTTGAGATTTAATGAGCCTTTCGCGATTATTCGTTAATTTGTATGATGCTACAGATTGTTTAAATTGTCAAAGATTTTTCAATTTTATTTTAAATTTTCCAGATAAATCGATGTAACTGAGTTACATATGTACATCTTTGAGATTCGAGATGAATGAAATTTCAAAAAATTAAAATACCGTACAAGATTTTTTTAGACTGTTCGGTATTGCTTCCGTAAATCGTAGTAAAATCTGTAAACAAAAACGTTAATCCAAATTTTAAATTGCTGCTCACGAAAAACGAAAGTAGCTGCAAATGTATCTATGGATATTTAAGTCAAAGAAAAACAAAACTTTCTTGATTTTACACACAATATTATGATAGGCCTAATATCCATAGATAAATATAAGTTACGAGAAATGAAAAGAACACAAAATCTAAATATAATGTTCAACAAACCGTTTTGAATTTATTAATTGGATTAAATTTAATTTTGTTTTTATTGTTTATAAACAATTACACACACATGTACATACTTATGTATTATATATACATAGAAGAATAAGACAATAATCTTAAAGAATTATAAAAATACGTTTCAAATTCTTAATTTGTTTTAATTGAAATACTTACACATGAACGGATTGTGTATAAGTAGCCAGCTAGCTAGCTACTTACATATACCACACAAAACAAAGAATTTCATTTTCAATATTAAATATTAAGAATGTTGTGTTGATTAATGCGTTTCAAAAAACTTATATTGTACATATGTACTCAATACATGAACATAATATTCCTTGAAGAATTAATTAAAGTCATTAAACCAAATTAACGTCGACGCGCGATTTGTGATTTGAGTACAAATTGTCCTACTTACCCGAGTAACTTAAACAAGAAAATTATTTTTAATAACAATAAGCAATAATGTGTAATCGTCATCAACAATAATTCGAGTTATGAGTAAATTAAAATTGAAATTTAATAAAAATATTTTGTGTTTTGGAATAACCCTGGAAAACGGTGATAAACTAAAATAACAGAATTACAGCGGCGGATGATTTTTGTTTACAGTTAAATGTTATGTAACTAACTGTCTAGCTACTTTTAGCACTGGTATAGCGACATTCAAATTTTCTAATTCCTAGTTTAAATTTAAAAACTCAATCGTTTAGATAGTTTTAGGTTTTTTGAAAAGCTGGAAGTTATAAAATTTTGATAGACAATTTAACAAATCTGAAATTTAAATCATAACAGTTGTAACTACCAAATTTAATCTAGGGTTATGTCAAGTAATCTCGAAATTTAATCTATTAATTAAGGTTTCATTTAAAAAATTCAGATTTCGGTTCTATAGGAAAAAAATTAACGCAATTACCGATTTCAATTGTCTAAAACCTTTTAGTTGCAAATTTAATTTTTTTTTAATTTTGATTTTCTCAATAAATCTTAAATTGTTTTAAAATATTAAAAGTTAAAATTATGCCGGCATAGCTTAGTTTTGTTTCTTCTTTAATTGATGTTGGGTTTCTAAAAATTGAAGTCATGCAAAATTATACGCTGGTTCCTCCTAGAACAAAAAACGGCTAGTTGGTGACGAAATTGATACGGTTGTTGAATACCCGAATAATATAAAAATTATTCTAATGTTTAACTACACCTTCACATTTGATTGACAAATCGATAAAATATTTGGATTTGCATTGCATTCCTGCGGATACATAATTACCTAAATTGCTACAAAAATATTTACTACAGCAAGTGCTGAGTCACCTGTAAAACAACAGTTACTTACCTTGAATATATTTTGTTTAATAAAATGAATAACGGGTTTTTTTATTCGCTATTTGTTTACCCAGTTGCAATTCTAATTAATAATCAATTTCGTTTTAAGCAAATTAGATATTTATTAGGCGTATTAGATAAGTAATTAAATTATCTAATGGCTTGGGCCGCGGTTATCACAATGAAAAGAGTGAACCTGATGAATTACAGTACTGAAAATTCAAGAAATTTCGCTGGAACGATAAGTGTGATGATGAGTGTAATGAGAGAATGATCGGAGTGTTAATTAGTTGCAATATTACAGGCGTAAGATTTGTATAATTTGTACCTTAAGTACATTTCATAAAATTAGTCCCTAATCCGTAATTAAATTTTTCATGATTAAATTTGAATTCGGGTAATTTCACATTTTTAATCCAATTTTTGGAATATTAGAAACTGATGAATTTTGAAATTTCCATGCTAATTATGGATTTTGAAAATTTTAAATTTTTAATAAAAAATTTTAAATTTCGTTTTTCTTCACCAAAATTTTAGAATCCAATTTCAAAAATAAATCCTGAGAAGTGAAATTTTATTTTTAGGATACTTAAAAAATTTTTTTAATCGTAATTTTATATTTATTGTTCTTCATACAATACTATTTTCATCCTATACCGGATTTAACTTTAAATCATTATCATTGCAATTTCTAAGGCCAACAAGTTTGGTCGCGCTATTGCATACTTATTAAACAATAATGAGTAATATTTCTGAAATTATTTCTTAGAATTTGGTTTTGATAAAATTTGAATAATTTTAATTTGAAGAGTCTTAAAATTTCGAAATTTTCAACTACATAATTAACAAATTTAAAGAATACCCAGATAACGAGAATTTCAAGAATGTTAAAAATTAGAGAAATTAAATCATTTACGGAAATTTAGAAAAATATTAAAAAATTTACAAAATTTTTGGAATTTTTTTATAGTTTCCAAATTTTTATGAATTTCAAGAACATAAACAAACCAACTGTAAAAAATTAATGAATTTAAAAATTTACTTATTTCTAAAATTACGGCTTCTAACAATAAGAAGTAGAATGTCCTAGTAAAATTTTAAAATTTCGAGTTATTGAAATTTAAAATTTGTTATTATACAAATTTTAATGAATTCCAATGAAATTAGAATTTAATAAAGTTAACAAATTTAAATATTTTTTAAAAGTTTTTAATGGTTTCAAAAATTCAATAAGTCTTCTAAGAGTTTTGACAATTAAACAATTAATAAGAAATATGTATCGAAAATATTATTATAAAAGATTCAAGTAGTGCAAATGAATTTTAACCCTAATCAGCATGGGTTGAGTGTCACAGACTCATTTTAACTTTATTAGCTAAAAATTAACCGACAAATAATTTTTTATGAAAATTGAGTTTATGTATTCTAATAATTATTATTTAACATCTACATAGAATCACCTACTAAGAATTTTTTGCTTGTACCGATTATAGGCCTAACTTGCCCATTTTCAAAAAACAAGCATAAAAGCTTGCGATGAGTCTCTTAAACGCAATAGGTGATGAAGGAAATTAACTTGGTATAAGAAAAGTTCAGCATTTTAGACTTTTTACAGATTTTACTGGTAGAATGAAAATTCAATGCCAAGGTGTTTCAATCATTTTATGTATTTTGATTTTATACTCCAATCAGAAGCGAGTGGTCCGTGAATGCAACGCAGAAAAGGGAATTTTAATTGAGCATGCGCAAGTGAAAATATAATATAAAAGAAAATGACGAAGTTTGGGTCACCTCGACCAAAACCTTGTACATAGTAGCAACGTACATACATATTACATATGTATGTATATAAGCTTTGTTTGAGTCTATTGATTTAAACGACCTCAAATGGTTAAAAACAATTTGTATTTAAAATTGTTGTTCCAATAACAACTTTGCTTCTCTGAATTATTTCTTTTGGGAACTTTGAAAAATTTTCAGTAAAAACAAAATCTCTTGAATAATTTTGAAAATCTGCAAGAATTTCGAAAAAACGTTAATCTCAAAATCTCACAAATCTTCAAAAATAATCTCGATAACAAGCCACCCTGGAAAATTTGAAATATTTCCCCAAAAATATCATAGCACCATGCTATAAAAATATCTGAAAAAATCACTAATCCTGTAACATGGCGCAGTGCAAACCCTTGTAAATTTCGAGGAATATTGAGAAACCCGAAAAATTTCGAAATGATCGAATAATCTCGAAATGGTTGAATCGTTTTACATTTCTAGAAACCTCTAGCTCAGATATTCACAAAAAATTCGAATATTTCCGGAAAACTCGAATAAATTTGAAATCTTATAATAATCTTGAAAAACGAGAAACCACTAAGGATTTCGATTAATCTGAAAAATATCAAGCAGATTTTGCAAAACCTCGAATATTCTCGAAAATATTGAATAATATAATGGTTATAATTTTGCTGGCAAACACCACTCAACGCTATTCAGCACTAACAATTCTAAATCTAGATAAATCCAAAAATTTGACTTTAGAATCTCGTTTCTGTAGGATCACAAAACAGAATACTGAATCGAACTCTAACCAAAATTAGAATAATCGGAAAATTTTTGAAATTTTAAATATTATCTACTACGTTACACTCCGTGCCAAACAAACCTCAAATAATATAAAATCTTCCTATAAAATATCAAAAATCTCGAAATAAATCGGAACAAACTCGATTAAGCTAGAACAGTAGCAATATTTTCAAGAAATTTCTAAAATTTCGAAGATCTCGAATAAAATTAGAATGCTAGATAGAGACCTGCAAAATGAAATTTTCTTGGCCCGGGCCCAGCCCGCCCTTCAAAATCCAAGAGGTGACCCGGCTCGGCCCGGCCCAATTTATGGGAATGAAAAAAAGGCCCGGCCCGGCCCGATTTTTCAAATATAAAAAAAGCCCGGCCCGACCCGACCCGGGCCAGCTCGGCCCTACTGTAATATTTAAAGAAATTTTTCTCTATCAATTTGGATAAAATGCACAAAATTTTAATGCACGAGAAGGTAAATAATGTATATTATTATTATTAATAATATTAATACTCGAAAAGTCACGTAAGTTCATTTTTTGTATTACAATTCTAGCTTTTCAGCCCGAGATTGGCATGACAAACGCCCGAGCCCGGCCCGGCAAATTTTTTATTAAAACCAAAAAGCCCGGGCCCGGCCCGATATGGGTTTTACATAAATAAAGCCCGGCCCGTGCAGGTTTTTAGATCAGAGTATAGCAGTAATTGTAATGCTGCATGAAGCCAATTAGCAAACAAAACATGACAATTACCAAAATATTTATTGCAAATTTAGAACAGAAATTCGTTGAACCAAATAGAAATAAACGCAGATCTCTCAGTTCCTCAAGTCTATTTCACTAATAAGGTGTTAATGCAACAACTTGCAAAAGGCACTTACTGGGTCTTAGTATAATTCGACCAACCAATTCCATACTAAATTTTGTGGAAATGTTACGCGACGATTATTTGGCCTTGATCTTGATCGTAAAGTAACATATAAAACGCTTAAGTGTGGTACCTCTTTCCTCCAGCACTTAAGAAGGTTCGCCAGCTATGTAACTGCCCAATTTAATTTTATTTTTGTTATAATAAAATATTTTCAATAATGAAGTAAATGTTTTCTGTTTTCTTTAAAATTACATATGAGTCCAAGAGACTCATCGCATGCGTTTACGCAAGTAAAATGACCTATGCAGATTAGGGTTAAAGTAATACATTTAAAAAACTATTCATCGTTTAATAATTTCCATTAGAGATTTTAAGATTTGATATTATAAACTGTTTTAAAGGAAATTAAAATTGAAATTTTGAAATTTTCAGGATTTTGATGAATAAAATTAAGTTTCAAATTTCAAAAATTTAAATTTTATTACCACTCACATCAACAATTACCCATGAAGAACCATCATGGCTGATGACCCCACATGTGTCTTGACCCCACATGGGTGAAAGCCCCATATGGATCGTGACCCAACATGCTTCATGACCACTCCATGGGTCATAACCCCACATGGGTCATGACTACACATACAAATAGGTGATGCTGATGACTATATTATGATATACATATGTACCAATTAAAATATTAAAAATTGAAAGAATTCCAAGAGTTATATGAATTAAATAAATTTCAAAAATTTCAATAAAGAAATAAATAATTTTTTAAAATTTCAAAAATTCCAAAATTTTCAAGTAGTTTAAAAAATTTAATTAATTATATAAATTTTCAGCTATTACGTATACGAAAACTTTTAAGCATTTACTTTTTAAATTTTAATATTTTCAAGTTTTTAGAATTTAAAGAGATATATGTACATATTTCAAAAATTACCATTTTTAGTTACTACATTTTAAGAAATTTAAGACTAATTAAAGAATTTTAGAATTTTAATTTTTTTTTTAATTGTGGTACGGGTCCTAATGGATCGCCACCCAAACCAAACCTAACCTAAAGAATTTTAGAATTTCAAACTTTTAAAAATACAATTAATTTATAAATGTTTAGAATTTTTAAAATTTCAATACTTGCAGCAATTAAAATAGTCATAGTGAAATGAATTTAATGATTTAGGGTTCTAAAATATTTAAAACTTTTTTAAATTTTGACAATTAAATATTTATTAAGAATTTCAAATATTTCAAGAGAATTTAAAAATTTAAAAAATATTTGATCTTAAAATTATTAGTTGTTCTAAGGAATTTTATAGAAACAAATTTAAGCAATTTCTTAATTAATAATTTTCACAAGAATTTAAAATTTAATTTATTTTAAGAATTATGAGAGTTTAAAATTTGAATAGTAAAAAAAATATTTAAACATATAAAAAAATTTAAAAATTTACAAGATGAATTGTAAAAACAAAACAATTTTTGAAAGTTTAAGCCTTTTCAGAGCAGAAAATTTCCAAGAATCTAAGAATTTCAATTATTTAATGAACTTTAATAAATTTCCAAAATGTTTGAATTTTTCTTTTATGAATTTCAAAAATTTAAGAATTGAGTTTCTTAATTAAAAACAGATTTAATTTTTATTTTTGAAAGAATAAAGAGAAATTAAATTTATTTCAAGTTTAACAAAAATCAAAGAATTTTCTAAAATATTTTAATGATTGATTTTAGCAGTTTTTAGAAATTTAATAAAAACCCAATTAAATTATTTTAAAAACAAAATTAAATTTTAAGAAAGACTAAATTAAGGAAATTTCAACGATTTTTATTTACAATAAATACTAATAATTTAAAAAAATGCAGATTTTTAAGAATTTAAAGTATGATGATTATTGATTACGAATTTATGATCAAAATCAAAACCAACACAAATGTCTTATACAAGCCATATTATTGCCATACAAACACAAAATAAAACCTACCATTTCTGTAGGTATTGGCGTCATATTACAGTATAATCTTTACATACTTTGATTTTAAATTGTAGTTTGTATCAAAAACAGTATAAAATTGCCTTGTCTTGACGATATAATTAATTGGAGCATAATTTGATTTACCAGTGTAATATTACACAGCAAATGAAAAATACGAACATAATTTAACCATTTTTAGTACAGTTTAGTACTATAATTAATTATCCTAAGCACCCATAATTAATTTATTTCATACTATACCGAAAATCAATGTTTACGTGATTGATTTCAGTCCGGGAAATGAATCATTACGTCAGAGAACAAAAGTGTCCGGAAAACGAGCTATTACAGTAGAGTAGACTGTAAAACCAAACAAACAAAAATAACTAGGGTAACTTGATAATTTGAAAATCATTTGGATTGATTTTCTCTAAATTTCAAACTCATGTTTTTACTTTAAAATTCAATTTTAAATGAAAAAATCGAATTAATGTCCCATGTAGTATGAAATAAAACGTTGTACGTTACACGTACGTTAAATGATCGTTACAGTACTCGTTCAAAATTCTGGACTCGGCTCCTTCGTCGCCTCGTCCATAAACGTCGAACTCGTACTGTAACAACTCATTTACCGCCCTTGTGACGTAAATAACTATGGAACATACTTCTACTTCTCAGAAAATACGGGTGGATCGTTTCAAACAGTTTGTTAAAATATTATAAAAAATGAATGTTTTCTGTTTTCTATTGAGTATGTGCTCATTTATTTTATTTTGCAGGCTTAAACATATAAAACTCTTTCGCTTCATCTTTTATTGAATTTATGGTTTGTTAATTCTTTTCAAATAAAAACTAAAAAGCTTTATAAATTTGATTGAGTGCTAAAAGTAAATATTGTAACATTCATTGATGCCTAATTCAAAATTTGACGTCTAATAACAATAACAAACTAATTAGTTCGCGCATTTGACGAAAGGAGGGAGGGTAGTAGTTTACTTTTACCGTTAAGACGAAAACTCTAAATTATGATCATAAAATTAATTTTTAAAACTATAATTAATTTTACCGTCAAGACAAGGTTATTATCACTAACACTTACAAAAAATAGTAGGTTTTGAATTTAATAATATGCGTGCGTCACGGAAATAATATGGCATGTATAAGACATTTGTGTTGGTTTTGTCAAAATGCTTATTTGAATAAAATTAACCTTAAAATTTCCCAAAAATTGTAATAAATCAGCTATTTATCACTTTGAAGCGGCCATATTGGAACCGCCATTTTGAATTCAATTCTTTTGATCTGTGATTCCAAATCAGCGACCCCAAAAATATCTGTGGTATTAAACAAAAACAGGATATCTGCAAATATCAAAGTTTTGAGAAAAAGCATTTAAAGTTTGAGTTGAGTTTTTTTTTAATATTTTGAATTATTTTACGTATTGCATAATGTTAAACTTTTTAATTACATTGAATTCAATTATCAATTATGCATAAAATGTATTAATTAAAACAGTAAAATAATCCAAAATATAGCTTTATTCCACTAATTACTAAGATACCTAATTTTGCCTTTCCACATATTGTTTCGAAAATAATGAAGCTTTTGGAAAATTATTTAGATTATAAGGTGACGCTTCAGATGCTCGAACGAACAGCAGCAAAAACTGCGAGAATGAATTTTTGCAGATATCCTGTTTTTGTTTAATACCACAGAATGGTTTTGCAATTTAGTTGAATACTTATGAAACAGTTCTTAACTGAAGGTTACAAAGGCCATATTGGATCCCGCATTTTGAATTATAAAATTTGGATCATTTATTTGTGATCAGTTTACAAAAAGTTTCATCAACATTCATTTCGAAGCTTCGGAGTCGAGGTTATTTTAAATGCCATTGTACAGTTGGGTTCATTAAGAAGTCTGACTATAAATTTTATGAGCATCTAAACTACAATTTAATTTTACTACTGAATACTACGACTAGCTTTTGGAGCCTCGATATAAAAATTCACTTAAACAAAAAAATTAGTGTACCTATTCTTGACATGTATACTGTGTATAGAAATAAATAACTGCTGTAAGGCATTGACCTATTCCAAAAATTAGATATATCATAACCATTTCAGTTGTCTTAATCAAAGAGTTTTCAAATAAGACGTATTGCGTTCTTGTTAAATATAATTTTACAAAAGTTGCTATTTTGATTCTTTCTTTTATGATTAGACAAAGAAATTACTTTACTATTTTTTTTTATGATATACGAGTACGACATGTGGTTTATTTTATTGTTGTGTGTCATCTCAACAAAGTTAAATGCCAGGGTAATCGAGGTAGCGTATTTAAAGAAAACAAAACAAAAGTAGTAAAAAGATTTCTTAGATGTAATGAGATGAAAGTTGTGTGATGCTACTTTCGAAAATGAGTACTACCATGTGCACATCATTTAGAAGGGCGTTGTAATTGCTTTTTGTTTACAAAGATGATTCCACTTTTTTTATATGATTAATAGAAGTATAAAATAATTTGACGTCTCCAAATTTGATTAGAAGTTTATCATAATTTGTAATCAAGTTATTTATATTATGAAGGGGTGAAATCTTACTCATCTTCAAAAATAATGTTAGTCCTTTCAAACAAACAATGTTAAACCACCACCATCCCACATTTTACTTCTGATTTCCGACCTTAATCTATAAAATACAAAAAAAATGTTTAATCCGTTGAGTTACGATTTAAAAAATGTAAAAAAAGCAGTTTTCTTATTTTAGTGAAAATTTAAAGTATTTTATTAATACATTTCATCAATAGATAAACAGAGGATTCCACTCAATCTTTAGTCACGACCCCAAAAATCTACCCAAAAATCTACACCATCAAGTGTTTGTAATTTCGTTGATACATACAGAGAAGTCAGATTATCGAAATGCCAAATAACATTCTCAAAGGGGCATACGTCCATGCCATTGGTCTTGGGCGATGTTAAGAGCGTCATTTGGCATAAAACTGTTCCTCTCAAAAATTCCAGAACACTTTGAAGGTAGATATAAAGAAAAATGATTATAAAATGTAAAGACCGAGACACGTTATTATTCGACTGACGGCTACACGTTATTTCAGTGATTGGTACAATTTCATCCTTTTTCAAGCTAATTTTAGATATATTGTGCTTTACCGGTACTCGGATATTTCAGGGTATGAAATTACTCCGCGGGAATTTATTCCGCCGAAAACTTTTGTATTGCGAAATTAATCTCATTTCTAATATAACTTAAATCCGTGAAATCTAACTTTTCTAAAATGAAATAATTTTGCACGGATTTAACTCAGTTTTTAAACGTTAAATATCACGGATTTAGTTTAATTGAAAAAGAATTAAATTACCGCGGAATAATTTCAAATTAATCGGCGAAATTAATTTATTTCCAAACGAATTTAACTCCGCCGAAAAATATGAATTTATTCCGTTACAAAAATTAGAAAAAATTAGAAATAAACTTGAATTAAATATCACTCATGTATTATATTTTCATGGAAAAGTTCGGTTCACTTCACTTAGTAAATCAAGATGTTCATCAAAGGGCATATAGATTAATGATTGTTTTGTTCAAAAGAAAGCAACGTCAACTGATCAAAAAAAAAATCGGAATAAGTAATTTTGGTATTCTGATTCTAGCTAATGGTTGTGACTTTACATATTAGTACTTTAGTATTACTTCCGAGTTCTTAACCCTGATGGAATTTTCCAGCTGAACTATAACACGGCTCACTTATAATATCGTTATTTATCGCTCGTCCAATCCAACCACAACTCAATTACGAGAATCGCAAGGCCACATGATAACAGGTAATTTGTTGGATTCTTACATTTAAATATGCAAAGGTCTAAAGTCATTGAACTACTTTCAAAAATGACCAAATATTTTGTTTGCCCAAAATCATTTTTGGAATGACTGGTAAATTATTTTTTAATTTTGCCCCATACATACGTTTACAGCAGATTTGGCTAAACCTAGATTGAATTAAAATTTTGTTAAATTTGAAAATATTTCGAATTTTAAAAAAATGAAAGTTTAGTGTTGAATTTCAAATATTATTACAGCCTATGGCTGGATTTTTTTGGATATTGGTGTAGGTCACTTTCAAAGTAAATGGTTCGTATATCGTATATGGAAAAACTTACAACCCAAGCGAAAATATTCCATCGTGAAACGTAATTATGTATTTTCTATAAGCGAAAATATAATTCAAGAAAATCACCAAACTATTGTTATTCGATACCAAAAAATGTTATGTTGAAGCATGTATTGATGATCATGCAATTCTAAATGGCCTTGAATTATTTATAATTACACATATTGCACTTATTGCTTGTAATTTAATATTGTGAAATTTATTACCGACTTATTGTAAATTGGCTAATAAACTTGCATGACCTTAGAATTTACTTGTCATAATAGTCGCTAGTAGAACTAATAGTAGAATTTAATTATTACTGAAAAGGATCAGAAATTTACCAAGTGGTTATAAATTTACTTAAACCAAACCATAATTTTATAAAAGTTGCTCAATGGTTACGATTTAACCAAAATGTTACAAAAAGGTTGAAAAAACATAAAATAAATTTGCAATTACCTGAGTTTAAATAACGATGATATTAGCTGCTATAACTTGAGGGAGTCAAGTATTGTTGGAATTTATAGTACTCTCGATGATTTTTATTTTGTGATGAACGTTCCATTTCCTTGACCCACAAATACGAACACAAATCATTAATTTACGCAAACAACCATCTAAACGTTCCCCTTGGAAATTCTCAAAATACCGTAATTATTCTTGGGGGAATGGGATTCACCTGAAATTTCTGTTAAAAAAAAAAAATTGTTCTGTTTTTATTTACTTTAAGCGTTTGTTGTTAATTCCATTAATTTCTTTTATTGAACAATACAATTATTCTTTTCTTGTAACAACCAGCAGACAAACAAATGAATTAAGAATGTTATTAGTTACAATTATGTAAAACGCAGAAATTCGTTATATCCAATTTTACTTTCTACATTCAAACGTTTTATTGTTTATAGATTAAATCGATTTTTGTTGTTGTATTCTATTGAAATTATTGTACAAGATGAGTTATTTAATCACTGTAATTAAAGGCAATTTGTTCATAGTGAAAAATTTCAATTTTTTTTTACAATAACTTCTATACAAACATTGCGAACACATATTTATTAGAAAAGATTAAGTTTACAAACCAGACTCGATCAAAATGATGCGTTTGCAATAAATGAAATACCAAAGTTCAATGAACAAATATATGGAAGCGTTGTAAAATGTACTATGCACTGAATAAATCGCATTGAACCGGGAAAAACCGATTAATTATTTAACCAGATTCTTTGTAGTATGTCAAAAGGAAGAAAACTTCAAAACTGCTGCTTTATATGGATGTATACACACAAAACATCATTAGAATATTAAATTTTCTAAATAAAGACATTTATAAAAATAAAACAAATCTTGACAATGAAAAATTGAATTATTATAATAAAACTATGACTTTATAGTTTTATTAAGAATGACGTCAAAATTATATCATTTACATTATAGTTACAATCTCTTTAGGCCGCACAAATGACAATGGCTCGAATAATTCGTGCGTATATAGATTCAAATTTGGGTTTTTCTACTGACCATTTGACCAATTGCCTTACAGTTTTATTTCATTTTTTTTTTCGTTTTGTATCAAATACCTGTTTTCGTAAATCTTTAAGACATAATAAAAATTAAAGAAAACAAAAAATGTTATGTTGGTTCGACGAATACCAAGGCAAAAAATTAAATATGCAATATAAAAGCATTGACGTAATTTATTCGTTTTAAATAAATAATACACTATAACCATATCCAAATACATAAGAAACATAATAATCGTAAATCATATGTCTTATCTCTATAGTGTCTTACCTTAATTCTGCAAATTGTATATATCAACATTGTGATGATTCGCAAAACAAAGAAAATTTATTAGGAAAATCTATTGCATACAAATATGAAAACATATATGGAAATGCTACACGTTAATCGCACACACGCGAGATTTTATTATGCGATTGTCGCATCTTATTAAAATGACAATCAAGCAGTTAGTTCAGTTTATATCAAATATGTAAAGTCATAATGAGATAAGTATAAAATTTAATAAATAACTAAAGGTGTTGTTGTTTCTGAGATATGACTGAAATGAACATGAACTTTGGGGCTTAAATTTTACATATCAACGAACAATATTGATCTTGCTGAATTTGCATCTTACAAAATGAAAAAAATAAATCGATTAAATCAATTTACAACAAAAAAAAAGAACTAAACTAGTTATTGAATAAAACAAAAAAAGTTTTTTTTGTTTGGTTAAAATAAGATCATGATCTTCAAAGGGATCACCAAGGTTGGTAATTTGGGTCAGGCAATTTATTTGAGTTGTTTTACATCTAAGATTTGAAAGGCTGAGTGTAATGTTGTTTTATGACCTAATTTTAGGTTAACTATAACTGATCAATAAAATTAGGGTCACAATTCTAATGGTGTTGTTCTAGAGAAGACGAATAAAACATGTTTCGAAAATCTTTTATCATTCGATACTAAATAATAGAAGCTATATTCGCCAGTTAGTAAAAGGTTAATACAAAGAAAGGTTTTTCTCAATGTTTGTCAAAATCTTGTTTCTAAGGAAGAAATTTGAAAAGTTTAAAAAAACCAGAACATTTCAAAATGCTATATAAATTTGATTTGGTGGCGACGATTACAAAACATACTATATACTATGTGTGATATAATATAAACTGCTCTAGAAAAGTTTCAAACCGGTTACCTTGATTCATCATTGGGATGTCCAGCAACTAATTCATTAATTATCAAATATGTAGATTAAATCAGATACCAAATTTCAATGGAATTGATGCATAATCACAGAAGTTCCATTTGGTCAGGGATGGAGATTCTTAAATAAAACTTGGCCAGAATTTAACAGATACCGCGGCACCCTACCCTCCATAAATACAAACCATAAATCAAAAAATTTGATTTGCAGAAAAAAGAAATTAGTTTTTTATTTACATAACCAATCCCTGCCTTTACTACTTCCCCCAGCACCAAATGGAACACGTACATTTATCAATGAATTTTAGTGAAATTTTATTTCTGGGTTATTAAGCCGGCTCTATAATTAGTTCCTAATAAAAAACCCATTTTTTCACGCTCTGAAGAATTCATCGGGCTTAAGATTTTGGGTCGTTTTTCTGAAATAAAATAAGAGCCAAATTTAAGAAATATTGCGAACCACCAAACTCCTTATTTTTGCGAATTACGTTATAACTTTCATTGTATCATCCTATTTGAACTTTGCGGCATAAATAATTTTCGACAATCCGTCATCCCTAAGACGTTTATTTCCCTTTCTATGGCAGACATACATATGTATGTAACAACCAATGCCAATTACTAAATCGGTTTTCATTAATGGACAGTTTTACTTTTTCAGCGATTCATAAAAAAACTGGTCCTTGATACCGTTATTTGCGATACAGTCATCCCTCGCATTGCGCGATTTCTGTTTACAAAATTTTGCTTTAGCATAATGTCAAAAATAAACCATGTCTCTGTTTACGAAAAGAAATTTTGTTATTTTCGTAAACATAAACTGACGGCTACACATCGAGATGGGCACCGGTTTGTATCATAATCGATTGGCATTTTATTTTTTGACACTTTTTTTCCTTTGTTCCGTACTTGATATGCATTGCACTTTTGCAATACGGTTACCAACATACGGACGATATTTATTGGCGTTTTTTATTCTCTCAGCTCCGTTCATAGCACTGGTGTTAGTTTTGGATCCAGAACCGTTCGTTTCCGATTTCGAAGGGCCACGGGAGTTTTTGTAAGTATAATGATTTGTTAAGATTATCTGAAATCTTTGTCTACAAATAATGAATAAAAAAAATTAGGTGGGGTTTTCCTTGAGGGGAGAATAAACATATTTTTGAGCTTCAAAAAAAGTGCGGCCCTTTACGTTGTTTGATTGCAAATTAACCCTTAGCGGTCGAGAGCTTTTTTGTTATACTCGCCTATAAAGACAGAAAATTAGATGAAAGAATGGATTAGATGAAGTTCTGGAATATGGCCTATTATGATGGAACTTGGCTATACCTTAACCGATTATAGTGAAATTTGACAAGCGCCATGAAAATTGGATTCTAAATATGGCCAAGTAGGATGGAACATGGCTATTCTTTAATTGATTGTGATGCAATTCGACATGTGAGTTGGAAATGGGATACTAAAATAATTTTTAGATAAAGTTTTGAAAAACGGTCTATTAGGATTGAACTGATCTATTTTTGAACCGATTTGAGTGAAATTTGACATTTCGATAAAAAATTATTTTTAGATAAAGTTCAGGAATATGGCCGGTTAGGATACAACTAGGCTATTCCTTAACTGATTATAATGAAATCACGATGGAAACGAGATTATAAAATAATTTTTCTGATTCTGGGTCCCTACACTACCATTTGGAGTTTCACTCATGTACGTGCTGTCACCCTCTTTTTCTTATTTTCGTCCATCTACTTTCTGAATTAAACGCTACTGCTCCCGTAACAGCTCCAACCATAAACCGTTCCGTGAATCGTTTGGCTACTAAAGATCCTTGTTCTGCTGAAACTGCTTCCAAAACGCTATGCTGTCTTCTTTGTGCAATAACCTAAAGTAATAAAATTAGTGCTCAGATTCTCTTAAAATTAAATATTCATACCTTTGGTGGATCTAAAATCGTTGTGACTCCTGTTTCATCTAAATTGTAGATGTTGTTTGGAGCAAATTAATATTTCGTTTGAACTGACTGACAATTATCAAACAATTTCTGTACGGACGCTTTATTAAGCCCAGTCAATCTAGATTCTAGATAGATAGACTGGTTTTTCACGTTTTCTTAAAGTAAGCGATGGATTTCTTTCAAAAAATCCATAAAGCCTATCCATATCCACACCTGCTTTCTTGTTGGCATTTCAAGCTGACGGATATGTTATGGTTATTTTTTGCAAAATTAGTGGCACATTTTCTGGCCGAATCGTACGTTTGGCCGTACTGAATCTTGGAGCATTTTTGCATGTAAGCAGCAAATTTCGTTTCTTACAGTTTGCTAAATGTTGAATCGTGGATGTTTTATTGATAATCACTGCTGTTGCCTGAAGAGAAAATAGATCAACCAACTTACTACGTATATCGAGTTTAATCGTAATTGATTGAGAAATAGCCAAGTTATACCCTAATTACGATACCCCAAAAATCATTTCATTATCCCTTTTCCAAGACGTATAACGACGTCAAGTTGGATGTCTGTTTTCTTCTGGAGCGATTAATTATCCATGCCCTTCTTTACTTGTCCCCATGTAAAATTTATCAATTTCGATTTAAAATATTTGATTGTAGGAATATTAAAATGATGTTTTTTGTGTTTCGCTAGTTTGTAGGAACTTCCTCGGAAAATAAAAAATCATAACATAAATATTAGTATGTACGATTTCTTATTAAAAAGTATCGATGTTTTGAGGAAGAGAGTATCGAGTACCAGTTGAGTATCGTTACAAAAGTATCGAGTACAAATGTACTTGGTATCGTAATCAAAGTATCGATACTATAAAGTATCGATACTTTTTGCGGATCCCTAGGTGGAAATAGTATTGCCAGATACTAAGGCATCCAATTGTTGGCCAAAATGTAATTCCGAAATTTTTGAATTCAAATGTTCTCGATTCCGGAATTCCGGAATTTATTTTATTTAAATAATATATTAAAAAAATTAAAAATCAAAATTTTACAAAAAAACAACAAATTTCTTTTATTTCGTTTAAAATATTAGATATTTTTATAATCAATGCTAATATGTACAAACCATACTAAATCGCAATTACGATTAGGATATACACAATTCTTAGAATTAAAGGACTTACACACAATTTTAAAAATTTAAAAAAAAAATATATAATTTATAAAGCTTATAGAATTTGTAGTAATTATGTATATAAATTCTGAAAATTTTAAATTCTTTAAACGCAATAAATTATGTCAATAAATTCTATAAAGTCTAAAAATCCAACAAGTTTCTCAAATTCTATAAATCCTACAAATTCTACTCTCTCTTCAAACATTTTAATAAGCCTATAACTCATAAACTATTTTATGAATTTTTCTATTCTTCTAATTGTATGAAATTTATAAATTTTATCAATAATCTTTAAATTTTGTAGATTCTTTGTGTTCTATTAATTGTTTCAAGTGAATCTGTTTTATAAATTCTACAAACTCAAATTTAAAAAAAATTTCGAAAAATCCTATAAACTTTAACAATTCTGTAAATTCGATAAATTCTATAAATCTTAATACTCCAATAAACTCTTTAAATTTTAAGTCTGTAAATATTATAAATTCTAATATGTTTTTAAAGCCTTTAAATTCTATACATTTTTTAAATTCTTTAAATGTAATAAATTCTATGGGTTCTATATAATATTCAGGTTTGTCGGTTCTATAAATTCAACAAACTAAAATTTGACTTATTTTCATTCTACAGGTTTCTAAATTTTTAATTTTTGTAAATTTTATAAATTCAATAAATTCTTTGAATTCTATAAATTCAGTAAATTCTGTAAATCCTTTAAATCCTATGAATTCTATAAAGCCTGAAAATCCAAAAAATTTCTTAAATTTTATAAATTCTATGAATCCTATAAATTTTGTAAATTTCATAGATCCAATTATATAATTCTATAAATTTTATAAGTTTTAATAATATGTCTATACCACTCTATAAATTTTTAAATTTTATTAATTTTGCAAATTCTATAAAATTTATAAATTTTATTATTTATTAATAATATAAATTCTTTAAATTTTGTGTTCTATTAATTGTTTCAAGTGTGTCTGTTTCATAAAGTCTAAAAACTCGAATTTTATTTGTTTTATAAATACAAAAATTTTGAGAAATCAAAAAAAATAATCTTAATTTTGAAAACTTGAACAATTCTGTAAATTCAATAATTTCGTTAAAAATTTTTAAGTTCTATAAATTCTGTGAATGCAGTTTAAAAATTCAGTAATTGCTTTAAATTCTACAAATCATTTTCTTTCTTATAAATTCTGTAAATTCTATAAATTTTACAAATTTTCTAAATTCTACAAAGTTTATAAATGTTATAAATTCTAATATATTTATAAACTCTATATATTTTATGAATTTGATAAATATAAATTCAAAGAATCCTATAAATTACATAAACTCCACAAATATTATAAATTTTTAAAATTTTATAGATTCAATGGGTTCTAGGAATTGTTAGAAGTTTGTCAGTTCTAAAGATTCTATAATTTCATAATGTTTCCATAATAAATTCCATAATTTTTATAAATTCTATAAATTTTATAAATTCAAAAATTTCGATAAATCCTATATACTTTAATAATTCTATATATTCAATAATTTCTATAAATTTAATAAATTCTATAAATCCTATACATAAAGTTTTAAAATTCATTAAGTTCTTTACATTCTATAAATCTCATAAATTCTAAAATTATTATAAATTCTGTAAATTCGATAAATTCTATAAATTTTAAAAGCCCAATAAATTCAAAAAATCTAATGTTGCTAAAAAATTTTTAATTTTTATAAATTTCAAAATTCAATCAATTCTGTAAATTCCATAAATTCGATGAATTCTATAAAGCGTAAAAATTCAGTGAGTTACGTTAGGGTAGTTGGAGTGGAACAGAATTTATTCCCTTCACTCTTACTGGAACTATTTATCTCGCAGTTTAAGCGCTACGATAGGATTCCCCAGACGATAACTTCACACACAATTTTCTTGGCGCTCCGTAGTACTGATTCAGTTTTCTGATTGCCTTATCAATCTTGTTCGGATCATCAAGACAATCAAACATACTGTTGATTATCCCGAGTTTATCAAATAATTTTAGAGACTAAAACGATTTAGGTTGTTAGTCCTTTGAGTTTCGATTCGGGTTAACTCAATTAATGTCATTGGATTATAGATGGTTTAGAGTTGGTAACAATAAATGACATGTTTAGTCTGCATATAATGTATATAACTGTAATAAACGAATGCCTTACATCCATTAGCCGTGACACATTTTTAATTAACACAAAACAAAATGATTTAATTAAAATGAAACCTGACATCTTTGTGTAATACCAAATCACAACATAAAAGGTTTTGTCATTTCTAATAGGTAAAACAAAAACGACAAAAACCTTTTCATCTAATTAAATCTAATTATTCTAATCTAATAAATGAACTTGGGTTTAATTAACATACATATAGAGACATAAACCAACTATTAAAAAAAAAATATTTACGAGTATGGATACAAAGAGTATGCTATACTTATGTAGTATGTGTTGTTCAACAACATAAAACCGTAATACCCACCTTGAGTGAAAGTTTTCATTTATAAAACTATAATTTCTAATTGTAGTAGAAGCATTACACATTAACACACTAAAATACCAACAACAATCAACCAAAAATGCCATTTTATGTTTAATCAACGAAACGACAGATTTTTTTTTTTTATTCGCAAAAGTCAGTCAAAAATACTCACACATACCCTGGGTAAAAACTCCATAAAGTGTAAATCAAATTTAATCGAAAATTTTATAGTTTTTAAGAAATTAATTATAAACATTAAATTAAACCTCAAAAAAAAAAAACTTTCGCTTTCTTTTTGTTTAATAAAACGTAATTTCCAAAATTCGAAGACATCATCCCAAAAAAAAAAAAATAAAAAAACACAAAATAACGAATAATAGTAGTGATAGTTTTATCTACCAAGCCTTAGATTCATACATAAATACAGCAACATACGTTGCTGTGTTGTTGTATAATCGATTGGTATTATGGCACTATATTCAAATTTGAAAGTTTTCAATTTTTTTCGATTAATTTGTTTCACGCGTGACTAAAGATTAATCGACACTTTCTAACTGTAAATCTAAAATAAAAAAGGTTAGAACTTTGCATACATCGAGATAATCCAAATTTTAATCAAAATTAATCGACATCACATTCACCACTATACAAATATATGTCCACACGAGAGTATAGTTAGACTTTATGGCGGCAATTTGTTTTTATTGTGTGTAGCGTGTTTGCCTATCTGCACACATTGTACGATGAAATTGTTTTAAAATTAACGAACAGCCGATTAATCGTGCGTGTTTTATTAATGTTTGTCACATACAGACTAAATAAAAAATGTAATCTAAAACCATAACGATTAGATAATTTTTTTTATGAGCAGCTAACTGGCTGCTGTTTTTTTTTTGTTTGTTTGTTTGTAAATCAAATATCTAATTTCACTTTTAAATTAAATGATTTCATCAGCAATAGTAATATGGGTCATTCAAACTCTGATGCAAATTATATTATTAGTATAGTGTTGTAGGTGGTGTTTATTTGCTCGGGAGTAGCATGAAATTAATAACATTAATTTGATGATATAGTTAAACTTAACCAACACAGGATCAATGAACCACGAAGATTTGCACATCAGCGTAGAATTCAGTAAAACATCACAAAACATAATATTCAAGATGTTCAATAAATTGGGGTATACATCGGTCAAACAAGCAGATATTTTCCATATAAGGAGAGCATGTTAACGACAGAACAAAAATGAGCATACAATCCAATTGCTCTTAACATGTAACCAACGTGATGCGTCCAAGTAGATAATTTCTTTAATTGCTTGAACGGCATCAGAAAAATTTTCACTAAACCGATCGGCATTTCGATCACAAATATATGTACATATATGGCACTTACTAACTCATAAATTATATTATTCGCTCTAGGGATTCCACTTCATAAGTGATTGAGTTTACCACTTTGCAGATGCATTACGGTCCTACACGCCTCGGAGCTAGTTTCCGACTAAATCCTTTCGCTGTATTGCTCTGAGCGTGTGAATTGACCAATACCAGGTCACCGACTTTAAATGGTCGATGTTGACGTTGCGTGTCTGAATATTATTTTTTCTGATCTAGCTCCCGTTCATTGATTTTACGAGCATCTTTCATCACCCCTTGTAACATCCACAAATACGAGAAAATTTTTGGCACAAAATTTTCCGATTGAATAATTTCGCGAAGATCGTTCGTGGGATCTTCGAGCATTCGCATCTCTCGTCCGAATGTCAGGAAGTAGTATGTTGAATTATTTCGCTAATGAACTGCGTTTTATATTGTCAGAAATGAGTAGCCTGGGTAGACCATAACGTAAAAATATTTCGTCAATCAACGTTTTTGTACAATCCAGGGCGGTTGCTGAGATTACCGGGAATAGTTTTACCCACTGAGTGGCAACTTCTTCGATTATTAATATGTGTCGATATCCATCGTCATCCTCAGGCAATGGCCCAAAGATATCAACAGCCATAACTGCAATTCGTTGTGTCAAGATCGGGGTTTTCAACAGCTTACTTGACTTGAAATTTGAAACTTTATATTTGTGACAGTGTGTAGACTACGACAGATCTCAGTGATAGAATGGCGCATTCTTGGCTAGAAGTGCATACCACCAGTTGAGCTTCTTCAATTTCCTCGTTATGGTAGCGAAAAGTACCCCTTGCTCCAAATCATCGTGCTTCTCAAAACTTTAGATAACCTTAGACTCCTCTTCATGTTCCAACTGTAATTGTTTCAAATTGGTTGTGGCCTGCTGGTGAAAATCGATTTCAAAGACGCTTGATTCGAAAATAGTCTCATTGGTGTTAGGCGGTCGAGACGAGTTTCAGTCACCACATTCGACTTTCCTGTGGTATACAATTTTTTTAAATTAAATGATCGAATTAACATGACGCCCCTGGCTAAATGCCCGATGGGAGATTTCGTTGTCAGAAACCACTTCAGAGGTTGATGGTCAGTCCGGACTGTGATTTCAACACTTTCTATGTAGCCTCGGAAGTTAGTGCCCAAACTTCTGCGAGTGGTGCTCATTCAGTGGTGCTGTAGTTTCTTTAGTGGCGATCAGCATACGGCTGGCATATTCGCTTGGCCTCTCATTGTACCCATAGCCTTGCAATAACACTGCCCCCAAAGTACAACAACTTGCATCAGTCATCAGGAAAATGACTTTTCCGCAGCGCGTTTTTCCTCGTTAAAATTCCTCTTGCTCAATGGACGGGAGACATCAGAAAACTGGTTGTTAAATTTCCGATACCATAAACAGGTTTGTAAAAAGGTGTGAACTTGTGATAGGTACACCGGCCGGCGGAGTCATGTCCAAAATCGCAGACGCCTTATTTGAGTCGGTTGTTATTTCATCGTGAGTTCAAACGTGCCCCAGGAACTGTACCCTCTGGCGAGAAAAATGACATTCCCCCATTTGCTCGCAATTTAAATAGCTGTAACCTTTGGAAAACCAGTTCAAAGTCGCGTAATGTTGATCGAAACTATCTGAAACTGCAATTATATCATCAAGGTATACTAAACGGCTTAATCATCTTTTACCAAGCACATATTTTAAAATTGTTTTGCGGAGTCCAGACATGAGGTATGGCGGAACGACTACCGGAAACTTGTCCGGACTATCTTCTTGATAGCATTTTCCCTGAATTTTCCGTTGGATCTGCCCAGGTTCAAAAAAATCAGAGAAAGTTGTTAGCAAAATTTTCACTCGGACTTTTTCTCCCGCCGTTATTGCGTTGCCTTTATCTGGTCGAAGCTCAATTGTTGCAAAATCCATCGAAACGGGCAGCTGATACGTTTCGAATTTGAGCTAATGCTTGTTGTTGGATTCGTGATTAAATCAGGAGAGCCTTTCTCTGGAGTCGATAACAATTCCAGCATCCATGATAATGAACAGACATTTTCACAAAATTTCATGGATTTCGAAATCAAGCGGAATTTTACCCAAACTTTTGAATTTTGCCAATTTGTAAACAAACACGGTTATAAATGTTAAAAAAAAATTCTAGGGCTCTTTTTGTATATGACTGAAACTAATTTGGTCCCACAAATGTTTTTGTCGACCGTTAACAATGTTTCATCCGGAACATTTTTATACTACACCCTCAGTGAAATTATGATGTACGGTTTGGCCTTGAAGTCATTATGGGTGTTGATTGCGGTAGACGGAATTTACAATGCAGTTCCATCTGAGCAGAAGTGCGGCAATCAATTGTATTTTCCTAAGAGATTTTGTCCTAGATTCACCTAGAATCATCCGCAAGGGGATTATTTTTCTGCCAGGTGTCTCTCTCAGGAAACATTTGGCCTTCTGTTACGAAAGATTCTTTGTTTAAGAGCGGACTCCTTTAGCTTATCATTAGAAATTCTCGTGAAAATGTATTCCTCTTTCTTTCTTTTTTCGGTATTTAACTGGTCGAGCACGGTTTTATGGTTGCGTTTTAGTACCGTTCCATGGTAAGCTGGTCGTTCTTTAATTCAAATTTCGTTATTTTTTGCTTTCTTCAGTTTTGCAATATTCGTGGACAGAGAGCGAAGTTTGCGACCGTAGAATAACGTATAGCATAAAGAAACAGCTTTTACAGATCCTTCAGAAATCACCGAAAATTCGAATTAGCTGTAATTCGCTTCACACAGTTGGTGAGGCGGTTGAAATGTTGCAGCTTTGAATCAATTAACTCAGCTCTTAAGCTGTATCAAGATAATACTTAATGCAACCTTTTTTTTAATTAACCTTTCCTGTGTCGGCTTCTATTTGGAGAATTTCAATTGAATTTTGAGCACTTAGATGCCGGGTATGATACTATAAAAGCATGATCTAAAAGGAATGAACGAGTTTGTTCCTTCGCCTGATAATACATATTGACGGTGAAGCTTTTCTAATTTCTACTTTCATTCTCACAAGAATGGAGTAGTTTATTCCTTCCATCTTCTCTAAACCCAAAATGTCATGCACAAAAACTTGGCTATATAAGGGCGGCAAACTGACTGTCGGCTTCAAAATTTGCGGCCAACTATAATTTGCCTTTATTGCTAGCTCTTTATAGGGTGTCTCTGTGGATCGTCTGTGAACCATACTAAATTCAGAACTAGAGTAGTTGAAAAGCACGTACAGACATTGGCGGTAAGAAAGCAACTGTTCCTGCTGGAATTTATAATTTTTTCCTCCATCTGGAAAATTTTTAACATACATTGCGTGCCAAAAAAGGACAGTAAATCGAACCCGTAAATTATAGTCCAATCGTTATTATACCCAGCATCATTTAATTTCAGATCTTCAAATTTGTAATACTTTGAGATCGGCGTAACAATATCAAAGAAAATCTTATCGGCCGATATGTTTCCCAGCCTAAGGAGATGAGAAGTTGTCATGAGCAATATCACCTTCCGGCTTCCTTGGCCTTGTAAATGGCCTTTTTTCCTCCAGAGCAACATTTAATTTGATCACTTGGGCCTGGTAACATTCGGCTGTAACAGTTTGACCAGGTTCTAGAAGCTCTTAGTAAATGACTCCTTTCCAATCCCACCAGACACACAGTAACACTTTCTTGGCATGAATATTCATTATTGCAACTGATGTTGGTGGCTAGTTTGGATCAAACCCATGCTTTTCTGCGTTTCGGATTGTCGTACAAAATCCATTTTTCATCACTCGTAATGATTTTGTGCAAACAATTGTTTCTTTTGTACCGAGAAAGCAAATTCATGCAAATGTCAACTCTTCAGTTTTTATTTTCTTCGGTCAGTTTATGAGGAACCCATTTTCCTTCTTTTTGTATCATTCCCATGGCATGCAATCGAAGTGATATTGCTTGGTAAGTAACTTCTAAATGTTCTGCAAGCTCCTTTTGAGTTTGCCACAAATTTTGATCCAGTAAAACTTTAAGTTCTTCGTCTTCAAAGTTGTTTACTGCACCTGGACATGGATCGCCCTCAAAACTAAAATTGTCATCACGAAATCAAACCACTTATTGTGTTACATATTGTTGAATAACTTACAGAATGTTCACCCAAAGTCGTATTAATCAATTCCATAGCTTGAGCAGCATTTTTTATTGATTTGAAAATAGAATAGAATGCAATGGCATAAATGTTGTTTATCGATATCCATCTCTTAAAATTAATGCACACGGAATGACAACTTGCAAATGAGAAATGACTGAATTTAGAAAAAAAAATTAAATAAATATTTAAATTATAAAAGTTTAACAAATTTTATTGGAAATCCTTCTGGTTTTGTGTATTTGCTATTTGTTGTTGTGTTGCTATTGTTGTTGAATTAATGCATGCATCTTATTTTTTATAATGAATACGATTAAACTAATAAAAATACACAATTTTGTATTAATTGATTTCTCAGAATCAGAAATTTTTGATCACATTTTGGTTATTTTCACTGTTACTCTAATCGTAAACTAAATAAGAATTGGTAAAAGCAAGTAAACAACGTGCACAAAGTAAAAACATGGCCAAACAAAATATTTAACTTTGTCGTGTTGTAATCGTTTTTTATTTTTGCCTTTTTTCCATAATCTGGCGTTTTACATTCATTGTGTTATAAATTAATTATGATGTCAACACGACCAAAACCATGAATGAACATGAACTGACAAACACAAGTTGTTACGAACGAACACAAAATTTAGTCGATTTAATCTCGAGTTGAACCTAATGCCGATAAATTAAATTAATTTTGTAATTTAACAGTTTTTTTCTGGACAGCAATTAGTATTATGCGAATTTGACATTCTACGCATGTTATAAAATTTTAAATGTTTGTTTACAAATTATTAATTCATTTTTATTTTTATTTTTATTTTTAGGTAAGATTTCAACCACACTGCTCTAAAATTAAATCGGATAGCATTGGATTAATGAAAAAAATAAAAATAAATAAAATAAAAGATAAATAACTTGTTGATATCTATCTCTATAAAAATATAACCTCACAAAATATTCCATGAACGTTAACTTCCTACCTACGCAGTAGTTTAGTGTGCGATGTGCGAGATGTCACGCATCTTTAATTATTGAAGTAAGTAGAACTGTGAATAATATTAATAATAATAATTGCACGAATAATAAACAATTATTTAAAAATATTAAGAAACCAATCGATAACTAGGTCAATTTTAAATCATTTAAATAAATGATTGTTTATTATATAATTGAATTTTGAAGGTTAGAGTGTGGAGTGCGGTGCACAACAATACACGGATAGTAGATGTATCAATAACCAGAAAATGAATAAATTAAATTCTTATTACTGAACAATAAGAGCAAGTACTCCGCACTAAAAGTCGATATTATTATTAGTAATAAAACAATATTAATAGTTTGTATTGTAATAAAATAATAATAGTTTTCATTATCATTTTACAATGTCGTCTTACTAAAATTGTCTGTATGTGTAATAAGAGGTTAAACTTACAGGAAATTGCAGTCGTTTGTGGCTAGACATACCGTAATGCCGCCCAATCGAATTTTAACTATGTATTCACCATTTTGCAATTTATAAAAAAAGTGTGGCCAAGCGAAAAATTAAAATTGTCTAAATTATTAGATAACCACAAAAAAAAATAATAATAATAATAGTAATTAGTAATTATAAAAATGACATCAAGAAAGAAAGAGACAGAGAGAGAGAGAGAGAGTGGTTTAGCTTAGGGAAGTTTATTATTTTGTAATTTCCGTTTGTAATTTGTAACAATTATTTTCCTGTGGAGAGAATTCGTGCAGCGACAGAACTATGTGTATTCTGTAATTGGTCGAATTAAATTAACATTTGTTATTTTATTTTAGTGTCAATCAGCTAATCAGTTAATAGAAAAGAAAATTAAAAATTTTTGGAATGAAGACCAGTCAAACCCATGGTATTAATTTGCACGTGCCATTTGGAGTTAAATTAATATTTGTTTAGATTGGGTAACACTAAGTATAAACATCTGTGGTTTTTAGTAAAGTTGATTAAAATATACCACTTGAAATTTATATATGAAGTACATACTTAAAATTATTGCAACAACAAATATTAATTTATAGTAGGAGTTCTCCCAGTAGCGCATTTTTAAATTAGTTTTCTAAACAATCTAATTAAAAAAAAATATTCTCGTATTTATTAATTTATTACTTAAGAAAATTGTTTTGTAATGTACACAAGTAATTTATCATAAATATTGACTATACTGTGTGTTCATTGATGTTTTTTTTTTTTGTTGAACAAACAACTTGATTGTTGTTAATTATTGTACTTTAGGATACATTTTTAAAATGAACTCATTAAGACATGATCTGTTATGTTTCCGACCTATAAAGTGTTAAGTCAACCGGATCTAATAAATTGTCTGAATATCAATTCTAAATATTCATTAAATTCGTTATCAAATTGCAGTAATCGGTCACGATCCGTTGCAAGTAAGTTTGTCTTTGAATATCTTGTTAAATCGTGCGATCGTATTACAATACGTCATGGTTAAATGACAACTTTACAGGTATACACCATTAAATTATGAATAATTACCAATATTTATAGATAGTTTCAAGGTCAATATTGTTTAAATTATGTTTTAGTTTTTAGGAGGAGGTATAAACACTTAAAACAATGTGACAAAATTATTTACGAAATACAACTGATTAATTACACAATGCCTCTAATTAAATTAGTTGCTATATGACTATTCTTTATTAAGCGTAATTTTTCGTTTAAATCGAACGATTTGAATTTCTCCGCAGCTTTTTAATCAATTTTAAATCAGCTCCGACTCAGTGACTTAATGTGCGTGATATTTATGAAAATTCAGTTATTACGAAAAATTATTTTATATTTAAGCATTTTTCTTGGAAAATTTTACACTTTTTGACGATGAACCATATTCACATTATTATATCTGAATATATACGAGTAATTGGCCTAAACCGAAGACTAGATGCATCCCATTAAATCATCCGGAATGAATGGAACATTCTACGGCTCTCGAAATTTCTCAATAGAAACACCTAGAATACCTTGTACGGCATTTCTAGTTGCAAAATGGCTCAGAGCCTTCGGATTTTGAGCTTGTTTTTGAATGCCTATAATTCAATGGTGTTACACTAACTCTTTAGTTAGGGCCTATGACGTTTAGCTATCTTTTTCGTAAATTTATTAATGAAAGTTATAAGTGGCTCAATGAAATTCAAAATGATTAATTCACAATGCCGTAATCCTTTTAATTTTGAAAATCACTAAAAATTTGCTAAATTTTCTAGAGCTGTTAAAAAATGTATAACAAATGCAGCACAAAATTGTACCGTTTAAATGAAGTTTTAGTTTTATCAAATCCAGCTGCTACACACTGGTCGACAATGTCGTATATCATAAGCTAGTTTCTCTGAATTATGTGTTCAATTGACTGGATCACTTCTAAAGAAACACATAGGCTCTCAGAACCAGGTTGGCCATAAGCAACTGGAAAAAATAGTGAAACTCACTTGTGAAATTGTTCTGTCCGGTTTCCGTGATAACACCAATCGATGAAAATCGGGCATTAAACCGTCAGGATTCAGGATTATAGGAAGTTCCAGGCAAAAAACACATAATAAAAAAATCAAACAATTTAATCAATTAGATGGGACATGGCAGCTTTCTCGGGTCAAGAAAAATAAGGTCGGAAATTTCTTCAGAAACAATTACTTTTGAAATTCCTTTCAACAAATAATTACATAAGTGCTGGTGATGCTGATGGGGAGCGCAGGTTCAAAAGCAAAAACTTTTTGTTCTGTTCAGTTTATCCGCATTTTTTTAGAAAAAAATTCAACTCAAAGATTGGTTTCTCTAAATTTGCAGAGCTGCGATCAAAAAAATATTTTTTAGCTGGAAATTCCGGAACACATAATGAATGTGTATTCGGTGATGCGAGAGCTAAGGCTATGTTATTTTGGGATCGAATTGCTGCCAGAATCAATTTAATTAGGAACGTTTTACCAGTTCCTCCTGGCGCATCGAATAAGAAGATTTCTCCAATCCCATTATTGACAGTTTGCATTATGTGACCGTAAATGTCTTTTTGCTTAAGCGTTAGTTTAGGAATATTTGATTGCACGTACGATTAAAGATCACCCGTATTGTAATTTTGTTCACGATGTAATTCTACATCGAACGAAGCAGCAGCAGATCGATTCAGTGATGTCATTCCCAATTGATTGAAAACTTTATTCGCGATTTTTAAGCACAAATCTTCAAACATTATCAACGCTTCCTTGTAAATTGCTGCTGTGAAGTTCATGTTCATATTAGAATTTACTTTGCATATTTGACGGAAAATATCTTTAGCCATGTACCATGAATATACTTCTCCCATAACTCTGTTGGAGATGAAGGAGAGCGAGCGATGAATATGATCATTAATGCATACATCCCAGTGTCGGTCGTTCTTCAAAAAATTCGGAGCTTTACATGTACTGCGGAAAGTGGCTTGTGTGACGCCATTGACAATTTTTCATTTCTGGAAAGACGTTGGATCGGACACATTTACCAACAGCATGCGAGTAAAGAAATATTCATTTTCATTGAGATGCGCGGTGTACAGTCTGCCTATCGTAGTTTCTTTGAATATGTCCGGTTGTCCGTCGACTCGCACCGTTACTATACCGGCAGGTGTGACATCTACATAATATGTAGGTATTTAAAACAAGCGCCTTTTCAAATACAACGTTGTACAATACTTTAACACTCAGTATTTTTAATTTGCAATAATATTTGAAGGTCCGAACAATTTAAGAATTTAATGAAGTTTCGAACTGATGAGCCTAATCATAGGATCATTTTTTTGTTAACAGCAAAGAGCAATGAAATACGGGTCACAATATCAAAGGGCTCACATATAGCTGAAAGGCTAAACCAAAAGACTAAAGCTTGGGGTCATAAATGTATGTAAATATGTAATAAGTGCATAGCTTTGACGACTTTCTACATTTAAAAATCAAAGAGCCTGGTCTCCCTTATTATTCCGACTAATACATTTTCTGGAATATTTTTAAAATGCCAATAAATGAATGGCTGGGAGTCTAAAAATTTAAACACTTCCTCAGCTCCAACGTCAGTAATATTCATTTAAATTTCAAAGAAGTCAAACCTCGGAAAGCACAAGCGACAAATTTTTTGATAAATGTTGCATTTTAAAAGTTTTCATTATTTGAACGTTCCAAGTACTTATTAGCATTCAAATCATGATTACCTTCCAAGGAATTTTGCGAATAACAGCAAAAAACTCCAATTATTATTTCTTAAATACTATTTAGATAAATTGAAAAAAATGAGATGATTTAAGGAAATATTTCCCTTTCTCATTTGATCGAATCGACGATTAACATAATGTGATACGATACTTTTACGGCACTTCCCACGTAAACTATGTAAATTTTTATTTTTTCTATTAATTCTAATTTGCATTACGTGATTCAATCTCCATTGAGAATTCGTAACACTTCTACACACGATAAGAATAGTATACATATTCTCAACCTACAGACAACTTACACAAGAAAAAAGAAAAAAAAAAAACGATTATCATTGAAAGATAATCGCGTGTGTACACGTCCACCGGAAGAATCAATAATTTTGATAATACAAAAATAAATAAAAACTAAGCTTTATCAAATAAGTATTCTCTGTTGCCCTATAATGTTTATTTAATGTTCACCATTACCATAAAGTTAGTGCATAATGATGATAACAACAACAGCAACACAAAAGTGTTATCTCTTTATGTTGTTTGTTTTTGTTTGTATTACAAACAATATGAATCGAAATTTGTTTATACTCGTACGATTATACCAACCAGTCCGCACAAATTGTGTTTAATGAACCGGAAACTAATAAACAATTTTTTTTTTTTCTGTAATCGCTAGAATGAGACAGTGAAGCGTTCGGTATAAAAATCAATGAATCAATTTTGTGTGTGAGCTTTTTGGTTATGATTACATCATAAAGTAAAAAAAAAAAAAAAAAAATTTCCCGGGCCTACAAAATTTTCTTAGTTTTGGTAACCAATTCTACATAAATATAAAATATATCGCAACTGCGATTAGCAGAATGTGACATCATATTGTGAAATTTGTCGTATTAGTCGAGCGCGTCCGTTTCCCCTAATCAATGTCAAAAAATATGTTTTTTATGGTTCTTTTATTTATTATCTTATCTGTATTGCAGTTTTGTTTGTTTTTACGCATATTGCGATATGAAAGTGGCATTAAAAGATTAAGTCTTATACCAAAATTACTCATATTTTATCGCTAGTAGACAATATTTTTTAATTTCACGGATGGGAAACATAGTCGTAATATTAATAATATTAGCTTTGAACATATGCTTTGCAAAATAAGAGATAACATTTAACGTCATGTGTATATCATTATATTCTTACACCCTCACTCAATCAACCACTCGAATCTAAACTCAAGACAACTTAACAGTTAAATCCATGTATCCAAATCCAAAAATCCAAAATGTAATCCAAAAATCAACATGGTCCGAAGGAATACCGCGTACATGAACTCTTCAAAGTGACTTCCAACGCAATCATCAACGCATCCCAAATAAATTGCCAACTGAACCCCAAACAATCCTCATTTCAGCCGTCGAGAAAACCGAATCAATCTGTAGATCTTTGCCAAATAGATCAAACCGAGGAAATATTTTCTCAACAAGTTTGGGTGAATATTTGCTAAGTATATACTTACCTTAACTTTCTTAAAATTTTGGTCATCGAACTTCTTCAGAATTTTCCTTTCTTTATATCTGACATATTTGAAAAATGTATGTGTCGGAATAACCGAATAAAAATATTTTGATTTGGGGATCCCTCCAGTTATCAAGTTTCCTTCAATTCATCAATATCGAGATGAAAAGTTCACTGAAACCTTATTTAAATTTCACTCAAACTATTCACCTGTGTCATAGTTGGTGTGACAGTTTTGACAGTATTGATTTCTATTTTAACCAACATTTATTTACTTATCTACAACAACAGGCAAATAGGTCAAAAGCTTCAATAACATGAGTACAGGCATCCAATTTAACACGAACAATCGTATTCTAGAACTTTATACCGTAAGTAGTAAAAACAATTATACTGATATTTCTAACCGTGTAACTGGCCATATTCCACAATTTTACCCAAAAATCATTTTAGAATCCCATTTACAATGGACATGTCAAATTTCATTAAAATCGGGTAAGGAATAACCAAGTTCCATCCTACTTGGCCATATTCCAGAACTTCTTCCAAAACTCATTTTAGAATCCCATTTCCAATACACATTTCGAATTTCGTCATAATCGGTTGAGGAATAGCCAAGTTCCATCATACTTGGCCATATTCCAGAACGTCATCCAAATAACATTTTATAATCCCATTTCCAACACATATGTATGTCGAATTTCATCATAATCGGTTGAGAAATGGACAAGTTCCATCATACTTGACCATATTCCAGAACTTGATCAAAAAATTATTTTAGAATCCTATTTCCAACGCACATGTAGAATTTCATCTTAATCGGTTGCAAAATAGGCAAGTTCGATCATACTTGGCCATATTCCAGAACTTTATCCAAAAATCATTTTAAATTCTCATTTCCAACACACATGTCAAATTTCATAATAATCGGTTGATAAATAGGCAAGTTCCATTATATAAAAAATTTGTTAACTACTCACTACATCCTAATCCAAACCAAACTCAACTCAACCCGCAAATTGACCCTTAACTTAACCTTCAAATCAATTCCAAATTCAATGCCCAATTCAATAATCAAACCAGCATCGTAAATATTTATAAAGCCAGGTATTTTGGTTAGTTCGTATGGTAGGTACTCCACCTTCTTGACGGACAGTCTCCAAAAGCTTTTCAAATCTCCGCCTTGATCATAGAAACAGATTGGCGAACAAAAAATCCAAATCGGACCAGCCGTTCTCGAGATATCATGGGTACAGACAGACGGACGGACATTTTTTTTGTGCTTTTTCAGACTCCGGGACTTTCAAAACGTCGAGAAATGTGGTTTTGGGCCAACCAAATTTTTTGTCATTTTTGACAGGATTTCAATACTTTGGTTTTTTTAGACCGAAGTAATTCTTTGAAGTAAAATGCTGGGCAGTATTTTTGACAATTTTTCATCCTGTGCTTATCGACTTCAGGTGAACGATTTAAACAAAAAACATTGCAGTCGAAATAATGTTTTGAAGAATTTCCGGTAAAACTTCCGTAACACTACCACTGGTGTCTAACACCAGACTGTGGTGTTACTTGGACAAGCATGTTTCCAGCCACTTTTAATTAGGGATGGCTTCATGTCTGCCTAAGATTTTGGTTTAATTTTGAAACTACGTTATAACGAAAAACGTTTCCGTTAACGTGAGGGATAAGTTCGTATAAATTTTAATTTTTGTTAAATTCCTTAATGTTGAAAATTTCTCAATTCAAAATTAAATTATTTGTTATAATTTATATATTGAATAATTAAAACATTACTTTATCATGTTCTTAATTATTTTTTAAGATAAATTGAAATTAAGAAAAAGTTATGGAAAATTGGGTCAAGCGATTTTCCAGATTTTGTTTAAACCAAATTTTGTTCTTTCTGGAAATTGTGAACCTATTCTGAATCTTGAATTCCGAATTTCATAATTTTTTCCAATACCCCTACACTCTTTTAAAAACGTTCACTTCAAAAAATTGTTAAAAATTAATAAAATTGACAGAAATTCTAAAAATTTTTGCTTTTGTATATTCCTAATGATAGAATTTCCAGCATTTTAAATTAAAGTTTTCTCTAAAATCCATACACTTTCCTAATAATAATTGTATATAAAAGTTGAACTTTATACATTGTTTTAATTTCTGAAAACTTACACCAAATTTAGTCCCTCGGAATTTCACAATATCTGCGAGTTTAAAATCTGTGAGTTTCCGCGAATTCGGACCATCAAATTTGAGTAAATTTTTGTAAATCTTCAATCGTCCCAAAGTTATGATCTAAAAATTTTAAAGTAGGTTTGAAATTTTGATAATTGTATCTGTTTTGGGGACTTTATATACTCAGGATCATTGAGTCAATTGGGTTCCGTAATCCACAAAAGGATAGGTCTGATCACCCCAGCAAACGCTCAATGGGTTATATTTCATGGTCGTGGGATTTTGTCATTCATGGTCTTTACCGCTTAGGATCCCGAATTCAAAAATATTTTTTTTTTAATTTAGTGGAAATTTAATTTAAAAATATCAGATAACATACACTGCCATCTATTGGCGAATAGATTAAGTCGAAAAGCTTTATTCTCGTGGCTTTCCAATCGACTATCGCAATTACTTATAAGCCCTTATGGTGCATGTCTTTGCTAGATTATCTATAGTAAATCTTGCAATGTCATGAATCATAAATGCTTATAAGTACTTGCGGTGGTCGATTGGAAAGGCACTTCTATTTAATAAAGTTGGAATAGCTTATATCAATGAGGTTAACTCAGATTATATGATACTTAAAATGATTTGTCAAATTCGAATGAAAGTTGTTATCGGTTATTTTACCTAAATAGGAATTCGAAGTAGTGAAAAAAGATTAAGTATCCGTTTTATGATTTATAGAAATTCCATACAAATTTGAAATAGAGTTTCCCACTGTGTTTTTCTCGAGATTTACTTTTGGGTTTTTAGTTTTGTGAATACGATGGTATCTTATAGAAATTGTGTTTCACAACTACTTGAAATACTAGTTTGAAAATTAGTTTGCGGCATTTTTTTTTTATATGATATAATTTGAATAATATTTGGTATTGTAGCCGGAATTGGAGCAGCAGCTGGAGCCAGAACCAAACTTTTTTTCTCAGACTTCACTTTTTTTAATGTCGTAAAATTCATATTGAAATGTCGCATCATTAAAATGTCGCGTGAAAATGTCGTACAATTAATTCAGGAGTCTTCTTTGACCTCGTTACATTAAAAACAAATACAGTCAAACCTGTTTTTGTGCGGTCTTTTTTTATGCGATTTTTTTTTACCCGATTATTTTCTATGCGATTTTTTTTGTGCGATTTTTTTTATGCGGCATAATTCATATACCGCATAAAAAAATCGCGCAAAAAATATCGCATAAAAAAGACCTCACAAAAACAGGTTTGACGTAATACTAATTATACGTTTTATGGAACTTTTGGAGAACTGGATCCGGTACATATTTCAATTTATAATACTCAGGATCGAACCGGAACCGAACTGATGTAAAAATAAAAAGTAGAAAACGAACCGAAATTGGAACCCTTGGAATATGTTAAGTGGTTAAAATTAATCAAAAATGTAAAATGAAGATCTAAAGGGCTGAAACCTCATGAGCTGATCAGAATACCGGTCCGGAAAATTACGCGCATCAACTCAATTTCCAATACAATCCTCAAATAATTTTCTAACAACACCCCTCACTTGACCCCAACTCAATCCTTCACTTAACCTAAACTAAATGCCTAAGTTAATCTCCAAATCAACACTGTCCAAAAAACTACGTATGTACATGAACCTCCAATTCAACCTACTTGAACCCTAACTCAACCCAAATCTTATCTCTGGAATGCAAAAAGAAACCTGAAATAGCTTCGTGCAGTGTTACAACCACTAAACCGGAATTTTCAAAGAATAGAACTTCAACGCTAATTATATGGTTATGTTGATTCGGATTGGACTAACAATATTGTTAATCGACAATACTTCACTGGCTAAATATTTAAACTTCAGAGAGGAGCCATTTCTTGGAATACACACTCAGCAACAATCAAAAAAAGCATTGTGAACATTTTGAGGTGAATTAAATTTGTGAGAAAACTGGAGTTCTGTAAGTTTGAATAAAAAACGCGAAACAAATGATAAATGAAACAGTTATCGGGAAATACTTAAAAATTTACAAGAATTTAGAAGGCTAATCATAACACCAGAGTTTTCAAGTCATATTTTATTAACATCCACCCCATAAATTAACATCCACATCCAAGCTTTATTTATTACCATCTATTAACCAATTAACACTGAACTTAGTGATATGATCTCTCGAACATATAATTTATGGTTTTTAGTGAATCACAATTTCTAGTACCAGTACTTATACATATACAATGTAAATAAATTGAAACTGAATATTACTGCATAACAGATTTTATGATCAATCATATCACTGTCACTCAATTTTATTGAAGTCGTGGTAACTGTTTAACCTATCACCTACAGATATCAATAATAATTTGGTCCATATATTTATTTATTTTTTATTTTTATCGTTTATTTGAAATGAAAAATTATTTTTATATTGTACAAACCACTATATATTATATAGTGGGGGATAAAATTTGTATATTCAAGTATGTAGTTGGTATCGCTCAACAAACAACAAATATAATCTTATATCTCAATCTCTAAACTATTAATCCAAATTGTAACAATTTCCTGTAACATAACACGATTTAAAATTTTTGTACTGCACAGTGTGAAAGTCTCTAAAATCACACATTTCAAGGTTGTGTACGCATATACAATAATTTTAATTGACTTCCGACATACATTCATTCATGATAAAATCATAATGAAAACATATAATTTTGAACATAATCAAATTAATACTAATCAATTTAAATTTTTATGATTTTTTAGAAACAAATTTTTAAAATTATGGTCTGTGGAAGATTACAGTATTTATCAAAAACAAAAACCAAAAAAAAACCTTGTCAGCTTACGGATATTAATCATGGTGTAAGCTCTATATTACGATAAAAAAAAAATGTTGTGTGCATTCAATTAAGACATTAACCTCGGATTAATAATTTTTGAATGTAGATTACGATTATAATGGTAACCCCACCCACATATAGGAATCAATATATTCAAAATTGTCTTAAGCTGTGGTCAGGTTCAAAATTATGAAATCTTTCAAAATTACAACAAAAATTTATCACGATATAACCCATTAATGTCATTTTTATGTAGTGATATTTTTGGAATTTCAAATTGACTGTGAAGGTTCAACAAGGTTATCAGAGGCACTAAAAAAAATTTTTTTTATAAAATTTTAATGTACTATACGTATGACGAATTATTAAGCAATTTTTGGGCAAGGCGATAATTGTGGAGTTATCCCCATTTTTATTCGCTTCCCATCAACCACTGCAAACAAAAACACAAGCGACATAAATGTTCGTACGACTTAGTCGGCTTCAATATTCATAAGATACTTACATACGTTCTTAATTTGATATTTAGACTCATCAACATTTCTTCGAATTTCTTCGCGGTTTGGGATTTTTATTTTTCTCGTGTTTTAGTTGACACTAAATTGCGAAATTGTAAAAATTAAATAGTTCTTGGAATGTGCTCGGGTTATTCCATCAACAACCTATTAATTATTTTATTAAATATTTGTTGTTGGTTTTTTAAGTGTGGGAATAAAATAGGGTGGTCCCGAGTAGCTGTTTGTGGTAATTAAAAAATTAATTCTAGTAATAATTAAATGTTTCCTCAATTACTTCCATTTTAATTTAAATCTTGCATAGTGTAACCTGGTACAACCTATACATTTACGACCGGGTGCCACGAATGTGTGATTAATTTAGAGTAGATTAAGATTCCAAAATGTTAACCCTCAGGGTACAGACTATAAAAAAGTCACGTTCAGTACTGACATGGGTTAGCCTAACCCGGCAACTTTGATTGGCTGTATCTTGGGCTGTAGTTGGCCAATTGAAACGTTTTTTTTTTAATCGATAGTCCATTTTGTCACAAATACGAGGGTGCTAATAGATTTATCGAATAATTTGGTTAAACAAAGATACATTCAAAAGTTTAAACATTTTGAAAAATTTTTTTTGTGAAAAATCACTTTTTTTTTAAAATTGCATAACTTTGTGAAAAAAAAAAGATATCGAAATTTTTCTTGTTGCATTTTAAAGCTAAAAAGTTGTTCTTTAAAAAGGCCGAATCAGTTTTTTGATCCATTCCAAATACTATATTTTTTTTTAACTTTGAAATCACCCGTTTTTTAGGATAGCGATAAAAGGTTCCATGATTGATTTATCGTAACAAGGCACAACTGTAATATAAATAAATAACAAAATTGATTGTTGAATGAAAGTTTTATTGTTCAAAATATAAAAAAAACAAAATCAGACTGTATTTCCACATTCGCAGCATATTTTGGCTACATGGTCTCTGCACATAGCCTTATTACATTTGAGGCACTTATAAAATGTTTTGCCGTCGAGAGAACTCGGACACAAGTTGCAGCGCTTTTGTTTAGCCATTTTGTTATCAACAAATTCATGTCTTATCTCCATGTCCTCTGGTAAATCTTTCGCCTTCAAAAAATCTTCAATCATACCGCGCAGTTTTATTCGCAACGTAGGGGTAGCTAGTCTAGCAGCTAGCGCAGGTTTAACAAGTTGCATCGCAAGTTCCATTCCACAACCAAATTTTTGGTTAAAATGAACACACGTTTATAATGAACAAAATTATTTGTCCTATGACAATAATGCGAATTCTACTGTACATAAGCATAGAGCATAATTTTGAGGGTAGGATACACAATAATACATTTTTAATTAATAATAAATATTTAATTAATAATAAAAATATAAAAAATAGTAAATTGTACAAACCAAAACACTTTACTCCAGCCAAAACTCCAAAAGAAAAATTTTTTCTGTCTCCCGAAAATACGGATTTTGTAACGTTTAGTACTGACTGGGTGAGAAATACCCGATGTCAACTTTCTAACTCGTACCACTCGAGCACCAAGTGCAGACTGAGGCTGCCACTCACGGCTTACACAGACACTACCACAAAGATTTTTTACCCCCCACTCCGGACCCCCACCTTCCACTTCCTTTTAAATGGCGCGACTTTCAAAATCTGTCTGGGTTACGGTAACCCAGTCAGTACCCTGAGGGTTAAATCTTAAATTTTTTAACAGTTCAATGTAAATTAGTCACTTAAGTATTTTTTGAAAATTTAGATTTTGTTTAGATGGAACTGTTTTAGTTGTAGAGGTGGTTTTGTCACAAGTTCTTGAATCCTGAATATATTATTAGGGAGGGTTTTACAGACGTGAGTTTATTTAAACATTTTACTTGAGAAATTGAATGAAATTTCATTTTTATAAATTCTAACTATTTTGATATGGGTCGTAAGCCTATAAAATTCTGAAGAGTAAAAAATTCTAAATTACATTGACTTTTATTCTGTTCATCCTAAAAAAATTTTAAATTTTTGGTTTTTTCGATGATTATATTTTTTTACCCCAAATTCTGAAAATTTTATTTGCTGTTTAAGAAAATCCTTAAATTTTGATATTCTGTAAAATTATAAATGTAGGCCAAATTCTAAAAAACTTTTATAATTGCATTGATAAAGTTTTCGTATAGTATTGTGATGTTTCATCAAGTTCTAACAGTGCCGATGCTCACAGATACAGCTAGGGCAAACTAGTTGAAAAAGTGCCAGAAGTAGTTTAGAATTAATTGGAGAAAAGTGATGTGCTCCAGATGTTTTAATAATTGTTTAAATATGAACCTAAAGATTGCATAAACGAGAAATACCCTCATTCGAATGAAGAAATCTATAACAAAAGGTGATTCTCCTTACAATAGAGAAAAGTGCCTGATTTCAGTTTAAAAATTCGTTCGCCTTCGATTGTGTGCACTGCCGTGCTAAGAAAAAAAAATCACAAACGCCAAAAGTCGAAAAATGCGTCAGGGGCATAACAGAAAAATTGAAATTACTCAAAACTACAAAAAGGCAAATGTGATTTTTTTTCTTAGCACGGCAATGTATGAGGTGGCACGAAAAAAAAGTGGTAAACCACATGGTTTACCTCACTATTCCTACGTTTCCAAGGTCGCTGAAACCGAATATGATCATAAGAAATTAATCCAATTGCCCATTTTCCCGTTACCACCCTCCTGGGGGTCGAAATTTCAATTTTCATGTAAAGTTGGAATGGATGTGCATTCCTACGTTTCTTGGCTTGCTTATACCGAAAAGGATAACAAAAAATAAATTCGACCCTTCCATTACCCCTCATGCAAAATTGAGATGGATGTACATTTCTATGTTTTTTGGGACGCTGGAACCGAAAATGACAACAAAAAGAACATTTGACCCTTTAGTCACTCCCTAGCACCTCCGTACATCCCCTAAAAAGGGGTTGAAATTTGCCCTCCAGGAGGTAGTAAGAGGTGCTAGGGGGTGATGGAGGGGTCAAATTTACTTTTTATTGTCATTTTCAATTCCAGCGCTCCATAAAACATAGGAATCTACATCCATCTCAATTTTGTATGGAAATTGAAATTTCGACCGCCAGGTGGTAACAGGAAAATGGGCAATTGAAATCATTTTTTATGGTCATATTCATTGTAGAAACTGAGAATCTGCAGATTCAAACGGTAGTTTTCGACAACCCAAATGAAAACAAAACCGATCGAAACACAGCCTGAACGCAGACTGAAACCTCACGAGGTGATCAGAATTTCGGTCCGGAAAATTGCGAACATATGTGAACTCAAGTTAACTCAACTTAACCTCCAAATCAATTCCTAAGTAAACCCCTTAATACCCTACTCAACCCCAATCTAACCTCCAACTGAACCCCAACTCAACCCACGAATCGATGCCTAGCTTCACCCTAAACTCAACGTCTAACTCAATCCTCAAACCAGCATGTATAAAAAAAAATTGGTCAACGTCGCTCGAAACCACATAGCATTACCACGTGTTAATAACCAAGTGGTTTTGGGGCAATTCGTACGGCAAAATCCGAAAAAAAAATTAAAGTTGGAATAAAATCGTCCTCTAGAGTGCACGTCTGGAGATGGATTGTCTTTATGTGGTTTGCCAGTACCTATCGCTGGAAAAATTTCAATTCCTGATTCCCCTGGTCAATCGGGGAAAATTCGATTTTCCAATAATCAAATTTTGTATAAAATTTGCCTCTAGAGAGTATTGTGTTTGGTGATGGATTGCATTGATGTGATGGAAGTGATGCACAATTCACCACTCATTTGTCTTGGCTAAAAAACTGGTTTGGACCTATGTTGAAATAGTTTATAAAAGGACGTTAAGGATAAATTCTTTCAAGAACTATGATTTAAAAGGAAGGCGGACAGCAAACCTTTCATCTTCTTTGCGTAGCGTGTTTTGAGCAAAATGTTGTTCTGAAGTTTTCTTTATGCGGTAGATGTTTGGCCGGTCTAAGATCTTTGTTGGTCCCAAAACATACTCAGTGTAAACCACGTTCATTTGCCAGAATGTTTATTTGTTATCTTCAGTATAACGTAAAGCGCCATATATATTCTAGTGTTTCCGTTGACATTGGTGCCAGAGTAATTATAATTATACCACTGTCATTCATTTATGTTTGACCTATGTAGGTATCGCATGTTTTAAATTCTGGATGCAATTACTTCATAAATAATTTCACTGTGTTCCCCTGTGTATTTAATAAGTTCCACAGCAATGAATAACGTTTTTTCTATCACTTTTGAGCAATTAAAAGAACGGATGCTTGGCTGTACCATAAAGGAAGACGATGAGCCTTACACAACAACCATTATGATGAATTACTTCTTCAAATTTAATGTTGTACATATATGTCTAACTAAATCAATTCTTTCGATTAGTGGGATTATTTAATAAATGTCAGATTTTAACTTGTAAGGTGCATAAGGATAGTTCCTCCAAGCTGGGGAATAAATTCTCTTACATTTTTTGGAGAATACCAATTTCAAATAAATTAGAAGTTATCAAATTTTCACTTTGTAAATGCATTCCTTATTTGCACAAGTCTCAAGTTCAGTTGTGATGATTTATACTGTTTCAGTCGAATTTTGGTCATTATTCAAAGTAGTTCGAATTGCTGTCCCAGATTTACAGTGATTTTAATATTTGTAACGCCTTTTGATTTTTGACAGCAGGTGGAATCAACTTTCTGCAAAAGGTAGTCGTCACCAAAATCGTTCGTTGTTGGTAATTTTCCGGCAGCACTTTAACGCCCTTAGCTCTCACCAGGTTTCCTAAAAATTGTACTTCTGTGCTAGCCTATTAACTCTTGAGAGAAGAAAATATCATCGAGGTAAGAAAACAAAATAATCGTTTAACGTGAGGTCTCGAATTAATGTGTGTGGCAAATCAAGTGCGATGAAAGTTTGTGTTGCTCGAGAAAATAAGTGAAACCTTGGGTGCAATTTATAGAATAGTTTCTCTTATATTTGAAAAATTCAAGAAGCGGTAAGCTCTAAACTCGTAGTTGTTTTATGTACCACCATAATTAATGGACTAGACCAATTTCTTTTCGACACACGAAATATTCCTTGTTTCTTCAGAAATAGATATGTATTTGGCTTGGGGCCCCCTTCAGTTTTTTGGTGGTAGTTTTCATGCCTTAGCACACTACCGGGTTTGTATGCCGCAGTTGTGCCATGATCTTCTTTTAAACTCCATTTACCTTGGAATTTCTGAAAATGGTGACTTTTTAAACTTTACGTGATTGGCGATTATGTAAGTTCTCGATTCCAACTTGCTTACCATTTGGATTAGTTTTCCACGTGGCCAGCTGATTTCGAAGTCCAGCTTCTCTCTTCGTTAATGTTTAAAATCCTGCTGAAGTCATGAGACGTTCTACTAAATTTTTCAAAAAAACAGTTTCCGATACCCAAGCCAGTAAATTATTTGCGATTCCACCAACAGTGACATTGGATTTCGCACTGTCTCTTCTTATCTTAAATGTTTCGATGGATTCATATGGCTCCGTTATTAAGTCAGCGAGAATTAATTCCGCCACCAATAATGAAGTATTTCGCACCATTTTCGACGAGTAATTAAGTCTCTTTTAATTATGAATTAATTCCACGATATTAATTTAAAAAAAAAAACTGAATTTAATCCGCGCGAAATTAATTCATTTTTTTGCAGGGAATTAATTCATTGTTAATTAATTATTAATCAAATTTGTCGAAATTATAACATTTTTTAAAAAACATTTTTCATTTGAAAAACAATGAAAATAAACTGTTGTATGTATATTTATGTCAATCTTTTGTACTCCAATAAGCTTTTTAGTACTTTTTCGAAAAGATATAATACACGTGTGTGATTTCGGTTCAGTTCATTTCAAGATATTACATTCCTTTCGCTTTCGATGACAATACTTGTATTTCAACCTTCTAATTTTTGTGGCGGAATAAATCCATATTTTTTGTCGGAGTTAAATTCGTTTGGAAATGAATTAATTTCGCCAATAAATTTAAATTTATTCCACGTTAATTTAATATAAATTAAATTCAATATGAATTAAATCCGCGACATTTAACTTTTAAAAACTGAATTAAATCCGCGCGAAATTATTTCATTTCCCCGCGGAGTTATTTCGTGCATGGTTTGGCATTTTACAATAATTTTCCGTCATTTTGAGAAAGGGACCTCGGAAAACAGTTCAACAAATTTTTTTTATTGTTTGTTGGTAAAATGTCTCTCCTTTAATTGACCTCAAATTTTCTAAAGAGGTAGATATTAGATTGTTACATTTATCAACAATAATCGTTTTTGAGAAAATCTTTTTGTCACTTTTCTCTTCCACTGCAACCCGTTCTTTTCTAGACTCGAATGAGCGCAAATGTTAATATAAACTGCTTATTACTAAACTTAGTACAAACCAAAACTATCAAAATTTGTGAGAAAAAGCAAAACCAGAATAACGAAATGTATGACTGGAAGGACGGATCCGACATTATTTTAATCGATTAACAATTTTTTTTGGAAATTTTGTTTACGGTTATAATATCCTGACTCTTTCGAAAGAATTTTGAAGACATCGTTTTATAAGAAAAAAATATCGATTCAAATACAAGCAGAACAAACAATGTAGTGCAAATATTGTTTTGCTTTGGAGTCACAATTATCTTTCAATATTAATATTTATAAATAATATGAAAGAAAGTCGTTTGTTGACCCCCCACTAAACCGTTTGGAAAGCATGCAATCCACCAACCTATCTACGCTCTAAATTAAAATATAATTCTGAAAATAAATAAAAACTAATCGTTATCTCCCTCAATTCATATTTATCTAACACGTATAATAATTCCAACCCTTTCCGTATGAAAAACTGATTAGTTTTCCATGCGGAATAAATTAAAATCTTGTTCGACGACAAGTTTGAGTTATCATAAGTTATATTTTGATGATAACGATTTTATTAAATTTCTGGATTAAATTGTTCGATAAATTAAAAACGAGGTTCCCCCTCTCCTATCGCGACAAGAGTCTCGCGACATTGAACACATTGGCATAGCAAATTGATTGGGTGAAAGTTAAATTGAATGTTAAAATTGAATTAATGAAATCATTTTTTATTTTGTAGACAGATATCAAAATAGAAATATGTGTGTTTTTCGAGTAGATATAAAATTATTGAAGCTTATCAATTTTTTATCGATTTTTTTTTTATTTATTCATGATAATTAAAATGGATTATTAAAAGAATTAATCATTTACTGAAAAAGTGGTTAATTAAATAAGAAACTTTGTAAAGCAAAGATTGAGGCGCATGTGTTCGTGTCTCATTTCGTGTTTGGTGTAATTGTCGACGTTTTTTTTTTTTTCTTCTTAGTAATTAAATTTCAATTATCGCCCGTCAAGGCTATTTGTATGTTTTCCACATACTAATTAGAAGTAATTTTGATAAATCTAAATACGAGGTTTGGCTGATTGATTAATTTTTATTCTTTTCGTTTCTTTTCAGGTGGGTTTTTAAGATGGTGATCAGCTGACGGTAAAATCTTGATTTAGTAGTAAATACATGTCCCTTCAGCCTGCGACTGGCCAATTTGAAGTATATTTATAAACGGTGATTTTAGTAGTGGATTCTTAATTTCGCTATATTGAGGAACTGCTGTATTGCAAACACAAATTGTTCTATCAAAGTTCAAGAAATTCGGTTTAGCTTAATTTTAAAATTCCTTAAATCATATTTGCGCAATAAAGCCAAAAAAACATTGTCAAAATAGGTTATGGTGTCAGTTCTTAGTGCAATTTCATTCGAACAACCCTCTTCAACCGCAATATACCTATACAAACCGTGTTCGTATTTTTGTTCTACAAATACTGCTGATTAAAGACTGCAGCAACAGTATTTTTCGCCCCGGTGGCACAGTTGTTAGCATGCTTGCTTCAAGCTCCGGAGGTCCCGGGTTCGATTCCCGGCGGGTGATGAAAAAATCACGGCTGGTTAATGTATGGATCAATGAACTAATCACTCATTATCCGTTGTAAAATTGATTACGAAACTTCACTATGAAGCGGCCAAGTCCCTCTATGGGATGTAGCGCCAGCGAAAAAAAAAAAAAAAAAAAAAAAAAAAACAGTATTTTTCGTTCAACATAATCTCACATTTTATCAGCATCCTATTAAAGTTCTCTCAACATTACTCATATTTAACACATTTTGATATAATCTTTGTAGTTCTGTTAAAAAATTTTGGGATCAGTCAATCGCAAAATAATGACTGCAAAACTCTGATCTCCAAAAGTCTCATTCAACTAAATTTCTTTCCCTAAAACTCCTAGATATCAGTACTGTATCAACGCTGCTCTGATCAGCGACCAATAGAACCTTGTTTGTCCCATGTATAGTATTGCAGTCATGATAAAGGAATAATTTGCAAAGTTATAAGTTTTGTACAGCTCAGAAAACCAGGTTTGATGAGTAAGCGATCTGATCTAGAAGATTATTTTCATTGAAATAATTCGCCATCCTGCCATTCTTGCTTTTACACAGACAGTTTCATTGCTGCTTGCTACTTTTACATGGTTATTGACCATATATTGGTTTAAAATTATTAATTGGCCTACACCCATCATCTTGAGGCTTTCTTGAGGCGACTCTAGCTGTATTGGGTATATGTTCGTGCTCTTCTCATTGGTATGGATTTAATGATTCGGTGCAGTTCGAATTAAACATTTTCATTTATAGAATCAAAAGTGAATGTGTGGTGGCTTGGTTCATATCAAAGATAATTTGTAGCATCTTAGTGAATGTACCAACGAGCCATTCTTTTGACACATCAGACCTTAGATCTTAAATAAATTCGTAATTTTCTGACATTGACGTTCCGGACAAAATTTTTTCAAACTTATATTTTCGCATAAAGTTCTTTCATTGCAAAAGATCGCCGTCCAGTAAGACCGTTTAGTTGCTTTATTATTATTATGACTGGGCTATTAAAGCCACTCAGCACTGAGATCTAAAAAGTTCTATTGCGCTCTGGCCCCTACTTAATTAGCCGTCCAGTCGATATCCAGGCTCCTAATGAACCTGATTTTATCTCGGGACCGACTGTCTGAAACAATGTAGATCATTGAGTAGTTCAGGCCTTTAGTTGCAAACATTTTCAGGCAAAGTTCCCATTAGAGGACGGTTCATCTGAGCTCCACATGTCCCTATCTGACGTAACGACACAAAAGGGCCTGTGGAAGTTCAGTTTAGTTGGAATACAATCGGAAGGCATTGAGCCTGTAATATCGAAGCAGGCTATACACTGAATCTTATTCAGTAAAGTTGGCACTCCTTTCTCCTTAGTTTTAGGCCTCCATACGTTTTTAGGCCTCGATGCATATGCGACCAGGGTCTAAATTCTGAAGTTTACGTAAATGTTTCAAATTCAGTGTTTGACCCAGGATTATTTCTAGGTATTTAACTTCTTTGGAGTACTGAACCGTAGTACCGTTTAACGAGGAAGTTCTAAGCGCAAGCATTGTCTTGTCGCAAAAGGCAGAATAACCGTTTAGTTTGGATTGATGCTAAATCCTTCCTGGACATACCAATTCCATACTATGGTGAGTGAATCCTGCATGATATCGGAAATGATTTCTTTAAATTTTCCTTTGGTTACGATTACCATGTCACACAACATATCCTAATGGTTACTGCCTCACTACCTAATTTAGCTGTAATCTTCCTATATTTCAGGATGGAACGGGTCCACCTAATTGTGGAATGCGTAACCTCGTTTCTCCTCTGCTGCCCTCTCTATTGAATCATAGGAGTTATTATCAAAAACCTCCTCAATGTCCACAAATGTCCACAAAACATGTTCTGGTTATCTGGAAGCCCCTCCCCCTCTTGGAATAAAAACCACATTTACTCTCCTCTAAGGTTTTGGAATTTAGTTAAAGGCATAGCTTGCCCGAAAAATACGAACTAGCCTGGGGAGGGTTCCCTTATAACTTTCTACAGTGCTAGGCAAATATTATCTTCCTCCAGCAAACTTGGACTCATTTTAGTGGAAATAAAAAACCTTTCCCTGGAGAAAATTCTCCAAGTTGCCCTTGTGGATCTCTTTAGTTCGAGATTATATTCAATCAAGGCCAATTTGTACTTGAGCCATTCATTGGTGCGGTTTGCTTTGTTAAATAATTTTCTCGATTGTTTCCTTAATTTTCCCAGCATCCCGTTCTACTAAGGGACAATTTTTGTGGGCCCTATACGCTTTACAGGACAGCTGTTCTCAAACGCTGAGTGTATGGAGTTGTTTGAACTGTTCTCTAATCCCTCTGGAGGCGTTATGTTTCCCATAATCGAGGGCATTTCTGATCCGAGACGTACCTTATATAAGCCCCAGTCGGAACACTAATTTCCTATCTCTGCATGGTACCGGCCGCTATATCAAATCGAATATGCATGTGATCGGATAAAGAGGCCGCTTCATATGCAAGCCTGTTTTTTATTAAAGAACTCAAATGCCTCAAATTACCCCACACCGTATGGTATGCGTTTGCGTCACTTCCACCAATACCGCCGTCAAGATACTTGAGATGAACTTTGGAATGGGAATAAGATTTATTTGCGTTGTAGCCAAAATGGCCGCTCTAGGACTTTGTGTTCCGTTATCAAAAATCAACTAACCCTGTTGTTTAGGTAATCCCTTAATTTGATTACCTATAGTCCATGGTATCTGAATAAGGGCCATGTTTATGTGTAAACCTGCGACTAAGGACATTCGGTGCGGCATCAGCATGTTGCAGGTTAATCTGTATGACTTTTATTACTACTTATTGTCACGGGCTGACTTTTGTCCTCCATCTTTTAACCCCTTCGGAGCCTGATTTTTACCAGGCCTCTTATGTAGTTTTACCGGGAGGGATTTCGTACCTGATGCTACAATGATGCACCCACGGACGCCCTCCTCGTCTTTTCCTTTAACCTTCTTTACATTGGAGTCTTGCCCGCAGGAGTCGTAACCGGCCCTCTCACAAGCTTAACCAGTCGGGTTTCGGGAGAGTCCGCATACTAGAGTCTGATTTTCCTAACAGAACCCATCGGCGTACGCCACCTGAGATTAGGGGTTTTTCTCAAGGTTTTCTCCTTTAGCCCCGTCCTTTAGCATGTTGTCAAATGATGAACAGTTTCTGGTGGCCTCCACGAGGAAGCATCACGTACACTTGCGAATCATGGTCGGTTTGCCTCTCAAACAATCGCGCACCCGGATGGCTGCCTAAAACGACCAGAGCAGCCCACCGGATGTAAGAGGTAGATACGACTCAAGTGTATCTCTCGACGCCATGACTACCGGTTAAAATGTAATTCAATTGATTTTTTCCCCCTTATAGTAACAATTATTTTTAATAATATTTTAGAAAATTGATTTCGGATAGGTGCTTCATCGGTTATTTTTTAACAATTAGTCCCTTGATATGTATGTATATATGTATTCTATATTCTATTCAATAGAAAATAGTTGTTAAAAAAATACCGAAGAAAGGGCTATCCGAAATCGATCTTTTAAAGTATTATTAGTAAACATTGTTACTATAAAGAACTAAGTTGTTTTTATTTTAAGATTTATAACTGACTGAAAATAAACACTATACCCAATAAGATCTATGTAAGTTGTTTAATGGCTCGGATAGTTGCTCATACTCATTATTTTTGTTCAGCATTCTCTTTTCATTAGTTTCGATCGGTCGTGAGCAAGGGAGATTAAAAGCGGTATTTTATAAATTAGTAATTGACTTTTTTTTTTTTTTGCTTCACGTACCATATTGTATCCAAAATATCTCAATTATATCCGAAAATTCAAAATAACGAGGGTTTTCCTATTTTCAATTAAATATTCTGTTTAGGAAAACTCTATACTCGATTGACAAGTTTGAAACATTTTTTGCCCTTCTTCAACATCAGATATCCAATTTCAAATCTAAAGAAAACTAGAAACCCCATTTTACCTTTTTTTTTTAATTTTAATTAATAAATCTGGTACAAACAGGTAAACTGGTAATATCCACGTGATCAAATTCTACACTTGTTATTGTAATCAACAAAACATGACAAAAATTGTGTAACATTGTTTGTGGCTTTTCAAACCTTTAAGCATGAGTGATATAATAATTGCACATCATATTTAGATTTCTTGTGTTTGAAGGTTTATATAGAAAATACCTTTCTCGAAATAATCTAACTGAATCTTTTTGTATGTTGACAAGGTTTAAAAAAAACAGAAAATAAATTCTTTAGAAATTCAAAAATAGTATTACGATTTATAGCAATACAACCATTTTTTTTTGTTATGCACCAAAGCACAAACAATTACTTTGTATTACTAGATAGTCGCGTATATAGTATAAGTTGGTTCGTTGTTGAGGTTTCTTTTCTATAAAATAATGAAGTTCTACTATACATATTCCTTCCACCACATCGACACTATATGGAAGAAAAACAATTTATTAAGAGATAAAAACAACACATAATTTGCATATGATTAAATTAAACAATTGTTTTGTCGAACGCGAAAGCAAATCGTAATTCTTCGAAAGTTTTTTATATTTTTTTAGGGCCCTTAAGATATTTTTGATGTTTAATTGGGCGATCAGAACATTAGAAAAATGGATTTAGTCAAAAATGTTGCGGGTCTATGATTTATAAAATTGTTAACCGTGAAATTACGGCACAATATTTACGAGTGCTTACACGACAAAAAATTGTAAAATTTATGATGATTAATTCGTCACAAATAAAATAAAATGTGTGACCCGCGACCCGTTAAATACATTAAACGCATTGGGGTCATATTTTTGACTAAATTATGAATGAAATTTGATTTTTTTTTATAGTTTGAGTAAAAAAAAATAATTTACGATTACGATTAAAAATACGTTTTACAGACGGTTGAATTGGTATTGTGTTGCCTCAACGGTTGAAAAATAAAAGTTTGTTAAATTATTGAGGATCTTGGTGAGTGACGTAGTAATTAATGTCGGTCTCAAGTGTTTTTTTTTTTTGTTTGTTATGTTAATGTTTGACTTGAAAGGGAAAACTATTTTTGTAAAGAAGTTAATAATTGTGATGTGTTTGGGTAGCCGTAAATATTTTTATTATAAAGGGTTCTAATTTTACTTTTCAAGTAGAGAAAGAATTTCGTTGTTTTCAAGCCTCAATAGACAATGGTGAATAAGTCAGATGCAAAATCGATGGAAGGGTAGGCTCACGGAGTCACGATTCGGCTAAAAAAGATTTCTCTTGAATTGAAACATTTTTTCAATTTTTAAATAAGAGAAGCGTCGTGTTAGAATGTCTTACTTCTTCTCAGATACCCAAACCAGCATTACTCAAAATAATTGGGGTAATACAGTGGTCGGTTCATGTCCAATGTGTTCGAGCAATCATTAAATAGGCAGATGCGGTAAATACCTTGAATTACCAAATACTAAACGAAAGCAGTTCACATCACGTTACATATAGATTTGAAGGCTGATTTCAGAAATTTCAGTATTTTACCAACGGCGATCGTTTTAGTTGTAGATATGTTTGGCGAAATTCAAAAATGAAGAGCATTATTAAATTCCGGGTAAGGCGAGAGAAAGGAAACATCACCATTACGGGTTTAACATCTGGGAATTTCACTTCACATGAGCCAAGTCAACAGTTGTATTGCGGTCAAAGTACGACTATAACGTAAAAATTGTATTGGAGGTTCTACACAAAAATTTCTTGAAAGGTTTTAATTTGGCTGATTTGCACTTTGATGTACTAGCTTCCATTAATTTGTTGATTCGGTCTGATAAATTTTTCGAGATTCTAGAGGAAAACTAACACCGATATATACTTATCTCTAATTTTAAATAAAATTTTATTCGGATTCAATAGCAGAAAATTGACTCCAGAGAAAATTGAGTGCGAAAACCGTTCTGTAAATACTGAACTGATTCATAGCGAAATTGCCATTTAAAAGAGATACCGGCAGGTTAGGAGGCTCCTTACCCTTGGCAACAACATGATTTCGCTTTTTCATATGAAAATTATCAACCAATCTGGAACTAAGTGTTTCAGATACCAGCACAACCAGCAAATGAGGGAATATATCAATCTGGGATATATGATTAAATCACCTGCAAATTATCAAGATAGCGATACATATTACTTACCTCATCACTCCGTGGTAAACGAAACCAGCAGTACCACCAAAGTGCGAATTTTATTCGATGGATCGAGCAAAACGAGTAACGGTTTCTCATTAAATGACAAACTCATGGCTGGTTCAACCATCCACCCTCCGCAGATTACAACCGAGTCCATAGGCTACACAGGACCCTATGTAAATCTCTTAGTTTGGCGGTAAACAATTAATGAAATCGTCAAAAATCAGTTTCGATTTCCGTGGAAATTAGTAAGGGTCCACACACTTATGTACCTTTGATCAACGAGTAGTAGTACAGTAGATAAGTCAGGTATCCGAAAATGATGGATGTAACCTAGGGCGTTACTAAGCAAATCGTTATTCTTTTCCTTTTACTTCAAGTACTTCTAAATACAAAACGACAGCCGTCAAAAATAGTTGACAAACTGCATAATAAGACCCCAGTAGTTCGTTGAAAGACACACCTCTATACACACGGCGAACATGTAGTTTTTAGCATGGCGGAGCGCCGCTTCATTTTTGAATTGCTGTGATTGATGTTTAAACGAAAACTTTCATGAGCGTTGGATTGCGCGTGGAAGCCCGAAAAATTATTACCACCTTTATTTCCTTTAGCCTTTTTCTTGTGGTACATGGAAAGCATTACCTATTCATATCCAAAATTCCAAAGTACTATGAGGAGGATTTTATGGTCAGGAAAAAAAGAGCAGACATGACTATTTTCCTCTCATACTCTCAAACGTTGTAACATGCTTTCAAATTAAAGGATGAAATTTCTAAATTTTAAAATTATCCAAATCTTTAGAATTAAGAAATTGCAATTTGTATCGAAAATCAGGTTGCATAATAATTATTAGAGTCTCAAAATTTGATCACAAATGTCGTAATAAACGGCACAGAGTACATATAAATATAGCCTAAATCGCATAAGCCTACTGCACCCTTACTAAACTGATCCAAAACAGTTAACTCCAGGCTAAACCGAAAGTCGCGCAGATTCAGCATTAGTGAGTCTCTCAATACCACAATGAGCAGGAAATCCAGTAATTTAAAAGCTCTGAAAAGTTCAAGCAAATGTACCTTGACGAGAAGAACATATAGTTCCTCTATCGGTAAAAACCTTTACCGTTTACCGGTAATTTTTATCAGTGATTAGAAACCCAATACTTTCGTAGCTGAATAATTTGAAAAAAATTTCCAAGTCTCAAAGTTTCTTGAAAATTCGAAAAAAAATTCTAAAAAACATGAAATATCCGTAAGTCTGTAACATCAGAAACCAAAGGAACTCAATTCGTCGCGCTAACCAGTGTTACGTAAATCTTGAATAACCAAGATATTATGAAAAAATTGTAAATCCTCAAGCAATCAACCGCTAAATTTTTTCTCGTAATATTCCCAGATAATTTTGTAATTCTTCAACAAACAATCAAAATCGAATATTTTTTAATTTTATAAGCACATACTCGGATAATCTCAAGAATTGCGAATAGCCTCCCAAACAATTTCAATAATTTCGAAAATCCTTGATTATTTCTATAAACAACCCAGATCATCTGTAAACTGTGAGTCTCGAATATCATACAACTCAATTCACAGGGAATTTAATGCTTCCTTCGATTTAACAGTTTTTCCAAAATAAAATGGCTTTACCGGGTTTACTGGTAAATTCAGTTATTATTTAACGTTTACCTGTAATAGCAAAAATTCGGTAAATGATAAACTGCACAGAAAAAAATAAACTGGTCCTCAGCTAAGAAAACGGACTTTTAATTTAAGAAAATGTACTTTTTCTTGATTTAAGATTTAATTTTCTTATTTCTTTCGAGTTTTTCCTCATTTCAAGAAACACAATTCTTACATGAAGAAAAACTCGAAAGAAATAAGAAAATTAACTTTTAAATCAAGAAAAAGTACATTTTCTTAAATTAAAAGTCCGTTTTCTTAGCTGAGGACCAGTTTATTTTTTTCCGTGTGTAAAAGAATTCAATCTGAAGTTAGTATAGGGGAGATCTCAAGATATGTATATGAACGGACGGTACTTAAACTCCCAAACGAGAGTCTCAAAACAAATGTTATTGGCGGCCAGATGATCAGAGTCGATTATGCCTGTTTTCGAGGAAACCATCCCGTAATCGGATTGCAATTTTTGAGTTTTCCTTTTTATTAAGTTTAGAAGGGTTTTCTAAAGCGGTTTATTATTGACAATCAGTTTCGTGTTATTTTCATACATCACACCATAGACAATCATAATAGATCTCTCATTTGACTAAAAACAGAAAATAAAAACAAAAATTTTCCATTCAAATATTATCGGTGTATTGCATATACGTATTATATTTGCAACGCGTTCTAAAATCATTGCCTTATAAAATACACAACACAACGATACATTGGAATTATCAGAAGTTTTTGTTTTTTTCCTTTAGTTACTATGAAATGAGAAATCTAGTATGAATGTCTATGATCACACTTTTCATTTTAAAAAGTTGAATTTGCTTTTAAATAGAAGAAAAAGCAATTTCAATTGTGCATGCAAGTGAGAATTTGATATCTGAGGAAATCAAGTTGCCTGTATGTTTTCGATAAAACCTTGTTGTGGTGATATTTACTTGTATATCAACTTTATTTTGTGACCAAAAGTTCAAAAACAACTTTGCTTTACTGGTTATTTTTTTTGGTGTAACTCTGGCGGTAACTTTGAACACTAATAAACTGACAAATAAATTCGAACAATTTTGAATAATCAAATTTCAAATATTCCAGAAAACTCGAGTACATTTAGAATCCTAGAATAGTCTTGAAAATCAACCTGGCATCAATAAGAAAGGCGTATATTCTGAAAAATACTACGCAATTTTCGCAAAATCTCGAATATTTTCGAAAATATGACAACAGTATTTAACTAAGGAAATTTAGATAAATTCAAAAATCTTGAATTTCGAGAATCTCTTCTCTTTACAATAATTTAACTTGGTGCTAAACTTACTCATGGTTCAACTGCAAGATAAACTCTAATCATATCAAAAAGCTCGAAAAGCACCAGAACAACTCGAATAATTTCGAAAAGCTCGTGTACAAATAGATGCCTAGAATAATCTTGAAACATCTCAAAAGCAAAAAAATTCTCGAAAAGATAACTGAAAAATCTCGAATAATCTCGAAAATATGGAATAATTTTGAATAAATTAATGCAAATCAACTTAACGCAATGCAAACCAGCAGATATCAAGATTTTTCCGAAAATCTCGAATTTCAAAAATATTAAGTGAGATTTTTATTCAATCCAAACTAAACTCGAGAAATCTCGAATAATATCTAAATTCGTAACACTCACGTTTTTGTGAATTGTGAACTGAAATGCGAAATACAAGAGATCGACAGGCAGAGATAATCCTAGCAGATGTAGTATAGATGTTAATTTACTTGCGGATTCTAATTCTTCCATGACCATTTTCCCCCACAAAATTTAATTAATAATCCAGTATAAATATATTCGGGAAAAATCGGGTAATCTCTGATTGATTAATCAAAATGTTTAAATTAATTGGTCAACCTTAACCTATTTCGATTATCACACCAGAAATATTAGCAAGCTACTTCCTACATATTTTCAAATAATTTATTTGCTTCCCAATAGCGGGGGGCAAGGAACTTAAAATGAAAACTAAGTGAAAATTAGAGAATGACGCAATTTTAAAAACTGCCTATGCTTTTCATTTAGACTTACTCAACTTACTTACTGATTTTACTTTTCCACTACACAATTAAACTGTCACGGTTATTTTTGTAACTAAGGAGCGAAGCGAAGGGGCGCTTCGACCCGACACATAAAACACAAAATTAATACATATTGCCAAAGGAAAGGAAATTTATTCAATCTAGCAATAATGTTCACAAGAAACTGGCAGACAAATGTAAAAAGCAGTAACTGAATTAAATGAAACTAAGGGATCCTTGAGGTAAAGAGTAAGCGCGATCACACACCCATACTATTGACACAACTGCGATTTATTAAAACGGATTTAGTGAATTTGTCGAGTTTAGTCGAAGTATCAAGTATGTCGTAGTAGCTAATCGCATTTCATTTCATAGAGTAGACATAATCGAGTTTAGCTAAATCGGATTTATTAAACCGCAGTCTGGCTAGCATATAACCTTGTTTACGGAAATAACATTTTAAAACATTTGCGTTTTTTATATTTCCAAATATAAATAATTACGTTAGAATGTTATAATTAAGATGATATTCAAAAATTTAAATAACAACTATTCTCAAGTCGTGTCTATAGAAATGTCACCAAACTACCTTGACTTTCTTAGAATGTTTTCTTAAAAATAACAATTCATAACAAAACCAAAAAAAAAGTTAGTATTTTACTCATCTTACTCAATCATTAAATACTTTCAATTTTTTTTTTGTTGTTGTTTATGGTGAGCACTCAAAAATCGTATCTTATACAAATTTACCTGCTCTGTGTTACACACCGTAGACGTTAACTGCCCCACATCAATCAACACGAAACGATTACAAATTCTAATCATTTAGCAGTTATGTCGTCAATTTATGTTTGTGCCACAAACATAATATAAACATGACGAAGGCGAACATACGTTTATATAGGGCTTCTGTTTCTTAGTCAAATACGCGTAATGTGATTATTATAGAAAAATTACAAAACATTTTTATTTTTAATCAATATGTGATACATTGAGAGAGATACAAATAAGATTAAACCAGATAATGTTTATAAAACGTAATTGATATAAACATAACATCTTAAGGAATCTGTTGTGTTATATTTTGTGCTACTTGTTAACTCCGATGATATTTTTACTTCTTAAAATGTTAATAAATGTAATTCTAACCTTGTGGCAAACACATACACAATTCACCAATTTTATAAACAAACATTATACAACATATTAAAGGTGATGATATGCGAAAGATGATATGACGATTTTGAGATGTTTATACTTTAAGTGTAATAATTGTTACAATAAATAGATCAAATAACAACGTAATCAGTGTACACTGCACTGTATACAGTTTTGTACTAGCTAGACACATAATATTCTCGTTACGATTATTTTCAATGAAAAACGTGTTTTCATAATATTTTGTTGCTTGGAAAATTGGTGAAGCGGACGAGATGTGAATGAAATTTAATATCATTTTTAATAACTTGGTCGATGGAAATTAGATAATTTTTATTTATTATTATTGCAATTGACATGTTTTTTGAATTTGGAATTTTGCCGCTTTATCAAATCTTATACTGGACTGGGTGGTCCACTGAACAAGACGTAATCGGTGAAAATAAGCCAATTTTATTGGGTTTAAAATAGAAGGAAATTAAGCATAGGTGAGGAAATTTGTGTATAACTGCAGTTAGAATAAAACAATTTGTAGCTCTTTGCAGGTTTGGTTTGCTACGAATTTTTGAAAACCGCAGAGGAAAAATGCGAACATGAAATTTGTGGGTCCGGGTCAAAATGCCGCGTTTTAAAATGTCGCGTTTTAAAATATCGCGTCTTAAAATGTCGCGTTTCAAAATGCCGCGAGGTACAAAATGTCGCGTGGTACAAAATGTCGCGTCTTAAAATGTCGCGTTTCAAAATGCCGCGAGGTACAAAATTTCGCGTGGTACAAAATGTCGCGTCTTAAAATGTCGCGTTTCAACATGCCGCGAGGTACAAAATTTCGCGTGGTACAAAAAGACGCGTTTTAAAATCTCGCGTTTCACAATGCCGCGACGTACAAAATGTCGCGTGGTACAAAATGTCGCGTTTGTAAAGAAGGAATAAAATAAATGTTATATTGAGATAATAAAAAATGTGTATTATTAAACAATATAAATGATTTGGGTGAAATTGAAAAATATGGTTTTTCCTAAGTACTGTTAATTTCGTTAATGAATTTTTTGTAAAGAGTTAGCTACAAATGATGTTTCATTGTCATATAAATTCATGGATGTTCCTTTATGGATAAGGAAAACCGTCATTCGTTTTTAAATCAGTTTCTAAATACATATTTAAAAAATTTGAATAAATAAGAATTCTTAAAAAATGTTTCAATTTGGATTAAATTGTGTATCTGATATCAACTTCCGATATATAAGGACTTAACTTTAACATTTTAGTGAAGGAATATTCTAATAAATTTCAACATTTGCGTTCTTTTTCTTAGACCCACTTTATAATTACATAAAATTACATTTATAAATAATTTCCATTCAGTGAAGGAAAATTTTACTATATGTTTAAACACAATTTGCTTGTTTCAAATAATTTTTATTAAATTATTTATTATTTCACATCATATTGTGTTGATTTATAAGGGATTTTTCAAAACGCGTCATTTTAAAACGCATCATTTTAAAACGCGTCATTTTGTACCACGCGGTTTTTTGAACCACGCGGTTTTATGAAACGCGACATTTTGTACCACGCGACATTATGTACCACGCGGCATTTTGAAACGCGACATTTTAAAACGCGACATTTTGTACCACGCGACATTGTTTACCTCGCTGCATTTTGAAACGCGACATTTTAAAACGCGACATTTTGTACTTCGCGATATTTTGTACCTCGCGGCATTTTGAAACGCGACATTTTAAAACGCGACATTTTGTACCACGCGGCATTTTGAAACGCGGTATTTTAAAACGCGACATTTTAAAACGCGGCATTATGAACGGTTTCCGAAATTTGTACACGGGAAATCCACGCCGGCATCTAAATGCACATAAGAAAAAAGTGCACTTACACGGAAAATTGTGCCTCACAAAAACGCACAAGAAAAAGCAAAACAAAAAATTTGGCCAGAAAAAAAACACAAGAAAAAAAAACTTAAAAGGCAACGCACAAGAAAAAAACGCAGCATCAAAAATATTTAAATTCGTCTTTAATTTTTTTTAAAGAATAAATTAATAATAATTATACCTCATATGCTGGGATGCCTCAGAGTTTGGCCTGGGTTCTGTTTTTCTAGGATTTAACCAACATGAGAAATCAATTCTATAAAGTACAGTTTTCTATAAGATCATCGTCATTTAAACCGGCCTCGTTCACAGAGAAAAAGTACAATGAAACTTCTCTAAATCGACCATTCAAAGGACTTAGATAGTTTTGTTACTTTATGGATGTGGTCAGTTTAAGGAATAAAAAAGTCGAATAATTTGAAAATTCAAAGTCAGGATAAAAAGAAGATTTTTCTTCAATCGTAATAAATTATGTTCTAACGAAAATTTATATGGAACATTTTGAGGTATTGAGAAAGATCACTTTTGAATGTTTTACTGTACATCACCAATCTGAATCTCCCAAACATTGAAATTAAATTCTTTTTTCTGTTTCAAAATTTCTAATATTAATTCCCGCTTTTCAAGGGGCTTAAGAAATTCCAGGAGTTTTGAAAATGCTATTTAATTGAAAAATATGTATTTTCTTTAAACTCTTACTAAAATAGAGAACTCTCAAAATAAAAATGAAAAAATTCTTCATATTTTCTTGAAATTTTAAAGATTTCTACTCTAATTCATGTTTCAAATCGTGACGTCAACCTTGCAGACACAGCAGATCAATATTAATTTATTCTTGGTCACAAAAAAAAATTTAAAACACGTACGTTTTTTTTCTTATGCGTTTTTTTTCTTGTGCGTTTTTTTTTTCTTGTGCGTTCTTTTCATGTGCGTTTTTTTCCTTGTGCGTTCTTTTCTTGTGCGTTTTTTTTCTTGTGTGCTTTTTTTATGCGTTTTTTTCTGCGTTTTTGTTCCTACGGCTTGTCTTACTTGTGCGTTCTTTTCCTGTGCGGTTTTTCTTGTGCGGTTTTTTCTTGTACACTTTATTCTTGAGCATTTTCTCTATGTGGACATTTTTCTTGTATGGCGAGGTTTTTTCTGTTACGGCACTCCTGCAAAAAAGGATTTACATCCCAAAAAATTAGGGGGAAAGTCTAGCCAATAGCTTCGGGGATTTTAGGGATGCATCACGATGACGTGGTCTCCGATTCAATGTATGGTGATTCACTTGCTCATTTGTTTAGTCTTGTCATCTGTCTGTGCAAACAGTAAACTGAGCCAATATGCGGCCTAATCAAAAAATGGTTTGATGTAAGCAATTTTACATTAGCTGAGTTCAATGATACTGTTTAAATCCTTCATTATTTTCGTACTATGTGATTCGAGCCAATAGCCATTAAATGGAGGCACATTATCTTCTTTGAGGATGACCACATCGTTTAATTTTGACTCTGGCTGAATTTGATTCTACTCTGATCGATACTGTAGTTCACATACAAAGATATTCCTGAGGCCAACGAACTCAATAGACAAACGGATGGATCTGAAGAAAAGTGATTGGTTAACCAATCAAAAAATTTCCAGGCATTAAGCATGCGACCTAGATCGTTTGGATCATCGGACAGCAATCCAATTGGCCTAGAATTAAGACAACCTTCTATTTCATTCATTAACGTATTGAGTTGCTCAAACATCAATGAATTCAATCCTACAATACCTTTTAAATGAAATTTGGCAATATTTTCAGCCGCCTCCCATAATCCATCGAAATGTGATGACCGTGTTGGGATCATATGGCATTGTATATTGCGATCAATACAACATTTCACTATTCTCTCGTGATGAATTTCTGATATAAAAAGTCGATATAGCTCAATTCGGATTTCGCATCCACGACCGAAGCCCACGGCGGGACACAAATGAAGCTACCAAAAAGGCTTCCATGGATAATTCAGTGACAATTTCCATGTGAACTATGAAAATTGCCACGTATTCTTTTCTTCAACTCGAGAATGCAACTTTTATCATAAAGGCACCACAAAAGTCGATCCCAACATTTTTTGAAAGGTCGAGATGAAGTAACTCGTTCTTTCGGAAGTTGCACCATTAGTGCGGAAACAACGAACGCATTGTTTTATGATTTTCTCGCTCAGATTTCGTCCGCCGATGATTCAAAAACATTCTCGAATGTAATATAATAACGATTGTGATCTAGCATGCAAAAGCCGGACAAGTTCTGATCTTATTATCAATTGGAAAAACGAATGTGACCCTGGAAGTTCCCGCGCAGTTTCAATTTGTTTTTTTTTTTTGCTTTATTAATATAACCAACAATATACTGTTGGAATCGATCATTACCTTTAACACGCTTGGCCTTTTTCAGCAACCACTTTTTACGTTCAATCATATTCAATAAGGCTTCAGCAATCCATGGCTTAATAGGACACCTTTTACGCGGCTTCTTTTTTTCTAAACTATCTAAATAAACTAGATTCTATAGTTCTAAAAGTTTATTAGTTGCAACAAACTTTTCAACAAATTTACAAACATTAATTCTAGGCTTATCAGTTTTGCAGTTATATCTCTTAAACTTGAAATGAATCTAAGCTTAATATGTATAAGATGATGATCACTAATCATATAGTTCAATAACGAAATGATAACTCGAGAGAAGTCATTGTCATGAAATCAACAGAAGCAATGATCTAAATAAGAGGACGAACGTATGATATAATCCTGGTCGGTTCATTAATACAAGTCTATAGACCTTCAGATAACATCATACAAATATAATTATCGCAATTAGTAGAGTCGCTTAAAATGTTAACATTGAAGTCACCCAAAACGATAAGATTATTATTACGAATTTGTCGTAAATAAATAGAAAATTCATCAATAAAATCATTCAGAGAAACCGAATGAAAACGATATAGACAAACAAAAATATGGTATACGTTTCATTACTTATCGACAGTTTAACCTTAAGCTGATAAAAGTTTTGAAATCTCAACTAAAAAATTCAAATCATTTTTGTGGACACTGAAACTCCTCCAGAACGGTACGATTATTACAGCAACAAATTAATTGAAAATCGTTTAAACGATACAATTTCGTCTCATCGTTATTAATTCAAATTTCACTCAAAAATATTAAATCTGGCTTTACGTCACAAGAATCTAAGTGAGCTAAGAAATTATTGAAATTTCTCCTTAAGCTCTGAATATTTTGATGCAAGATTTGAACACCCTGAAAATCGTGAGATAGCAAATGATTAACAATTATTAATGCTCAATTGTTCAAGAACGAGTACTTTTTTTTTGATAGATTTTCCAGTTTAAGGGCACGATTTTCTTCCATCAATAAATTTAATTTCTTCGATAAACTAATATCCAGTTTTTTAACTTTTGTGCGAAGATTATCCGACTTTTCAATAAACTCTTCACGAAAAAGTTTAAATTCACTAAAAAACTCAAGCTCCGGCATAGAAGTTTTTTGACACACCTCAGCTTTCTTTCGATTGAGTTGGTGGCGATAAAATCCCAAGGTTGTTTTGATTTGCCTTACGTACCGTAATGCAAGACTGACACCGCCAAATTGGTTTTTGTTTTTGAATAAAATTAATGTCAGCCCCACAACACAACAATGAAATGAAACTCAGATGGCGTTGTGGTCAACTTCCAAAATTAAATTTTCCCATTTCAAGAATTTAAACCATTCAGTGATTTGGGTTTCTAAATATTTTATTTTTCCCCTCTTCCAGAATTTTACACACAAGTGTGAGTAAATCCCGGCGGTGAGTGTCACCCATATGGTTATCGGCAATATGGTAGTGTTGGGCATCTGTTTTATCGGCGACGGTTGAGTCGACCACTTGTCTTGTTGGCAAAGTGTTTGAGTGGGCCAACTTTCCTGTCTGTAGCGTATTTGAAAGCTATGTGACTTGTCGACGAAATGGTTCTGTTGGCCATCTTCCCTTTCGGCGACGTAATTGTGTCCGCCATCAGTCTTGTCGGTGATGTGCTTGTGTAAGCGAAACGGATATGAACGGATACTTGTGGTTGGGACGGCCATCTGCCTTGTTGACGATGTGGTCATGATCCTAAAGTGGTTGCCGGCAATGTAACCGGATCCTTGTCAGCCATCTATCTTGTGGCGTTGTGGAGGGTCGTCCATCTCCCCGTCTGTGATGCGGGCGCGTCAGCCATATATCTTATCGGCTGTTCGGACGAAATAGCTTTTGGCGATGTGGTACCGTACAAAAATACAAGTTTTGTCCCAGACCTTCTAATAAACCGTGCAAAACGTTGATATTGTCCAACCAGAATTAGTGGATAAGTTCAACGAATCGGCTGAATATTTCAGATATTCGACCATCTTGTCGAATTCGATAAATGTTCGGCATCAGCAGTTTTCACTTGTTGTTTATCCAAATTCGTCGATGAGTGATGCTACCATATGATTGAAGAATTAGAAACAGAGGCTACATTACATGACACTGTTGGTATAATTTACCAAAATGTGCCTCTGGTAGACAATATAGAAGACGATATCTTAGAACTTAGATGAAATCCAAAAAAAATATATAGGGTAATGACGAATAAGAAAATGAAACTGCGAAAAATTTTAGCAATAAACAAATGCGAAAAAGACGACGAAAGTTTGATTCAATTACTCCCGAGTTGGAATCATATTGTAAAAAAAATGCGAATGGCAGAAACATTACCACCTACAGACGAGCGACGTTCCATAATTCCAGAAACCTTACAATTAATAAAAAATGTTGATTGTTGATATACTTTGGATGCTGTCACATGCAATAAAAATTCCGAATACTCCTAAATGGGTTGGCTTTAGCACCAAGTTTATATAAGACTTTAATACCTCTAAACAAAAAATTTGTTGTCTGACGCCTATAATCACCTACTTATAAAATTGTTGTTCCCGAAACACTGAAACAAAGCCAAAAAATCGCTGAAGAAGTACATCAGTCTCATATTGAAGTTACGTACGATTACTTAGCTATCGCTAAAGTTGCGATGAAAATCCAATATAGTGAGCAGCCATTATTTGATAACATATTTATTCATTTAGGATCTTTTCATATTACGCTTGCATATTTCAAAGCTTTATGTAAATTTATGGACTGTGGGCCAATGAATATTGCTGTTGAAAGGGAAATAATAACAAATGGATCTGTAGATTCATTCCTTTTTGGCAAGCACTTCAATAGATGTAAATGATTACACCCACTGATGGCAGTGGGATTAGAAATTTTGTATTTTCAATTTTTCTTGGAAAATGATAAATAACGATTCCAGAACATTTACATATAGAGCTGATGGAGTTTAATGACCAGAATTCTGTGAATTTTTTTGGAAAACATGTTAATTGCATAAAGTATTGGGTGTGTGAATTAATTTTTAGACTTTTTTTTATAAAAAAGAAATGTTTACATATTAAAAGATAACGATACAGTATATTTTATCCAATATATTCGCCATCGTTAGCTAGACTTCCTGCCATCTCCTGGGAAGTTTGTAGATTCCTCGTTTGAAGAAGCCTTCAACTTTCCCAGCTATCCAGCCATCGATCCAATTTCGCACTTCTCCGGCGTTTCGGAAGGGTACGTCAGCCAGGCCTATTTGCATTGAGCGAAACAAATGGTAGTCGGAAGGTGCAAGGTCTGGAGAATACGCAGGCTATTCAAGCCGATCCCAACCGAGTTGCTCTACCTTGTTTTGAGCGGTTTTTGCACGATGTGGTCTGGCATTGTCATCATGAAACAAAACTTTATAGCTTTTGTTCGGTATTGCTGGTCGTTTTTCGTCTAATGCACGTGCCAAATTGTCCAGTTGGCGTCGGTAGCGATCACCTGTAACCGTTTCATTTGGATTTAACAGCTCATAGTACACCACACCTTTTTGGTCCCACCAAATACTCAGCATAACCTTACCGCAATGAATATCTCGTTTTAGCTGCGATGGTCCTGCTTGGCCTGGATCGACGTAAGCTGCTTTACGTTTGGGGTTGGCGTAATAGACCCACTTTTCATCGCCAGTAACAATTCGATGCAAAAAACTATGTTTTTTGTACTCAGCAAGATTTTTTTTAGCATGCTTCAATTCGTGCTCTCAATTGATTTTCTGACAGTTGATGTGGGACCCATCTTCCTAGCTTTCGAATCTTTCCCATTGCGTGCAAACGATGAGAAATGGGCTTAAGTTCACTTTCATACGCAACCTCGGATTTTTATGAAAATTGGCACAATGAAACTAGATTTATTCCTGATAATTTTGGTATAAGTTTTTTTTTTCATGACGCGATTGGTTCCCGAGATATTTAGATTTTAAAAATTCAAATTTACCATATAAAATTGGTGCCTGCGCTAACTTTGTCGATGGTTAACGAACGCAATTACATATATTGTTTTTCGAGTCTTTGATATTTACAACATTTTATTTGCGTTAGTGACATCTATTGTTGTACAGCAGAAAAACAGAAAATAAAATTTAACAAATTTTATTTAACAGTTAAATTTAAGTAAATATAATTAAACAAGTTTGTATTGTTTGTTTGATTTATTTTATTATTTTTGTTTTGTCTTCTTTGTGTAAAGAGGCCAATGCTAAGCGGCTTGGGGAGTTCGTTATTTTAGTATGTGAAATGGAAAAAGTAAAACAAAAGTGAAAAATTCTGGCAATTATTTGTCATCTTTGTGGATAGGAGCCAATGCTAAGCGGCTTTGGGGAGTTCGTTATTTTAGTATGTGAAATGGAAAAAGTAGACCCAAATTTTTTTTTGATAAATTCTGGTATTTATTTGTCTTCTTTGTGCAAAGAGGGAGAGGGCCAATAGTGAGCGGTTTTGAGGAGTTCTCAATTCATTATGTCATAATAATTAAAATACACATATTTTAAAGGCCTGTAACATTTTCAACAATCCAGAAATTTTGAAATTTGCATAGAGTATGGGAAAGCGGGGATTTGGGGGCGGCAGCCCCCATCCTCTAAGGTATCAAACGAATTAAAATAATTTTAAAAACACTTCTATATTTATTACACTTGCTGTGAAAATCTGTGATTCGATTAAAATGTTTTTAAACTGAGAATGTATTGAAATCTTGATACGAGTTACTCTATATTTACAAATGAAATCATAATTTTCATATTTGGATAATAACAATTGCCATCCATACCTTTATTCCTCTTGAAAAATATTATAAAGCCAACATTTTTTAATGTTGCTATTCGGCACTAGATATCACTAATATTAAAAAACAATAAAAATTTCAAAACACAATAAAATTGTTTAGTAGAGACACCATTACCATGTAATAAATTGGGATTTTTAAAATCTAAATATCTCGTGAACCAATGACGTCCTGAAAAAAAAAATTATACCAAAATTATCAGGAATAAATCTAATTTTGTTGTGCCAATTTTCAAAAAAATCCGAAGTTGTGTATGAAAGTGGACTTGTTCCGAGAAATGATTGATCGGTCAATGTTTAATTGCATTGCAAGTTCTTTTTGCGGTTGGCATGCATTTTCATCCAATCATTTTTGTAATTCGGCATCTTCAAACTTTTTTGGCTGACCTGGCCGTTCTTTGTCTGTCAAGACAAAATCACCACTTTAGAATCGATGAAACCAATTGAAACAGCTTGCTCTCGATGGAGCTTGATTACCATATGTATCAGAAAGCAATCGGTGATCAGCGGCAGTTTTCTTGGAATCAGAAAAGAAAAGAAGAACCCCTCGATAAAACAACTTATCACGATCAATTTTAAATCGATTTCAAAAAAATGGCGTAATATGAAATATAACACTTTCTGCTCTGAATTAGATTGACAATTGTGACAGCTACAAAATGCAATTGGAATGCTTGTTAAACTATACGCAATCTCACTTAGCGACATCTAAATGTCGAGTCTAAGAATTAATTCACACACCCAATAAATTGTTCAGAAAACGCATTTAAAATAAAAAATCGCTTTTGCGCAAATTTTGAATGTTAATTAATTAATTCATGTAATTTCTAATTTGAAACCGGTCCTTAGACCATTTTTAATGTGTTTTACAAATTAACACGTAGAAGTGCTACATAATTAGTATTTACGAACAATCATTCAACGAAACCGACTGATAGAGAGGATTCTATGGCTTTTATCCCATTGGTATTATGATTTTAAAATATTCTGAAGATTATAAGAGAATTTAATCCAGTTTCGAATTTATGAACTTAGATTATGAAAAAATCAATCTTTTCATCAGGCCGCGGCGACTGGACTGATTGTACCAAAATTTACATTCTATATATATACAGAATGTATTGTGCAGGTTGTATTAGCGAATTATACTAATACAGCCAAATTTTTTTACAATTTTTCTTCTTCACGACATTCACACAGCTCTATTTCTACGATGTTAAAATTGTCTGATTTAATATAAATTGTTTTCGGCTTTTTATAGACAACATACTATTTGTAATGACATACTCATTATTTTCGATTTGGCAAATCAGAAAAATAATGGAGTCATACTCCTAATATATCTACCAGCAAAAGTAGAAAATATTCATCCCCTCTCCCCTTTTCTTTCCCGCAGAGTCAATACAAAGTGTATCAACTCTCAAAAATGAGAAATCTCTTTGAGATTTTGTGTTGGTAATTCGGTTTCGTACAGAAAAGTAAGGTCTACTCATCAGGTAGCTACGACCGACCTACAAAAATTCAACTCTCGAAAAATACATTAAGTATTTAACTAGAGGGTATTGAGTTAGCGAATTATATTCACTAACTCGAACTCAAAATCCCAAGCAGAAATCTGCTTGGGATTTTGAGTTCGAGTTAGTGAATATAATTCGCTAACTCAATACCCTCTAGTTAAATACTTAATGTATTTTTCGAGAGTTGAATTTTTGTAGGTCGGTCGTAGCTACCTGATGAGTAGACCTTACTTTTCTGTACGAAACCGAATTACCAACACAAAATCTCAAAGAGATTTCTCATTTTTGAGAGTTGATACACTTTGTATTGACTCTGCGGGAAAGAAAAGGGGAGAGGGGATGAATATTTTCTACTTTTGCTGGTAGATATATTAGGAGTATGACTCCATTATTTTTCTGATTTGCCAAATCGAAAATAATGAGTATGTCATTACAAATAGTATGTTGTCTATAAAAAGCCGAAAAGCTCTATTTCTGTGTCAGCTAATTTTAATTTAATTTTGAATGTTAATTAAGTTAATATCTAATTTTATGAGTTGGTATTAAATAACAATTCTCAATTTTTCGATAAATCAGAATTTTAAATGTCGTTCATTATCATTTGGAATTATTATACTTTTTTCAATAATTTGTTATCAGGTTATCACTATTTTATGTGGCTTGGGAATGGGATCCGCTCGAAACGTGATATTTCAAAACGCGATATGACGAAACGAGATAAAGTACGGAACGCGACATTTCAAAACGCGATATGGCATAAAACGCGATGTGATACAAACCGCGATATTTCAAAACGCGATATGGTACAAAACGCGATATTTCAAAACGCGATGTGTTAGCAAATGTAATTTTAAAATTATTTTTAATACCATTTTGGAATGTGGGCATATGGAAAGTGATTAGACTATTTTTGGTGAACTAAAAATGGTGAAGTTTTCTAAAATATATTTGAATTACAATTTTTGATGTTATTGTCTTAACGAAATTCAAATTATAGATACTAGTTTTATTTAACAATTTTGCTTAAACAATAGAAAGTGTTTTAAGAATAATTCACCATTTTCGCCAGATGTGTTTTATATTTGCTTGTGGGCCAAGGTATATTTTTGTTCGTACCGTGAATATTAAACCTGAGAGTAGCAGGCTGTAAAGTGAAACAGAAACCCCAAAATACAAGTTAAAAATAAACTTAATTCATAATAATTCTGGAGGCGTAATTTATTTTTAATTCTTGTTTTGTTTTTTGATTTTGCTTTAAACCTTCATCTAACAGAATTTTCCTTTAATTATGTAGTAGAATTATCTTTAATTTACTTAAATTTTGCTTCACCTATTGGAATTTTTCTTCGGTTACCAGAAATTTCTTTCGGGAGCGTATCAAAATCTGAATTCTCAAAATCTTACTTTTATCAAAATCTTTCTTTTTGACGAATCTTACTTTCTTGAAATCTAAGATTTCGATACGCTCCCATTTCCCGTATCCCAGTTTTGAATTTTATTTTACTTTAAATTAAAATTCTCCTTCACCAAAATGGGCGGCCCTTCGTTTTCTTAATGAAAATCCCCATTTTTGAAGAAAGTAAAATTCGTCAAAAAGTAAAATTTTGTAAAGTAAGATTTAGTACCCAACCATTTTCTTGCGCTTAACAAAATTTCCCGTCATTTAAAAAATTAAATTTATTCTTCTAATGGAAATCAATTTCTATGTAAATCTAATTTTAAATCTATGTTTTATTAAATAAAATTACTTGCTAATCGATAGAACAATTTTTTTACGAACATCAACAATTAGCAACGTAACTAACTAATTCGTTTTTATTCCCTTCTTCACGGATTATTTTGTTTACGATGATGCGTTGGGAAATCCAGATTTTAATTTTTGTTGTTGTTTTTTTTACCGAACTGCAGTACAGCAGATGTTTTATTGCACTTATATTTTCGGTTAGTAACCGCTTTCCAGTTTTGTGATTACTTAAAAAAAAAAAACTGTCGAAGTCAACAGAAGCTAAATTTTATTTATTACCTGAATATTATTTTAGAAATAAAAACAATCGTGAATTTCTAATGTTGGGCTTTTCCATCTTCTTTGTAATAAATAATTTAGGCAATTTAACCCTAATCCGCATGGATCAGTTTACTTATGTAAACGCATGCGATGAGTCAACTAATTTTGAAAGAAAATGAAAACATTTTAAAAGATTATTTACAAATTACTATAACAAAAATAAAATTCAATTTGGCACTTACCTACAACCTGACAAACATTTTGGGGAGAATGCACCACTTAAGGCTATATTATGTTAAAACCAAATAATCGTCAAATAATATTTCTACAAAATTTGGTACTGGAATTGGTTAGCCAAAGTATACAAAGTGTGTTCTGTAATGGGAAAAGCATGCAACACTGTGAAACCTGCGTCTTTTTCTATTTGTCAAAAACTTGCTCAAAATTTATCTTTTTGGTATTTGGCTTGCTGTATCATTACAATTGTACTGCGGCCACATTCTCATTTATACTTTAAGTATTAGTTAGGTTTTATTCTTTTAAGAAGATACGTGTCACGGATGATGCAGAGTATTAACCATCCTTTTATTCGATCTACATTATAGCATAAAATAATATTTAAATTTATTCTATTGTGGTTTTCAAAATTTATACATTGGGGTCTTGGTGCATCGGCGATACTAACGGCTTGATTTTTTCTGATGCACGGTTCTACTTTTGAAAACCAAAAACATTTCATTCATTAGGCTTTCACGCTTGGGGGAAAATCCTTTAGATCTTTTGATTTGCCGATTAACTAAAACAAATGAAATCCTATTTTCAGCATTATCTGCGTGACACTCGAAACTACCGAATGTGGCTCCTCTAAAATAAGGATATCCTCAGAAGTGTTTGCTGAACTATCGGAAATCTTTTAAATTTTCATTCAATATTTGTTAAGTTTAGATGAAATTTAGGGCTTTAAAGGAATCTTTGTCAAAATTGCTATATCCGTTTATCAACAGTAAATAGATTCGGGTTTGATGAGATTTTTTCGTGAGATGGGATTTTGTACTAAACGAGATTTTTTGCATTTTGTTTCAGTGGAGTGAGAAAATAAATCCCACATACGTACGTGTGTAATTTTCTCGTCATCGAATTTGAAACTGACATAAAAATATTTGTGGTGGTATTTTCTGTGCTTGCGTCCCAAAACGAAGTTTTGCATCGATTTGCGATCTATCAATATTCGTAAATAAACGAAAAACTGTGTATTTTTTTGGCGTGTATCAAGAAATATCGATAGTTCGGTCAAACTGACTGGTTGGTGTTTCAAGTGCCAATATTTGTAATTTTTTAGTTTACTTTGAATATTTTCAAATAATTCTATAGAGTATTATAACGGCTTTACATATTCTCTAATAATCGGTTAAGAAATAAACAAGTTTCATCCCGATCGGCCAAATTCCAGAAATTTGTCAAAAAAGATTAAAAAAAATTACCGTGTTTTGTACCATATCTCGTTTTGTACCACATCGCGTTTTGAAAAATCGCGTTTTGAATTATCGTGTTTTGTACTATATCGGGTTTTGTCACGTTTTGAAATATCGCGTTTTGTACCATATCGCGTCTTAAAATATCGCGTTTCAAATGGGACCCATATGGCTTATATCCCTTTTAATAACTTTTTACCAAAGTAAGACGGTAAATATGAGAAATTTTACAAATATTGCGAAAATCTAAATATTGTTTGAAATTGTACGTGTAAAATGATGGATTTCTTTGGACGATGCACAAAATTTTGGCTTTCATTATGCCTAATGACATCACAATTCCCATAAAATTTAACACCCGTAAAACCATATTACTGTCGTATTTCTGCATAATTTATAAACGCCAAAATTTTTTTTTTTATCTACTTCTGCGCGCCGCTTTTTTCTTGGGAAATTTCTGATCTCGTCAAAATGGAATGTTTAAAATAAAATTATCATAAACTAATTTGGAATAAAAGTAATAAACTCGTCCGTCCGTTCGTCTCTCTTGGGAAGATAAAACTAAAAGAAATGAAAAATACTGATTTAATTGAAGATATAATTTCTGATTAGCCATCTCGTCTCAAGTCGTAACAAAATTGGAATTCTAAATAATGTTTATGTGGGTAGTTTATGTGTTATTATAAAATCCAATTTGTGTTTTACACCTTCGCTAAATACCAAAATTCGATTTCACCTTACAGTCGATGTAGGAATTAGATTTTTTTTTACTATTTTTGTCAATAAACATAAACTATTTAATTACCTGTATTTAGTTTTGACATATATGTACAAATAATTACAGAGAAAAGGTATAAAAAAAATCAATTGAAGGTAACTATGTAATAAGAAACGACACGAATAACAACAAAAAAAAATGTTTTATTTTAACTTGAGACTAGGTAGTGCATAGTACATAAAATCGATAAAATAGTTTAAAAGGTAGACTTGATTACCGTCTGCAAATTAAATATTCTATTTTAAAAGTCAACAAACTTTTATGCGAAATATAAATAAATAGTCAAGCAAAATACAAACACATACACTTACAGTTTCTATAAAATCAATAAATCGAATGCGTTTGATTTAAATTTGTGGGAACAAAATATATTTTGACGAATATCTAAAAGTGTGTGTTGCAACACCGCTATGAATAATAGTTGGTTACGAAATTTTATTTTAATTTACATAATTTAAAACTAGATTGTCTAAGATATATACCCATAGTTGAATATTGAGAATATGTATAGCGTGACGAGTTAACAGAGACGATTAGAAAATTTAACGTCAGTGCGGCGCGATTGTAATATTTTTTTTTATTTTTTGGGTGAGATCACGATTTAGATTTTATTATGTTGAATATAAGCGTAATTTGCATCTTAATTAGTTTTTTGGTAAATTTTTATTAAATATGACAGCACTTAAAAATTAATAATTTTATGCTTTGTGCCCACCTCCAGTTTTATTTAGCCTTCCAGTAGTAAAGCTGGGTGTCCTATAGACGACTTTCCATTCCCAGCAACTCTTAAGAGTAAAATCAAAACGGAAGTTGGAGCAGGGCTAGGAATATACGGGAGTGGGACTGTTCTCTCGAAGTCCTTGGGAACCAATGCAACAAAAGATTTTTTTGGTCGCAGTGCAAGGTCGCTAAACGCCCACATGGCCCTACAACAATAATAATAATAGTAATAAATGCTTTGTGCCCTGATACCGAAATTTTCGACCAAATTGCCACCATTTTAAGTGGCTAGTTACATTTTCCAATTCGCCATCAACATAAAGCAAGAAGTTTTGTTATTGTTTTTCATTTTATAAACTGTGCTCAGTTTTCTTTTCACTTAAATTATCATTTGTACTATGAATACCCCGGTGTGAATTTTTCACACAAAAATCACGAAAAATGTAAGTGCACCGAAAAACTGTAGTGCTTCCAAAGACAAAAAGGGTTGGGCTTGAGAGCACGAAGGCCATAATGTCCTATTGCATACTTAGTAGTTTCTTTTTCTAATTGAAACATAATCATATCTGTACAATCTGAAAAAATTTAAAGCATAGAAACCTCGCTAAATGAATTTTGGTCATTTCGAAATAAAATTCACAAGCTTCGAATATAATTTGAAAATTCTCAATAATTTCGAAATAATTTGAAACAAATCAAAGTTTCGAAGTACTGAAAACTCTCAAAAATATTAATTTATCCGTAAATTTGAAAAAATGAGAAGGCTCAATCGTAAGCACTAATCACCGCAAGGGAAACTTGAATAGCTATCATAATTTGGCTATTCTCGAATAATCTATGCGAAACATCGATTATTAAACTCTCGAAATATTGGATATTTCGAAATCTAAAAAAAGTATTTTGAAGACTCAGTTTTATAAGTTTAAGTCTGTGACATCCCTCCAAAAATCGAAAATCTCGAATTATCTCGAAAATATCGAATAAGCTAGGAAATTTAATATAAACCGGAATAATCTCGGTTACCCCAGAATTAGTATTAATAAGTCTTTAACAAAAATCTAGGAAACCCATGGAAATTTCTAGAAATTCCAGAAAGTCGTGAAATTGTCCAATTATTTGCGGAAATCAGTAAAATGAAGCAATTAAATACTAAGGCGCAACAAAAATAGTCAACATTAAATAGTTTCGGATTTTTTTAAATATCGTACGATTTGCGTTTCCTTTAAAATTTTTAAAGTTTTTCCAAATAAATCGGTTTACCCGGTAAATTTCGTTTTACAGTGTAGCAAGAGTGCAAAAGTAGTTCCGGAAAGCGTCATCTGTCCACTTTACGAAAATTTACGCCAAATCTCGGTAGCATGTTTAAACAGCGCTTAATTTTGTTCACTTACACTTTTCGTTAATTTGTGTACATAGCTATACACTTTGCATGGAAAAATTCACACCGGTTAAGAATGCTTGTATTATGCCCAATTTATTGCAGATCAACATATTTTAGAAAAATTTTGATGACCTTGAAATTACATGCTAAGGTCATACGAAGGTCAAGCTCATTTTTTGAATATAAACCTACATTTCTTTAAACGATAAGGTGCGTTAAAAAAATATAGGTTTATATTCTAAAATGAGCTTGACCTTCGTATGACCTTGACATGTAATTTCAAGGTCATCAAAAATAATTCAATCAAGTTTTCGTTGACAAATAAATTAGAAAGTGAATAATTAAGACGTGATACATGAAAGATATACGAGGGGAGGAGAAAATGTTCATTGCTTTGCAGGGAAGATGGCAAACAACGATTTATTATTTATCATTTTCAATCTATGTATTTACTTATACTCTAATACATTTTTCAAATCTTCCTAAATTTTGTCTTCCTAAAATGACTTAAAGGTGATTTTCCATCGATGTTAATGACTTATTAACAACTCAATTTTGTCCATACTTTCGGTAATGACTCAATTAGAACGGAACCGTCCGACTACCCTTCGAATTGAATGCCCGAATCTCAATCGCTCTTGACAAAACATGGGGTACAATTTTTTTAACCTTGAACGCTATTTCTTCTATTTAAAGTCTGAACTTCTCGATTGAACTCACCTTCTCCCTTTTTCTCTGTGTGCGCGGAGTTTCAATGCAGATTTGCAAATATCGCCTAAGCACCATCTGCGCTACCCCTCGAAATTCTTCTGTTCGTCTATCTTGGTAATTTAGTTATCGGGGCCGTCAGACAGTTGGAAAATCTCTGACACATTGCATGCGTCTGAGATAATTTACCAGAAAGCGTCTCACAAATTTTTACTCGAAAGAAACTGTGACCATTTTCATTACTAAACTTCGTTAAATCGTTTTGCGGCCAGACAAAATCTAAGCTTACCAAAGAGGGGCCGTTTTCTCAGGCATGCAGTGGGGTGAGCTCTTCCTATTAGGTATACCTTCTCTATTACTTCCATTTTAAGCATCCTGCTTATTTATTTGTCCATTGCATATCAAATGATCAAGGCTATGTAGCTATTGATCTCTGGTGCGCGACCGGTGTTTACCATCAGTTATGTTAAATGGAGGCAATTCAATTGTAGATATTGAAGTGAAGTGCGTGCAATCCGTTGTTCTAAACGCTATGTTATTAAATAACATATTTTCGCGAATACCAGCTCTAATTAACGTATGTACATCATAATTCTAATCTCGAAAACATCGAAAAATCTCAAATTATCTCGAAAATATCGAAAAATCTCGAATTGTCTCGAAAATGTGGAAAACTCTACGAAATTTAAACTAAACAAGAATAATCTCAGTTACCGCAGAATTAGTATTAGTAAGCCTGTAATCGTGAAATTATCGAATTATTTTGTTGTTGATGGTCAATTTACTCAAGCAATTAAACATTAAAACAACAAAAATATTCAACGTTCAATATTCTCGGATTTTTACGGATATACTTCATTTGATTAACATGGGTAAAAAAAGCATTTTCGTGAGGACCAGATCTAATTGACCTACTTCTGATAAAATCTTGGTTGGATTATTTTATAATTTCCATTTTGTTAATCGCCGGAACCTGAATTCATTGTTTGGATTCTTCTCTCATTTGACTATGTTGCTGTTCGTGTTTCCACTCCTCGATTCATCAACCTGAACTAAATGGTGTGGTGGTTTAAGATTTTACTGTGCTGATCTAGTATTGCAATTATTTTATCGCACGATTTCTAATGACTTACAGCAAATTCTGCCAAATTTAGAAAAAGTCACGCGAATTCGGAAAATCAAACAATTTTCGAATAAAAAATGTAAATTAAAGTAATTTTTAAATATCAAATCTAACATCTATTTTACATATTTTCTCATTTCAGATACTATAGGATATGAAACATACATAGTCGACTCGTATTTACCCCAACTAGAAAATTTAGATTCGCAATCGATAGTGCGCCGAAGTAAGCGTGAAACAACATTAGTAACAACAACAGTTGCAACAACGGTACAACCTGAAATTGCACTTATAAATTCCTCGAATGTAACAACAACAACACTTGCACCACCAACCGCACCAGTACAATTACAACAAAGAACAAATTCTCGTGCCCTAGACAATACTAGCCTAAGGGATAATGATCGGCCACTACTCGGCGTAAATGGCACCGGTCAACTTAAAAGTATTACTGCACAACCTATATTTAATGTATCCGAACCAATAATGCCGGATCAAGCAGTAATGACAAAACCACCGGTACCAGTTTTGGCAACAACAAGTAAACTGCTGGCCGCATTAAAACCAATTGCTGCCGTCGGTGAATATCCCGATGATCATATAACAATTGATGATATTGATCAATATGATGCGAACACAAATACAACTCTGCTACAACATAATCTGACACGTTTCCAGGAGGTAATAAATACATAGTACCAGAATCCAAAATTTGTTTACCATGTTTATTTATATACGAAATCGTTTTATTTTTATATTTTAGGATTACCATGTATATTACAATAGTACTACCCGCGTCGATGAAGTAGAAATAGACAAATATTGGAAAGGTTTTCAAAATTTTACCACCAGTGGATTACTTTCCGGTTCATATCGTCGTGCCATGACCGTTCAGCTCTCTTTCGATTTCCCATTCTATGGACATGCAATTCGAAATGTTACTGTCGCGACGGGAGGTTTTCTATATACGGGCGAATATGTACATTCATGGCTTGCCGCAACACAATATATTGCCCCGCTAATGGCAAATTTTGATACAAGCCTGTCAAATGATTCGTACGTAAAATACAAAGATAATGGTACCGCTTTTACAGTTATCTGGGAAAATGTAACATTGCAGGAGCATCCGGAAATTGGTAAATTCACATTCAGTGCGTCTCTATTTAATACGGGTGATATTTTGTTTGCATACTATTCGGTGCCGGTATTAATTGAATCGATTCAAGATGATAAGCATCCAGTTAAAGTTGGATTATCGGATGCGTACATCATTGATAAGACAATTTTCTTTGCGCGCCGAAAAACAATTTATGAATATCATCGCGTTAATTTTGGTAATGAGGATATTCGTAATGGGACAATTATCTATTTGAGTGCATTAGAAACGTGTCTGAAAGCTACCGATTGTGAGGCTTGTGTTTCAAATTTTTCACAATTATCGGTAAGTTTTTGGTTTTATAAACTCGATTAATTTTTACGATTAAATACTGATCTCAATTTTTATTTATCCTAGTGTACATGGTGTCCGGCTCTAAATCGTTGTTCTTCCGGTATGGATCGCCGTCGACAGGAATGGATTCAAAAATCATGTGATAAAATCTTTTTAACCGATAAACTAACGTGTCCCGCAATCGGCGAAAAGGGTAATAATGCGGCCGCACAAGAACAACAACAACAAGATAATGAAATACATATACCGAGTCGTGAAGGTTTATGGTATCCGAACGGTACAAATATGTTGCCGGAAGATGTGGATGATAGTGTAAAATCGTTACCGTCACAATCAACGCGTATGGGTGGACATCCCGATGATGTGATTGCACAAGGGAATACAAATGATTTTGGTATGATGGCGGGTGTAATGATACCAATTTGTTTAATTTGTATTATTGCGATTTGGGTGTTTTATGCGTACCGAAATCCACACACGAAGAGTGGACAATTCCTTATTCAGGTGAGACATGCGAATTATTTTTGATTTTATTTCGGACTGATTATATTTTTTAAAATGATGTAATTGTCTTAATTTTTTGCATGCAGCATGCAAGAAGTACTAAGGTTAGACGATCTACTACTGGTTACGTAATAAGTAGCATTAGGCTAAAATTTTCATTCATTATTTCATCTCGATTTTGCATCGCGATCGCTTACAATACGACACTTAAACATATTATGTCGTTTGGCCAAGGATCCAATTCTCGTCGTCAGAACTTGTAGCTTTGCTAAAACCTCATGAAAACTTCGTATAATATCGAATTTCGAATACGAAAAACTCAGAATTAACAATTTACAAATATGCGCCTGAAGCACCAATCCCAAAAAATGGATGTTCTTAAAAATGTTGTTACTGATAGTGGGCCTCATGTCAAAATGATTTCATGAGATTTTATTTCTCGGGCTCAATATTGCTGAGACCCAGTAATTAAATCGAGTCATTCAAATAAAGGCATAAAGCGCCAATCCCAATTTACGGACTAACTTAATAAATGTATTGAGTGATGTAACGATTCATAATTAATTTTATTTACCCGAATTGATTTAAGTATTCGCTAAATATTCGCTGGAAATCAAATTTAGGAAGCTTTGCTTCTTATTACACGCTGATGCAAATTCGCAATATGGAACATTTACACAACTTGTCGAGGTCGTTAAACAAGGAAGGTATTCTTAAATTATCGTAATAAAAATGAAGTCACTTCACCAGTTTCCCCTTGTTGAGGCGAAAATACAAAGATCGCTTGAGCTACTAATCAGGTGTTAAGATCAACGCTAGGAAAAGCTTTTGTTGACCAAAAAGTCTAGAATGGAAAAAGCAAAAAAAAATGTCCGTTTGTCTGTCACCACGGTAACTTGAGAACGACTTGTCGATTTCCATTTTTATTTCGCGATTGTATTTCTATGGTCAAGGCGGAAAATTGAAAAGCTTTTGGAACCTGTACGACAAGAAGATCGAGTACCTGCCATATGATTTGACGTAAAACCACGTTGACCAATTTTTTAAACGTATTTGCTTGTTTTAGGATTGTGTTGGTTGTTGAATTTTGAGTCTCAGACCGTCTTGATTTGAGAGTTGAGCTTCGGGTTTAGTTTGGGGTTGAGTTAGGGTTAAATAAGGGATTAATGGGTTTGGGAGTTTAGTTGGAGTTTAGATTGAGTTGACGATATGAGTTCTCATATTCATGTAATTTACCGGCCCGAAGTTCCGATGATCTCGTGAGGTGCCAGCTGTTTGATGTTTTGTTTGCTCAAATAGGTAAGTTCACAGTTGCATCAAATTCGAACTCAATTATTCATGGGCAGAACCTTACAAAATTACCTTTTCATTCTTTGATGGGCTGATGAAAGAGGTTCAGTTAAGGAAATATTTGGGTGTTGGCTTTTAGATTGAATTGATTCGAGTTTGCGGTTCGAGTTGGTTCGAGAAATATTGTAGCTGATTGTCATTGCTATATTTGATATTCCTTCTCCGTAGGTTTGTAGAAAACTGGCGTTCGACTCAAAATAAGACAAACTAAAGAAATTTCCCGTGAACCCTGCAAAAACGTGTTTCTAAATTGTTCGTACTCAAATTTTGTTCCGTTTTTTGGGTGACCTTTTGTAAACAATGGCTTAACTTTTGAAATACACTTCTGACGCCATTCTGCTTTTCGGGGGTAACATTGAATACGAATTCACGTAGTAGTTAAAAATGGGTAAACCTAACGTTAAAGTAAAACGTTCTTTTGCTACTTGACCGTAATTTTTCTCAGTTTTCAAGAAAATTCGTGGTGCGGGCCGTATCATGTTCTCTGTTCCATCTTAGTTTTGAGATGTCATTCGGTGCGCCCTGGCTGGCTATTATAATCCCCCGTAGACTTTGATATTAATTACTGGGTTGAAATGTGTCTTAGGGGCAAATCTGATATGGTGTGGTTTAAAAGTCGCACTAATGGAGACAGTATAAGTCATGCATTTGCGTGACAAAGTTGTCTTACAAGTTTAACGTTTCATGAAACGATCAAAGATGTAAAAAAGGGTCACCAAAAAGGGGTCACCAAAAGGGGTCACCAATCGGTTTGATTTTCATCCACTTTGATTTAAAGGTAAAACCAAGTACTCATTCGGTGTAAATTATTTTGAGTTTTTAAAGATAATCTACTTAGTTGAAAAATTCATAGGAACTGCTTCCAGCGCCGCAATGGACTCTAGGTCATTGCGCGGTTTGTTTTATATGGCCCGGCCCCATGACTGTAATTGCATTTTAAGTTTTTTAAATGGTTCCAGATGCTGAAATATTTTATCGAATCTACCCAATTACCGTCTAATACTTTCGAAGTATTTGATCCCTATAACTCTGTCGAATTCTGCGACGATGATGATAACCTCTTCTTCTTTTAATATTCCACACTAATTCTATTCCAGTGTGGCTGTAGTTCAGGCTTAATTATTTGGAAGAGAAATGTTTAGGATGTATTCCTTGTTTTTTTTTCGCAGAAAATCAGACCGAAATAATTTGCCGATTTTTTTTTTTAACATCCAAAATAAATCGATCCAATTTTCAAAATTTGACGTAAGGATATTCAAACTATTTTTAAAAGTAACGATAGAGAGCTCAGTGTCAGGCAGAAATTATCTACTCGTATGTAAACCTTTTGGGCTTGAATTTCAGCAGCCTCCGCAACATTCACCAATTTATTTTTTTCCATCTTTCTTCAAATCAATTTTAATTAATATCAAATGCGTTTTTAATAAGAGTTTGGACTCAGAGTCTAAGAAACTAGGACTTCAAATGAATTTCATTTTGAATTCAAAATATTTGAGCATTTTTGATATTAATTAAATTTGATTTTGAAGAAATTTAAATTTCATTAAAATTAATAACGAACGCATATAACTTTTATTATTTTCCTAATTTTAGTATCGCCCAAGCCAATGGTCATGGAAACGAGGGGAAGCGCGATACACAGCCGCCACTATACACATGTAAAATTAGCGGTTAAAATGTGTGCGCGCGCATCTTATTTTTAATTAATTTCTTTTTTAATAGTTTCTCTTTTAAATTCAATTTTTTTTTTTATTATGGTTTTAATTTTTTAAAATTGTTTTGTTTTATATTATTATGTTTTAGCCGTGCATATTTGTATAAAAGTATATTAAAGAAACAAAACAAGAAAAAAACAAATTATTTTTGATTAATTATTGTAAACTTTATTTTTTTTAAACTCATTCTAAATTATTATTTTTTATAATTATTATTATTATTACATACATTTATTGTTATTATAAAAACAAAAAACAAACAAAAAAATAAAACTAATTAAAATAGGATCAGTGCAGCTGTGACAAAAATATAAAGTATAGTTTTAAAAAGTTTTGATTTAAGAAAGTCTAGTTTTTAAGAAGATTTTTAATAGTAAACGGAGAATTTTATGTTAATTTGTCTCTCAAAATCATTCCATTAATTTACTATTTACTACATAACATAATAATATTTAGTAAGCGTACAATTTTTCGTAAATATTAATTTTGATTTTGTAATATCGTTTGAATGCATTTTTATTTTAATTAGCCCAATTTTTTTTATTATGTATATTTTGCGCTTCTGATTAAAGTTGCTGCATAACTAAAGTACTAGCCTACAAAAAAAAAAGACCATACCATTCATCATCATTACCCTAATCTCAATCAAAACCGTGTCTGTCTGCTGTCTCCAGTGCAAAAAATAAATTAAATAAGACAAATTTTTTAGAAATTAGGATTAAAACAAAAATAATTGTGCCTTTAGAAATTTTCGTTCTCTGTTAATGTTATAATAATTAAAAAAAAAAAAAAACAAAAAAAAACGATAAATAATTGAAAACTTATTTTTGTTAGTTAAAGAAATTGTGATTAGAAGACATTTTTTTTGTAATGTTACCAAGAACAAAAAAAAAAAAAAATTATAAATTTAATATATAAAATTACTTAAATATTATAAAATTATAATTTATTTTCTAATTAAAAAAACAAAACAAATTATTCTACTTACCCCCCTCCAAATTATTCACTAAACCATATACACATGACATATGAATATTTTTAATTAAAAAAAATTTTTTTTTTGGCTTTGTTTTTAGTATTTTGTATTTTAATCACCTAATTAAAAAAATTAAAAAAAAAAAATTGTTGTTTGGAAACGAACCAACAAAACAAAAACGGTCAGTGCAAATAAATAATATTAATAAATTAATACAAAACTAAGAAATTGTACATCTCTATTTTGGAATATATAAATAATTAGTCGTATAAATAAATAATTTTTTTTGATAATATACAAATTAAAAAACAAACAATAAGAATACTTGGTAGTCGTTTTTATACTGTCGTATATAATTCAATTTTTTTTTTTTATATATATATCGCATATGAAATATTTTATAAATTAATACTTGTAATATTAATTATACGATATATTTACAAAACGAGAATATTATGATTATGAAACTTATAAATAGTAATGAAAATATATAAAGCAATATATTTTTAAAATTTTTGTAAATAATATTAACTTAATAAATAAATGAATACATTTTAATGATTTTTTATTAAAACAAAAAACAAATTAATCTGATTTTTTTCAGTACACTTTTTGTCCAGATTTTAATATTTCAGTTTTCTGTCACCCGGATAAAGAGATCTAAGAGGAATTATGGTTTGATAAATTACTTCTATACTTTAACGTCTACAGATTAGTCTTTACCACAGTGTTCCTATTTATTTACTTTCTTTCCAGCAACAAAAGGATTTTTGTTTACACGTGGCGGTTGGACCAAGAGTTGAATCAACAAAAATGTTAGGCATTTGGTGCCGAAAACTAATCACTACTATTGCAGGAGAAGAGGAGAACTAGAGTCCTGCACGGGCCAAGCTTTTTTTTATGTAAAACCATATCGGGCCGCGCCCGAGATTTTTGGGTTTAATAAAAAATTTATCGGGCCAGGCTCGGATTTTGTCGTGCCGATCTCGGGCTGAAAAGCTAGAATTGTAATACAAAAAAATGAACTCGCGTGACTTTTCGAGTATTAATATTATTAATAATAATAATATAAATTATTTACTTCGCGAGTATTGTTTATCAGCAAATTTGATGAATCGACGAAAACAGGAGCAAATATCCGGAAGGAAGTACCTATTAAATAAATTTACAAAAATGGGTTTCAAAGCTGAACATTTTTTAAATATTAAATTTGTTACCGATCAGGGTGCGAATATGATTAAAGCTTTTGAATATAATGGCGAGGGACGTTGGAGAGTTCACTAGGTATAATTATTTCGCACATTTAATAAATACGGTGTCAAGTAATAATTGCTACAGCTCCATTCCTAATTAATCTATTACAGCTACAACATAAAAAAACTACAATCAACGATCAATTCATATTTGGTTACTAAAATTAAAATTGAAATGGTGCATAAGGTGGCTACGTTTCCATTTCCCCGCTTCAGGCAGTTAAAAATGGTTTTCGACGATACACGACGAGACGTGCATACTGAAGTTAAAAGATTATTAGAACTGGTGCAGGAGTTTTATTCAAAGCAGCACCAAATAAGCGAGGCCGATTTCTAGAATGGGAAGAGATTGGGGATCCTCTACAAAATTATAATATTAATAATCATCCAAAAATTGTATGCAAATTTGTCAAAACTAGCCAGACAATTTTTAGCTATTCCTGCATCTAGTGAACGGGTTCAGATTCAGCACTGGCGGTTGAATTTTAGAAGAGCGCAGATCAAATAATCCTTAATCCTTTGACTGTCAATCAATTCCTTTTTTTAATTAATAATTTGAAATTAATATAAATTAATTTTCTAGTATCTATTCACTTTAATTTCTTTTTTCTAATATGTAAATTGTTGTTTGGTTGTGTTTATCTTTGCATTCTTTTTCTTGGGCTCAAGGCACTTCCAACTCTTTCGCATTTCTCTTATAACGTGCTACCTTACGCAGTATTTAGCAAATCAGGACGTACGGCTATAGATTACCATTAATAGTGTTTCCTAGTGGCAACACACCTAGAATTAGAAAAAACAATACAGAGGTCGTGCAATTTGCGACATTTATAGGACCAAGGATTTTCTAAACGTTTCACGTTTTTAACACAATTTTGCAGAGAGAGAGAGAGAGAGAGAGAGGATGAATAATTCGGTGAATTCTAGACGAGCAGTAGAACACAAATAATTAAATATAAATTTAGACAGCTGGAGGATGAGCTACTAATGGACAAGGTTGTAATTGGGATATATTTGCAGATTCTTCGGGAAAAATTGCTTTCAGATAATAATTTAGTATTTGAAAAAGCAATAGGTTTATGCAAATCAATAGAAATTGAGATTTTTTTTTTACACTGAGTAACCAAGTAAAATGCCAAAATTCAAAGTGAAATTGTGTATGATCGGACAGCGAAAGTGTAGCTAAGACTTTAACCTGATACGGCAGAGTGAATTAGTGGAGTTTTCTTACCGACGACGGTTTACGCTAACAAAAGCGAGATGGCACCCAGAATCAGCAAATAGAAATTGAAATATTTTGAATGCAATATGCTGAATGAATGTGATTATACATGCATGTCCGATTGCATAAATGAGTAGAATCGCCACAATTCAATCAGCTCCACCTCTGTTTCAAAGAATTTTGTGCGATATCATACTATATAAGAAATAGTGGGAGATATACCATTGGCGGATGTCTTAAGTCGAGATTGTGGTACGATATTGCTTATGTGAGGTTCGGAGATGGTTAAACAAATATCCAATTTGAATAGAACTAAGCCGCTTCCTAACCGATCAGGTTGAAACTTTGTTTATATGTTGAAAATGGGATTCCATCGTGAGGCCACGAGATGGTTCTGGAAAATGGCCAATTTGAATGGAGTAAGCAACTTCTTAACCAATTGGGATGAAACGTAGATACATGATAAAATTGGAATTCCAATATTAGTTCTGGAAGTTGCTCTGGGAAATGACCAATTTGAGTGAAACTGAGCCATTTCTCAACCGATTGCGGTGGTACCCGGTTTGTATGATGAAAATGGGATTTCAATTTGAGTTCCGGATATGGGTTTTGAAAATGGTCAATTTTAATGAAACTAAGCTAATTGCTCAACCCCTTGATCTATGTGATGAAAATGGTCAATTTTAATGGAACAGAGTTTCTGAAAAATGGACAAATTGATTGGAAATAATCAACTTCTTAACCAATTGGGATGAAACTCGACTTATATCATGAAAATGGAATTCAAACAGAAGTTCCTGGTGAGATTTTCGAAAACGATCATTTTGAATCCAAGTAATCCATTTCTCAACCGATTGGGAAGAAACTTAGTTTGAATGATGAAATTGGGTCTTCAATATAAGTTCCGAATGTAACAATTTGGCTGAACCATTTCACCGACTGGGATGAAACTCGGATTGAATAACGAATTTGATTTGCCATTACATGGTATAACCTTACATGCCATACCTTACATGCCACAACATGATATTCGTTTTTTTTAATTGGCTTAAATTATAGACTTCTATTTACAGGTTCAGAAATAGTAGTGTTACTACGTAGAGTAGTAGACTGTTACTAAGGCGCACAAAGAACCAGAAGATGGGTACCTTTACAGAACGGGCAATTAGAACTTTGTTGAAAAAAGAATGCGCACCTCCTTACTACGTTTGCCACCTTCTTTGCTTCTATGGCTTGCACTCGAGTTTGCAAAATTCCGACAAATCTTTCAATTGTCAATATTTCTCTTAAATTCGACTTTACAATTATTTCAGAATGATAGACGCACATCGTCTAAACGCTCACAGAGATGATGAGAAAGAAACAAATTCCAATGTGGACTGGTGCATTTAATGCCTTCAAAGAATTGTAATACTTGGTCACAGTCACAGTGCCGAAAAATTCTCGACCGGTATTTTTATATCGTAGGTACAGTTGGTTATAATGAACTTTATGAATCTTAACCTTACTAACGTACAAATCGACTAGACTCTGATAAGCCTTTTGATAATTTTCCGATGATATTGGAAATGGCTGTACGTACTGAAATGATTTGCCATCGTGAACGCATGCCATTAAATAATGGAATTTCGCAATATGTCTGTCAATTGACTATTTGAATGAAATAGATCGTTATAAATCCCAAGAAACTTTAGCCAGTTTTCCTCGAGACCACCAAATATTGCAGTACAATGCAGTATTGCGCGAGCATCGATCATTGTTTCCTTTAGAAATATTGTTTAAAATACACCCCAATTTTAGAATATACACAATACAATACTTGTGCCTTCATTTTGTTGTATTCGTTGTTGCATCTGTCGCATAAAGTGACTTTAGGCGTAACAAACGACTTAATCGAAAAATTGTTGTGACGTAACTATAATCATGAAACATGACATGTCACAACTATGAGAATTGGGATGTCGTCATTTTACATGACTATAGTCACGTCACATCAATGTTACGATTTTCTTACGCATTTGCTATGTCTAAAAAGTCACGTTGTACGACAGATGCCATGATTTATGTAAGTGACGAATGAATACAACAAAATAAAATGACGCAATTTTTGGTTGTAACATTTTTTTTTAAAATGTTGTTAATTGAGTAATTTTGTACATTTGTTTAATGTAAATTGTCGCATGAATTAATAATTTTGTTGTTCTAAAACAATTTTATTTATAATTTGATCGAGATAGTTTTAATTGCAGTCGCGGCACTTGGATCTACTTCAAGAATATCAAAGTCACGTCGCCCGAAGTGACACGAATTTGGGAATTTGGATGTAATTTTGGAGGAGAGGAGATAATTTGCCAATTGAGGCACTGGGAATCTTTTCTTTTTAAAGAGAAATGTCATGCAAGAACATATCTTTTGGTATTGAGTTGAACGCAGGGTGCTTCATTAATCTCGGTCTATATTATAAGTTCTTCCTGATGCTGGGAGACCGGAAGCAACAACTAATTCATTTTGCGATGTAGGAACTGTTTTTCTAGTGAATATTCCAGCAACCTATTGTCATTACAAATAAGAAAACACTTCCGTCAAACATAAAACAATAATACTTTATTTTTATTTTTAGCAAACAATTTCGTTTGAAACACTTAGGTTTGTTTAGTTTTTAGTAGTTCCGCTAACTGGAATCGTTACATAAAATTTTACATTTATTACATAAAAAATTTTAGTTGAATATTTATGATCTTGTTCAGTCCCCCCTAGAAACGCCAATTTTTTTGATTTCCAGTCGCAGTGTACAGCAATGGCATGATTTTACCCTGTGAATCGTCTGAAAAATGGAAAACGGTCAATTTGTTGTATTGTTGATAAATTCGTATTTAAACAATTAACCGACATACCTTGATTTGATGTACCGGCCGAACCATTCCGCCGATGATTACGCCACTTAATTTTGTGCCAACTATTCCAGAAAAATTTGTCCCGATACCGTGGCGTTGTGAACGTATACAATAACGGATTTATGGCTGAATTTAATGGCAGAATGAAAACGATTAGCCAGGCATACATATCCGCTGAAATTTGTACACTCATAAATACGAGCACTTTATAAATTATAATCGGAATCCAGCAGGATGCGTCCGTAAACACGATAAAGAAGAACCGTATAACAAATTCACAATCCATCATCGATAGGGGTGTTGCTTTACGAGTTTGCCATATTGAAAATAGTAGTGCTGAATATAAAATCGCGATCACAACCAGCAGGGTCATATTTAGCCCGATAAATACAAACGCCGAGTATTGCCATCCAAGTGCGTACTTCTCTTGTAAATGCAGGGGAAAACATGTGCCAGAGTATTTACCATAAAATAATGTACTCGATCGCCATACAATTACGGGTATTATGGCAAGTGTTGTTCCGAGCAGCCATATCGAGAATAGGCTAAAAAAAACGTTGTGCCCATTTAATTGTTGATAACCGCCAAATGGATCGGCGATTAATAAAAATCGCTCGACCGACATAAAAGCCATTATTAGCATTGAAACTTCTGATGAAATCATCGCTAATATTCCAGTCGCTACACATGACCACGATTCTATCCATTCATGTGCTCGTGTATTGTATATTTCACGGTAACGAAAATCTTGTACTCCAATAATGGCCAAATAAAATCCCATCAGCATGTCAGCAACTGTAAATTAAAAAAACTTATACATAAATTTATACAGTATGGAAGCACAAAATGCTGATTACATACCCGCTAAATTTCGTACCACCATACTAACAGTCCGATTTTCATCACTCAATGTGGATCGCCCCCAAATCACCAGCATATTACCAAAACATGTTAGCACCGCCATTGCCCAAGCTGAATAGCGTAAAATTGGTTTGGTCAATAAGTCGGTCACTGATGAAATGCCATCACTTTTGGGTGTACACTTTTTGACGGCCGGTGTCATTGAACAGTAGAAAAATTGTGCGTACACAATTATATCCAGTTTAGACATGTTGGTTAGTACGTTAAAATTGATGTGGGACGATTCAATACCATTTAGATTTCTGTAACAGAGAATTTTTTACCCATATATTCGCAATTTGCGATAACAAATCAATACTTACAAATACGAGACGTCCACATTTTGCATAACACGCGGCGTCACCATAATGTTATTAAATCCTAAGTATCTATAAATAAAAATATTGAGCAAATTGCATTAAGATATAATTTTCATCAAAATATTTACAAAACATAATCTGCCGTACAAAAAAAAAAAAAAAAGACACCAAACACATTCAATTACACATTTTATCAATCTCAAATCAAATACATCGATATAATGTGTTATATTATATAGAGGCGATAAGACACCCAAGATTATAACGGAAAACCATTTTAACTATTTTATATACATAAAATATGTTGACAAATTAAATTCATAATATAATTCGTACATCACGATGCATAGCTTAAGGTTAATCTTATACGACAACAAAACAACGCAGCATCACTATACCGTATACCCAAACAAACATTTTCCGATAAATAAATAAATCATGAGAAGGATTCAATCAAATTTGTTGTTGTTTTTTTTTTAAAGATCATAAAATGTTCGATAATCATGAATGGATTAGAGCAAAAAAAAAAAATTGAAAAATGTGTGGACAACGGACATGTCGCAACGATTTATTTAATCTGTAGACATGCAAGATAAGAGGCATCAAGAATTTATCACTAATTGTGTTTTTTTTTATTAGTTCAAGATGCAAAGTAAATCTGATTGAGAATGTTAATGACGGTAATGCTGGATGAATAAAAAAGGATCACTAAATTTAGGCACCTGTCAGACTGTCTACCAATCTATCTCATGATTTTTATTAAACATTATGGATGGGCCGTTTTTCCAGATACCTGGAAGACCCAAAGAGTGGGCCAGAGAACCGCCAATTTGTTGAATATAGTACTTCCTATAGGATGCCTCGTTGTTACTGTTTATTGCCAATTGATTTGAAGGTAGTGGTGGCTAGTGGTTATATATATTTGGGGACAGAATTTTCCTGTCATAAGGCCCTCATGATTCAGGTAATTATGTTCTTTGTTTAGAACCTCTCTCGATGTGACCTCCAGAGACCGCTTTTAAACTTAACTTTAACTTTAATCTTAATCTAAATTAACATTAAACTTAACGTTTACCTTTACCTAATTTATCATTCCATAATGCCATCATATAATCATCAAATCATAGCTATACCATCATTAAATCGTTATACAATCTTACTATCACAAAATCATAATATCATAACATTATACCATCGTACCATCATAACATCGTACTATTATAACACCATAACATCGTCGCTTCGTGCCAAATCATCATACCAGTATAGTATACCATCATACAATCATACGATCCTACCATCATACCATTTTACTATGAAACCATCATACAATCGTGCCATTATCGCGCCGTATTTGAGCCTGTGCCAAAAGGCCACATTCTGCCTTGTGCTGTCAGTTACCAGTGGTTGCCATGAGGAGGCAGCACGTACACTTGCGAATTGTGATCATGTTACCCATTACACAATTGTACGCAGCTGCCTAATACATGACCAGAACAGCTCACATGATGCGCACCCTACTGGAAAGTTACGGACTCGTTACGGTTAAAACTTTTTCGAATGAGTTCAAACGAGCAATTGGAGCACAGTTGCAGATTTTGAATTTTTTCGCTCAGAATTTGCTGATATAGGTGATTTTCGAAAAATCGAATTGACTGCAAAATGATCATTCACCGTTAATAATGACAGTGGTACCATCGCCCCAAATAACTATCATAATTGGATACAAAATTCCTCCCAACCCACCAGATATTGATGCAGCAGCCAAAAATCTAAAAGATTCCCTGCGGAATTAATTTTCTCGATGTTCTGGAGAATCTCGAAATTTTTTGAAAATGTTTCAATTAGTGAAAACCATCATCACTTGCTAACTGAATTAAACCGCAAGCTTCATTTTACAGGGTTTTCTCATTACATTTCATGTTGGTTTTGTGATTTTGTTCTATGTTTGTTCAACATCACTTGGGCTTATAATCAAAAATCTATAATATAACCGTAGCTAATCGCTCTCCTTTCTAGTTGCTTCCAGAGCTGAAACTCTGAAGCTAGTACAGATTAGAGAATACATTCTCAAAAATAAAATCGAAGGCCAGGAATTATTAGGAAATATTGGCCAACAACGTGTGCAGCTATTCAACTACGACTAGTCAAATTTCCTTCTGCATATCGGTGGCTAAACTAGCAAAGGCCCTACCCAACCAATATTTGTAAAATTTTGAGGAAACAAAGAGGAAATGATTGTGAGGTATTGAGGAAATAATTGTGATATATTCAAGCTGTGTGCCTTATTGACACAGAAAGACACCTTATGTTGGATTCTGCATTTTACCATCATATAATATCATTTTTTTAAAAAGTGTGAGGGCAGCTGAATTGAATTTATTTCTAATAAAAAATATCTAAAAACATTTACATTTTACTATAATGTGTTGTTAAATTGAAATTATAAAATGCCTTAGGGGAGGAGGCCGGGAATTACCATATTTTTGCTATGCGTGGTGACATCTTTTAACATTCCGGATTTGGTCAAATATCTATTACTAAATATAAATACACAACATAAAAAATAAAAAAATAAAAATTCGGTTTAATTTAATTTAATTAATTTGAAATATTAACATTTCAACTACGATTATAGATTTCCTTGAATTTTAGCTTCACCCAGCACACAAATAAATTTAAAACAAACATGCCCTTTTACTCAAAAAAAAAAGAAATTGAAACGCCAACCCACCCCCAACCATGAAATTCGATATTTTTGTTCCCTTAAATAATTTTTTATTATTCATAAAACTAAAATTATGACGAAATATACTTACAATGCTTCCAAACTTGTTCCGCAGAACACACAATCCGGAAGAAGCACCAATAAATTATCACTTAGGCGTCTGTGAATATAGAAAAATAAAAATTAGTTTAATTCATATAAAACATAAATTAGTTCAAGATAATCTATTATTAGTTATTTATTTATTTTTATTGCTGGCGTATACCAGATCATTAGACAAACTCCACAGAGAATTATGACTTGTAAACTATATTTATATAAACTATAAGAAAATGTAAGTAAAATTTCTTTGACCATTGTTTATACGAGTATGTAACGTGTGCATTAGTGTATAACATTTTTATTGACCAGCTAACCTAAATTTTCATTTAATGTTGTTCGCTTTCGTTTTACGAGTACGAGTATATAATACAGATACTATATAGTACATTAAACGAGATAATAAGTAAGAATAATGTAATTTTGTAGTTTATACGTAGGTATGTGAATTACGAGTATTTTTCAGATATGACAAATTTTGGTACGATAGGTAGCTTATATGCTCAACTAAATAAAGGAATCGAGGGTAAGAAAGGGGGAAGAAATCATGGCTTTATATGGTCATAAAATTAATTGTAATTCATGTTTCTACAGTTGTAGGCTACTTTTTACTTCTACATACATAGTTTGAATCCTTAAAAGGCTAACTTTACTAAAGGGCAGAACTATTATCATGAATACGCCCGCTTATACTTACAGCGCTTAATCCGGGCAAAAGCTCCCTTTTTCAACAATTGGGCTTTCGAAAAGAAAAAAAATTCGGTGGCCTACGAGTATGTCTCAAAACTTATCAGATTAGTTGAAAAATATCAAAGCAAGGGTTTTGGTCGTAAAAAGAGATTTGAGGGTTGTGATTTATAACTTCGTACTAAATGTAAAGGGTTGTCCAAATGAGACGCAAGAGAATAACAACTAATTTTATTTTGTTAGTTGAATGTTTGCCATTTATCGCTGTGGAGTCGTATTCGATTGAAGACCGTGTTAAAGTTATTCAAGAGCGCTACAAAAATGGCGCAATTCGTGAATGCAAAGATAACGGACTATTTTTTATCCCAGCTTGATGGAATCGACATGGGTGATGTTTATTCTCAACATGCCGGTGCAACTTGCCGTTCGCGTGAGAATATCGACGAAATGCAAAGGTTCTTCGAAAATCGATTAATTTCGCGTCGCGGAAAAATGAATTGATCTGCAAGATCAAGCGATTTAACGCCATTAGAGTACTTTTTATGGGGATTTTTGAAAATCAAAGTGTACGTTGATAGTTCAGCCACCATCCAAGACCTAAAAAATAACATCATTCATAGAAACGTCCCTATTGGAAAATGTCATCAACATTTTTGACCATCGGATTGACGTCCCAGGCGAACTGTGAATTGATTTAATTAAAGACTAATTTTATTTTAAACTATTTGTTATACATACTGACAAACACTCTACGAACAATTAGCTAGTAGCGACCTTCCGCTATGTTCTCTATGTTCAAATAGGTTGACATTTAAAAATCCTCCGGCTAGATTTTCAACACAGTATAAAGTTCAAGTAGATAATTGCTTCCCTATATATAAATAGATTTACCGAGGGTGGTTAACTTGATTCCTTGTGACACAGTTTCCAGTTAAAGATTATTTCCTCTCTTTCTTCTTTTAGGAAACTGGAACATAAATATGAAATTACAATGTCAAGTTTACAATTACAATTTGTTTCTCTCTATTGCTACAAAAATACGTGCAAAACTCAACCGCAAATAGAAAACTTGCTAAGCAACTCCGGGCAATCAGACCCCGAACACAACCAAACCGATTGGAAGCTGGCAGAACTCATAGAGCAAAAATCATAAAGTGTTTTTGAATACTTTCAATTTTATCAGAATGAGCCTGCGATAAAATGGATCATGGATGTCACATAACTGAAGCATACTCTAAAACAGAAACGTAAACAACAAAAAATGATTTGAGTTTGTAGGGACCATGCAATTCTCCACCGAGTGTAGCATAAATCTTTAGATCATCTATATGTACATATATAAGAGACATCTTGACCAAGGTCCTGGAAAATAATATTGTTCCGCTTTGTGGTTCAAAGCTTCAATATTTTTTTCGTTTCAGTTTTATTAAGACTGTGTCCGAAACATATGATAAATAGTTTTTAGTACTAATTTTTGACATTTATTTGAAAAAATTGCACACACCCGAATTATCATAGGCAATTTTTATGATAATTTGTGACAGCTACAGAAAAAAATCATTATTTGATTTACTAGCTGTGATTGACGTATAGTGTACCTGCGAATTATGCCCTAATGATGGTTAATCCATGATATTTTTTGTCCAAACAACAATCCATTTCTCGAAAATTATAATAATTAAAATGAAGCAACAAAAATGTGCGGCGGGGAAATATACCAAAAGATTATTGCACTATTCGGACAATATAATAAAAAATTGTGAATGTAGGGGAATATTTTTCAAAGAAATGTCAAAAATTAGTACTAAAAATTATTTATCACAGGTTTCGGACACAGTCTTAATAAGAATCGTTTCGGTTACGCTCCGGTTCAGAACCGGTTCAAAATTAAAATACATAAACCCTAGTGTTCACTGATGACCAGTGATAAAAATATCCGGATAGTTTTTGAGCAAAAAAGAACTGAATGAAAAAGAACTTATAGGAACAAAAATTAGATTTCGTTCCGGTTCGGGTTTCGGTTCTCTATTTTTTTACCTATGAGTTTTAGGTGCGGTTCCGTTCTAAAAAAAATCGGTTAATTACGTTATTATGTTCCAGTACCACATGTAGGAATGAGGAATACTAAGAAATTCTATAACATATTGCTTACGAGCGTGTTGACAAGATGCCAATCAAGCAATTGGAATAAAATCAGAGCCAAAATCAAACCGTTCGTTGTTGAAAGGCCGAATGTGGGAAGGCCGAATGTCGGAAGACCGAATGTCGGAAGGCCGAATGTGTCGAAAGGCCGAATGTCGAATAGCCTAATGGGTCGAAAGTCCGAATGTATCGAAAAGCCGAATGGGTCGAAAGGTGGAATGTCGAAAGGCCGAATGTCGAACGGTCGAATGTGTCCAAAGGCCGAATGTGTCGAAAGGTCGAATTTTGAAATACTGAATTTTTATGAAATTTTCGTTCACTTAATTTATTGAAATGGGAATCACTACATTCTAGAAAAAAAATCCAAAAATTTTAAAATCCAGAATAGTTAAAAAGTAAAATTCCAGAAAAATAAAATCCGGAAAAAAATATAAAAATTACCGGAAAATGAAATGTTTAAAATAAATGAAAAAAAAATTAATTTTATTGGCATTTTTAGACTTCGGACATCACTTGAAACATTTGTGGTATATCTATCAGTAAAGAAGCGATACGAGCGATACAATTCCTTTGATCTGTGTCTGCAAGGTTGACGAAGAATTTACGAAGCATTAAAACCGCAATTCGCTCTAATACATTCATCGATGTCATACTAACCCAACAAATTAAGCCAACCACAAAATAACTTGAAACATTTGTGGTAAACTATCAGAAGAAGCGATATTAGCGATACTATTCCTTTGATCTATGTATGTCTGTGGTCCTACGTCCTCCGAAGTTCAAATGTAAAGCCCGCGTGCTCGTGAGAGTTACCGAAGCCGTTAGCCTCTACAATTCTAAGTTAAATTAGTCGATATCATTTTTCATCGATTTATTTTCATCAGAACTGTTTATTTATGTTAATAATGTTGTTATTAATCTGCGCGCATAAAAATAGTGTTTATTTATGTCAATTAAACCTCGCGCGCGGATTAATAAATTATGATTATTAACATAAATAAACAGTCTTTTGAAAAACCAACCCGTAGAAATGCCGATTGCGTCGAAAGGCCGAATTTTCATTAAATTTTCCTTCACTTAATTGATTGACATCAATATTTAAAACCATTGAATTTATTTCTTAATGTATGACAAAAAAACGTAAGAAGATTTTAATATTTAATAATTTACTATTAAACATTTTTATACAAAAATTTTGATGCATAAATATACATTTTGAAAATTTTCATTCATAAAATGATGAAAAATTAAAATCAATTTCGACACAAACAGCCTTTCGACATTCGGCCTTTCGGCCCAATCGGCCTTTCGACATTCGGCCTTTCGACATTCGGCCGTTCGACAAATTCGGCCTTTTGACATTCGGCCGTTCGACAAATTCGGCCTTTCGACATTCGGCCTTTCGACACATTCGGCCGTTCGACCCATTCGGCTTTTCGACATTCAGCTTTTCGACACATTCGACGATTCAACATTCGGCCTTTCGAACCTATTCCAATCCTACAATTTCTATAAAAGAATGAAATGATTCAATTTGTCAAAGGACTTTAAAAAATCAATGTAGATGATAACAACCTGCCCCTATTCCCTGCCACGTCAAATACATCATTGTAAAAAATTGTGTTGGTATAAATAGAATTTTTTCTCTCAGATGAAATTCAAGTCTGGTTTTCACCAAAGAATCAAAAAGCTAAAATTGAAATTCCTCATTATCATGCAACTTAACTTACGCCTGACATAAATATGGGTCTAAGAAGCACTGGAAATCCTTACGATAAATTTAAGAATAAGCCTATATGGCTGTAAACCATTCATCAAAGATTGGAAACCTGAAGGACCTACATTAATATAAGTATCAAAAACATCAAAAGAACTGTGAAAAAAATTTGCAAAAGAGTTACATATTTTTTGAGAACCATCAGTAACCGTCGTTCCATTTGTAAATCATTTAACGCGGGTAGCTTTGTGCTTGTCTCTTAGAGTCATAAAATCATTCAAACATTTAAATTAAACCTTAAATTATTTCGATTTGCGATTAGCAATATTGGAACAAATTCCAAAACTTTATAAAACTTCATGACTGATTCATGATTAGACAAATTATCAAGATCGATCTAAAGAAATCTTCGCTCACCCAGCAACATGCAATTTTCCTCAAATTAAAGTCGCCTGCAAATAAAATATGATCATTCCAAATTGTATATACCAGTGATCACAAATACGTATAGCATTCGTGCCCAAACTTGGCATGTTTAAAAATTGGGCCAGCACGCCAATAAATTTTAGAGTACTCAAAAATCATAGCAATTTTTACAGAAAAATGGAAACATTTTTAGAATTTTAATATAGCCTAGCTATTGAAATTCTGGAGAAATAGAAAATCACGAAATCAATAATTTGGAAATACGGAAAGTTCGAAAGTAAATTACTAGGTGATTGATAACATAATTGCGACATTTGAAACTATTTTCGGCGAGTTTAGCGATGTTTTATTTGTAGGCTTGTAATTTTAGTTCAGAGTTTGTATAGTACTACAAATTACGAGAATTAAGAAGCACTTTTGCGATAATATTTTAATTACGAAAAAGGAGCAGCGATTGGAGATTGTCACTCTTCCAGAATGAAAACAGTTCTAAAATCTAAAATTCAGAATCGCTTCACTTAATCTACTTAAACCTATTTGACCATTTAGTTGACGATGCCAAATTATCGTGTAACAGAATTTTAGCACGCCATTTGATAATAGTTGAACTAGATAGATAAAAGAGTTTTGTTCCAAATATCCTTGTGGGTTAAGACAATTATCTCGGGTTTAAGATATTGGTCCCGATTCCGAGATAATAAAATGAGTTGAGAATTGAGAGACTGAGATGAGTTTTTGAGCACTTTAAAATTCAAACTCAAATATCGTATTTATGCGTCAAATAAAAGAACCAAAAATTGAAATTATGAAGAATTTAATATGTATTGCGTACAATTCGCTAATGCTTAAAGTACATGTTGCTTTCTATATATAGAAAATAATCAATCATGTAATTAACAATTCAGTCGCTATAGCCTGATGAGATTGACTGGAAAATAATTAAATTTTTCGTGTTTCTCATTCAGATCGAAACTGAAGTTGTAAAATTCTTCATAATTTCGCTCTTCGTAACAAATCGTAAAATCGTAATGATTATCTGGGTATTATTTACCAGAAGAACTTTAAAATTCAAATTTTTTTTTGTAATTTTTGTTTTTTGATCAACTAGGTTACAGTCTCGCTCAGTAAGGAAACAGTCTCGCCAATATTTCGCTTTAATTTTTGTGTTATGTAAATGTTTCTCAAGTAAGATTGCTGTCAGAGCGGAAAGATCGATCGTGTTTAACCTGTCTCCATCTGAATAAATACTTTGTACCTTTTGTGTTTTAGAATGCGATAACTTTGTTTCTCCAAAAGTAGAATGATCGATTCTCGTCACTTCTCTACTATTTAGGAGTACATAGATTATTATAATATTATTTAAAACTACTATGCTTAATTTCATTTTATTAGAGAAGTATATCAAATTCATTTTAGTGCAGGTGGAAAGTAAACATTTTGGCAGCTTGATTGCAATAAATATATATGTGATTTTAGGAACACTATGCTCATTAGATATAGCTTTTATATGATTTTCGAGTTTTCTTTTGATTCAGGTTTAATTCCAAAGACGAGATCCTCGACTTCCATCAGGCTTTTGGCTGCTAGTTATCATAAACTTTTGTGCCCAAGTACCATCTGTATTGCTGGACGAACGAAATAATTCTTCATTATTTGATGATTTGTAGTGCGCGCCTCTTCTGCAGGCAAATATAATTGATAAGCAAGGTCTTAACTGTTCGCCACAAATCTCGGGTTATGTTGTCGATATGATATAAGCCGGAAAAGCATCAACATCGATCATATTATATCATAAAAAAAACGCCAGAAGCCAATGCTGCATTCTTCAGTTCTTGGTGCGTACTCACGAATTTAATTAAACACATCGTATAGAATCTGGGGAATCTAGTACAAAGAAATCGACTCTGTGTCTTACGGAATATGTTAGGGAATTCATGAATCCAAATATGGTGGACATGGCATCGATGTACAAAATTTCCACAGAAAAGGAAGTAGCCGATAACGACATTCAAAAAATCGTATTTACTTCATCAAAATGCGAACCTTACATATAACATATTGCGATATTTTGTTCGATAATAAACCGTTTGTCCAAATCAATTTTCTCGACCTTTTGAAGTTCCCTGAGTCAAAAAAAAAAGAGTCTACCTGGATGTCTGGATGGCTGGTTGCCTAGACGTAAGTATAAGAATGGTTTGTTCGATTTATATTTTTTTTTCTTTCGCAAATCTATTTCTTTGGTCAGAGTGGAGAATTGGAAAAGTTGTTGAACTAGAGGATTAGGTACTTGCCATATCAATTGATCCAAAACCACGTGTATATTAAGGAGTAGCACGTGCTTTTCGATCACATTAACCAATTTTTAATATAAGCTGGTTTGGGGATTGAGCTGGGCGTTGAGTTGATGATTGAGTTGGTAGTCGATTTGCGCGTTGAGTTGGGGTTGAATTGCATATGAATCGGGGTGGGGTTAGGATGGAGTGATGTGTTCATTTGATGATTTATTAGGGGGGAGGGAGGGGGTTAAATTAAGGGTTGTGTTAGAGCAGTGGCGTAACTACAAATGTTGGGCCCTTCCGCAAAACTTAATGTGTCCCCCTAGACTACCCTCCCTCCACCTTGCATATATTTCCCTTCAGAGTAATAAAAAATGCTGGCCATCAAAAATGTAGCTTTTTAGTTAAAGAAAATACGCGAACTACCTTTATTAATTAATATTCAGTTTTTCAAGAATAATACAAAAAAATCACCCGCCGCTTTTGCTTCAATAGATAGAATAGCGATCTGTCCGATCGCTTAAACGATAACATTTTAAATCAAAATTCAATTTGTATTGCTAAATTTTGACTTGAAATGTAAATCATATTGTGGAAAGTATGAAACAGTTCTTCATTACAAGAACGGGACCCTTCATCGTTGCGGGTTTGCTCCCTTGTAGTTACGCCGCTGAGTTAGAGTTAGCTTGAGTTGGTCGGCGACTTTGGGTTTGGCTTAAGAACTGAGTTGGGGTGAGTTGGCGTCGAGTTTTAGTTGAGTAAAAAGTTCAGTTTGGCGATTATTTTGGGGTGAGTTGAGGGTTCAGTCGGAAATTATCTTAGGTTAAGTTCATGTATACATATATTTTTTCGGATTTTGTTGATTTTGGGATTGAGTTTAGGGTTGAGGGGAGGACTGACTTTGGGGTCGAGTTGGTGAAAGACTGCGAAACGCCATAAATAATAAAAGCAATATTATCGACTATCAGTTCAATTGGGGAGTTACTTGGGAGTTGAGTGGAAGGTTAGAATGAGTTGAAGTTACGCATGTAGCTTTCGGCCTGTGTTGATTTGAGGATTGAATTTAGGGTTAAATTAAGAATTATTATTTTGGGCCGAGTTAAGGTTGAGTTAGGCTGAGTTTGAGTTTTGTTGATAATTTTTTTATATTATGACATTCGTCATTTCATAGTTTGACAAGATATACCTATATTGAGCAAAACAACATAATGAGCAAAAAAGTGAGCACATCTTATTTTGAAAATTTGGTACTTCTTCTGAATATTTTTTTGTAGAAAAACATTTTAAGCAACAGTTAAAATATGTAAATTGTATATGCTCCTGTACTAAAATGAATTTTGATCAGTTTTCTATTTCGTTTAATTTTCAACATTTTTTGATAAATTTTTGCCGATTTGTGAATAATACGATTTGAATAGTCCAATAAAACGAACCTTCCAGTCCTGATAATAAAAGCTAAGCACATATTTGTGCTGAATTTGAGAAAAAGTAATCGCGACCCAGAAAGTCGCTTATGAATTTCAAATTAACCTTATATACAGACCCTAGAACATTATCTGTTTAGAAATGTATTTATTTCTCCAGATAAACTCAAATTTGTCTCAAATTAGAGCTTCATATATTATATTTGGCTGAACTGTTAGATTCAGATCCCTTAAATACAAATATATGAGCACAATGCAGTTCCCGCAGTTGTATGTATTGACCTACAAAAGTTGGTATTTCCTAGACCCTAGCCCTATAGTCTGAATCTAAAGTTCTAGCAAAATAAAAGCTTTAGAAAAACATCGAATTTAATGAACAGTACAAGTTTAACATCTTATCTTATTTTAAAAAACAGAGGTCTCTTCCTGTACCTTCTAATACAAAGCTATTTTTATATTCAAAAGCTCTGAAAATAATCTTTTAGCCAAATAACGTTAAACAGCTGGTAATTGGTTTTCATATTTGACATGTCTGAATTTATTTGCCAAAATCACCTTTAGCAAAAGTAGAAAAAAATCGGTTTATTGTTTTGTGCTTTAAAATGAAGAGAAACAAAACAAAGTATGTCCAAAGACTAGCTATATTTCAGATAATTGCGATTTATACCACCAAAAACGTTAAAACCGTCAGTTAAATAATACGTTCGGTCCTGTTTTTAGTATTTAACAATTTTGACAACGCACGTTAAAATAAATTATATTCATTAGTAGTAGTTTAGCAAAGCTCCTTTTCACAATCAATAAAAGTTATTTGTATCTGTGTGTGTGTGTGTGTGTGTGTGTGTGTGTGTGTGTGGCAAAATACACAATAAAATTAAGTCAACTTTGTTTCTGGACTAAATAAAATAAATAAACCAACTCTAATTAAATGTACTCGTAATTTGTATTTATTACATTTTTCGATAAAACAAATAACTTGCCGTTCATATGTCTACATTATGCTCGTAGTTTACAAGCAATTTCATTTTTATAGCCATCATCAGTTCAGTAAAGGTCTTAGGTACACACAATATAAATTTTGTTCTATTCACTTTTCGATGAAATATTATTTTGCCTTTTTCAAATTCTGTTTGCCAGTTTTTTTTTCTTCTTGGTTTATTATATTCAATGCTTCATCTATTTATCTATTTGACGTACATACACTGTTGTATACTGGGTATTGTGGTGGCAAATAAAATCGAAATGTATGTCACATAATAAATTATTAAGTTGTTCGCATTTCCCAGTTTTCTATATTATACAATATCGATATCTATAAACATTATACACACGTCGTACATATGTATGTACATATTTCTGTCGATACATGTCATATGTGAAATAATTAAGTTTATATCTCATCATCTTTGTATAATGATATGTTGTTACATTTTATGTTACTAATCTTACAGTTTTTTTATTGTAATATCGGTGATAATATACTCAAGTCAATAAAATGGGAAATTATATTGTATACTTACAACTCTTTAAGATCAGACAATTGATGAAATGCTGATGCATGGATGAAGTGAATTTTATTATTGTCCAAATTTCTGGAAGGGAGAAAGACGTTAAACAAATACGATTAATGTTTGATTGTTTTTGGCGATTAAAGATGTTACGGATTTAGTATGGATTATACTCACATGTATCTTATGCTTTTCAAATTCGAAAACAACATTTCATCAATCACTTCAATCCGATTATAATTTAATAACCTGTAGGAGATATAAAATAAAATATTGTTAAGATGCGATTTTAATCAATCATGTGTTTGCTTAACTTAATTTATAGATTATCGATGTTTTTTTTTTGTAAAAATTTTTTTTTTAAATATCCTTTAATAAAATTATGTAGTTGAAAACTTAAAATTTGAAAGTAGCGTTGAGACCTGTAATTGTCATACAAACGGCCATTTGGATCGGTCGAATATTTCTACACGTTTCGTGGAAAATTCAATTTTTTTGAAAATCAACTGAACTATAGCCCACAAATTCGATCTTGGACATTTGGTGGCGCCCTAATAATGCGGCGCCCTAGGGCTGCAGCCCTTATAGCCCCATGGTAAAGATGGCCTTGCGACCTCTTCCGATTCTTGATTTTAGATACAAAGGACCAGCGAAGCTGCTCGTTGCCTTTGACATTCTACACATGTAGGAATATATTTTCGTACTGAGTACTGTATGCCGGCAGTTGATCAACCAGTATTTTTGTCGGAGAATGCTGTTTGGTAACGTAGGCCCCGGGTGTAAGTACCGAATATGATTTTCTTTGATTATTCTTTCGCTCAAGAAGTGTTTTCCAATAATTTTGGATGCCTAATATTAAATTATGCTTCTAATTTGATTAATCTCCCTCCAACTCTTAGGATGCCTTCATCATCGATGAAGGGGGATAGGGAAATGATTCGATTTTTTGTACCAATTTTTTTGGTTTGTTTTAAACACTGAAGTTCACTTTGAAATGTTTCTGACTGTGCCCATTTCACACAAACTTTCTCGGCCTTTCTGAATAGGTCAACCATGTCTGTGTCGATACATTTTTTTTAATCGCAGAACCCTAGCCAAAATTCGTATGATTTTGGAAAATGAGCTAATACGTTAGAATAGGTTTTCAAGTAGGCGGTTTGACTTGGCTTCGATGTGAGACGTCAATAACACATGCCGTTCTTCTAATTGAATTCGCTCAATTTCCACTTGTTTTGGCGGCTAACCATCAACTAACGAGGCGGGGCACTCAAGTAGTTGCTTAGGGGTCACACCTCGTGATGCGATGACCGTTGGATTAACCTTTGATTTACGCTCCATAGTGTTTAACTGGCTGATTGCTGCTGACCTTGAGTATCCTAAACTTACTGATTTAGATTTAAAGGGTACTTTGATGATGTACCTGCCATCGGAGTTCCGTGTATGAGTTTCTGTGGAATTAGTCTCGCAAATTGCTTTCGATTTTGGTGTAGCTGATGTCTCTGCCCTTGCTTCAGGCATGCCTAATACAGTGACATTTGTGGATGATCGTGGAAGATGCAATTTTTGTACGAGATGTTCGCTAATAAACGTTGATTACCATCCTAAATCAAATAACACGCGCGCCATATGATGATTGCCTGCTAAATCATTGCCGTGTACTGAAGCTGTTGGCAAGAGAGCTAGACGTGTGGTGCTAGTGTTGAGTGCATGTGATTCGACCTGTAGTGATTCCGTTGCGCTGGGTTCGGTTTGAACAACAGAACTAATTGGCGATGGATTAGAAATAATGGAATCTTATTCTGTGTGAAGTAACGTACTATGCTTTGCGTTACATATTCGACACAAATAGTCTACAGTACACTTGCTCACTGCGTGGCCTGTCCTTAAGCAATTGAAGCTGCTTGCTCCAGATTTGCTGACCAGACGTCGACGGCTGTTGACTGACATTCGTTTGAATCTGATGCACTTCCATAAAACATGTTAATGACTACGACATGGACACTTTTCAACAGTTGATGACGTACAGGTTCCTTGGTTTCACATAAGATACTCTCTTTAGCATATTTAGGAATTCCAAAAAGTCTGTTAATTGTGGAAATTCTTTTGTTAAGCTTTCGTTTGCCCATGCTACACGTGTTTCTTTCTACTTTATTTAATAAGATTCGAATGAAACGAACATTGGTTGCCCCTGGTTGATCGAAGAAACGGTCAATGTGAGAGTTTAATATCGGCCGTTTTTTATTATGCGCTTAACTAATTTATCCCATGCTTCTAAGCAACCCTTTCAAAATTTGGAACTTATGTACCTGAGAAATTTTATCGACCTTCTTCACTGACGTCGTGTATAAGTCATAGGAAGAGGGCCAAGCATCGTAATCTCCGAAAAATTGATCGATATTCACCCGGGGTTGTTTAACGGTTTCCGATGATTGAAGAATAAAGCGGTCATTGATTATTTGTGTGCGATCAGCCAGATTTTCAAAAAATACGCGCTGTTGATCTAATAATTGATCAAACGAATTATTGGTATTATTATAGCGGGCTGCGGAATGTCTTGTGGCTTCCTCTTGCGAATTAATTCTAACTAATCTTTCTAGAAACATTTTGCCTCAAATTCCTCCTGCCTGAGTTCGACAGTTGAGGTTGAATAGTTGCAAATATTACCGCTACTTAGGTTTTATACTCTTGAAACTCCTTCCATAAATCTTCGAGTTTCGTTAACCTAACTTCAATCTCAAGACATGTGGTATCTTCGGTAACGGTAGGCCCAAATTTTTTTATCAAAGTTAAAGAGGCTAATACTTGACCACGTGATTGCACAGCCGCCATATTTTATAATGTTGAACAACGATAAAATGAGAAATTCAGGACTTATATACAACCCAAGAAACAAACAAAAAGTTGGAAAAACAAACAAAATGTACGTTAATTAATAAACGTTATACTTATCGACTGCCAATGTTGGATGACTGCCAAGGTGATTATGGATACACTTCCAAACAATAAGCGTGCCTTATGTGCACTGATAATTGTGGCGTGGTTACGACAACAAGTAAAATTGTTCTTCTGTAGGTCTTGTTTTGAAATAGCGGAAATTAAGAAGTCCCTATATTCTAAATTACCAGGTGGAAAGCTCTCACAAAGCTCAGAGATATATCGTTAGCAAAAAGAACGGTTAAGGAAAACGAAACGCTCGCTTGGGGAGAAACCTCATGAAAATAACGCGGAAAATGTGGGCAAGGTGGAGGATTGGATAGGAACCATGTGAAGTTGATAACCTGAAGGCAGTAGCGAGCCTAACTGAGGTATGACCTAGACCCAGGTTGGAGGTTGTAGCAAGGGAGAAAATTCCCTGCAGACCTACACCCCGGCGTTGGATCCATGCAAACCTTTAGCTAAATATTTCCAATTGGAAGATAACTAAGTTAAAAGAACCGAAGGCTGACCATAGGTCAACTATTATTACCATAAACGATGAGTCGCTACAGGGCTCGATGAGGACGAAGGGCATGACAAGATTTGGCTTCGGTGCTGTCACTTTGAAGGTGTACAGGAAGAATAAGGCTGGCAAATCCGGGACAACATAAGTAAGAGAAGAGATCCTGTTTCTTATCGTGCGTGGTGGTGGGGGCCAGAATGTGCTCCAGAGTATGTCTTTCTGTAAAGAGCATGGAAACAATCTCTTAGGGCTAACAGACGTCAAGATCGTTGTTATCACAGGTGAACTTCTGGGAAGTATTAGAATCGCAGGTTAAGGATCCAAGAGCCATGGGTTAATGGAGACCAATTAATGGCCGATTAATTTAGAAGGAAGGTAAGATTTAATTACTGTAACTCTGATGTAGTGGTGAGTAGCATTGAGATTAGTATAGTTAAAATCTCTGACTTATATCAGGCTATCTATGGAATGAAGAAGATGATATACCACCTGCCATTCTTAGAGGTGCTTTAATGGATGCTCAAAAGCAAAAAGTTAAGTTGAACCTCAACATGTGCACTGTAAAGGAGATCGGTTGAAACCGCTCTATACACTCCCTCATTTGTTCTATTGAGAAATCCCTAGAATATAAGGAGTACTCCTTGGTAATCTTTCTGGAAATAGAGAGGACCTTTAACAACGTTAAACCGGGGGCGATCACTTGGGCACTATCAAGCCTGGGTAAGGCTGAGTCGCTTGATTGCTCAACTGTTCAAATGATAAGAGGTTGGAACGTGACGGTTATCCTTGGCGGATATTCCATTAGTACATTTGTAAGTGTAGACACAACGCAAGGTGAGGTATTGTGCCCCTTCTTTGGAACTTGGTGACTAGTGGCCTGTTCCTGACTCTGGAAGGGCAAGGCTTTAGAGTGGTTGTTTCTCTAGGAAATTCAAACTTATTGAAATTGACCCACCCATTTTAAATGGAATTAGCTTGGCCTTTACAGACAATGCGAAATACTTGGATCTTATATTGAACAGCAAACTTAGCTGGAACCCTAATATTTCAGAAAGAGTAAAGGAGGCTACTATAGCGCTTTAGCCCTATAAAATTGCTATTGGTTTTAAGCCCCACATCTTATACTGACCCTTTACCTAAGTGATAAGGCCCATACTGGTATTAGCCAGCCTTAATTACACCTTGTGTATTAGTGGTACACTCAGGAGCACATCCATTCAAGCATTGGAGGTTCTTTTTCAACAACTAGCTGAGTTCTCAAATGGCAGCGAGCACATCTATAAGGCTCAAATCCATCTCCATCTGGGCCATCCAAAGATGGATGTTGGTGTCTGCAGCATTTTTAAGTTGAACAAATCGCGATAATGGAGGCAGTGGACTGGTTGAGGTAAATTGTTGTATCTCTAAGAGATATTCGAGGCCTCTAGTAAAATGCTACGATCATGGTTCCTTATGTCGAAGGTAGCCCATAGCTGTCTCTCATCTCTTAACGAGATACCAGATCAGTTAAACATCCACTTAACGTGGGAGTACTTCAATGTTGGTGGGAATGAGAAGGGTACAAATTGCTTCATTTTACCAAGCAAGGAAGAGTGGAGGACAGCAGCGAACTGTAGATGGTCTAATAGTACCTCGTGTGTTATAACTAGGCAGATATGGTCAAAACTAGATTGGTCAAGAACTGGACAGCTTTTATCACTTCGACGTCATATTGGTATGGTCGTGAGGTTGTTACAGGACACTGTCTCTTATAGGTGAGCATGCACGGAGACTAGGAGTCTTCTCGAATGATTGCTGAGACTGAAAGAAACTGTACTCCATTTATTATGCGCCTGTCCCAGTCTAGCGCGAAACAGATGGACATTTTTAGGAGCTCCCCTCGTCAGTGGCCTGGCAGACCTCAATGAGATAGACGTCAGGTGTATTTAACGCTCCGTTGTAGGTTTCATTTTGTGCTTGTATCACAATAGTACGGCTTGTATGGTATAAACATTTTTGTTGGTTTTGTTACAGACCATAATGTGCCTATGCCACTCTTTGGGCAACCGTCCTAACCTAATCTAACCTATACACGGTACGTTTTCTTTACGTTAAATCCATCAATCACTATAGTGTTGCATAAGTTGCGGTTTGGCTCAACTTGGCTTATTTGCGGTATATGCGTAGTAATCGTGCTGCTGTAGTGTTTCCGTTTAAATCGGTTTTAACCATTGTTCATCGGGTTTCTTTCTTCAAAAAATCTCTTCTCTGTTCCACAACCAGTTTCTTTAATTTGTCGCCCTCATAAAGTTTAGGCTATAAAGCGTTGGAGACAAAGCGCCTGGTTTGGAAATAGAAGTAAGTATAGTTCCTGATACCTTACTGATTGCAGGACATCTATTCGTTTGAAGAGGACAAAAAATCCTTTAATTTCGGTGAATCATTGTCGGCTACGATAGCGTTTTACTTCATGCATGTTACAAGTAGCATTATCACGTTCGTCTTTGTTATAATAGAACATTCTTATATGCTATGGACACACACGGTTTTATTCAAGCCGGGCCTTATTTGCAAAACAAACACACAAGAACGACAATCCTAAGTGATACATCTAAAGCAATTTTTTTGTTGAAATTCTGCCTAAAACTTTCCACTATTCGATATCTGATTATGATGTAGCACGAATCATAAAATTTGTATCCTTTTCACAAATATGTAAACAAAAAAAAAAAACGCTTTTGATATCCTTGACAAGCAATTCATCAATTGTCATAACTATACATTGTTGGTTTTATTACGACATCCCCCAATCAATATAACCCGTTCGTGAAATTTTTATTTTTATACTTACATTTCCTCAATACTTGGCAATGGTGGGAATTGTTGACCCTTCAACGAAAGCTGATTGTATGAAAAATTGACCGACACCAGGGAACTTAAATCGGACAGCTCATCGAGCACAAACTCATCCAATTGATTTGAATCTAAGAATAACCATTCCAATTTTGTTAAATTACTAAATACCCCATGTGGTAAAGTTTTAATATTGTTTAAATTCAAATATCTGGAATTATACATAAAAACATAATTTGGCTGTAAAACATAATTAAAATATTATTTCTGTATACAAACAATTTTGTTAAGTTTTTTAATCCTGAGAATAAATTTTGATGTATCGTTGATATGTTGGTCTTCTTTAAATTTAAGTACTCTACATTTGGTAAATCTAATGGTTCATCTGGTATAAAATTGATAAAATTATGAGCTAAATACAAATATGTTAAATTCTTTGGTAAATTGGTGGGAAAACTCTGTAAAGTTTTATTTCGGCATAGGATTCGTGTTTTAAAAATACAAACACATGCCGGCACTGGATAATTGATGAGATTACATTCTGATATGTTAGAACTTTTATTGTTCGGTGCATTCAGCGCAAATGTTTTCGATATAAATTGTTCCATTGTACGACGATTGCCAGCAAAATTACCACATTCCACTTTATGCTCATCTGAGCCATCTTTGCAATCGGCTCGATTATTGCACACCGAACGATATGGAACGCATATAGTATCGTTGTCACATGCAAATGTACCGGATGGACATGGTCCTGAAAAGAAAGAAATAAAATTTGTTTTTGTATTAGAATCGATGGCATAAAATGAAAGTTTTTATTTATTAGATTTTTATTGTTGTTGCGGCTATAAATTACTAAAAGTTTTTGTTTTTATTTTAGGCGTATACACAAAATCTAATCTGAATATAGAAATTGAAGATTCGTAAAAAAAACTTTGCAATAAAAATAAATTCAACTTCAATCTGTGGTGAATTTGTTTATAGGGGTTATTTCATATACATATGTACACTATATAGAACGACAAGTTTTTTATATCATTGCGAAAATTTTTGGGTTAACAAATCATAGTTTACCGATCATAAAGTTTCACCCCAACTTGTGGTGCAGCTCTCTTTATAGAAATAGATAAAATCTATTTTAAGAAAATATTTTCTTATCAAAAAAGGTTTTAACTCATTTTTCATTTTATAGAATAGTCCTGCATACTTTGGATAATCGAAAATATTAGAATAAGCCTGAGGTCCGCGGGAATGTGATTTATTTAAAAATATCTGAAGAGTTGATGAAATAGTTCTGTTGCTGGTTTAGGGATGGCGCACATCTTTAAATTTAAATTTAAATAAAACAACTTACACTTTATGAGTTTATGGAAAATAATATCGTACGAATCTCCGCCTCGATTGCGTTTAACAGAGTGTTTACGAGATACCTATATTTTCTAAGACTTTGGCACCAAACAAATGAGGCAAGATTACACCAATAACGCGACAGACGGTGTCGTTCAGCTGGACCTTCTATTGGAAATTTGGAACGAACACCGCAACGTATGGGCACGTTTTTCTGAGTAATGTACAACGATCTGGAATTGTCCAAATTCATTTCTAGTAAATGTGTACGAGTCGCAATAAAACATTCAGGGGGTAGAACATAGTAAATTTATATTTTTTGTAAATCGCGTAAGATTACCAATAAAAAAAATTGCACAATTGCAGATTTTGATTTTTTTTTTGGCTCAGAATTTGCTGATGTATAGTAAGGTGATTTTGATGGAAATAATCAAGCAATTTAAATGCGAGTTGGCATAACAATTACAGGTTCCGAAACCTATCTTTAGAGGTATTAAGAACCGAAATCGAAGGACAATTGCAGATTTTGAATTTTTGTGGCTCAGAATTTGCTGATATACATATAGTAAGGTGATTTTGATGGAAATAATCAAGCAATATAAATGTGAGTTGGCATAGCAATTCCAGGTCCCAAAACCTATCTTTAGAGGTATTAAGAACCGAAATCGGAGCACAATTGCAGTTTTGGAATTTTTGTGGCTCAGAATTTGCCGATTTATAGTAAGGCGATTTTGATGGAAATAATCAAGCAATCTAAATGCGAGTTGACATAACAATTCCAGGTTCCGAAACCTATCTTTGGAGGTATCAAAAGCCGAAATCGGATCACAACTGCAGATTTTGAATTTTTGTGGCTCAGAATTTGCTAATTTATAGTAAGGCGATTTTGATGGAAATAATCAAGCAATCTAAATGCAAGTGGCATAATAATTACAGGTCCCAAAACCTATTTTTAGAGTTATCAAGAACCGAAATCGGAGCACAATTGCAGAGTTTGAATTTTTGTGGCTCAAGATTTGCTGATATACAGTAAGGTGATTTTGATGGAAATAATCAAGCAATCTACATGCGAGTTGGCATAATAATTACAGGTCCCAAAACCTATTTTTAGAGGTATCAAAAACCGAAATCGGAGCCCAATTTAAAATTTAGGATTTTATGGCTCAAAATTTGCTGATTTACAGTAAGGCGATTTTGATGGAAATAATCAAGCAATCTAAATTCGAGTTGACATAACAATTCTAGGTTCCGAAACCTATCTTTGGAGGTATCAAAAACCGAAATCGGATCACAACTGCAGATTTTGAATTTTTGTGGCTCAGAATTTGCTAATTTATAGTAAGGCGATTTTGATGGAAATATTCAAGCAATCTAAATGCAAGTGGCATAATAATTACAGGTCCCAAAACCTATTTTTAGAGTTATCAAGAACCGAAATCGGAGCACAATTGCAGAGTTTGAATTTTTGTGGCTCAAGATTTGCTGATATACAGTAAGGTGATTTTGATGGAAATAATCAAGCAATCTACATGCGAGTTGGCATAATAATTACAGGTCCCAAAACCTATTTTTAGAGGTATCAAAAACCGAAATCGGAGCCCAATTTAAAATTTAGGATTTTATGGCTCAAAATTTGCTGATTTACAGTAAGGCGATTTTGATGGAAATAATCAAGCAATCTAAATGCGAGTTGACATAACAATTCCAGGTTCCGAAACCTATCTTTGGAGGTATCAAAAGCCGAAATCGGATCACAACTGCAGATTTTGAATTTTTGTGGCTCAGAATTTGCTAATTTATAGTAAGGCGATTTTGATGGAAATAATCAAGCAATCTAAATGCAAGTGGCATAATAATTACAGGTCCCAAAACCTATTTTTAGAGTTATCAAGAACCGAAATCGGAGCACAATTGCAGAGTTTGAATTTTTGTGGCTCAAGATTTGCTGATATACAGTAAGGTGATTTTGATGGAAATAATCAAGCAATCTACATGCGAGTTGGCATAATAATTACAGGTCCCAAAACCTATTTTTAGAGGTATCAAAAACCGAAATCGGAGCCCAATTTAAAATTTAGGATTTTATGGCTCAAAATTTGCTGATTTACAGTAAGGCGATTTTGATGGAAATAATCAAGCAATCTAAATGCGAGTTGACATAACAATTCCAGGTTCCGAAACCTATCTTTGGAGGTATCAAAAACCGAAATCGGATCACAACTGCAGATTTTGAATTTTTGTGGCTCAGAATTTGCTAATTTATAGTAAGGCGATTTTGATGGAAATATTCAAGCAATCTAAATGCAAGTGGCATAATAATTACAGGTCCCAAAACCTATTTTTAGAGTTATCAAGAACCGAAATCGGAGCACAATTGCAGAGTTTGAATTTTTGTGGCTCAAGATTTGCTGATATACAGTAAGGTGATTTTGATGGAAATAATCAAGCAATCTACATGCGAGTTGGCATAATAATTACAGGTCCCAAAACCTATTTTTAGAGGTATCAAAAACCGAAATCGGAGCCCAATTTCAAATTTAGGATTTTATGGCTCAAAATTTGCTGATTTACAGTAAGGCGATTTTGATGAAAATAATCAAGCATTCTAAATGCGAATTGGCATAACAATTACAGGTCCCGAAACTTATCTTTAGAGGAATTCAGAACGGGGTCGTAACGATAACCCGCATTTCAAAATCCCGCTTTATCAAAATCCCGCTCAAGAACAAAATCCCGCTTTTTAAAATTCCGCTTTTCAAAATCCCGATTCTGCAAAAGTAAAAATCCCGGTTTTCAGAAAATCCCGGTTTTTATTTTGATTTTACTTTATAAAATTTTCCTTCACCAGAAAGCGCGGCTCGAATTAAAAAAAATACGCCTTTCATATTTCAAAACCAAGATTTTGAAAAGCGGGATTTTGAAATGCGGGATATCGTTACGATCCCGGAGGGGAGTGCATTTTCCAAAGCTGAAACATGACATTTTCAATTTAAATGACAATCGACTTCTAGTCCTAAATATTTACAGGAAATTACTGATTCGATGACCATACAATTGAGCAAGCAAGAGCCATTTCTGGAACAATAGACATCATGAAAAACAATATCAGTATTAAACGAACGGTAGACATTTAAGCTAAACAAAATAGCCTTAGATTTCGGGCTAAGCACTAGTCCGTGCACTAATAACCAATTGCTAAAGACTGTCAGGTCATTATTAATACTAAATACTGTTGACAAATATGTAATTGTTACAATTATAAGCAAATGTCATGTCATCAGCAAACGCAACAATTTTGCCAATAAACTTTTGACGAAAAATCGAGTTTACGTAAATTAGAAATAGAATTGGTCCAAGGACTGAACCTTGAGGAATGCCAGCATGAAGTTCGATAAAATTACTCAGTGATCCACTGATACTCACCCGTTGTAACCGATCTTTTAAATACGATGTAAACCAATCAAACATACTCCCCCTGAATTCAATATACGATAGTTTGTTTAAAAGAATCCTGTGATGCACCATGTCAAACGCTTTGCAAATATCAATGTATTGTAGAATAAGAAATTAAGCCATATAGACATTAAAAATTTGTAAACATCAATTAAAGCAGAATTCTCAAATAATTAATAAGTTCTTAGATGTAATTCGGCTAAGAAACGAGCCGAATTCCTTCAAAAAAGCATCGATATTATACGATTGTAATCTGTATTCACACAAAACACTCACCTTAAAAGGATTGAAAAAATATCAACAGCAATAACATCAGCTGTTATCAACTTAAAAACGGTATTTACCTTCACACTTAAATCATCAGCTATGTACCTACGTACACAGCAACGCCAACGATAATCGTTATTACAATTAGCAAAAAATGTATAACCAGGAATTGAAAAACCTTGAATTTCGTGTTCATTAATTCAAATTTCAGATAACAATAATAATATTGCCAGTTCAGTAAGTGACTGAAGATGGTAAATCAACAAATAATAGTTTTGACGCAGACTGCAATACACAGCTGTTCAATCAACGTAAAGAAATAAACGATGACATTTGGGCGTATTTTCGTGCATATATTTAGGCGAACTTAAATATAAAAATATTTTGAAAAATTCAAAACGATATCAGTATCGCCATCTAGCACTTCACGTGGAAGTATTATTTATACTACGTGTAATGTCATATCCTTTTTTATTTGAAATTGTAATTCCTGATTTACTCAAGTGTTAAATTTTTATTAATAATTATGAGTGGTATAGTTAACTGTACCAACAATCAATTCTTTTTTTTAATTTTAACAGTTTTTGCTGTGTTTTTTTATTCGCTCCCGATAGCTGCTATCGAGAGCCGATTTTTTTATAGGCCTAAATTTAAATTTGGTGCGCTATTTATTGGTAAACTAATTTTATTTAACATCAAACTATCATTTTGAATTAAATTGTTTAGCGAAAACTTGATATAAAAAATATTTGGCTCTATCTATTTATACGGAGCGCTATCGGGAGCCACATTTTATATGACGGCTCCGGATAGCAGCTATCCGGAGCGAATAAAAAAACACAGCTTTTATTAAAAATTTTTAAATTAAAAAATTAAAAATATACTAATGTTAATGTTTTTGTATTTTTAATTTTTTAATTTAAAATTTTTTAATAAAACTGTTAAAATTAAATTTTTAGTACAATTAACTGTCCCACTCATAATTATCAATTAACTAATTGTTTGATTAAAAACGTCTGCGCTCTTTGAAACTTTGCCATACCTACTGAATAAAATAATGACGAATTCACATGAAGTTTATCCTGTCACTCCCTTTGTTTTAAATTGCTGCAATATTCACACAATTTTACGTGAAACGGTCCATTGGTTAATCCATTTAACTCACAAATTTCAATTGGCAAAGAAAAATAGCTGAATTTGTATGTAATTTTCCGATAAATTTCTTACATTTCTACACTGATTGAAAAATACACATTAGGGTGGTCCTTATTTATATGGAGTAAAACAAAAGGTAGAATTTCTGGCGCGACACCCATTGATTTTGTTCCTTTATACACCAATCTTGAACATTCAAAATTTCAAGCCAATCAGACCACTCTAACACGTGCCGCATCGAGGTTAAAATTTAGTAATTTTTGTATTACCTATTTATTCAAAATAAACTATGTAATTCAATTTAAATTAAATAAAAACATTTCAAATATTTTAATAATGAAATTTCTTAATTTATTTTGTTTATAACATATAATAATTATTTTATGTACGTACTGTATCGTACTTTTCTAATATTGTATTAATTGTACGATGACTTAAAATTTTCGTTACTATTATATAAGAAAAATATGTTTTCGATGGAGTACCGATATATTGATTGCACAATTTTTGTGTAGTGCACAATTTTTGTGTACTGCACAAATTTTGTGTAGAAAATATTTTAAATATTACAAATATACGAAATAGAGGACCAAATAAAATATGCATTAGTTTCATCCTAGTTTTCTTGCACGCATAACATTTCTTCATTTTGAACACTTTAAGCTTAATGCGGCACGTGTTAACATTGTCCTAGAGCTTAGAAATTTTGGCTTATAAAGTTTTTCATACAGACGAACAAATGTATGGGGTGTCCCGAGATAAAAAGCAGGGTTGGAAAATAAGGACCACCCTAATACACATGTTCAACAATTTTATTGAATATTGAAAGTAGAATTGCTATTTTCATGTAATATTGTCGTAAAAATATAAATTTACGAGAAGAAGGTTACAAAATTTCTTTTGAAAATTCAATTAATTTCATGTGCGCTTAATGCCGGTGAGATTTTATCTAAGTTGTGTATGCTTTGTTCTTGTAAGATTTTTCTGGTCATCCTATCTCGGATGTGCTTTGCATTAAGAATTTCAAAGTGAGATATTTCAATAAAAGAAGAAATGAAAAATTACTTTGATTATGGTTAATTGAAATCATCATATTAAATAACCAAATGGATATTTAGTACAAGTTGCAGATATACAGGAGATTTAAATCAATGAATTGTTTTCTAACCCACAATTATTCGTACTCACATTTTTGTACAAAACGTTACATAATTACTTTTCAGCTCAATTTTGTATGGTAAAGTTAATCGAGTATGCTAGTTACCAAAAAAATTATTCAATTATATCATGTACAAGGTTTAACATATTTTCTAAACCATGAAACAATACATTCATTGTAATTCAACGTAGTTTCAAATTTAATCTACATCCACGTACTTTTAATTGCGATTAATTAATTATCTCTTAACAACCGAATTAAGACTATTATACATATCTTGAAATATTTACGTTCGTATAAATTTTAATAAATTCGCAGCAAATAACGATATCCCTCTAAAGGTATAACATATTAGGGTTATCTAAGATGGTTTCAATTTCATTTTTGTGTAGGTGCTATCGAAGGTCATTCTTGCTTTTTACTTAGCTATTAAAGCAATCAATTAAAAATGTCGTTTAATGACGACATTAATTTATTAATACATATATTATTAATTATTAATTTACTAGACAACTCAACAGTTCCTTAATTTCTTTTTTTGTTAATATCAAATTCACGTATAATTTACAATATAATGGAAAGCTCTTGACAGAGAATCAAAAAATGAGTATTTCCCAAAAATAACCTAACACAAAAAAAGTTGAAGACATTTGTCAATATTATGTTTCATGTTATATTTTATACATAAATTTTACCATAAGATATCCTAGACCAATTTCCCTTTTGTTATTCGTAAGAAATTACGTAGATACGAACACATTTATTATGTATATACGAGTACAACAATAAGAAAATTTTAATAAATTTTACCACCATAGGCAATTTACAGATGGACTAATTTCCCGCGAGATAAGATTTAAATGGAGGAAAAATTAAACAAATATTTGCTGCTGAATTTATTTATGACCTGAGTGACAGTACATAAATACTCTTTAGTATTCAAATACTGTAGTATTCAAATACTATTCAAATAATTACTACTTCTAAGCTTTAAATGTCTAAAGGGTGTGGAGTCGGTGTAAATTGGACTAATTAAAAGATTAACTTTCAATTGTTTTGGGTTTCACGAACACCGGTTGTATTGCATTAGTACATCTTTATGCATCAATAATCCACACAAAATGATTATGAGTGATCCTCAATAAATTAGTTTAGGCGATTATTTCTGTCTGCAAAAACATGATGGCCAACTTAATAATTATTTCAAAGCTCAATAACACAAAGCAAAAATGGAGAAGAGTTAATTTGGTTGTAAATTTTTCTTTCCTAAGCTATGTTCGTCACCGAGATCAAGATCAATCACTGGACTCACAAAATATGAGATAGTCCGATAATTTCTTCGAACCTGAGATTTAATATATCTGCATTTTATGGTTTTCCATTTTCATTTTTTTTGTTCTTCTACGTTTCGTGGCAATATAAGGCGCGTTTTTTATTCGTTTTTGCTCTAAATCGCGATATCAATCAAATATTGTCAATTTTTTTAATTAAACAATGTAGATCCAAAACAAATTTTTCGTATACGTAACGTATATACGTATTTATGTATTGTATATTTTTTTGCTGCCGCTACATCTCATAGAGAGATTTGGCCGCTTTATGATGAAGTTTCGTAATCATTTTTTCAACGGATAATGAGTGATTAATTCATTGATCCTACATTAACCAGACGTGATTTTTTAATCACCCGCCGGGAATCTAACCTGGAGCTTAAAGTATGCATGCTAACATAAACTATGCCAACGGGGGCGGCATATTTATGTAGCGCACTTAATGTAAAAATACTCCATTGCTCGGTCCCTGGGGCCGACGCCGACCATATACTTACAAGCAATATTTGTATTAAATGTTTACGAAATCTCGCTGAAGAAATTCTCCAACAAAAAACAAAAGTGCCTAGCCAAAATAATCCAAATCTGCAATTTGTGCTCCGATTTTAGTTCTTGATAAATATAATAATAAGTTCTGGTACCTGTAATTGTTATGCCAACTGGTATTTAGATTGCTTGATTATTTTCATCAAAATCGCCTTACTATAAATCAGCAAATTCTGAGCCAAGAAAAATCCAAAATCTGCAGTTGTGCTCCGATTGCGGTTCTTGATTACTCTAAAGATAGGTTTCGGAACCTGCAATTTAGCATGCTTATAAATTATAATATAAATTTTAATTTCTTTCTACATAATATTAAATAAATAATAAAGCAGATAAACTAATTTTGACGTGGAAATTTAAGTTTTAATTCATTGTGTGCTAAAGTAGCTGCATTTATTTTTTGTGAATCATAATAACATTTTGTGTGTGGCTTTGCATTATTGTGGTGGTATTCTTGTATACTGCATTGTGAGGTCAGTAGCATTTATTGATCGATTTTTGACTAACTGCGTATCAACAGGCGTTTAACTCGCACACAAAGCTAAAATATAATAACAATAATTTAACTAGTTCATAATATGTACATTGAACTGTCGTAATTTGGTGTTTGTGTTTGTGAATATTATTGCTGCACGTTTATCAGTTGTTTATAACAATTTTGGCATTTTGTTTTTGTTTTGTTTACGCACATTAAGATTGATTTCATATATTGATATGAACAGCTGTGGTGCAGGCTGCAATAAACCAATTGGTGCTACTGGCCGAACCATAACTTGTGGTTGTTTCTGCAGTTCTATCTACCATTCTGAATGCTGTTTAATTAACACAGCTACTTATAATTTAATGGTAAAGAACTCAAACCTTATTTGGGTTTGCAATCTCTGTAAAGACTTGATTGCAAACAAAGTATTCAATAAATTGGCAGTAGATCAACCAGTTACCGACCATGTTGGTGCTTTATCTCACTTGGTTGATTGTATTAAATCTAATGTAGAAGACATATTAGATAAAGTTCAACTATAATCGGCTTCATTTACGGTTAATAGCCGAGAGCAAAAATCAAGTTATTCATCATCTGAAAATTTAAACAAAAACAGTAATTCGGCAAACTCGATACCAGCAAATCATATTTTAAATATACAAAATCAACATCGTACTGGAATTCAACATGAGCGATCAGTTGTAATTGGCACCAGTCATGCAGTTCCTTCACTTCAGGTGGTTGAACCTCGTAAAACTATTTTTATTACAAGACTACATAAAGACGTTTCTGAAGCTGAGGTGAAATCCTATCTGAAGGATAATTTCAATATTGAAGATGTCAACTGTCAGCGTATTTTATATCGACGGACCACCGAAGGTGACCGAAATTTCTCTTCGTTTAAGATAAAAATGTAGCCGCTGAAATTTTCCTGTACTTCAACAAAATCGTTCAACAGTGTAACCAACAACAGGCCTTGCTTAATGACAAGACAAACTATTTATTACAATGCGATGTCTCCTAGATTATTTTACCGAAATGTTGGGCGAATGTCGTCGAAATCTATCGAATTTCTCAAGTTCGTCTACTCAACAAACTTCCAGTTCTATGCCATCACCGAGATTGGATTTCACAACGGCATATTTAATAACGAGTATTTCCCTAATGACTATATCGTCTATAGATGTGATAGATCCATCTATGAGTAGTATAAAACAGATGGGCGGTGGTGTGCTTTTTGCAGCTCACTCTTCTTTTACAAGTGAGAAAATTACTGTGTCTGGATGTGAATCTATTGAATTTTTATGTGTTAAGGTTCTAGTTTGTAAGATTTTTTTTTTTTCATAATATTATATATACCTCCTAGATCTTCTATTGATATTTAATAAATCACATTGATTGTATAAATGAAGTTTGTAATTTGAGTGGCTGGGTTGATAATGTAATAGTATTTGGCGATTTTAACTTAAGCGATGTTCATTGGTCATTCGATCCTGAATCTCTTGATTTGTTTCCGTCAGACGCCCGATCTGCCAATGATTCTCTTGTGTTGGTTTCGTTATTCAGTTTTAACTCAAATAGTAATGATTCATTTTTAGATTTAGTATTTGCGAATAACACGGAACATCTGTCTGTTCGTCAATCTTTAGGACCTTTTTCAAATAGTGAAAATGATATTCATCATGTTTCTATTGAAGTTGAAATTTGTACTATCGGTCTGAATGATAAAAGCCAGATTTTTTCGTCTGATGCCTATTATTATTACAATTTAAAGTCCTGCGACGTCTATGGTCTCTCCGATTATCTAAAAGGTATTAATTGGGGTGTTTTATTTAATAACAATATTTTAGACGTAAATGTGCATAAATTTAATAACTTATTATTTGCAGCTTTTCGACGTTTCGTACCTTTGAAAAAGAGTCGTAATTATAAATAGTTACCCACCTTGGTTTGATGACATCCTGATAAATTTGCGCAACCGTAAGAATAAGGCTTACTATAGACTTAGGGGAAATGATTGCGCACATAACAAGTTAATTTGTATAATTCTTCGTAACCAATTTAAATCTGAATTTGAGGCTAAATACTGCCAGTACATTAAATCGATTGAAGCTAAAATTAAAATTGACCCTAAACAGTTTTGGAAATTTGTGAACGATAAGCGCAGCACAACTGGATTTCCATCTACAATGAATTATAACAACATACAGTTGAACACAGTTTCTGACATTTGCGCAGGGTTTGCAGACTTCTTTCAATCAGTGTATAAAACGTATGATATTCAAGTTGATAATAATCGCTTCATAGGTGCTTCCAAACATAACAGCCCTCATTTAATAATAACGGAAGATGAGATTACCAAGGCTCTTATAGAGTTTAAGGACAAATGCGGACCAGATGGAATACTCTCATCTATTCTTAAATCGGTAGCATCCTACATAAATACTCCTTTATGTTATCTGTTCAATCAATCTTTAGCGAGTGGATATTATTTCCTGTTGCTTGGAAAATCGCACATTGTTCCAATTTATAAAAAAGACGATCGTTCTGATATATCAAACTACCGGGGTATTTCAATTTTGTCTACAATACCAAACCTTTTTGAATTAATAGTAACTAATCATTTGACATTTTATACAAAACAAATCATCTCATCTGTCCAGCATGGCTTCACTAGAGGTAGATCAAAGACTACCAACATTTTACAGTTTACAAAATTCGTTATTGAATCAATAGAGTCTAAGGCACAGGTTGATGCAATCTATTTTGATTTTCCTAAGGCTTTTGATTCAATTGATCACAGAGTTATTATAAAAAAACTTGCTGAGATTGGGGTTGATCCAAGGTTTCTAAAGTGGATTGCATCTTACTTATTAGACAGGAAGCAGATTGTTCTATTGAATCACATCAAATCAAATTTTATCTATTGCCATTCGAGTGTTCCCCAAGGCTCCCACTTGGGCCCAATTATCTCTCTTTTATTTGTGAATGATGTCACCGATATATTTAAATTTTGTAATGTTCTATTGTTTGCTGACGATTTGAAGATTTTTATGCGAACTCGGTCTTTGGTTGATGTTGATATACTACAGTCTGAAATAAATAGTTTATCTAGATGGTGCTCTGCTAATAGATTGTTTGTTAATATAAGCAAATGCAGTGTCATATCGTTCTATAGGACTTTTAACCCTATAATTTCTATATTTTGACGGTAACCAACTTAGCAGAGTAACTTCAATAACGGATTTGGGAGTTATATTTGATACCAAGATAACTTTCTGTTTTCATATTGATAACATAATACGTAAAGCTAATTCTATGTTAGGCTTCATTATTCGAATGACAAAGGAGTTTCGTGATATATTCTAATGTGTAAGTCTATTTGTCTCTTTGGTTAGATCACATCTTGATTAAGCTGTGGTTGTATGATATCCCCACCATGCAGTACACATCAATAGATTGGAGTCAATTCAGAGGCGATTTACCATTCATATTCTAAGGAAACCCGAGTTTCTCTCTGATCGTAGTCAGCCTAGGTGGATACAGATATGTGACCTGCCGTCTTATGTTGATAGGTGTCATGATCTTAGTATTGACAGTTTATTAGTATTAACTGAGGTTTCTCAATTTTGAAATTGAATTACATCACGTTACCGACTTATTGGTATTACGCAGGATTTTTCGGGATTATTCACGATTTCCGAGATTATCCGAATTTAAACTAGATTGAATTAAGGGTAAGGTGAGATTTTTGCACTATACGAGATTTGTATCTATGACAAGCGTTATTCGAAATTACAGGATTCTAAGTTTTTAAATGAATCGAATTTCTCGCTAATATGGAATCGGAACAATTAGAGATATATTGAGATTTTCATTATTTCTGGAATTTTTCAAGTTTTTTAATCTTATTCGAGATTTGTTTGGCACAAGTGTTTGTTATGTGATAGAAGATTTTCAAGGGAAGTGCAGTACTGAGATAACATTCTTGATCTAAAAAATAAGAGGTCTCGAGACTCGAATTCGATTTATCGAATTTTTTTTTGTTTTTGAGCCTTTCAATTGGAATTGTGTGATTTGTATCTAGATTGTCCTGTTTTAGTTTGTTATAAGGTTTAGGTTTATGGGCCACCAACTATACTTTTCTAATGTATATGTATAGTAGTGAGAAGTCTTTAAATCTTCTCCAGTATTGAGCAAGCATCGGTTTGCTCTACCTTTGGTCACCACAAAAACGTGACATAAAAACTTATTGACGTAATGATGATCTGGTAAAGCCTTAAATATCATTTGTTAGTTCAGATTCACGTTTTCCCAATCATTTTTTGACACGTGAAGTAAGCTTTGTTTGCCTTACTGCCTGAAAAATAAAATTATTGAAATCGAATTTTGATTGAAGATAACGTACAAATCTAGAAATATTGTTACAAAATAATTTGTTTTCACAATTTTGACACTCATTTACATATTTGATTTACGTACATAATTTAAAATTGTTACAAATACGTGATGTTTCTATAGCCGAAATGATTATTTAAAATTAAAATGGAATCGCCCTATTCAATTTATTTTCAAATATAATTTGTGACGTGAACATCGGTCGTAGTCTTATAAATCAATACAAGTATAATGTATACCTAAGTCTAGTGATCAATCTTGTCGTATAGTTTATTGAACTTTATTAAATATTTACATCGAATATTGTGTATTATGAACAAAATTCTTATCTGTCTCCTTTGAGTTATTTGCATTTCCCAATCTCTTTCTTATCGAAAATGTTAATTTTAAATATCTCTTCCTCCTTCTCCTTCGTTTCATAGATCACCACCACCAACACCACCACCAAACATGTAGGAGAATTTCCAAAACTAATAATTCATCCCTTATCAATGATACTTTTATAATAGAAACAATTTTACATAATTTATGCAAACAGTAAAACGCACAAAAAAAAAACCAAAATCAATAAATTGTTGCCGTTTAGTATAGAAACCATATATCTCAGATGTGTGTGACAGCGTATACAGCAACAAAATTAAAATTAATCACAGTTGCATCATCCGCAATAAACGTTTTTGGAGTGAGATGAATCTGTGATCAAATCTGTGGTGCTATAGTTAGATGTAAACAATATTTTGCTACTTATGAAAACTAAATTCATAAATTTCCAATAGGTCGGAGAAGTATATCGTCTTAGTGTTGTTAACGTATTTTGAAAAAAACAAATTAATTTTTATGCCATCAACCCTTAAATTGTGAATTGTGGCTTCTTCTGGCTGGCGACGATTTTTTTGTTTTTTTGTTTTATGATACATTGAAAGCTTAAATAAAATCTTTTTGGGTTATGGCATTGCCACATCTAAGAGGATTTTTTTTTTTGGAATATTTCATACTCGTATATTTACTTGAAAGTTGTTTTGTTTAGAGTTAATTTATTAGGGTATGATAATATTTAATTTTTAGGAATATTTTTAATTTGTTTTTTAGTTGTACATAATTATCCTTGTTTTGGTCTATTAATAAGTTATTTTGGGTTAAATATTTAAAATTAATTGATTTGAAATTTTTTAGAAACTATTTGTGGGAAAAGTTTAAAGGAATTTTCAAGATTGACAAAATAAGGTAATCAAATTTGAGTATACCGACGATAGGTCTGGGTTAATTTCTAATTCTATTCTCTTTTTCTAAAACTAATTATGTAACAATAGGCGTATTTTCGAATATAGAATTAGTGTCGGCTCTAGTTCGCGATATCATTTTCGAATTTAGTTACCTTAAAATCAAATATTGTCAAATTCTTGAATTAATGGATGGATGTAAATCTAAACGACACTGTTCAATTAGCCGAAAGTTTCCAGCCAATATTAAAAGGTCGATAAGGCAGAACATTGTTAATGACAGCCGAAAGTAAAAAAATCGGTAATGCAGATTTGGTAACCCAGCAGAAAAAAAAATATGGTGGCATCAGTCGATAGAGCTTATAGCTTAGATTTTTGTCCATATTCTTTTGTGGCTCCACTTCCTTGTAGAAAATTGTGGAAAATTCGCGGAACCCAAAAAATTGTTAAAAACTTTGTATAAAATCAGCCTCTCTAGAGTATTATGCCTAAGTTTCACCCTGAACAGCAAATGAGTTATCACTATCAATCGCTAGATCATCAGCCAATACAATTTCATCTATAGATTCAGTATCTCCGTCCATCTTCTACATGTGGCACCAGTGTTATTCCCGTCTGCTGCAGTAACGCGTCAAGCATTCGTGCTAAAGCAAAGACTTTCCGTATGGGTATTCTGATTAACAACTGTGATGCCATAATAATCGGTGAGGCTTGGCTTACGTTTAAAATGAATTCGGAAGAATTTTTTCGCTTCTGACGGCATAGTATACAGAAAGGCTGGATATGACTTTAGAAGACGTCACCGGTTGTACACCATACACCACAAATAACGATAAATATTTATTTTCATTTAACTTGCCACTCTTTTGCACATTTTAATAATTTTCATTTAAATTTCAGTAATGTCGTGTGTGGTTGTAATTTGAATAATGCCGGTTGCTGGATACGAAGGAATTCTACCAATATTCCTTCAAGAACCACCCAGAGAGTTTGGCTTCTCCAATTACCTTCTTATTTAATGAACGCCTTCGGAGTGACGTGTTTCCCGATCCTTGAGAACTATCGTAGCGTAACTATTTTATCACTACTACCAACATGATTTTTATCCCGGCAGTTCAACAGTCGCTAATCTGCGCTGATCTATTTAATAGTACCAACGTGAATCTTCAGCTCTACGTTATTTACACCGATTTCGCTAAAGCTTTAATCGATCACGATAGCCTAATTAATAAGTTCAAGTTATAAACCATTCTGTTAATTGTATGCCAAATGTCCTTTTTTCCCTGTTTAGTCTCCGTTTTATGGTTGCCACTCGGATATAATTGAAAGTGTTCAGCAAGTTCAGATTTTTTACTGCACGTAACGTCTGTGCTGAGTTGCTGTCACAATTCAATATTTCAGATACTACTCCACGATGAATGAACCACGATGTTTTGGAGACAGTTTTGATTATGTCTTGGCTACTTAATTCCTTTTGTTTCAGTCTCTTGACTTTTTTATTTCAAGAGGGTCATCCAGGAAGGGATTATAAATATTTTATTGCACAATATTTTTGTTGGAACATTTTGTACAGACAAGTGTTCCTTGACTTACAACCGGCAAACATTTGGCCGTAAGTATGAATGGTCGTAAGTCGAACGGTCGTAATTCGAGAAGTACCTGTATTTTAAAGTTTTTCTGTAAATCTTATGAGCTGCATGATAAACGCTCAAATGAGATAGACGTGTTTTTGTCGTTCTCTGCAAATTTAAGGCTTAAATTTAATTTATAGTCTAGTTCTAGTTCTAAGTGTTGTGTTAGTGAAATATTTAAAATTATCAATAAAATGCATCTATCCGAATACATTTGCCAGGCAATGTTGAGTTATAGCAAAGGGAATCTGTCTGAAATTCCCTGAGGATTTCCAGGTGGCCCACCATATTGCATCTCAAGGGCCATAATAGCAGCCTTATTTTTAAAATACAGATGCAACGAAGCCAGTCCTAGGAGTGCCTCCATTGCTGCGGTTGGCATGATTTCATTGAGCCCGTAACTCCAATGCAGGCTATACGCTGAACCTTATTCAATAGAGTTTACGCTGTCCTTTGTTCAGTTTTAGGCCACCACACTACGATACTATGCGTACTATACCGTAGGCATAATGATTGTTAGGAATGACCAGTAGATCATTTTTGATTGTAGTTCCTAAGTACGTCCATAGAGTATCTGACAGACCCAAAAAGCCTTTGTGGCCCTATTTTGAAGTTTAAGTAAATGTTGTTTCCAGTTCAGCCTTTGATCTAGGATCACCCCTAGATATTTAACTTCTTTGGAAAAACGAACAATAGTACCGCTTAACGAGGGAGCTATAAGCGAGAGCTTTTTCCTCCTCGTAAAAGGGACAATCACAGTTTTATTTGGATTGATACTGAGCTCTTCCTGGTCACACCACTGCCATATTAAATCTAGTGCATTTTGCATGAGATCAGAGATGACCCCATCAAACCTGCCTCTAATTATGATAGCCAAATCATCCGCATAGCCCTGCATACCAAACCCATGGCTACTCAGAAGGACAAGTAGTCTGTCAATAACCCATGACCGTAAAAGAGGAGACAGCACGCCTCCTTGGGGACAAACCTTTACTGCCCTGATGGTTACTGACTCGCCACCCTGGCTGTAATTTCGCGATGTTCCAGCATGGAGCGTATCCACCTAATTGTAGAAGACGGAATCCTCTTCTCCATTGCTGCCCTCTCTATCGATCTATGGAAGGTGTTATCAAAAGCCCCCTCAAGGTACTTACAATATTTGATGTTCAAAGATTGTTTCCATCCTCTTCAATAGAAACGATGTGAGGCTAATTTTCCAATAAGCCTTGGGTTGGGTGTCCAAACGACCCCCCTCTCTTTGGTATAAAGACCACATTGACTTTCCTCCATAGTTTTGGAATATAGTTAAAAGCTTAACTTGCCCGAAACATCTGGATCAAGCTGAGGAGTATTACCTCAAAACCATTTTGGAGTAAAGCTGGAAAATACCATCCCCGCCAGGGGATTTAAAAGTCCACCTTGCTGGGTGTGAAAATTTTCCCACAGGAGACTGCAGATCCTACTGCACCTGCCGTTTTGCTTCTGAAGAAGCCCTAAACCATTTGAGTGATCCCTGGAAAGGACTTTCTGAAGACGAGCTGCAGAGAGCAATTCATTGTTTCCCTCACAGAAGTTTCTCCAGGTAGCCCTTTTGGACCTTCTTAATTCGAGATTATATTCCGTTAAGGCCATCCTGTACTCGTCCCATTCACCGGTGCGTTTAGCCTTTTTGAATAACCTTCTCGATTTTTTCCTCAGCTTACCCAGCGTCCCGTTCCACCAAGGGACCATCTTAGTGGAATATAGTGGAATCCCTTCGCTTAACGGGGCAGCTGTTCTCGTAAGCCAAGTGCATATAATTATGCAGCTAGTTTGAACAGAATTCCAAGCCCTCTGCAAACTCTATGTTCCCCATCATCGAAGGCATTAATAAGTCAAGTGAAACTCTATAAGAGTTTCAGTCGGTCAGCTTCGGAATTCTAATCTCCTGCCGCATAGTCGATAGATCGATACTTTTGCTTAAGGTTAGAATTTTTGCAACTAAAGTATGAAATAAGCAGGCGTAGCTTATATTATTTAAAGTGATTTGGTTGGTAGAGAATTTCGAAATGAAAACTATGGTATTTTTCTTTAATGTCAAACACATAGCTTTGAATGAATGAACGAAGGCAACTAGGAAATTAACTTTAGAGTTTAATAGGTCTTATATTTTGTTCAGCAAGCGTTTTAATGATATTATCAAATGAGTAAAAGCCTTACATTAAATTTTTGTTTGGAACTTGCCGACGATGAAAAAGAAAATCAACTGAAAATGATCAATTTCGGCGTTCTAAATGGTTGTCCCCTCTTAATTGTTTGATTTTATATAAGATAGTTTTCTTACCTCAAGGGATGACCGATAAAATGTTTGCACATAAGTGGCCGTGTACTTAGGCGCAGGCCTGGTAACGACGACACCTGGTGACAAACAGACACCGCTTCGAAACCTAATTCTTTGGACTCAAGGGGCCTTGACAAATGAAAAAAAATGGATCAAAAGAAATGATTCAAATGATTGAAAATGGATAAATCTTCAAAAATCTCTAGGTCGAAAATTTTCATGATTGCTAAATTACTAATGTAAAAAGAAGTAATATAATTCGCACTACGTAGTCAACGTTAACGTGTAATTGTGTACATAGTTTATAATTTTTAATATACAAATTTATAATCCTCTCCCCTCCCCTCTCCCCCAATTAATTGCTAAAACGACCCAAATTCGATTGCATAACGCTAGCGGGAAGAAAAGACACATTATCTAGAAGATTGGATGATTCGAAAGAAAAGATTGAGAAACACGTTATGTTGTATTTAAAGCTCTATTATTTCTTGAGTACAGGATCTGCTCAAGATTAACTACATGAACCTAACATGCATGAAGGCCACAAAGGTCTATACGTCAATTAGATTTTAAAACAACTAAAATCTTGCAAACTTTAGCTCTATATGCTTTTGTAACAAATGTAATACAGTACAAAAGGAAACATAAATGGGGTTTTCTAAAAGATTAAATGCATGTATAACATAAATAAAGTAAACAAAAGCTATATGCAAACATAAATCTTCAATGGTGTAAAGAATATGTACATACACACGACGAGAGTAGTACATAAATGGAAAAGAGCACAATTAATAATTCAGTCTATCGCATAATGTGCTAAAATGTAAATCCAGAGAGATTATTGATTTCTACAGTTAATGAATTGTGTAAATTCAAACCAGAGTTTGGGTTTGAACCCGATTAATTTTTACCGGACATACAAATCGAATATTTTGTAATGGGACTGTATCCCTTAGAGATGAATATTTTGAAAATGTTTCAAGAAACATTGTAGTTGTTGTTGTAGAGCAAGGCATATTAAATATTTTCACGAAATTCTAATTACACCAAAATTTGCATTCCCAAGAGATGTATGTATAGGATTTGTCTCCGATTTTTGTTACACCATTTTTACGTAAATAAAATTATCGTTATTTATCCGTTATTCTTCTCGGCCAATTAAAGTCCAGTAAACATAAAAAAATGATTTTATGGCTTTTTTTATACCCGACAACAGTAATTATTGGATATATAACAATGAGATTGGCTGTAACATTGAAAGTTTTATTTAATTTATCGAATTTAAGAAGCGACATTTAAATCGTTTCGCATTTCAAAAGTTTGTTTTAAAGAAAAAGAAACTTTAAAACAAAAATGTTAAATGTATCGAAAACTTTAAGATTTATGTACCGTATATTGTTTGCTTTTCAATTTATTTCCCACACTCACAACATAGTAACACAGTTTATAAATGGTTCATGTTATTGATTGGCACAAACTACATTCTTACATACGTACATATACGTCTCTATATGTATATTACAATCTTAGAATCGATTCAGATTATGATTACGTCAAATTAATAGTTGTAGTTGTATAGAGTCTGGCAACGAGTCGATAAATAAATCAAAAATCAAATTACATTTAAATTTCGTTTATTGCGATTCAAAATATTTTGCACTTTGACTTTCCCATGATATTATGACATCAGGTCGATCAATATATTTGTTGTTGTATTATGTGGGCCGCGTTGCTCCAATTGCAATAAATATTTGTATAATCGTTGCAATCTAATCGATGTCAACGAAAACTAAATCTTTTCTGTTACAAAACCGAGGCGTAAGAGTATGTAGAAGTATTTAGTACTAGCACTGCAGAATTGAACATTTTTCTGAAAGTATCCGATAATGATTGAACCAAATTATATTTTATCAGCACATTCTGTCAAAACTTGATCAATTGCCAACTTACCTGCACCTACCTATAACGGGTTGGTGACTTATCCCCGAAAGACAAAATCCCGCAAGACATAATCACGAGGGACAAAAACCCGCAAATCAAAATCCCAAAGGTACAAAATCCCGAGGTTACAAAATCTCGAGGTTACAAAATCCCGAGGATACACAATCCCGAGGGTACAAAATCCCGAGGGGGCAAAATACAGAGGGTACAAAATCCCGTAATCCCGAGGAAACCCCGAAGAGTGATATGTTGCAACCGGGGAGGGTAATTTAGCCCGCTTTTCAAAATCCTGCCTTCAAAATTCCGAATTCAAAATCCCGGTTTCCAAAATCCCGGTTTTCAACATCTCGATTTTCAAAATCCTGGTTTTCAAAATCTCGGTTTTGAAAGACGTATTTTTTTAATTCGGGCCGCCCCTTCTGGCGAAGGAGAATTTTAATTTAAAGTAAAATAAAAATCAAAACCAGGAGTTTCTAAATACCGGGATTTTTATTTTTGCAGAACCTGGATTTTGAAAAGCAAGATTATGAAAATGGGATTTTGAAGAGCGGGATTTTATCGGGCTGGATTTTGATAAACAGGGATTTTGAAATGCGGGATATCATTACGACGCCGTTATAACCGGATTGGTATCGTTATTCAATAATCCCGAAAAAACAAAAAATCTCAAAAAATCAAGTTTTTAATACGTTTTATACCTTAACTTAGAGGATGGGGGATTCCGTCCCAAAACCCCCGCTTTAACGATTTTAAAAAAATTTAATATTCATAGAGATTGGAGCATTTTTGAAAAATTTATGTTTTTAATAATTATTGACATATGTACTAAAGTAGAGAACTCCCCAAAGCCGCTTAGCATTGTACCCTTTGCACAAGGATGACAGGAAAACGTCAGAAAAATTTCAAAAATATTAAAATTTGTAAAAATATTTACGTTTGTATTTCGCATCCAAAAATAAAAAACTCCTCAAGCAGTCCTCAAATCAACACGGTATGAACAACTAAATGAGTACATGAACTCAACTCAAGCTCACTACCAACTCAAATCTCAACTCAACCCCCAAATAAATCCGCTTCTGAATCGCTAAATTAACCGCCATTCAATCCCAAACCAACCCAAACTGAACCAAAACTCGACCCCAAACTCAACCCTCGGCTTAACCCTTATTTCAATGCTCAATTAAATTCTCAAATCAATATAAAGTGAACCACTCGCAAACTACTTGCATTCTAGAACTCAACTCAATCCTAACATAAAAACCGTTGATTAACTCGACCCTAATTCAACTCCGACTCTACTCTAACTTAACGCCAACTCAACCTCATACTCGACCCCCAACAGAGCCCTTAACTCAACCCCAAACTCAACAGCCAACTCAACACCCAAATCAGATCTATCTACATGCGTACATATACTCAATGCAATCTAACTCTAACTCATCCCTCAATTCAACACTGAAAAAAATTCCCAACTGAACTGCTCACTCAACTCCAACTCAACACCAACTCAACCCGCTAATCGACCCCCAAATCAACCCTCAATTTAACCCCTAAGGCAGGATCCTTAAGAACTATTATCACGATATATTACACTACTCTATATTATAGATCATATTTAGTACTTGTACTAAACAACAATTTCACCACCATTTACGCTGAGTGTACCAATGTAAATTACCTCATTTACCATGGAAAAATCAAAAATATTCTGAAACTTTGATTTGTGATAATTGTTTGGAATGCGGTATAGTGAACATTAAATAGCGCGATGCATAAAGTGTGAAATGTTAAGTGAATGTTATTTTGGTTTTGTAAATTATTTTGGAATAATTACACAGGCACACAAAAAAAAAAGTTTTCTGTTACAGAAGTCTGACTAGCATACCCATTTTGACGCGGTGAATACGAATCCACTCACGGTCCGTATAGTTCCATCAACTACCAGTTTTGAATAAATCACCATAAATGGCCGAAATGGCTATTAATTGCTGAAATAATGCTACGTCATTACAATTTATTTCGCTTGTAGCGTACTTTCTCCTCTTCAAACGATATATGCAAAGCGTTCCGCACACGTTTTGCTTCATCGTTTATCATTCGTAATCAGCTAACATATTAATATCCCATTGATCTTCGAAACTTCTGTCCATTTCTTTAAGTTTTTTTTGGAAACGCTCCCTTTGCTAGTCATCTTTGTAGTTCTGACTTTTATGATTCCCTAGCAAATTCTCTGCAACTTGCTGAAAATTGAGCCATGCAGACGTTTCAGTTTGTATCACAGTTTTAATGAATTCCACATCTCAAAACATTTTCCGAATCTGAGGTCCGTCAAAAATCCTTTCTTTCAATTTCACATCACTCATTGTCAATCCTGGAAACTGTTTAACTAAATATTTGAAACATCCAGCTTATTTATCTAGAGCCTTCACGTATTGCTTCATTAGGGCAAGTTTTATGTGAAGTGGCAGCAAAATTTTGGTGATACAAACATAAGAAGCATGGATATTTGACAAATCCAGATCGCTGCCCTAATATGATTGATATTTTTTCAGATCTCCGCAAACTTACCATTTATGTTCTGAATATCTTATTATTTCTAAAACGAGTTGCATGTTATGCAAGCAAATGAAGCAATTGGAACACTCGCATACTTATTACCATTATGTAGACTCTTTGGGCTTATAAACGTTAGGCTCTCAGTTCATTTATCAATTCCTGAACATTTGAGTAGTACACTATAATGAATACTCTTCTTCTTTATTAAAATTATTACGGAATACCTTTTCTCATTCTCTGTAAATAGTTTTTGATCTCTTTCACTACCAACCTCCACCTTTTCAATTGTACAACTAAAAATTTTGATGAATCTTTTGGCATACCCACGTTTCGATTACGATCGTTAAGATCGTTCTGATTGAATATCTGGATATTATTGTGGATGTGGATGTGGATGTTGATGTGAATGTGGAAGTGGATGTGGATGTGGTTGTAGATGTGGATGTGGATGTGGATGTGGATGTGGATGTGGATGTGGATGTGGATGTGGATGTGGATGTGGATGTGGATGTGGATGTGGATGTGGATGTGGATGTGGATGTGGATGTGGATGTGGATGTGGATGTGGATGTGGATGTGGATGTGGATGTGGATGTGGATGTGGATGTGGATGTGGATGTGGATGTGGATGTGGATGTGGATGTGGATGTGGATGTGGATGTGGATGTGGATGTGGATGTGGATAGGAATGTGAATGTGGATGTGGATGTGGATGTGAATGTGAATGTGAATGTGAATGTGAATGTGAATGTGAATGTGAATGTGGATGTGGATGTGGATGTGGATGTGGATGTGGATGTGGATGTGGATGTGGATGTGGATGTGGATGTGGATGTGGATGTGGATGTGGATGTGGATGTGGATGTGGATGTGGATGTGGATGTGGATGTGGATGTGGATGTGGATGTGGATGTGGATGTGGATGTGGATGTGGATGTGGATAGGAATGTGAATGTGGATGTGGATGTGGATGTGAATGTGAATGTGAATGTGAATGTGAATGTGAATGTGGATGTGGATGTGGATGTGGATGTGGATGTGGATGTGGATGTGGATGTGGATGTGGATGTGGATGTGGATGTGGATGTGGATGTGGATGTGGATGTGGATGTGGATGTGGATGTGGATGTGGATATGGATGTGGATGTGGATGTGGATGTGGATGTGGATGTGGATGTGGATGTGGATGTGGATGTGGATGTGGATGTGGATGTGGATGTGGATGTGGATGTGGATGTGGATGTGGATGTGGATGTGGATGTGGATGTGGATGTGGATGTGGATGTGGATGTGGATGTGGATGTGGATGTGGATGTGGATGTGGATGTGGATGTGGATGTGGATGTGGATGTGGATGTGGATGTGGATGTGGATGTGGATGTGGATGTGGATGTGGATGTGGATGTGGATGTGGATGTGGATGTGGATGTGGATGTGGTTGTGGATGTGGATGTGGATGTGGATGTGGATGTGGATGTGGATGTGGATGTGGATGTGGATGTGGATGTGGATGTGGATGTGGATGTGGATGTGGATGTGGATGTGGATGTGAATGTGGATGTGGATGTGGATGTGGATGTGGATGTGGATGTGGATGTGGATGTGGATGTGGTTGTGGATGTGGATGTGGATGTGGACGTGGATGTGAATGTGAATGTGGATGTGGATGTGGATGTGGATGTGGATGTGGATGTGGATGTGGATGTGGATGTGGATGTGGATGTGGATGTGGATGTGGATGTGGATGTGGGTGTGAATGTGGATGTGGATGTGGATGTGGATGTGGATGTGGATGTGGATGTGGATGTGGATGTGGATGTGGATGTGGTTGTGGTTGTGGATGTGGACGTGGATGTGGATGTGGATGTGGATGTGGATGTGGATGTGGATGTGGATGTGGATGTGGATGTGGATGTGGATGTGGATGTGGATGTGGATGTGGATGTGGATGTGGATGTGGATGTGGATGTGGATGTGGATGTGGATGTGGATGTGGATGTGGATATGGATGTGGATGTGGATGTGGATGTGGATGTGGATGTGGATGTGGATGTGGATGTGGATGTGGATGTGGATGTGGATGTGGATGTGGATGTGGATGTGGATGTGGATGTGGATGTGGATGTGGATGTGGATGTGGATGTGGATGTGGATGTGGATGTGGATGTGGATGTGGATGTGGATGTGGATGTGGATGTGGATGTGGATGTGGATGTGGATGTGGATGTGGATGTGGATGTGGATGTGGATGTGGATGTGGATGTGGATGTGGATGTGGATGTGGATGTGGATGTGGATGTGGATGTGGATGTGGATGTGGATGTGGATGTGGATGTGGATGTGGATGTGGATGTGGATGTGGATGTGGATGTGGATGTGGATGTGGATGTGGATGTGGATGTGGATGTGGATGTGGATGTGGATGTGGATGTGGATGTGGATGTGGATGTGGATGTGGATGTGGATGTGGATGTGGATGTGGATGTGGATGTGGATGTGGATGTGGATGTGAATGTGGATGTGGATGCGGATTTGGATGTACAACTATTCGGACATTTGATTCTAATTCAACAAGTCAAATTAAATTGGGATATGCATATGATATTCAGTCTTCTGTAACAGAAAACCTTTCTTGACAGTGATGTGATTGTGAATAACAAAACAAGAAAATGATTCTGTCCAAGTTAAGAATTCCGGAGTTGAAAAGGAATGTGAGCTTGCGGCTTTGAAGAATGAAGGGCTGGATTCGGAGGATCATGATTTTGGAGGGGTAGTAACGGTTGCGGATATTGAAGCGAGGAAAAAGGATACTGGACAATCTCTAGTCAAAACAACACATACACCATCTGGAAGTTTCGATTCATCGTAGTTATTACCTGTTATGACCCAAAAATGAACCAAAAGCTGGATAGAAAATTGGGAGAAATTGAGCGAACTTGTTCTAGAATATTCCAGATTATTTTCAACATGAACATTCCTGTACATTAAATCGTTTAGATATTGTTCCGATATAACAATTTTACTAAGATATTCTAACTTAAGCGTCATTGTGCTTGCTGGATTTTGCAGAGAGCATACAGGGTTCCTTCCCTGACAACAGAGCAGCATCTGTTTTTTTTTTAATTTGCTTCTAATATTTGAACCGTAGCAGTTAAATCTGGAATTATAAAATAAAAATCAACACTGAAATCATAACAAAATAAATTCATATTCTAACTGGAAACCAAATATGATTTTTATGTTTCATAAACAGAATCTACATATTTGATATGTTTTCATTTTTCCAGGCTTTAATGGCTTTTCACATTCACAGTATTCAAGTGTTCGGTTACATATTTATGAGTAAATTAAACTTTTAAACGTAATAAAATTTAAATGCGGGCCATTTATTTGCGGTGGTATAACGCGAATGGTACGTACGGTTTTATTATTGTTTGATTGTGTGGCAATTGTATAATTTCTAACAAAATTTGCAATGATGTACATATAGCAAGGTATACATCGCGTCATTTACTTGACTTATTCATTGCCAACCAAATATGTATACGTAATTATCATACCATTAGATAAGAGTCACTATATGTGACAGTCTAGACTTGGAATTCCTTATATTGGCTCATTTTGAATTTTATTATTATTTGTGAAAAGCTATTTATGATTTTAAGGCTGTAAAAGGACGATTTTTTCACAACGAAACATAATCTGATGACTATATATCTCACATATCACATATGTAACACATTCTTGGCGTAAAAGTTATAAATTTCATAAATGGGATTGGTGACGAGATTACTAATTTGCAAGATTTTTCATTTTATATACCGCACACTATACCACACCAATTTCTGCTTTGTTAGGTTTTATGAACCAATCAATATTTCATAAAAAAAAAATTGTTCACTTGTCGAAATGATCACGTCTTAAATCTTGTTGAGAAATCTGTCAAATGAAGAGCAGTGTGGTAAGGAGAATTGCTTACCACGGATTCTGTCTCGGACTCAGTTCACGCCGTTGACCAATTATAATTAATGAATTAATTAATAATAATATGCTTCGATAGATATTACAAGTATTGTTTGAAGCTACAGTTTGTTTTTAGTTGCTTTTTATAAATGATGTCGCTTTGGAATTTGTGGCTTAATGTTACTTTAGCATACAAGCAATTTAGCAAATAGTATTTAAACTGCATTTTACCGAGTATTTTGAGTAAGTCTGAAAACCATGTGTATTACTTTTAATGGTTTGGCGTGTAAAACATTTCCATTTTATCAATTACATGTTAATTTAGCATAATATTTTATTTATGTGACCTAAAACAATATAAACAGCACATTTTTTTATAACACCAGTTATGTTTTACTTATTGAAGAGTGTTTTCCTTATATTCAACATAAGTATAAATAGATCGTTAAATGGCTGATTAAAAATTCAAAAACTTTATTCATAAGCGTAAAACATGTATACAGTGTATCATAAAATTTTTATCTAAATCAATCCTTCAAATTTTATAGTGCCAATTGTACAAACAAACAGAAATATGTATTATGGTAAGAAAAAAGCACTCAATGAAGATTTTTACTAAATATATCAAGCAACACACATAGATATACGGAATTGGTTGATTTATATGGATTCAATGTATGTATTGTACATTCCTGCTAGCGAATTTGAACTTTGGTGAACCCGATTCGTAAATGTGTCCAACAAAATTGAACATAGTTTGTTGGTTGACAACATTGTATTTAAAAAACAATTTTCATTCGCATTCGACAATTTTCCAGACGACATTTTTTTTTACATACATTTCTAAATATATTCGCACCGAAAATTTATTCACATTTTAACAAGAAGGAAAATCGGTGAAAACTTTCTCTTTTCATGCATTCATTGAATTTTTATTTAGCACAAGCATCTCATGGGGTGTTGCATTGTTACGTGATAATACATAAACAAAAGAATCATTTTTTTTGTTTACATAATGTTAAGCCGGAAAAATAATTTATGCGGCAATGTAGTGAAAAAGTACAGAATTTAATTTATTGGAAATTTTATGCCTGTGGAAAACATATTAAAATAAAAAAAGTCGACATTACACGCCTAAATGTCGATAACTTATGAAAACATTTCGAAATTTAATGAGAATTTTGTTAAATAAAATATCTATACCCAAACTAGATATTTTTAAGATTCGTAGTATGCACTTCATGTAAAAAAATATCAAATGGCCGATTTCTGAGGTCGGCCATACAAACAAAAACCAATATTTGTATCAAATATCGTACGAAACTCCATTAAAATCAAAAGTCCAAAATCAGATTCGAACAATCGAGAAAATTATTTGACTTTGGCGCTTTTGATTGTTGTTGAAGAAATTTTTTCAATAGCGTCGCTTGTCCTATAAGCCAAAAATCGCCTAGATGCATACTATTCTCGATTACTCATTTATTTAGTTAATTTGGCGAATTTTTTTTCGCTTTAATTGCTCTTATTAAGCACACAGGGCCTTCCTTTAGGAAGTGATATTATCAAAAACAATTTTTATAACGGGGGCAATTTCCTCGGAGTGTTAATAAACTTTCAAGTGGTAATAAAAGCAAATATTGCTAATCACACAATATTGATTCTCTTGATCCATTTACGACCGTACCAATAATATACCCAGTATCATAAAATATAGGACAATAGAAAATTTATTGTTATGTACGTTGTACATAACGTACTTAAGAAGAGAATTGGTTCATAAATTTACTTTCATAGATAAATTATTATAGTTAATGGATTTTTGGTCTTAAATCTCTTTGGTATAACTTTATGTGCCAGCGCCTTGGAATATTCAATAAAATATTTTCATAAATTAGTTTACCAAACACATAAAAGACTAAAGACAAACAAACAAACTGTATAATGGTAGAAATTTTATCACAAAATAATAAAAATAGTTCATCATCATAGTGTTAGAACACTTTCTAGATTGTACGTAATATAATAGAGTCTCAAAATTAATTGCAATTTAAAATAAAAATAAAAATTGTTTGTGTTTAATAACACAAAATATAAGAAAAATCAACAAACAAAAAAACCATCTTTCAATTACAATTCAACTAACCGCTAATCTCTCTCTAGAGAACATAAAAGCTTACGATAAATAAATGAAAAGTTCATTCACTGCACTGTACCATGTATACGGATAATAATTACGGGCAATGTACGTTAATATATGTAAATTACATAAAAATGATTATAGAAAATTACACAATCGGCTCAATACCATAAAAGTCATATTGAGATGAAAGATTTTGTCCGTAACTACCTGCCTGCGTGTTCTAATCTCATTAAATTAAATAGAAAAATTCTAATGACTAGTAATATGCAAATAATGAGTCTATGAATTAAAAACATTTTAATTATGGTAAATGTTTAATTACATTTGAAAAAGATTCGTAAAAAAACAGGGCCTACCTTAAATATTTTTGGTAGAATATATTTTGGTGTCGTTTAAAATTGTTGGTTGGAGTTATTCAAAATAATTCGTTTATCGTCTTAACGAGACAATTCTTCACAATGTTAAAAAATTGCAAAATAAGAGAGGAAAGGAAAATTTCCACAAAATGTGTAGAAATATTCGAGCAATCTAAATACCCGTTGGCATCACAATTACAGGTCTCAACACCTATTGATAGAGGTATCAATCATCGAAATCGGAGCATAATTGCAGATTTTCGATTTTTAAAGCTCTGAATTTGTGCGCAGAAAATTCAATTTTATTGAAGAAAACCAACTGAACTATAGCCCACAAATTCAGATCCAGAAAAATCGAAAATCTGCAAGTGGGCTCCGATTTTGATGGTTGGTATCTCTAACAATAGGCGTTGAAACCTGTAATCGTCACGCCAACGGTCATTTGAATCTCCCGAATATTTCTACACATTTCGCAGAAAATTCAATTTTTCTTGAAAATCAACTGAACTATAGCCCACAAATTCAGAGCCAGAAAAATCGAAAATCTGCAATTGTGCTCCGATTTCGATGGTTGATATCTCTATCAATAGGCGTTGAAACCTGTAATCGTCATGCCAACGGTCATTTGAATCACTCGCACATTTCTACAAATTTCGCTGAAAATTCAATTTTATTGAAAACCAACTGAACTATAGCCCACAAATTCAGAGCCAGAAAAATCGAAAATCTGCAATTGTGCTCCGATTTCGATGGTTGGTATCTCTATCAATAGGCGTTGAAACCTGTAATCGTCATGCCAACGGTCATTTGAATCGCTCGAATATTTCTACACATATCGCAGAAAATTCAATTTTTCTTGAAAATCAACTGAACTATAGCCCACAAATTCAGAGCCAGAAAAATCGAAAATTTGCAATTGTGCTCCGATTTCGATGGTTGATAGATATCTCTATCAATAGGCGTTGAAACCTGTAATCGTCATACCAACGGTCATTTGAATCACTCGCACAATTCTACACATTTCGCTGAAAATTCGATTTTATTGAAAATCAACTGATCTATAGCCCACAAATTCAGAGCCAGAAAAATCGAAAATCTGCAATTGTGCTCCGATTTCGATGGTTGATATCTCTATCAATAGGCGTTGAAACCTGTAATCGTCATACCAACGGTCATTTGAATCACTCGCACAATTCTACACATTTCGCTGAAAATTCGATTTTATTGAAAATCAACTGATCTATAGCCCACAAATTCAGAGCCAGAAAAATCGAAAATCTGCAATTGTGCTCCGATTTCGATGGTTGGTATCTCTTTCAAAAGGCGTTGAAACCTGTAATCGTCATACCAACGGTCATTTGAATCACTCGCACAATTCTACACATTTCGCTGAAAATTCGATTTTATTGAAAATCAACTGATCTATAGCCCATAAATTCAGAGCCAGAAAAATCGAAAATCTGCAATTGTGCTCCGATTTCGATGGTTGATATCTCTATCAATAGGCGTTGAAACCTGTAATCGTCATACCAACGGTCATTTGAATCACTCGCACAATTCTACACATTTCGCTGAAAATTCGATTTTATTGAAAATCAACTGATCTATAGCCCACAAATTCAGAGCCAGAAAAATCGAAAATCTGCAATTGTGCTCCGATTTCGATGGTTGGTATCTCTTTCAAAAGGCGTTGAAACCTGTAATCGTCATACCAACGGTCATTTGAATCACTCGCACAATTCTACACATTTCGCTGAAAATTCGATTTTATTGAAAATCAACTGATCTATAGCCCATAAATTCAGAGCCAGAAAAATCGAAAATCTGCAATTGTGCTCCGATTTCGATGGTTGATATCTCTATCAATAGGCGTTGAAACCTGTAATCGTCGTGACAACGGTCATTTGAATCGCTCGCACATTTCTACACATTTCGCAGAAAATTCAATTTTATTGAAAATCAATTGAACTATAGCCCACAAATTCAGAGCCAGAAAAATCGAAAATCTGCAATTGTGCTCCGATTTCGATGGTTGGTATCTCTTTCAAAAGGCGTTGAAACCTGTAATCGTCATACCAACGGTCATTTGAATCACTCGCACAATTCTACACATTTCGCTGAAAATTCGATTTTATTGAAAATCAACTGATCTATAGCCCATAAATTCAGAGCCAGAAAAATCGAAAATCTGCAATTGTGCTCCGATTTCGATGGTTGATATCTCTATCAATAGGCGTTGAAACCTGTAATCGTCATACCAACGGTCATTTGAATCACTCGCACAATTCTACACATTTCGCTGAAAATTCGATTTTATTGAAAATCAACTGATCTATAGCCCACAAATTCAGAGCCAGAAAAATCGAAAATCTGCAATTGTGCTCCGATTTCGATGGTTGATATCTCTATCAATAGGCGTTGAAACCTGTAATCGTCATGCCAACGGTCATTTGAATCGCTCGCACATTTCTACACATTTCGCTGAAAATTCGATTTTATTGAAAATCAACTGATCTATAGCCCACAAATTCAGAGCCAGAAAAATCAAAAATCTGCAATTGTGCTCCGATTTCGATGGTTGATATCTCTATCAATAGGCGTTGAAACCTGTAATCGTCATACCAACGGTCATTTGAATCACTCGCACAATTCTACACATTTCGCTGAAAATTCGATTTTATTGAAAATCAACTGATCTATAGCCCACAAATTCAGAGCCAGAAAAATCGAAAATCTGCAATTGTGCTCCGATTTCGATGGTTGGTATCTCTTTCAAAAGGCGTTGAAACCTGTAATCGTCATACCAACGGTCATTTGAATCACTCGCACAATTCTACACATTTCGCTGAAAATTCGATTTTATTGAAAATCAACTGATCTATAGCCCATAAATTCAGAGCCAGAAAAATCGAAAATCTGCAATTGTGCTCCGATTTCGATGGTTGATATCTCTATCAATAGGCGTTGAAACCTGTAATCGTCATGCCAACGGTAATTTGAATCGCTCGCACATTTCTACACATTTCGCAGAAAATTCAATTTTATTGAAAATCAACTGAACTATAGCCCACAAATTCAGAGCCAGAAAAATCGAAAATCTGCAATTGTGCTCCGATTTCGATGGTTGGTATCTCTTTCAAAAGGCGTTGAAACCTGTAATCGTCATACCAACGGTCATTTGAATCACTCGCACAATTCTACACATTTCGCTGAAAATTCGATTTTATTGAAAATCAACTGAACTATAGCCCACAAATTCAGAGCCAGAAAAATCGAAAATCTGCAATTGTGCTCCGATTTCGATGGTTGATATCTCTATCAATAGGCGTTGAAACCTGTAATCGTCATACCAACGGTCATTTGAATCACTCGCACAATTCTACACATTTCGCTGAAAATTCGATTTTATTGAAAATCAACTGATCTATAGCCCACAAATTCAGAGCCAGAAAAATCGAAAATCTGCAATTGTGCTCCGATTTCGATGGTTGATATCTCTATCAATAGGCGTTGAAACCTGTAATCGTCATGCCAACGGTCATTTGAATCGCTCGCACATTTCTACACATTTCGCTGAAAATTCGATTTTATTGAAAATCAACTGATCTATAGCCCATAAATTCAGAGCCAGAAAAATCGAAAATCTGCAATTGTGCTCCGATTTCGATGGTTGATATCTCTATCAATAGGCGTTGAAACCTGTAATCGTCATACCAACGGTCATTTGAATCACTCGCACAATTCTACACATTTCGCTGAAAATTCGATTTTATTGAAAATCAACTGATCTATAGCCCACAAATTCAGAGCCAGAAAAATCGAAAATCTGCAATTGTGCTCCGATTTCGATGGTTGGTATCTCTTTCAAAAGGCGTTGAAACCTGTAATCGTCATACCAACGGTCATTTGAATCACTCGCACAATTCTACACATTTCGCTGAAAATTCGATTTTATTGAAAATCAACTGATCTATAGCCCATAAATTCAGAGCCAGAAAAATCGAAAATCTGCAATTGTGCTCCGATTTCGATGGTTGATATCTCTATCAATAGGCGTTGAAACCTGTAATCGTCATACCAACGGTCATTTGAATCACTCGCACAATTCTACACATTTCGCTGAAAATTCGATTTTATTGAAAATCAACTGATCTATAGCCCACAAATTCAGAGCCAGAAAAATCGAAAATCTGCAATTGTGCTCCGATTTCGATGGTTGGTATCTCTTTCAAAAGGCGTTGAAACCTGTAATCGTCATACCAACGGTCATTTGAATCACTCGCACAATTCTACACATTTCGCTGAAAATTCGATTTTATTGAAAATCAACTGATCTATAGCCCATAAATTCAGAGCCAGAAAAATCGAAAATCTGCAATTGTGCTCCGATTTCGATGGTTGATATCTCTATCAATAGGCGTTGAAACCTGTAATCGTCGTGACAACGGTCATTTGAATCGCTCGCACATTTCTACACATTTCGCAGAAAATTCAATTTTATTGAAAATCAATTGAACTATAGCCCACAAATTCAGAGCCAGAAAAATCGAAAATCTGCAATTGTGCTCCGATTTCGATGGTTGGTATCTCTTTCAAAAGGCGTTGAAACCTGTAATCGTCATACCAACGGTCATTTGAATCACTCGCACAATTCTACACATTTCGCTGAAAATTCGATTTTATTGAAAATCAACTGATCTATAGCCCATAAATTCAGAGCCAGAAAAATCGAAAATCTGCAATTGTGCTCCGATTTCGATGGTTGATATCTCTATCAATAGGCGTTGAAACCTGTAATCGTCATGACAACGGTCATTTGAATCGCTCGCACATTTCTACACATTTCGCAGAAAATTCAATTTTATTGAAAATCAATTGAACTATAGCTCACAAGTTCAGAGCCAGAAAAATCGAAAATCTGCAATTGTGCTCCGATTTCGATGGTTGATATCTCTATCAATAGGCATTGAAACCTGTAATCGTCATGCCAACGGTCATTTGAATCGCTCGCACATTTCTACACATTTCGCTGAAAATTCGATTTTATTGAAAATCACAAATCGGTTGATATCTCTATCAATAGGCGTTGAAACCTGTAATCGTCATGCCAACGGTCATTTGAATCGCTCGCACATTTCTACACATTTCGCAGAAAATTCAATTTTATTGAAAATCAATTGAACTATAGCCCACAAATTCAGAGCCAGAAAAATCGAAAATCTGCAATTGTGCTCCGATTTCGATGGTTGGTATCTCTATCAAAAGGCGTTGAAACCTGTAATCGTCATACCAACGGTCATTTGAATCACTCGCACAATTCTACACATTTCGCTGAAAATTCGATTTTATTGAAAATCAACTGATCTATAGCCCATAAATTCAGAGCCAGAAAAATCGAAAATCTGCAATTGTGCTCCGATTTCGATGGTTGATATCTCTATCAATAGGCGTTGAAACCTGTAATCGTCATGACAACGGTCATTTGAATCGCTCGCACATTTCTACACATTTCGCAGAAAATTCGATTTTATTGAAAATCAACTGAACTATAGCCCACAAATTCAGAGCCAGAAAAATCGAAAATCTGCAATTGTGCTCCGATTTCGATGGTTGGTATCTCTATCAATAGGCGTTGAAACCTGTAATCGTCATGCCAACGGTCATTTGAATCGCTCGCACATTTCTACACATTTCGCAGAAAATTCGATTTTATTGAAAATCAACTGAACTATAGCCCACAAATTCAGAGCCAGAAAAATCGAAAATCTGCAATTGTGCTCCGATTTCGATGGTTGGTATCTCTATCAATAGGCGTTGAAACCTGTAATCGTCATGCCAACGGTCATTTGAATCGCTCGCACATTTCTACACATTTCGCTGAAAATTCGATTTTATTGAAAATCAACTGATCTATAGCCCACAAATTCAGAGCCAGAAAAATCGAAAATCTGCAATTGTGCTCCGATTTCGATGGTTGATATCTCTATCAATAGGCGTTGAAACCTGTAATCGTCATGCCAACGGTCATTTGAATCGCTCGAATATTTCTACACATATCGCAGAAAATTCAATTTTTCTTGAAAATCAACTGAACTATGGCCCACAAATTCAGAGCCAGAAAAATCGAAAATCTGCAATTGTGCTCCGATTTCGATGGTTGATATCTCTATCAATAGGCGTTGAAACCTGTAATCGTCATACCAACGGTCATTTGAATCACTCGCACAATTCTACACATTTCGCTGAAAATTCGATTTTATTGAAAATCAACTGATCTATAGCCCACAAATTCAGAGCCAGAAAAATCGAAAATCTGCAATTGTGCTCCGATTTCGATGGTTGATATCTCTATCAATAGGCGTTGAAACCTGTAATCGTCATGCCAACGGTAATTTGAATCGCTCGCACATTTCTACACATTTCGCAGAAAATTCAATTTTATTGAAAATCAACTGAACTATAGCCCACAAATTCAGAGCCAGAAAAATCGAAAATCTGCAATTGTGCTCCGATTTCGATGGTTGGTATCTCTTTCAAAAGGCGTTGAAACCTGTAATCGTCATACCAACGGTCATTTGAATCACTCGCACAATTCTACACATTTCGCTGAAAATTCGATTTTATTGAAAATCAACTGAACTATAGCCCACAAATTCAGAGCCAGAAAAATCGAAAATCTGCAATTGTGCTCCGATTTCGATGGTTGATATCTCTATCAATAGGCGTTGAAACCTGTAATCGTCATACCAACGGTCATTTGAATCACTCGCACAATTCTACACATTTCGCTGAAAATTCGATTTTATTGAAAATCAACTGATCTATAGCCCACAAATTCAGAGCCAGAAAAATCGAAAATCTGCAATTGTGCTCCGATTTCGATGGTTGATATCTCTATCAATAGGCGTTGAAACCTGTAATCGTCATGCCAACGGTCATTTGAATCGCTCGCACATTTCTACACATTTCGCAGAAAATTCAATTTTATTGAAAATCAACTGATCTATAGCCCATAAATTCAGAGCCAGAAAAATCGAAAATCTGCAATTGTGCTCCGATTTCGATGGTTGATATCTCTATCAATAGGCGTTGAAACCTGTAATCGTCATACCAACGGTCATTTGAATCACTCGCACAATTCTACACATTTCGCTGAAAATTCGATTTTATTGAAAATCAACTGATCTATAGCCCACAAATTCAGAGCCAGAAAAATCGAAAATCTGCAATTGTGCTCCGATTTCGATGGTTGATATCTCTATCAATAGGCGTTGAAACCTGTAATCGTCATGCCAACGGTCATTTGAATCGCTCGCACATTTCTACACATTTCGCAGAAAATTCAATTTTATTGAAAATCAACTGAACTATAGCCCACAAATTCAGAGCCAGAAAAATCGAAAATCTGCAATTGTGCTCCGATTTCGATGGTTGGTATCTCTTTCAAAAGGCGTTGAAACCTGTAATCGTCATACCAACGGTCATTTGAATCACTCGCACAATTCTACACATTTCGCTGAAAATTCGATTTTATTGAAAATCAACTGATCTATAGCCCATAAATTCAGAGCCAGAAAAATCGAAAATCTGCAATTGTGCTCCGATTTTGATGGTTGATATCTCTATCAATAGGCGTTGAAACCTGTAATCGTCGTGACAACGGTCATTTGAATCGCTCGCACATTTCTACACATTTCGCAGAAAATTCAATTTTATTGAAAATCAACTGAACTATAGCCCACAAATTCAGAGCCAGAAAAATCGAAAATCTGCAATTGTGCTCCGATTTCGATGGTTGGTATCTCTTTCAAAAGGCGTTGAAACCTGTAATCGTCATACCAACGGTCATTTGAATCACTCGCACAATTCTACACATTTCGCTGAAAATTCGATTTTATTGAAAATCAACTGATCTATAGCCCATAAATTCAGAGCCAGAAAAATCGAAAATCTGCAATTGTGCTCCGATTTCGATGGTTGATATCTCTATCAATAGGCGTTGAAACCTGTAATCGTCGTGACAACGGTCATTTGAATCGCTCGCACATTTCTACACATTTCGCAGAAAATTCAATTTTATTGAAAATCAATTGAACTATAGCCCACAAATTCAGAGCCAGAAAAATCGAAAATCTGCAATTGTGCTCCGATTTCGATGGTTGGTATCTCTTTCAAAAGGCGTTGAAACCTGTAATCGTCATACCAACGGTCATTTGAATCACTCGCACAATTCTACACATTTCGCTGAAAATTCGATTTTATTGAAAATCAACTGATCTATAGCCCATAAATTCAGAGCCAGAAAAATCGAAAATCTGCAATTGTGCTCCGATTTCGATGGTTGATATCTCTATCAATAGGCGTTGAAACCTGTAATCGTCATGACAACGGTCATTTGAATCGCTCGCACATTTCTACACATTTCGCAGAAAATTCAATTTTATTGAAAATCAATTGAACTATAGCTCACAAATTCAGAGCCAGAAAAATCGAAAATCTGCAATTGTGCTCCGATTTCGATGGTTGATATCTCTATCAATAGGCATTGAAACCTGTAATCGTCATGCCAACGGTCATTTGAATCGCTCGCACATTTCTACACATTTCGCAGAAAATTCGATTTTATTGAAAATCAACTGAACTATAGCCCACAAATTCAGAGCCAGAAAAATCGAAAATCTGCAATTGTGCTCCGATTTCGATGGTTGGTATCTCTTTCAAAAGGCGTTGAAACCTGTAATCGTCATACCAACGGTCATTTGAATCACTCGCACAATTCTACACATTTCGCTGAAAATTCGATTTTATTGAAAATCAACTGATCTATAGCCCATAAATTCAGAGCCAGAAAAATCGAAAATCTGCAATTGTGCTCCGATTTCGATGGTTGATATCTCTATCAATAGGCGTTGAAACCTGTAATCGTCATGACAACGGTCATTTGAATCGCTCGCACATTTCTACACATTTCGCAGAAAATTCAATTTTATTGAAAATCAATTGAACTATAGCCCATAAATTCAGAGCCAGAAAAATCGAAAATCTGCAATTGTGCTCCGATTTCGATGGTTGATATCTCTATCAATAGGCGTTGAAACCTGTAATCGTCATGCCAACGGTCATTTGAATCGCTCGAATATTTCTACACATATCGCAGAAAATTCAATTTTTCTTGAAAATCAACTGAACTATAGCCCACAAATTCAGAGCCAGAAAAATCGAAAATCTGCAATTGTGCTCCGATTTCGATGGTTGGTATCTCTATCAATAGGCGTTGAAACCTGTAATCGTCATGCCAACGGTCATTTGAATCGCTCGTACATTTCTACACATATCGCTGAAAATTCAATTTTATTGAAAACCAACTGAACTATAGCCCACAAATTCAGAGCCAGAAAAATCGAAAATCTGCAATTGTGCTCCGATTTCGATGGTTGATATCTCTATCAATAGGCGTTGAAACCTGTAATCGTCATGCCAACTGTCATTTGAATCGCTCGCACATTTCTACACATTTCGCTGAAAATTCAATTTTATTGAAAACCAACTGAACTAGCCCACAAATTCAGAGCCAGAAAAATCGAAAATCTGCAATTGTGCTCCGATTTCGATGGTTGATATCTCTATCAATAGGCGTTGAAACCTGTAATCGTCATGCCAACGGTCATTTGAATCGCTCGCACATTTCTACACATTTTGCTGAAAATTCAATTTTATTGAAAACCAACTGAACTATAGCCCACAAATTCAGAGCCAGAAAAATCGAAAATCTGCAATTGTGCTCCGATTTCGATGGTTGGTATCTCTATCAATAGGCGTTGAAACCTGTAATCGTCATGCCAACGGTCATTTGAATCGCTCGAATATTTCTACACATTTCGCAGAAAATTCAATTTTTCTTGAAAATCAACTGAACTATAGCCCACAAATTCAGAGCCAGAAAAATCGAAAATCTGCAATTGTGCTCCGATTTCGATGGTTGGTATCTCTATCAATAGGCGTTGAAACCTGTAATCGTCATGCCAACTGTCATTTGAATCGCTCGCACATTTCTACACATTTCGCTGAAAATTCAATTTTATTGAAAACCAACTGAACTATAGCCCACAAATTCAGAGCCAGAAAAATCGAAAATCTGCAATTGTGCTCCGATTTCGATGGTTGATATCTCTATCAATAGGCGTTGAAACCTGTAATCGTCATGCCAACGGTCATTTGAATCGCTCGTACATTTCTACACATATCGCTGAAAATTCAATTTTATTGAAAACCAACTGAACTATAGCCCACAAATTCAGAGCCAGAAAAATCGAAAATCTGCAATTGTGCTCCGATTTCGATGGTTGATATCTCTATCAATAGGCGTTGAAACCTGTAATCGTCATGCCAACGGTCATTTGAATCGCTCGCACATTTCTACACATTTTGCTGAAAATTCAATTTTATTGAAAACCAACTGAACTATAGCCCACAAATTCAGAGCCAGAAAAATCGAAAATCTGCAATTGTGCTCCGATTTCGATGGTTGGTATCTCTATCAATAGGCGTTGAAACCTGTAATCGTCATGCCAACGGTCATTTGAATCGCTCGTACATTTCTACACATATCGCTGAAAATTCAATTTTATTGAAAACCAACTGAACTATAGCCCACAAATTCAGAGCCAGAAAAATCGAAAATCTGCAATTGTGCTCCGATTTCGATGGTTGATATCTCTATCAATAGGCGTTGAAACCTGTAATCGTCATACCAACGGTCATTTGAATCACTCGCACAATTCTACACATTTCGCTGAAAATTCGATTTTATTGAAAATCAACTGATCTATAGCCCACAAATTCAGAGCCAGAAAAATCGAAAATCTGCAATTGTGCTCCGATTTCGATGGTTGATATCTCTATCAATAGGCGTTGAAACCTGTAATCGTCATGCCAACGGTCATTTGAATCGCTCGCACATTTCTACACATTTCGCAGAAAATTCAATTTTATTGAAAATCAACTGAACTATAGCCCACAAATTCAGAGCCAGAAAAATCGAAAATCTGCAATTGTGCTCCGATTTCGATGGTTGGTATCTCTTTCAAAAGGCGTTGAAACCTGTAATCGTCATACCAACGGTCATTTGAATCACTCGCACAATTCTACACATTTCGCTGAAAATTCGATTTTATTGAAAATCAACTGATCTATAGCCCATAAATTCAGAGCCAGAAAAATCGAAAATCTGCAATTGTGCTCCGATTTCGATGGTTGGTATCTCTTTCAAAAGGCGTTGAAACCTGTAATCGTCATACCAACGGTCATTTGAATCACTCGCACAATTCTACACATTTCGCTGATAATTCGATTTTATTGAAAATCAACTGATCTATAGCCCATAAATTCAGAGCCAGAAAAATCGAAAATCTGCAATTGTGCTCCGATTTCGATGGTTGATATCTCTATCAATAGGCGTTGAAACCTGTAATCGTCGTGACAACGGTCATTTGAATCGCTCGCACATTTCTACACATTTCGCAGAAAATTCAATTTTATTGAAAATCAATTGAACTATAGCCCACAAATTCAGAGCCAGAAAAATCGAAAATCTGCAATTGTGCTCCGATTTCGATGGTTGGTATCTCTTTCAAAAGGCGTTGAAACCTGTAATCGTCATACCAACGGTCATTTGAATCACTCGCACAATTCTACACATTTCGCAGAAAATTCAATTTTATTGAAAACCAACTGAACTATAGCCCACAAATTCAGAGCCAGAAAAATCGAAAATCTGCAATTGTGCTCCGATTTCGATGGTTGGTATCTCTATCAATAGGCGTTGAAACCTGTAATCGTCATGCCAACGGTCATTTGAATCGCTCGAATATTTCTACACATATCGCAGAAAATTCAATTTTATTGAAAACCAACTGAACTATAGCCCACAAATTCAGAGCCAGAAAAATCGAAAATCTGCAATTGTGCTCCGATTTCGATGGTTGATATCTCTATCAATAGGCGTTGAAACCTGTAATCGTCATGCCAACGGTCATTTGAATCGCTCGTACATTTCTACACATATCGCTGAAAATTCAATTTTATTGAAAACCAACTGATCTATAGCCCACAAATTCAGAGCCAGAAAAATCGAAAATCTGCAATTGTGCTCCGATTTCGATGGTTGATATCTCTATCAATAGGCGTTGAAACCTGTAATCGTCATGCCAACGGTCATTTGAATCGCTCGCACATTTCTACACATTTCGCAGAAAATTCAATTTTATTGAAAATCAACTGAACTATAGCCCACAAATTCAGAGCCAGAAAAATCGAAAATCTGCAATTGTGCTCCGATTTCGATGGTTGGTATCTCTTTCAAAAGGCGTTGAAACCTGTAATCGTCATACCAACGGTCATTTGAATCACTCGCACAATTCTACACATTTCGCTGAAAATTCGATTTTATTGAAAATCAACTGATCTATAGCCCATAAATTCAGAGCCAGAAAAATCGAAAATCTGCAATTGTGCTCCGATTTCGATGGTTGATATCTCTATCAATAGGCGTTGAAACCTGTAATCGTCATGACAACGGTCATTTGAATCGCTCGCACATTTCTACACATTTCGCAGAAAATTCAATTTTATTGAAAATCAATTGAACTATAGCCCATAAATTCAGAGCCAGAAAAATCGAAAATCTGCAATTGTGCTCCGATTTCGATGGTTGATATCTCTATCAATAGGCGTTGAAACCTGTAATCGTCATGCCAACGGTCATTTGAATCGCTCGCACATTTCTACACATTTCGCAGAAAATTCAATTTTATTGAAAACCAACTGAACTATAGCCCACAAATTCAGAGCCAGAAAAATCGAAAATCTGCAATTGTGCTCCGATTTCGATGGTTGGTATCTCTATCAATAGGCGTTGAAACCTGTAATCGTCATGCCAACGGTCATTTGAATCGCTCGAATATTTCTACACATATCGCAGAAAATTCAATTTTTCTTGAAAATCAACTGAACTATAGCCCACAAATTCAGAGCCAGAAAAATCGAAAATCTGCAATTGTGCTCCGATTTCGATGGTTGGTATCTCTATCAATAGGCGTTGAAACCTGTAATCGTCATGCCAACGGTCATTTGAATCGCTCGTACATTTCTACACATATCGCTGAAAATTCAATTTTATTGAAAACCAACTGAACTATAGCCCACAAATTCAGAGCCAGAAAAATCGAAAATCTGCAATTGTGCTCCGATTTCGATGGTTGATATCTCTATCAATAGGCGTTGAAACCTGTAATCGTCATGCCAACGGTCATTTGAATCGCTCGCACATTTCTACACATTTTGCTGAAAATTCAATTTTATTGAAAACCAACTGAACTAGCCCACAAATTCAGAGCCAGAAAAATCGAAAATCTGCAATTGTGCTCCGATTTCGATGGTTGGTATCTCTATCAATAGGCGTTGAAACCTGTAATCGTCATGCCAACGGTCATTTGAATCGCTCGAATATTTCTACACATATCGCAGAAAATTCAATTTTTCTTGAAAATCAACTGAACTATAGCCCACAAATTCAGAGCCAGAAAAATCGAAAATCTGCAATTGTGCTCCGATTTCGATGGTTGGTATCTCTATCAATAGGCGTTGAAACCTGTAATCGTCATGCCAACTGTCATTTGAATCGCTCGCACATTTCTACACATTTCGCTGAAAATTCAATTTTATTGAAAACCAACTGAACTATAGCCCACAAATTCAGAGCCAGAAAAATCGAAAATCTGCAATTGTGCTCCGATTTCGATGGTTGATATCTCTATCAATAGGCGTTGAAACCTGTAATCGTCATGCCAACGGTCATTTGAATCGCTCGTACATTTCTACACATATCGCTGAAAATTCAATTTTATTGAAAACCAACTGAACTATAGCCCACAAATTCAGAGCCAGAAAAATCGAAAATCTGCAATTGTGCTCCGATTTCGATGGTTGATATCTCTATCAATAGGCGTTGAAACCTGTAATCGTCATGCCAACGGTCATTTGAATCGCTCGCACATTTCTACACATTTTGCTGAAAATTCAATTTTATTGAAAACCAACTGAACTATAGCCCACAAATTCAGAGCCAGAAAAATCGAAAATCTGCAATTGTGCTCCGATTTCGATGGTTGGTATCTCTATCAATAGGCGTTGAAACCTGTAATCGTCATGCCAACGGTCATTTGAATCGCTCGTACATTTCTACACATATCGCTGAAAATTCGATTTTATTGAAAACCAACTGAACTATAGCCCACAAATTCAGAGCCAGAAAAATCGAAAATCTGCAATTGTGCTCCGATTTCGATGGTTGGTATCTCTATCAATAGGCGTTGAAACCTGTAATCGTCATGCCAACTGTCATTTGAATCGCTCGCACATTTCTACACATTTCGCTGAAAATTCAATTTTATTGAAAACCAACTGAACTATAGCCCACAAATTCAGAGCCAGAAAAATCGAAAATCTGCAATTGTGCTCCGATTTCGATGGTTGATATCTCTATCAATAGGCGTTGAAACCTGTAATCGTCATGCCAACGGTCATTTGAATCGCTCGCACATTTCTACACATTTTGCTGAAAATTCAATTTTATTGAAAACCAACTGAACTATAGCCCACAAATTCAGAGCCAGAAAAATCGAAAATCTGCAATTGTGCTCCGATTTCGATGGTTGATATCTCTATCAATAGGCGTTGAAACCTGTAATCGTCATGCCAACGGTCATTTGAATCGCTCGCACATTTCTACACATTTCGCAGAAAATTCAATTTTATTGAAAATCAACTGAACTATAGCCCACAAATTCAGAGCCAGATAAATCGAAAATCTGCAATTGTGCTCCGATTTCGATGGTTGATATCTCTATCAATAGGCGTTGAAACCTGTAATCGTCATGCCAACTGTCATTTGAATCGCTCGCACATTTCTACACATTTTGCTGAAAATTCAATTTTATTGAAAACCAACTGAACTATAGCCCACAAATTCAGAGCCAGAAAAATCGAAAATCTGCAATTGTGCTCCGATTTCGATGGTTGATATCTCTATCAATAGGCGTTGAAACCTGTAATCGTCATGCCAACGGTCATTTGAATCGCTCGCACATTTCTACACATTTCGCAGAAAATTCAATTTTATTGAAAATCAACTGAACTATAGCCCACAAATTCAGAGCCAGAAAAATCGAAAATCTGCAATTGTGCTCCGATTTCGATGGTTGGTATCTCTATCAATAGGCGTTGAAACCTGTAATCGTCATGCCAACTGTCATTTGAATCGCTCGCACATTTCTACACATTTCGCTGAAAATTCAATTTTATTGAAAACCAACTGAACTATAGCCCACAAATTCAGAGCCAGAAAAATCGAAAATCTGCAATTGTGCTCCGATTTCGATGGTTGATATCTCTATCAATAGGCGTTGAAACCTGTAATCGTCATGCCAACGGTCATTTGAATCGCTCGTACATTTCTACACATATCGCTGAAAATTCAATTTTATTGAAAACCAACTGAACTATAGCCCACAAATTCAGAGCCAGAAAAATCGAAAATCTGCAATTGTGCTCCGATTTCGATGGTTGATATCTCTATCAATAGGCGTTGAAACCTGTAATCGTCATGCCAACGGTCATTTGAATCGCTCGCACATTTCTACACATTTTGCTGAAAATTCAATTTTATTGAAAACCAACTGAACTATAGCCCACAAATTCAGAGCCAGAAAAATCGAAAATCTGCAATTGTGCTCCGATTTCGATGGTTGGTATCTCTATCAATAGGCGTTGAAACCTGTAATCGTCATGCCAACGGTCATTTGAATCGCTCGAATATTTCTACACATATCGCAGAAAATTCAATTTTTCTTGAAAATCAACTGAACTATAGCCCACAAATTCAGAGCCAGAAAAATCGAAAATCTGCAATTGTGCTCCGATTTCGATGGTTGGTATCTCTATCAATAGGCGTTGAAACCTGTAATCGTCATGCCAACTGTCATTTGAATCGCTCGCACATTTCTACACATTTCGCTGAAAATTCAATTTTATTGAAAACCAACTGAACTATAGCCCACAAATTCAGAGCCAGAAAAATCGAAAATCTGCAATTGTGCTCCGATTTCGATGGTTGATATCTCTATCAATAGGCGTTGAAACCTGTAATCGTCATGCCAACGGTCATTTGAATCGCTCGCACATTTCTACACATTTTGCTGAAAATTCAATTTTATTGAAAACCAACTGAACTATAGCCCACAAATTCAGAGCCAGAAAAATCGAAAATCTGCAATTGTGCTCCGATTTCGATGGTTGATATCTCTATCAATAGGCGTTGAAACCTGTAATCGTCATGCCAACGGTCATTTGAATCGCTCGCACATTTCTACACATTTCGCAGAAAATTCAATTTTATTGAAAATCAACTGAACTATAGCCCACAAATTCAGAGCCAGATAAATCGAAAATCTGCAATTGTGCTCCGATTTCGATGGTTGATATCTCTATCAATAGGCGTTGAAACCTGTAATCGTCATGCCAACGGTCATTTGAATCGCTCGCACATTCCTACACATTTTGCTGAAAATTCAATTTTATTGAAAACCAACTGAACTATAGCCCACAAATTCAGAGCCAGAAAAATCGAAAATCTGCAATTGTGCTCCGATTTCGATGGTTGGTATCTCTATCAATAGGCGTTGAAACCTGTAATCGTCATGCCAACGGTCATTTGAATCGCTCGAATATTTCTACACATATCGCAGAAAATTCAATTTTTCTTGAAAATCAACTGAACTATAGCCCACAAATTCAGAGCCAGATAAATCGAAAATCTGCAATTGTGCTCCGATTTCGATGGTTGATATCTCTATCAATAGGCGTTGAAACCTGTAATCGTCATGCCAACGGTCATTTGAATCGCTCGCACATTCCTACACATTTTGCTGAAAATTCAATTTTATTGAAAACCAACTGAACTATAGCCCACAAATTCAGAGCCAGAAAAATCGAAAATCTGCAATTGTGCTCCGATTTCGATGGTTGGTATCTCTATCAATAGGCGTTGAAACCTGTAATCGTCATGCCAACGGTCATTTGAATCGCTCGCACATTTCTACACATTTTGCTGAAAATTCAATTTTATTGAAAACCAACTGAACTATAGCCCACAAATTCAGAGCCAGAAAAATCGAAAATCTGCAATTGTGCTCCGATTTCGATGGTTGATATCTCTATCAATAGGCGTTGAAACCTGTAATCGTCATGCCAACGGTCATTTGAATCGCTCGCACATTTCTACACATTTCGCAGAAAATTCAATTTTATTGAAAATCAACTGAACTATAGCCCACAAATTCAGAGCCAGAAAAATCGAAAATCTGCAATTGTGCTCCGATTTCGATGGTTGGTATCTCTATCAATAGGCGTTGAGACCTGTAATCGTCATGCCAACGGTCATTTGAATCGCTCGCACATTTCTACACATTTCGCAGAAAATTCAATTTTATTGAAAATCAACTGAACTATAGCCCACAAATTCAGAGCCAGATAAATCGAAAATCTGCAATTGTGCTCCGATTTCGATGGTTGATATCTCTATCAATAGGCGTTGAAACCTGTAATCGTCATGTCAACGGTCATTTGAATCGCTCGCACATTTCTACACATTTCGCTGAAAATTCGATTTTATTGAAAACCAACTGAACTATAGCCCACAAATTCAGAGCCAGAAAAATCGAAAATCTGCAATTGTGCTCCGATTTCGATGGTTGATATCTCTATCAATAGGCGTTGAAACCTGTAATCGTCATGCCAACGGTCATTTGAATCGCTCGCACATTTCTACACATTTCGCTGAAAATTCGATTTTATTGAAAACCAACTGAACTATAGCCCACAAATTCAGAGCCAGAAAAATCGAAAATCTGCAATTGTGCTCCGATTTCGATGGTTGGTATCTCTATCAATAGGCGTTGAAACCTGTAATCGTCATGCCAACGGTCATTTGAATCGCTCGAATATTTCTACACATATCGCAGAAAATTCAATTTTTCTTGAAAATCAACTGAACTATAGCCCACAAATTCAGAGCCAGATAAATCGAAAATCTGCAATTGTGCTCCGATTTCGATGGTTGATATCTCTATCAATAGGCGTTGAAACCTGTAATCGTCATGCCAACGGTCATTTGAATCGCTCGCACATTCCTACACATTTTGCTGAAAATTCAATTTTATTGAAAACCAACTGAACTATAGCCCACAAATTCAGAGCCAGAAAAATCGAAAATCTGCAATTGTGCTCCGATTTCGATGGTTGGTATCTCTATCAATAGGCGTTGAAACCTGTAATCGTCATGCCAACGGTCATTTGAATCGCTCGCACATTTCTACACATTTTGCTGAAAATTCAATTTTATTGAAAACCAACTGAACTATAGCCCACAAATTCAGAGCCAGAAAAATCGAAAATCTGCAATTGTGCTCCGATTTCGATGGTTGATATCTCTATCAATAGGCGTTGAAACCTGTAATCGTCATGCCAACGGTCATTTGAATCGCTCGCACATTTCTACACATTTCGCAGAAAATTCAATTTTATTGAAAATCAACTGAACTATAGCCCACAAATTCAGAGCCAGAAAAATCGAAAATCTGCAATTGTGCTCCGATTTCGATGGTTGGTATCTCTATCAATAGGCGTTGAGACCTGTAATCGTCATGCCAACGGTCATTTGAATCGCTCGAATATTTCTACACATATCGCAGAAAATTCAATTTTTCTTGAAAATCAACTGAACTATAGCCCACAAATTCAGAGCCAGATAAATCGAAAATCTGCAATTGTGCTCCGATTTCGATGGTTGATATCTCTATCAATAGGCGTTGAAACCTGTAATCGTCATGCCAACGGTCATTTGAATCGCTCGCACATTCCTACACATTTTGCTGAAAATTCAATTTTATTGAAAACCAACTGAACTATAGCCCACAAATTCAGAGCCAGAAAAATCGAAAATCTGCAATTGTGCTCCGATTTCGATGGTTGGTATCTCTATCAATAGGCGTTGAAACCTGTAATCGTCATGCCAACGGTCATTTGAATCGCTCGAATATTTCTACACATATCGCAGAAAATTCAATTTTTCTTGAAAATCAACTGAACTATAGCCCACAAATTCAGAGCCAGATAAATCGAAAATCTGCAATTGTGCTCCGATTTCGATGGTTGATATCTCTATCAATAGGCGTTGAAACCTGTAATCGTCATGCCAACGGTCATTTGAATCGCTCGCACATTCCTACACATTTTGCTGAAAATTCAATTTTATTGAAAACCAACTGAACTATAGCCCACAAATTCAGAGCCAGAAAAATCGAAAATCTGCAATTGTGCTCCGATTTCGATGGTTGGTATCTCTATCAATAGGCGTTGAAACCTGTAATCGTCATGCCAACGGTCATTTGAATCGCTCGCACATTTCTACACATTTTGCTGAAAATTCAATTTTATTGAAAACCAACTGAACTATAGCCCACAAATTCAGAGCCAGAAAAATCGAAAATCTGCAATTGTGCTCCGATTTCGATGGTTGATATCTCTATCAATAGGCGTTGAAACCTGTAATCGTCATGCCAACGGTCATTTGAATCGCTCGCACATTTCTACACATTTCGCAGAAAATTCAATTTTATTGAAAATCAACTGAACTATAGCCCACAAATTCAGAGCCAGAAAAATCGAAAATCTGCAATTGTGCTCCGATTTCGATGGTTGGTATCTCTATCAATAGGCGTTGAGACCTGTAATCGTCATGCCAACGGTCATTTGAATCGCTCGCACATTTCTACACATTTCGCAGAAAATTCAATTTTATTGAAAATCAACTGAACTATAGCCCACAAATTCAGAGCCAGATAAATCGAAAATCTGCAATTGTGCTCCGATTTCGATGGTTGATATCTCTATCAATAGGCGTTGAAACCTGTAATCGTCATGTCAACGGTCATTTGAATCGCTCGCACATTTCTACACATTTCGCTGAAAATTCGATTTTATTGAAAACCAACTGAACTATAGCCCACAAATTCAGAGCCAGAAAAATCGAAAATCTGCAATTGTGCTCCGATTTCGATGGTTGATATCTCTATCAATAGGCGTTGAAACCTGTAATCGTCATGCCAACGGTCATTTGAATCGCTCGCACATTTCTACACATTTCGCTGAAAATTCGATTTTATTGAAAACCAACTGAACTATAGCCCACAAATTCAGAGCCAGAAAAATCGAAAATCTGCAATTGTGCTCCGATTTCGATGGTTGGTATCTCTATCAATAGGCGTTGAAACCTGTAATCGTCATGCCAACGGTCATTTGAATCGCTCGAATATTTCTACACATTTCGCAGAAAATTCAATTTTTCTTGAAAATCAACTGAACTATGGCCCACAAATTCAGAGCCAGAAAAATCGAAAATCTGCAATTGTGCTCCGATTTCGATGGTTGATATCTCTATCAATAGGCGTTGAAACCTGTAATCGTCATGCCAACGGTCATTTGAATCGCTCGCACATTTCTACACATTTCGCAGAAAATTCAATTTTATTGAAAACCAACTGAACTATAGCCCACAAATTCAGAGCCAGAAAAATCGAAAATCTGCAATTGTGCTCCGATTTCGATGGTTGATATCTCTATCAATAGGCGTTGAAACCTGTAATCGGCATGCCAACGGTCATTTGAATCGCTCGCACATTTCTACACATTTCGCTGAAAATTCGATTTTATTGAAAACCAACTGAACTATAGCCCACAAATTCAGAGCCAGAAAAATCGAAAATCTGCAATTGTGCTCCGATTTCGATGGTTGGTATCTCTATCAATAGGCGTTGAAACCTGTAATCGTCATGCCAACGGTCATTTGAATCGCTCGCACATTTCTACACATTTCGCTGAAAATTCAATTTTATTGAAAATCAACTGAACTATAGCCCACAAATTCAGAGCCAGAAAAATCGAAAATCTGCAATTGTGCTCCGATTTCGATGGTTGATATCTCTATCAATAGGAGTTGAAACCTGTAATCGTCATGCCAACGGTCATTTGAATCGCTCGCACATTTCTACACATTTCGCAGAAAATTCAATTTTATTGAAAACCAACTGAACTATAGCCCACAAATTCAGAGCCAGAAAAATCGAAAATCTGCAATTGTGCTCCGATTTCGATGGTTGATATCTCTATCAATAGGCGTTGAAACCTGTAATCGTCATGCCAACGGTTATTTGAATCGCTCGCACATTTCTACACATTTCGCTGAAAATTCAATTTTATTGAAAATCAACTGATCTATAGCCCACAAATTCAGAGCCAGAAAAATCGAAAATCTGCAATTGTGCTCCGATTTCGATGGTTGATATCTCTATCAATAGGCGTTGAAACCTGTAATCGTCATACCAACGGTCATTTGAATCACTCGCACAATTCTACACATTTCGCTGAAAATTCGATTTTATTGAAAATCAACTGATCTATAGCCCATAAATTCAGAGCCAGAAAAATCGAAAATCTGCAATTGTGCTCCGATTTCGATGGTTGATATCTCTATCAATAGGCGTTGAAACCTGTAATCGTCAAACCAACGGTCATTTGAATCACTCGCACAATTCTACACATTTCGCTGAAAATTCAATTTTATTGAAAACCAACTGAACTATAGCCCACAAATTCAGAGCCAGAAAAATCGAAAATCTGCAATTGTGCTCCGATTTCGATGGTTGGTATCTCTATCAATAGGCGTTGAAACCTGTAATCGTCATCCCAACGGTCATTTGAATCGCTCGAATATTTCTACACATATCGCAGAAAATTCAATTTTTCTTGAAAATCAACTGAACTATAGCCCACAAATTCAGAGCCAGAAAAATCGAAAATCTGCAATTGTGCTCCGATTTCGATGGTTGATATCTCTATCAATAGGCGTTGAAACCTATAATCGTCATGCCAACGGTCATTTGAATCGCTCGCACATTTCTACACATTTCGCTGAAAATTCAATTTTATTGAAAACCAACTGAACTATAGCCCACAAATTCAGAGCCAGAAAATTCGAAAATCTGCAATTGTGCTCCGATTTCGATGGTTGATATCTCTATCAATAGGCGTTGAAACCTGTAATCGTCATGCCAACGGTTATTTGAATCGCTCGCACATTTCTACACATTTCGCAGAAAATTCAATTTTATTGAAAACCAACTGAACTATAGCCCACAAATTCAGAGCCAGAAAAATCGAAAATCTGCAATTGTGCTCCGATTTCGATGGTTGATATCTCTATCAATAGGCGTTGAACCTGTAATCGTCATGCCAACGGTCATTTGAATCGCTCGCACATTTCTACACATTTCGCAGAAAATTCGATTTTATTGAAAATCAACTGATCTATAGCCCACAAATTCAGAGCCAGAAAAATCGAAAATCTGCAATTGTGCTCCGATTTCGATGGTTGATATCTCTATCAATAGGCGTTGAAACCTGTAATCGTCATACCAACGGTCATTTGAATCGCTCGCACATTTCTACACATTTCGCTGAAAATTCAATTTTATTGAAAACCAACTGAACTATAGCCCACAAATTCAGAGCCAGAAAAATCGAAAATCTGCAATTGTGCTCCGATTTCGATGGTTGGTATCTCTATCAATAGGCGTTGAAACCTGTAATCGTCATGCCAACGGTCATTTGAATCGCTCGAATATTTCTACACATATCGCAGAAAATTCAATTTTTCTTGAAAATCAACTGAACTATAGCCCACAAATTCAGAGCCAGAAAAATCGAAAATCTGCAATTGTGCTCCGATTTCGATGGTTGGTATCTCTATCAATAGGCGTTGAAACCTGTAATCGTCATGCCAACGGTCATTTGAATCGCTCGCACATTTATACACATTTCGCTGAAAATTCAATTTTATTGAAAACCAACTGAACTATAGCCCACAAATTCAGAGCCAGAAAAATCGAAAATCTGCAATTGTGCTCCGATTTCGATGGTTGGTATCTCTATCAATAGGCGTTGAAACCTGTAATCGTCATGCCAACGGTCATTTGAATCGCTCGAATATTTCTACACATATCGCAGAAAATTCAATTTTTCTTGAAAATCAACTGAACTATAGCCCACAAATTCAGAGCCAGAAAAATCGAAAATCTGCAATTGTGCTCCGATTTCGATGGTTGGTATCTCTATCAATAGGCGTTGAAACCTGTAATCGTCATGCCAACGGTCATTTGAATCGCTCGCACATTTCTACACATTTCGCTGAAAATTCAATTTTATTGAAAATCAACTGATCTATAGCCCACAAATTCAGAGCCAGAAAAATCGAAAATCTGCAATTGTGCTCCGATTTCGATGGTTGGTATCTCTTTCAATAGGCGTTGAAACCTGTAATCGTGATGCAAACGGTCATTTGAATCGCTCGCACATTTCTAAACATTTCGCAGAAAATTCAATTTTATTGAAAATCAACTGAACTATAGCCCACAAATTCAGAGCCAGAAAAATCGAAAATCTGCAATTGTGCTCCGATTTCGATGGTTGATACCTCTATTAATAGGCGTTGAAACCTGTAATCGTCATGCCAACGGTCATTTGAATCTCTCAAATATTTCTACACATTTCGCAGAAAATTCAATTTTATTGAAAATCAACTGAACTATAGCCCACAAATTCAGAGCCAGAAAAATCGAAAATCTGCAATTGTGCTCCGATTTCGTTGGTTGATACCTCTATTAATAGGCGTTGAAACCTGTAATCGGCATGCCAACGGTCATTTGAATCGCTCGCAAATTTCTACACATTCGCAGAAAATTCAATTTCATTGAAAATCAACTGAACTATAGCCCACAAATTCAGAGCCAGAAAAATCGAAAATCTGCAATTGTGCTCCGATTTCGATGGTTGACACCTCTTTCAATATGCGTTGAAACCTGTAATCGTCATGCCAGCGGTCATTTGAATCGCTCGAATATTTCTACACATTTCGCAGAAAATTCAATTTTATTGAAAATCAACTGAACTATAGCCCACAAATTCAGAGCCAGAAAAATCGAAAATCTGCAATTGTGCTCCGATTTCGTTGGTTGATACCTCTATTAATAGGCGTTGAAACCTGTAATCGGCATGCCAACGGTCATTTGAATCGCTCGCAAATTTCAACACATTCGCAGAAAATTCAATTTCATTGAAAATCAACTGAACTATAGCCCACAAATTCAGAGCCAGAAAAATCGAAAATCTGCAATTGTGCTCCGATTTCGATGGTTGACACCTCTTTCAATATGCGTTGAAACCTGTAATCGTCATGCCAGCGGTCATTTGAATCGCTCGAATATTTCTACACATTTCGCAGAAAATTCAATTTCATTGAAAATCAACTGAACTATAGCCCACAAATTCAGAGCCAGAAAAATCGAAAATCTGCAATTGTGCTCCGATTTCGTTGGTTGATACCTCTATTAATAGGCGTTGAAACCTGTAATCGTCATGCCAACGGTTATTTGAATCGCTCGAATATTTCTACACATTTCGCAGAAAATTCAATTTTATTGAAAATCAACTGAACTATAGCCCACAAATTCAGAGCCAGAAAAATCGAAAATCTGCAATTGTGCTCCGATTTCGTTGGTTGATACCTCTATTAATAGGCGTTGAAACCTGTAATCGGCATGCCAACGGTCATTTGAATCGCTCGCAAATTTCTACACATTCGCAGAAAATTCAATTTCATTGAAAATCAACTGAACTATAGCCCACAAATTCAGAGCCAGAAAAATCGAAAATCTGCAATTGTGCTCCGATTTCGATGGTTGACACCTCTTTCAATATGCGTTGAAACCTGTAATCGTCATGCCAGCGGTCATTTGAATCGCTCGAATATTTCTACACATTTCGCAGAAAATTCAATTTCATTGAAAATCAACTGAACTATAGCCCACAAATTCAGAGCCAGAAAAATCGAAAATCTGCAATTGTGCTCCGATTTCGATGGTTGACACCTCTTTCAATATGCGTTGAAACCTGTAATCGTCATGCCAGCGGTCATTTGAATCGCTCGAATATTTCTACACATTTCGCAGAAAATTCAATTTCATTGAAAATCAACTGAACTATAGCCCACAAATTCAGAGCCAGAAAAATCGAAAATCTGCAATTGTGCTCCGATTTCGATGGTTGACACCTCTTTCAATATGCGTTGAAACCTGTAATCGGCATGCCAACGGTCATTTGAATCGCTCGCAAATTTCAACACATTCGCAGAAAATTCAATTTCATTGAAAATCAACTGAACTATAGCCCACAAATTCAGAGCCAGAAAAATCGAAAATCTGCAATTGTGCTCCGATTTCGATGGTTGATACCTCTACTAATAGGCGTTGAAACCTGTAATCGGCATGCCAACGGTCATTTGAATCGCTCGCACATTTCTACACATTCGCAGAAAATTCAATTTCATTGAAAATCAACTGAACTATACCCCACAAATTCAGAGCCAGAAAAATCGAAAATCTGCAATTGTGCTCCGATTTCGATGGTTGAGATACCTCTATCAATAGGCGTTGAAACCTGTAATCGTCATGCCAACGGTTATCTGAATCGCTCGAATATTTCTACACATTTCGCAGAAAATTCAATTTTATTGAAAATCAACTGAACTATAGCCCACAAATTCAGAGCCAGAAAAATCGAAAATCTGCAATTGTGCTCCGATTTCGTTGGTTGATACCTCTATTAATAGGCGTTGAAACCTGTAATCGGCATGCCAACGGTCATTTGAATCGCTCGCACATTTCTACACATTCGCAGAAAATTCAATTTCATTGAAAATCAACTGAACTATAGCCCACAAATTCAGAGCCAGAAAAATCGAAAATCTGCAATTGTGCTCCGATTTCGATGGTTGGTACCTCTACTAATAGGCGTTGAAACCTGTAATCGGCATGCCAACGGTCATTTGAATCGCTCGCACATTTCTACACATTCGCAGAAAATTCAATTTCATTGAAAATCAACTGAACAATACCCCACAAATTCAGAGCCAGAAAAATCGAAAATCTGCAATTGTGCTCCGATTTCGATGGTTGATATCTCTATCAATAGGCGTTGAAACCTGTAATCGTCATGCCAACGGTCATTTGAATCGCTCGAATATTTCTACACATTTCGCAGAAAATTCAATTTTATTGAAAATCAACTGAACTATAGCCCACAAATTCAGAGCCAGAAAAATCGAAAATCTGCAATTGTGCTCCGATTTCGATGGTTGGTATCTCTATCAATAGGCGTTGAAACCTGTAATCGGCATGCCAACGGTCATTTGAATCGCTCGAATATTTCTACACATTTCGCAGAAAATTCAATTTTATTGAAAATCAACTGAACTATAGCCCACAAATTCAGAGCCAGATAAATCGAAAATCTGCAATTGTGCTCCGATTTCGTTGGTTGATACCTCTATTGATAGGCGTTGAAACCTGTAATCGGCATGCCAACGGTCATTTGAATCGCTCGCACATTTCTACACATTCGCAGAAAATTCAATTTCATTGAAAATCAACTGAACTATAGCCCACAAATTCAGAGCCAGAAAAATCGAAAATCTGCAATTGTGCTCCGATTTCGATGGTTGATACCTCTATCAATAGGCGTTGAAACCTGTAATCGTCATGCCAACGGTCATTTGAATCGCTCACACATTTATACACATTTCGCAGAAAATTCAATTTTATTGAAAATCAACTGAACTATAGCCCACAAATTCAGAGCCAGAAAAATCGAAAATCTGCAATTGTGCTCCGATTTCGTTGGTTGATACCTCTATTAATAGGCGTTGAAACCTGTAATCGGCATTCCAACGGTCATTTGAATCGCTCGCACATTTCTACACATTCGCAGAAAATTCAATTTAATTGAAAATCAACTGAACTATAGCCCACAAATTCAGAGCCAGAAAAATCGAAAATCTGCAATTGTGCTCCGATTTCGATGGTTGATATCTCTATCAATAGACGTTGAAACCTGTAATCGTCATGCAAACGGTCATTTGAATCGGTCGAATATTTCTACACATTTCGCAGAAAATTCAATTTTATTGAAAATCAACTGAACTATAGCCCACAAATTCAGAGCCAGAAAAATCGAAAATCTGCAATTGTGCTCCGATTTCGATGGTTGATATCTCTATCAATAGGCGTTGAAACCTGTAATCGTCATGCCAACGGTCATTTGAATCGCTCACACATTTATACACATTTCGCAGAAAATTCAATTTTATTGAAAATCAACTGAACTATAGCCCACAAATTCAGAGCCAGATAAATCGAAAATCTGCAATTGTGCTCCGATTTCGTTGGTTGATACCTCTATTGATAGGCGTTGAAACCTGTAATCGGCATGCCAACGGTCATTTGAATCGCTCGCACATTTCTACACATTCGCAGAAAATTCAATTTCATTGAAAATCAACTGAACTATAGCCCACAAATTCAGAGCCAGAAAAATCGAAAATCTGCAATTGTGCTCCGATTTCGATGGTTGATACCTCTATCAATAGGCGTTGAAACCTGTAATCGTCATGCCAACGGTCATTTGAATCGCTCACACATTTATACACATTTCGCAGAAAATTAAATTTTATTGAAAATCAACTGAACTATAGCCCACAAATTCAGAGCCAGATAAATCGAAAATCTGCAATTGTGCTCCGATTTCGATGGTTGACACCTCTTTCAATATGCGTTGAAACCTGTAATCGTCATGCCAGCGGTCATTTGAATCGCTCGAATATTTCTACACATTTCGCAGAAAATTCAATTTTATTGAAAATCAACTGAACTATAGCCCACAAATTCAGAGCCAGATAAATTGAAAATCTGCAATTGTGCTCCGATTTCGTTGGTTGATACCTCTATTGATAGGAGTTGAAACCTGTAATCGGCATGCCAACGGTCATTTGAATCGCTCGCACATTTCAACACATTCGCAGAAAATTCAATTTCATTGAAAATCAACTGAACTATAGCCCACAAATTCAGAGCCAGAAAAATCGAAAATCTGCAATTGTGCTCCGATTTCGATGGTTGATACCTCTATCAATAGGCGTTGAAACCTGTAATCGTCATGCCAACGGTCATTTGAATCGCTCGCACATTTCTACACATTCGCAGAAAATTCAATTTCATTGAAAATCAACCTAACTATAGCCCACAAATTCAGAGCCAGAAAAATCGAAAATCTGCAATTGTGCTCCGATTTCGATGGTTGACACCTCTTTCAATATGCGTTGAAACCTGTAATCGTCATGCCAGCGGTCATTTGAATCGCTCGAATATTTCTACACATTTCGCAGAAAATTCAATTTTATTGAAAATCAACTGAACTATAGCCCACAAATTCAGAGCCAGAAAAATCGAAAATCTGCAATTGTGCTCCGATTTCGTTGGTTGATACCTCTATTGATAGGCGTTGAAACCTGTAATCGGCATGCCAACGGTCATTTGAATCGCTCACACATTTCTACACATTTCGCTGAAAATTCAATTTTATTGAAAATCAACTGAACTATAGCCCACAAATTGAGAGCCAGAAAAATCGAAAATCTGCAATTGTGCTTCGATTTCGATGGTTGGTATCTCTATCAATAGGCGTTGAAACCTGTAATCGTCATGCCAACGGTTATTTGAATCGCCCGAATATTTCTACACATTTCGCAGAAAATTCAATTTTATTGAAAATCAACTGAACTATAGCCCACAAATTCAGAGCCAGAAAAATCGAAAATCTGCAATTGTGCTCCGATTTCGATGGTTGATACCTCTATCAATAGGCGTTGAAACCTGTAATCGTCATGCCAACGGTCATTTGAATCGCTCACACATTTATACACATTTCGCTGAAAATTCAATTTTATTGAAAATCAACTGAACTATAGCCCACAAATTCAGAGCCAGAAAAATCGAAAATCTGCAATTGTGCTCCGATTTCGATGGTTGGTATCTCTATCAATAGGCGTTGAAACCTGTAATCGTCATGCCAACGGTTATTTGAATCGCTCGAATATTTCTACACATTTCGCAGAAAATTCAATTTTATTGAAAATCAACTGAACTATAGCCCACAAATTCAGAGCCAGAAAAATCGAAAATCTGCAATTGTGCTCCGATTTCGATGGTTGACACCTCTTTCAATAGGCGTTGAAACCTGTAATCGTCATGCCAACGGTACTTTTAATCTGTCGAATATTTCTACACATTTCGTGGTGAATTCAATTTTATTGAAAATCAACTGAACTATAGCCCACAAATTCAGAGCCAGAAAAATCGAAAATCTGCAATTGTGCTCCGATTTCGATGGTTGGTATCTCTATCAATAGGCGTTGAAACCTGTAATCGTCATGCCAACGGTTATTTGAATCGCTCGAATATTTCTACACATTTCGCAGAAAATTCAATTTTATTGAAAATCAACTGAACTATAGCCCACAAATTCAGAGCCAGAAAAATCGAAAATCTGCAATTGTGCTCCGATTTCGATGGTTGACACCTCTTTCAATAGGCGTTGAAACCTGTAATCGTCATGCCAACGGTACTTTTAATCTGTCGAATATTTCTACACATTTCGTGGTGAATTCAATTTTATTGAAAATCAACTGAACTATAGCCCACAAATTCAGAGCCAGAAAAATCGAAAATCTGCAATTGTGCTCCGATTTCGATGGTTGACACCTCTTTCAATAGGCGTTGAAACCTGTAATCGTCATGCCAACGGTACTGTTAATCTGTCGAATATTTCTACACATTTCGTGGTGAATTCAATTTTATTGAAAATCAACTGAACTATAGCCCACAAATTCAGAGCCAGAAAAATCGAAAATCTACAATTGTGCTCCGATTTCGATGGTTGACACCTCTTTCAATATGCGTTGAAACCTGTAATCGTCATGCCAGCGGTCATTTGAATCGCTCGAATATTTCTACACATTTCGCAGAAAATTCAATTTTATTGAAAATCAACTGAACTATAGCCCACAAATTCAGAGCCAGATAAATCGAAAATCTGCAATTGTGCTCCGATTTCGTTGGTTGATACCTCTATTGATAGGCGTTGAAACTTGTAATCGGCATGCCAACGGTCATTTGAATCGCTCGCACATTTCTACACATTCGCAGAAAATTCAATTTCATTGAAAATTAACTGAACTATAGCCCACAAAATCAGAGCCAGAAAAATCGAAAATCTGCAATTGTGCTCCGATTTCGATGGTTGATACCTCTTTCAATAGGTGTTGAAACCTGTAATCGACATGCAAACGGTCATTTGAATCGCTCGAATATTTCTACACATTTCGCAGAAAATTCAATTTTATTGAAAATCAACTGAACTATAGCCCACAAATTCAGAGCCAGAAAAATCGCAAATCTCCAATTGTGCTCCGATTACGATGGTTGATACCTCTTTCAATAGGCGTTGAAACCTGTAATCGTCATGCCAACGGTCATTTGAATCGCTCGAATATTTCTACACATTTCACAGAAAATTCAATTTTATTGAAAATCAACTGAACTATAGCCCACAAATTCAGAGCCAGATAAATCGAAAATCTGCAATTGTGCTCCGATTTCGTTGGTTGATACCTCTATTGATAGGCGTTGAAACCTGTAATCGGCATGCCAACGGTCATTTGAATCGCTCGCACATTTCTACACATTCGCAGAAAATTCAATTTCATTGAAAATTAACTGAACTATAGCCCACAAAATCAGAGCCAGAAAAATTGAAAATCTGCAATTGTGCTCCGATTTCGATGGTTGATACCTCTTTCAATAGGCGTTAAAACCTGTAATCGTCATGCAAACGGTCATTTGAATCGCTCGAATATTTCTACACATTTCGCAGAAAATTCAATTTTATTGAAAATCAACTGAACTATAGCCCACAAATTCAGAGCCAGATAAATCGAAAATCTGCAATTGTGCTCCGATTTCGATGGTTGATACCTCTTTCAATAGGCGTTAAAACCTGTAATCGTCATGCAAACGGTCATTTGAATCGCTCGAATATTTCTACACATTTCGCAGAAAATTCAATTTCATTGAAAATCAACTGAACTATAGCCCACAAAATCAGAGCCAGAAAAATCGAAAATCTGCAATTGTGCTCCGATTTCGATGGTTGGTATCTCTATCAATAGGCGTTGAAACCTGTAATCGGCATGCCAACGGTCATTTGAATCGATCGAATATTTCTACACATTTCGCAGAAAATTCTATTTTATTGAAAATCAACTGAACTATAGCCCACAAATTGAGAGCCAGAAAAATCGAAAATCTGCAATTGTGCTCCGATTTCGATGGTTGGTATCTCTATCAATAGGCGTTAAAACCTGTAATCGTCATGCAAACGGTCATTTGAATCGCTCGAATATTTCTACACATTTCGCAGAAAATTCAATTTCATTGAAAATCAACTGAACTATAGCCCACAAATTCAGAGCCAGAAAAATCGAAAATCTGCAATTGTGCTCCGATTTCGATGGTTAGTACCTCTATTGATAGGCGTTGAAACCTGTAATCGTCATGCCAATGGTCATTTGAATCTCTCGAATATTTCTACACATTTCGCAGAAAATTCAATTTTATTGAAAATCAACTGAACTATAGCCCACAAATTCAGAGCCAGAAAAATCGCAAATCTCCAATTGTGCTCCGATTTCGATGGTTGGTATCTCTATCAATAGGCGTTGAAACCTGTAATCGTCATGCCAACGGTCATTTGAATCTCTCGAATATTTCTACACATTTCGCAGAAAATTCAATTTTATTGAAAATCAACTGAACTATAGCCCACAAATTCAGAGCCAGAAAAATCGAAAATCTGCAATTGTGCTCCGATTATTTATTTATAAATTTTTATGTTTATTTTATAACGGCATTTTATTGCGGTATAACGAAAACAATGAACGTATTCTAATCTTTGAGAATAACAACGCTATAGGATCTTTCAATGCTTTGCACATACTAATGTCGAGCTTATTTTCAAAAAGTCAAATTATTCAAGCCCAATGAAGTGACTTTTCAAAATATATGGCGAGTTTTTTTATTACATCGGAGAGACCAGAGGGATCAGACAGATAAATTATCTGAAATATCCGCTTAACTATTTAAATTGGCTAACCAATGTTTTGTAACACATTATGGCCAAGAAAATTGTTTTCCTATGCATAATTGATACATAAAAAGAAAATTAAACAATTAATGAACAAGAAACCGTTAAAATTATTTATTTCATACTATACCGAAAATCAATGTTTACGTGATTGATTTCAGTCCGGGAAATGAATCATTAGGTCAGAGAACAAAAGTGTCCGGAAAACGAGCTATTACAGTAGAGTAGACTGTAAAATCAACAAAAAAAAAAAAATTAACTAAGGTAACTTGATAATTTGAAAATCATTTGGATTGATTTTCTTTAAATTTCAAATACATGTTTTTACTTTAAAAATTAATTTTAAATGAAAAAATCGAATTAATGTCCCATGTAGTATGAAATAAAACGTTGTACGTTACACGTACGTTAAATGATCGTTACAGTACGAATTCGACGTTTCTGGACTCGGCTCCTTCGTCGCCTCGTACTGCAATAACTCATTTACCGCCCTTGTGACGTAAATAACTATTACAATAGACTTTAAAAAATTAATTTTACATTGTTGTTATCTCAGTTTATAGTGTTCACCATTTTGAAAGTCAAAATAAGTAATTCTCTGTACTATCTGAAATAAATTTCAGATCGAAAACCAGCAATCTGTGATTTTTCGGATTTAATAAAAAAACGCTAAAAAAACGATCAGATCGATCCGAGAAAATAAAAAAACGCAAAAGGTTTTTTTTTAGATCTCTCTGGTCTCTCCGATGTAATAAAAAAACACGCCAATAGTTGCAAAACTAAAACGTTTCATTTGTAATGATAACGTCAAAAAGTATTTCGAATATAATACAAGTTCAACACTAACTTAACCACACTTTACTTAAAAAGTTGTATATTTTGATTCAAAATTATTAATTTCGTCTGCATTAAATTTTAAATTCAATATTTATTTGTAATCAGAATCACAATACAATCAATTTTCTCGCTATGAACGTGTCAATATAATAAATATTTTTTCTGTAATAAATGCTACATAATGTTCTGTGTAATAATGTGATTCATAACAAACATTTTTTTCGGAAACGTCAAAATCATAACACGCTGTGATAATTTGGCTGCATACAAAATATGTAATGTCATAATTATTGTAGCAGAAATTTTTTTCATAGAAGTCGGACACGTCCCATATATGTATAAAAATAAAAATGCTCCACCAAAAAAAAAAATCTCTATTCATGCACATGTTGGCTGATGGAATGAGTGGTCGCGTGTTAACTGTTATTTTTTTTTTTACTTTTTGTATGTAACATACAGAATTTTTTTTTATGTATACGAAACAAAAGCAACGCGACTACAATGTTTTACTTTTTTATTGCATTTGCATCCGTCATCGAAAATAAACAGATAAATAAATTATTGGATGATTAAGCGAGATTAGCGAGCAGGTGTCTTTGGAGGAGCCTTCCAGTATTAGTAAAAAGACATATAGTCATGGGTTTCGCGTATATGGGGCTGCAGGCGATGCAACAAAGATTAAAACACATAGAATTAATTTTAATTCTCCAATAACAAATTTTATTTAAAGGTTTAGATTTTTAAAAGTACGTTTTAGCTGGATTAAGTAACTTGAATAATTCAAATCGTTATTATAACCTAAACTCTTTATATTATACTAAAGTCATTTCCTGATAACAGTGGAATGACGAGTTTTTTATTATTTTGCAATTGTGCATTTATTATTAATTTACATACCTCTTCGCGATATTAGTAAAGTAGTTCCTTTTCTTCACTGTTCCTTTTTAATGTAGGAAAGTATCTCGGTGAGGTGGCCGGTGTGGATGGAGTACGTGCACTCAACAAAACTAGATGGGTCTTCCTTTGTGATCATCGGGATGTGTGCGGATTTTTTTATTTTCACAAACCATAGGCACGGTGTGCAGCTGAGGCAATATCTTAGCACACATAAATATACTATGATTGATATTACGGTTATGGTTGTTATGCTCCATGAGGTGTAATGATGTTGCTGTTTAATGGTTTCCTATTCGTATGTCATTCGCTCTATGTTTTTTATTGTCATCATGTGCGATAATTGCTTCGATCGTAGACTTCCGATTTATTGGTTACGATAATTTTATTGTATGTTACTCTCTCTCTCTTGTTCTCGTAGGTTACTCCCCGGTTTTCGGTGTAGTTTTGTATTGTAATTGATCCCGTGTTCATGCAATGATACAGTATTTTCTAATGTTATTTTTGTGCACTGTTACACGATTGATGTTGTTGGACCGTCGTTGTCGTTGGTTACTATATGTGTTTCATAATATCTTATGTGCGTCTTTTCATATATAGCGGCGTTCTGTTTTAACTTCATTTGTTTATTTTGTATTTCCTTGTTCGCAATTTTGATCGTTCGTAAATGGGGCATGCTTATAGTAACAATATTCGCCGCTGTTTTTAAATGCAGCACCCTCGGTACAGGTTAGAATGTCAAATTAGTGTTTTGTATCGAAACTGTATGGTGAATTTAATAACACAAAAGAATTTTTATATTTTAAAATGTTTATAAGTCATTTATCGACGAGTTCGAACTTCGTAGCCATAAAATTAAACGTCAAACAATATTGTAACCTTTATCACGATGGTAATGATATCTGATGTACGGAATCAAAAACAAACTCTTTTTCCATGCCCCATTGTATTCTGAGTGTATTGTTTTCATGAATTGTTAAGTTCCTAAATCATTAGATATTAGATTTCATTACTATGTGCGCTCTATGATTCCGTTGCTCGTGGTGGATTTGGTTGTTATCCATGGTGCTCAAAGTTATATTTTTCTTTGAATCTATAAACGCTTGTGATTTGAACTCTGTTGCGCTGTCTGATATTATTGTATGTGGTTTTCCTTCCTGAGAGAAGTGATTTTTCAACAATTTTATTATAGGTACCTGAAGTTTCTCCATTTTCTAATTCGTACATTGACGCAAATCTTAAAAATCCGTCTATTATAGTTAAAAACTGTGTATCAATTGGTACTCTTCTGGGTGTTAATGTTAACTTGTTGTGTCAGTTGTAAAATGTAATGGGTTTCTGTCGTATTTTGCACTATTAGAAGTTTCACATTTTCGGATATATTCGGTTATTACTTCGCGTTGATTGGCGAATTTGTATTTTTTTATTTATTTGTCCCATATTTTCTGTAATTCCTCGGTGATCTTTGTTGGGGATTACAATTATTATTTACAATTGCTTATAGGATCTTTACTTCTCTGTTGTCTGATGGTGGTTGTTCTGGTATTGTCGGATTTGATGTTAAAGTGTTTTGTTCGATTATTCGTACTACTATATGTTGACACATGGAGGTTTGCTTTTTTCACCCATTTTGCTAACAAATTTGCAACTTCGTTGTTGCATTTGATTACTACGTTACCTTTTACGCCTTTGTCGGTGTTTTTATGTATGATTGGACCGTTGCCTGTTTGAACTTACGGAATATAGCTGTGGGGATGTACCAAGCAGAGCAATATGGATATTATCCAACGATTCCAAAACAAAGTGCTAAGAAACATCGTCAATGCACCAAGGTTCGTCAGAAATAAACAAAGATCTGGGCATAAAACCTATCAAAACCGAAATTATGAAATTTACTAGAAGTCATGAACAACGGCTACTTCACCATGTTAACATAAAGGCCATCCAGCTACTGGATAAAACGGATTTAGTTAGAAGGCTCAAAAGAGTAAAGCCTTCTGAGTTGGTGTAAAATCAGTTAAAAAAAAATAACTCATCCTTCGTAATTTCACATACCATAAAAGGCAGTGACCCTTTTAATGGAAAATAGTATATGCTGGATGATCCTGCTAAATCGTCACACGTATCGACAATAACTTCATTCAACGGCAAAAATAATAGGTCCATAACATTCCCACAATTGTTCTTAACGTCCACACATTGTTTGAGACCCATAGAAAGTAATCCGGTCATGAAGTTATCATAATTCGCATTCAAGTTCAACGGAGTTGAAAAATCATCAACTCAAAGCCAATTAACATTTGGTAAATTGAAATCACACGATCCTCTGGTTACAAAATGGGTGCTATGCTGGACTTGATTATCATACACTCCAAAGTTAGAATCGCATGGAATATACATAACACAAACAATTAATGAAAACGAGTGATATCTTATTCGTACTCCGATTATGTCCAAATCGCAATCCGTCAATGATAAAGGTACATATGACAATTTATCCACGACAGCAATTAGCACACCTCCACCTATCTCATATGTGTCTTCCAGAAGATGCCTGTCTCGACTATGGACAATGAATGATGTCGGAAAATATTCTTCAGTCTTAAAATTAGATGTCAGTCATGTCTCTGATATATAGAGAACTTCATATTCTTCCTCAAGTAAAGAGAGAGCATATACTGCTCGCGTTATGATAATAAATATTTAGAGCTGTCAGCTGAGCTTTGAAGGGATGTATTAACTGGATGTGATGATGATAAGATAGTAGAATCTAACGGTGGTGCTTATCGAACCTGACCCCAATCTTGTTTTTTGATCTTCATAAAAGTTCGAATTAAAATACCTGGAGGCCACATGTCTGAATTATTTAATTTATTGTAATATATATTCCTGAGTCAAACCGATTTTAAAAGAAACGAAAGTCAGAGAGCTACCGCAGCACGATCCATTGCCAGCAATGATTTACAATCCACCTACTACGCTGATTAGAGGAAAATAACAGTAATCCTGAAGAGCCATTACGGTTCGCATTATTCATATAGGATGACCGATCATACAATTCCGATATATCGGTAGCTTTTTCCATTAATGCAGCAATTAACTTTTTGTTCTCGGCCACTTCCAACTCTAATTTTTTTATATCAACAGCCTCCATCGCTCTATCCGCAACATGATCAATTTTTTTAAACAGCTTTGTTAACTTGTTATCCGCGAACCACTGCATACAGCTGTAATAGGCAATGTTCGCGAACTTTTTAATTGAGTTGATGGCCGCACGATCTATTCGACTACAATCGCGTAATGGTATTGATTGCTACAAAAATTACAGCATACTATATCCATAAAAGCACAAATGCCTTCGAACAGCTGTTACACGTCATTATAAAAATAAAGCAGTAACTTATTTGTAACTAAAATGTTCGATGTTATGTACTTAGTAATGAGCTACGTACGACACAGATAACGATGCACAAAATGTAACTGATGAAATAAAATAAATAAAATTTCGTTGTGATAGAGAGGTATTGATATTATATAAATGTTCAATTGATGATACATATGCCACATTACATCTGCTTCATCAATTTTATGTCCACAATTTTATTACACAACAGCAATTTTATTTTACAATCACGTTTATTATTACACGACTCAAAACAGGTATTAGTTATAATTAGACCACAATTTACAAAAACTAGCAATTTACTGATTTACTGATAATATTTGAGATTTCATTTCAATTTATGCTTGCACTTTAAAGAATTAGGTATTCAGCGATTTTACAGTTCAGCATACCAAGAAAGTTCCATTCATACACAAAGCAATTATAAACCAAAAACATCACATAAACTATATTACAGAGCCTTAGATGTTAACTCACAGACGATGTAAATACGAATCGAGATTATTTGACATTATTCATGAATCATAAGAGTTTGTAAATGTGTTCGAAGAACGAAGCCCTTAGAACTAAAACAGATAAATTCAAATAATTCAATTAGATCAGCCACCTCACAACAAGTAGCACAATTGAAAATAGACTTTAATTTTTCATGATGTGTCAATATTCTTTGGATTTAACTGGATTATTAATTGGAATCGATTTAAACGCCATTTATAACGCCAAGCCAACCCATTTAAAAAAAAGAATCTATTTAGCGCATTGACAAGATGAAAATAAACGTTTGAACCTGCCCAAGTGAATATTAAATTCAAACATTTTTTAAAAAAATTCTCATCAATACATTCGGGAAATTAATCTGAATTGGGATGAATGTCCTAAACCACCTTCCTAAATCAAAAGGCAAGCATTAGAATATTTAGCAAAAGACAATGATTTATTATGTCTCAAACAGAGTATAAAAATTGATCAATTTTATTACTGCGTATACTGTCCACAATGTTACCTCGCACAGAGCACAGACATCGAGTAAAACGGATGGGTAGACGACGAGTTTGGAATTAGCTGTAATAAAATGAAAAAAACTATCCAGCAATATTGAATCCACAGCAGAATACATAAAAAATGCTATAAATATCGTCGATATAAATAACGCTAAGATTTAAATAAAATAAATGGTCTGTCACAAATCGTCGTATTAAAATTAGCTACATAATCAATTCTGTGTGCTATGGGTCTAGGATACTATATCTACACCACTTAATAGAATTTGAAAATAACAACATTTATTTTCTACTGTATGTATACAGCAAAATTAAGAAAAAATATTTTCTTTACGATAATTTTGCGAATTTAATAAGCCATTGACCTTTTGGGTCATGAACATAATGATGGTAATTTTTTTTTTTTTTTGTTTTTTTTTGGGCCTGCCATTAAAATATCTAGTATCTTCAAATTTGACTTGATGATAGAGCAATTTCTTAACAAAGGCAACAAAAAACCATAAGAAATTACGGTTGCCTAATATGTAAGTGGATATGGACTGGAAACATTTAATTTCCCGCAAATTTTATTAATCACCCAAAAACAAAAACAAAACAAGAAAATGTTGATTCTTACCTAAACTAAAGTAGTACGTTAGAATTGATATTACAAATACAATTATAATTAACAAACTTCCAATTATTATATTAGTTTTATAGCTCATTGTCCGACAATAATTACGAGTGTCCTCTGTATTTTAAATGACGGCCAAACACCGATTTGCACACATTTTTCACAAAACACTTTAAAACCACTAAAAATAGTTCAATTTTTTATTTGCTTCTAATATACAAATTATTTATCACACACGACACAACACAACACACAAGGAAGAAGTGCAAAAACCATATAATCCGCGCAACAAATAATTTATTTAACCCACATTTCGTGAACAAAATACCGCCGATATCATTAAAATTATGCAAATTTTGTTTACAAAATAACACAAATTTCACACACCAAAATATTTTTTTCGTCTATGTACATATATCGTAAATAAAAATGTAAATTAACTATTTAATCATAAAACAAATATTAGAGTTTTCCCGACGAAAAATTATAGAATCGCCAATTTTTTAGATTTGCACTCTGCAACAGTTTGCAGACGACTGATAATAACAAAAATGAAAATCATCAAAAATATTGTGTTTCCCTTTTTGTTGTTGTTGTAGTTTATGTTTTTCGTTTCGAAAACGAAAACAAAATTATTTTCATTCAAGGAATGTAGGAAAATAGGAAAAGAGGAAATATGTATAAGGGGAAAACGATGTGAATGAAAATTTGTTGTTGTTTTGGAAAATTGTCACAATTGCTTTAAACTGGTGAATGTGCGAAGAAAGAAGCGCGAAAATCATTTAATGCGCGGGAAAATTATTTTCTATACGCGGTTATTAGGGCGTTATGAAGAAAAAATTTGCGAAATTTAGGAATTTTTGTAGTGAAGCATTTTAGGAATAAATTTGATAACTAAATTTGGTTTCAGGTTTATGCCAAAATCCGTTCTTGGGTATAAAGCAAGCAAGCATGGACGTTTAGGAAGGCATGAGAGTTGGGCCAACACGATGTGGGTAGCGGGTAGGTAACTGCAGCAAGTAAATGGTCCAGACTAATATCTTCGAAAGGAAAACAATTATGGGAATGTATGCAAAATGAAAAATTAGATCACATCTTGCAACCCAACTTATTGGCTAACTGAGGGACGAAGACTTCCCGATTTACTGGAATTTTGTGTAACAAAGGGTGAAGCTAGACTTCTTATTATGGCCGAAACGTGTTACGATCTATCTTATGATAACTCACAGATCGCCAACACTTAAATCAAATTTAAATAAAGCGATCAAAAATCTGAAAATGACTTTATTAAAAGAACGTGATGAAAGGGTTCAACATTATCTCATTGAACTCATAGGACCGAAGCAACAGATTACTCTCTGTGGAAAGCCACATGTAAGCTGAAACGACCAACACTTTCATGTCGTCCGATTCGTCTCCCTGACGAAAACTGGGCAAAAAGTGATGCAGATAAAGAAAACATATTTGCTCAACATCTTAGTAAGGTATTTCATATATGTAACTCATATCGTAGGTAACTCATATTGTCCAATCAGTTTAAGAGTGCTCCTGCAAGAACTTAAACCAATTCTGCACGAGAAACAATTATCCCTGATCATCAATTCGGATTTAGGAACGCCCTAGAAGAAAAAAAGTAATGCTTTGCAGCGTTTTTAGACATTGCGCAAGCTTTCGATAAAGTGTGACATAAAGGACTTATACACAAAGTTACAAGACAGTTACCAAACATCTTTTCTAACATCATTAAAATCATAGTATGCATTGAGTGTTATTTTTTGTTTCTTTTAAAATCATAGTATCATAGTATGCATTGAGTGTTAATTTTTATTTTATTATAAAATCATAGTATGCATTGAATGTTAATTTTTTTTTAAATCATCAGAGTATTTGAATTTTTATTTAATTTTTTTTTTATTTTAAAATCATAGTATGCATTGAGTGTTAATTTTTTTTATTTTAAAATCATAGTATCATAGTATGCATTGAGTGTTCATTTTTTTTTATTTTAAAATCATAGTATGCATTATTGAGTGTTAATTTTTTTAAAATCATCAGAGTATGTGAATTTTAAATCTTTTTTTTTATTTTAAAATCATAGTATGCACTGAGTGTTAATTTTTTTTTTTTTTAAATCATAGTATGCATTGAGTGTTAATTTTTAATTTTAAAATCATAGTATGCATAAAGTGCTAATTTTTTTTATTTTAAAATCATAGTATGCATTGAGTATTAATTTTTTTCATTTTAAAATCATAGTATGCATTGAGTGTTAATTTTTTTAAAATCATCAGAGTATGTGAATTTTTATTTATTTTTTTTTTATTTTAAAATCATAGTATGCATTGAATGTTAATTTTTTTAATTTAAAATCATAGTATGCATTGAGTGTTTTTTATTTTATTTTATAATCATAGTATCATAGTATGCATTGAGTGTTAATTTTTTTTTTAAATCATATTATGCATTGAGTGTTAATTTTTATTTTATTTTAAAATCATAGTATGCACTGAGTGTTAATTTTTTTTTTTTTTTTAATCATAGTATGCATTGAGTAATTAATTTTAATCAAATAGTTAATTTTTTTTATTTTAAAATCATAGTATGCATTATTGAGTGTTAATTTTTAATTTTTTATTTTAAAATCATAGTATGCATTAAGTGTTAATTTGTTTTATTTTAAAATCATAGTATGCATTGAGTGTTAATTTTTTTTTTTTAAATCATAGTATGCATTGAGTGTTATTTTTAATTTTAAAATCATAGTATGCATTGAGTGTTAATTTTTTTTTTTTTTAATCATAGTATGCATTGAGTGTTAATTTTTCTATTGTTTTTTAAATCATCAGAGTAAGTCAATTTTGAAATTTTTATTTTATTTTAAAATCATAGTATGCATTGAGTGTTAATTTTTTTTTTTTTAATCATAGTATGCATTGAGTGTTAATTATTTTTTTATTTTAAAATCATAGTATTCATTGAGTGTTAATTTTTTTAAAATCATCAGAGTATGTGAATTTTTATTTATTTTTTTTTTATTTTAAAATTATAGTATGCATTGAGTGTTAATTTTTTATTTTTTTTTTAATCATAGTATGCATTGAGTGTTAATTTTTCTATTGTTTTTTAAATCATCAGAGTAAGTCAATTTTGAAATTTTTATTTTATTTTAAAATCATAGTATGCATTGAGTATTAATTTTTTTTTTTTTTTAAATCATCAGAATACCACAGCATTCATCACAATGCAAAAACTTTTTACTTTTGACTTGCAGGTTTGTATGAATTTCCAATATAACGAGCAAAAACTTTTATTCGTCAAGTTGGAAATTCATACGAACCTGGGTGCTGATTCTCTAAAAAATAAGATAATGGGTAAACGTGTAAACTCGTAAAAAGCAAAGCTTTCTTTTATTAGTTTGCATTTTTTCGATTTTATTTGAAATAGTAATCAAATCGAAAAATTGTGAATTCATTAAAGTAGGCTTTGCTTTTTGCAAATTTACACGTTTACCCATTATCTTATTCTTTTAGAGAATCAGGGTGCAGTAAGTAAAAAGTAAAAAGTTTTGCATTGTGAATGCTCTGTAACTGAATTTTTTATTTTTTTTAAATCATAGTATGCATGCATTGAGTGTTATGTTTTTCTATTTTAAAATCATAGTAAAATCTTGTATGAGTGTTCATTTTTTTATTTTATTTTAAAACCATAGTATGCATTGAGTGTTAATTTTATTTTAACCCTTAAATGACACACTTAAGAAAAATCACATAAATGCCACACTGGGGTCTTTTAGACCCCAGCATGAAAATTGCCTAGTATTCCTTGAATTTTTCTATATTTAGCTTTGACAATTTTTTTTCAAATATAGTTTAAAGCTTACTAAGTCCGAGTTCGCGACAATATTCTGCTGAAAAATTTTCAGCAGGATTGCATGCGATTTAAAAATATTTTATTCGGAAGGGGAAATTTGTTTACGAAATAGACTACATTGATTGGGTGCCTGCTGAAAATTTTTCAGCAGAATATTGTCGCGAACTCGCAGTTAAGGAGATCAAATTATTTCATTAATGAAATTTTAATTTGATGATCCCAAAAAAAAAGGTTTGTGAAAAAAATAAGAAAATGGCTTGTTTTACATAAAATAACCGTATTTTTTTAATTTTCAATATTTTTAGCTAAAAATTTGGCGGTGTACCCTTGAGATAGTATCTTTTTAAATAAAAATAAGTCCGATACTGAATCTTTAAAAAAGGAATTTATTTTGCAATATTAACGTTGAATTTTTTCAGCCGCTTGACGCTCTCCTACATAAAAAAGCCGTTGATTCAAAGTACCCTCTTCCATATCTCTCTGGTCTACTTCCATGTCACTCTCTGTAGCACCGCACATCGAAAAGTCTAAATCATTCTCTTTACTGTCCTCAAACACGTTATTTTCTCATCCTGAAGATGCTTCGTCGATGGGTTCTAGCACTTCTCAGACGGTTCGACTCTGCAAATTATACGCCATCTAATAATACGTCAAAATCAAAAGAAATATGATAAACTAAACAAATTTTAACAACGAGTGCGGTCTTACTCACGACCAAAAACAATAAAACAACACAAACAACGGCAAAAACAACTATAAAAAATTATTTCATATACAATACAAATATTTTCATTCAATTTTCATTAAATCCGAACCTAGAGATCTTAGTCATATCACATTTTTCTTGTATGGTCAAGGTCTATTAGTCTGTCTCTGTTTCTTGAAAATCGGATAAGGACCTTTCGAACTACTTTGTTTACAGATAGATATCAGCAGCGGAGATAAAAGGCATCTCTCTCGCTCTAGGTCTGCTAGAGTTGAGATGCCTAAAAATTATTCCGATTTTCACACAAATATACGTATATGACACTCTGGGGTCCGTTGGACCCCACCGTGATTTTGGACATTTCTGCACAGCTGCTAGCAGTCAACCGGCTTGCGCTGAGTACGTAAACAGGTAGTGTAATATCTCAACTGTAGCAAAGGGGGCACACCAGATGCATTTCCGGAGGAAAATTTAAATATGTACGATTGAAAAAGGTCTGGGGTCCACTGGACCCCATGTGTCATTTAAGGATTAAAAATTATTTGCTTTATCGAGAGTTTTTGGTGAAATACACAGCGCATCCACCAATTTACACGAAATCCTCGCAGGGGGTCCACAAGGCAGTGTGCTAGGGCCACTATTATATCTGATTTACACAACAGATCTACCAATATCCAAATACATACAAGTTTTAAAATTTGCGGATGATACAATAATCATCTCTACGCAGCAAAACCACACGATAGCATCAAGAAATCTACAAGATCATTTAAATGAAATAGCAAAATGGTTAACATTACATTCATACTCCGCAAACTTACCTGTCCGCCTGTGAGACTAAACAATATCATTCTATACCACAGTCCACAACACCAAAACGTTAAATATCTGAGCCTACATTTAGATAGAAGGATAAAAGGATTACATGGAAAAATTATATCGAAGCTAAACGTCAACAAATCAAATAGGTGTGCTAAAATGAACTGGTTAATAGGGAAACATTCCAACTTAAGCCTAGACTGTAAGGTTTCACTATATGAAATGGTGCTTAAATATGGTACGTATATGGTATTCAATTGTGAAACTTTACGAGATGATCAGAATTTCAGAAAATCAAGGAAATACGTGAACTCATCTCAAGTGCAGTCAATCTAACCTCCAACTCAACCCATAAATCAATCCCCAACTGAACCCCTTATTCACTTTCAGTTAACTCAATCTTCAACACAATCTCAAAGAAATCAATCACCAAATCAACCTCAACGCCCAACCTCAACTCAATCACCAATTCAACCCCACGTCAACTTTCAACTCAACCCTTGACGCGATCCTCAACTTAACCTCACACTACACCCCAATGCCTAACTCAACTCTCTAATAAACGCTGTCCGAAAAACTCAAATCTCAACTAAACCCAAATCCCGAACTTACGGACCGAAGCAACCCCGACTGTTATATACTATATGTACATGCGCTTAAATTTGTGTATATAAACACGACTCATGGTAACTATCAACTCACTCCAATTAAATCAGCAACTGAAATTCCCAAACTCACCCAAAACTCAACTCTCTACTCAAGCCCAAACTGAACGGTCAACTCAACCTCTAAATCAACACGTCCAAAAACTACATGCGTACATGAACTTAAGTCAGTAATAACTTAAGCTCAAACTCGTGCCCTAACTCAACCCTCAACATAACCGCTAACTCAACCCTCAAAACGTCAAGAAAATTGACTTTGAACAAAACCAATTTTTGATCATTTTGGTACGATTTCAATAATGATTCCAATTTCCAGTTCAAGCGTTTTTTATATATCCAAATCAAAGCTTTAGAATAATCGTGATATTTCCAATACAATTATTCAAGTATAATGTAGAGCAGTGGTATAATGAACAAAACTGTAGCATTTTAGATTTATAAACTAAGGTACTCGCCACTGGTTTGAACTAATTTCACGGTCATTATAGTAACTTGTACCAACCAATTCTTCAAACGGGCGAGTTACATACATTCTTATTCCACGGTAGTAGTGTATTTCTGCCGATTCCATTGAAATTGGAGTTGTTATTAATGACGTCATCATCATGGTCGTCTACATCATCAGGTCAAAGATCAAAGGGCAAAGCCAATGGTTAAAGGTGAAATGTCTAGGTCAAAGGTGATTTTGGCCTACATTCAGTCGTAAAATTGTATTTGGAGTAAACTTTTACACGCACACTTAGAGCATACATCAACGGTAAAGTAAGTGATAACGTTAACCAAAACCAACAAAAATGTTTATACAAGCCATGCCATTCGCTCTTTACACCGATTCTCTCACAGAAATTGTACTCTATAAACGTAAAATACACGTAAAATATTGTAAACAATATTTTAGGCATTTGTGTTAGTTTTGTGTATATATATTTTCTGATTTATTTTATACATTACTAAAACTAAGCCATAGGGTACAATTTTTATAGCTTAAGTGTTTGCTTGGCACGGCTTGTACAAACATTTTTGTTGGTTTTGCGTTAACGCTTAAACGCATGTAAATTATACACATTCAGGGGTAAAGTCCTTTGTTGGCCAATATTCAGGAGTAAAATATAACTTTTGACCCACATTCACGGTAAACACCGGTTTAGCATACACTCAGGAGATAAAATAATTGAATACAGGAAAGTCAAAAGGTGTTTTAGTTACATTTACATGAAAACAATTATATACAAGTGAGGTAAAACTTCTACAAACCCAAATTTCAGGGCCAGAATATGTATTAAACCGCATTTTTCGAAATACATTTACACAACAAATTGCATATCTAGGGAAAACGTCTAAAAATAGCATAAGACAAGCAAAAAAAAAATTCCAAAAAGAATCAATCAAAAAAATCAGATTTTAATTATAAACTTTTTTGAAAAGTACAACCCTCTTGAAAGGTACTTCAGTCACAAATTTTTGCTCTGGAAAACCTTTTGATTGGTTTAAAGAAGATTTAATTTTCAAGTATTCTGCAAAATGGAGATTTATTTTTAATATTAGACTGAAAATCTGACTACGCATAGTCTGAACGAACCATAAAAAAATTGAATTTTTTTTTTAACTATTTGATTGAATCTCTTTTTCAAAAACAATGACTTGAATGTCTTTTTAGTCAATCAATTCGAAAAATTAAATTCTTACATGGACTCAACTCAATCTAACCTCCAAATAACCCTCAACTCGACCCCGACATTAATCCCCAACCGGAACCCGCACTAAACCCCAACTCAACCTCAATTCAACTTAAAACTCAACACCAACTCATCACCAACTGAGCCCCAACTCAACTTTCAACTTAGCCCCAATTCAGCCCTCAACTCAACATTTTTCTAATCTAACCTGCAACTCAACCCACAACTAAACCTCCAAATAAATCACCAAATGACCCCCTCGCTCAACCCGAACTGAACATCTTACACAACCTCAACTCAACCTTCAACTCAACCCTCAACTCAATCCCAAACTCAACGCCCAACTCAATTCTCCAATGAACGCGGTCCGAAAGACTAAATATGTTCTTGAATTCATCTCAAAACAACTCAAGCTATATAACTTCCAACTCAAATCTCAACTAAAATCCCAAATAAATGCGGAACTAACGACTGAATCAACATAAACTCTTAAGTATGCTCCATAAGAAGAATCTCAAAGAAAACATTAAAACTAATTTCGCAATTATCTTTTCACAACTAGCTGACATCTCCTAGTACATCTTTCAGTTAATTTGGCCGCATATTCTGAAGTAAAGTCTTTCCAAATGTTTTTGAGGACTAATCACACAAAACAATCTGCTCTGTGGTTGTTAAAGGTTTATGCTATGTGTTCCTATTTTTATGTCGAGTTCTCCGAGCCTTCGTCTCCTTCTCTGAAGTAACTCGAGGTTAATTGAACCTAAAACTCATCCAGATCCACTTATCCACTTTTCTATAGTCTCTAAATACTTTAATCCACTTCTCCTTAAATGGCACGGATGTTTTGATGTATTTTGCCACCTGTTTGACACTCATTTTCGTTCCTTTAAGGTACGTCTAAGAACACCACTTCAAAACGCTTTTTATACACGAAACTCATTTTAATTTTGTTGTGTTGTGAAGGAAGGAGTTAACGCGAAAAAGATAATAAAGTGAAGAGAATAATTTTACCTGCTATATTGTGATGGGTTTAGCAGAAAGAATAAATTGAAATACTTTCTTGTGGGACATACTGTACATGCACATTTACATGTGTAAATGAACTCAACTCAAACTAACCTCAATAAGTCGCCAACTAACCCCTCATTCAGCCCCAACTCAACCTCAACTTAATCCCACACCCAAGAGTCAACTCAATCCCTAAATCAATGGTATTCGAAATCTGCTTGCGTACATGAATGAACTCAACTCGATCCTTAATTCAATACGATTCAAAGAACCTCATGCGTACATGAACTGAACTTAAAACAAGCCAAGCTAACTTCCAACACAAACTTCAACACACCACAAATAAATACCAACTGAACCTCTGGCGCAGCAACAAGTTGACTCCAACTCCACCTTCACCCGGATCCAACTCGACCCCCAATTTAGCCATTAAATCAATCCCAAACTCAACACCCAACTCAACTCCCAAATCAACATTAGCTACCAACTTAGCTACCTAAATCCACAACTAAGCCGCTCTCTTAAAAATAACCCAATCCCAACTTAATTCCAACTCAACCTCAACGCAACTGCGGACCTCGAACAACCTCGGAAATACAACGTGATGTGTCTTTAATACAATGTTGGTGGCAACTATGGAAACTATTAAATTTAATGGATACATTTCCATTCCAGCTCAAGTACAATGTAGAGCAGTATGGTATAACATAGTGAGCGATATTGTAGCGTTGGATTTCTAAACCAACGTGCTCTTCACTGTCATTCGTAGTGGTCAGGCTGCATGCAAATCTTTGAAAAGTTTGTGCAGCATTCCTGAGGCCAAAAGCCATTTTAGTAAACTCGTAGTTCGATCGGAATTTTATGATAAGCTTGGACAACTCTAAAGTTGAAAAATTGTGTGACCTTTAAGTTGATACAAAACACTGGATTGAAAATAGACACAGCGAAACGATTTTTCTTTTTTTGTCACGCTTGCCGTCAATTTAAAGTAATATTCGATTAATTTTATTTAATTTAAGAAAACTCTGAAATCTAAATTGAATTACGTTGTACAAAATAAAATCATTGCTCCTATACATTAGTTTGTGCCATAATACTAGGTATAGGTAGTAGTAAAACTATTAACAATTTTGAAAGGGTGATTTCGCCCAGTATGGGAGGCACAATAAATTTCATCAAATTTTCATTATTTTCGCACGTACAAATTAAAATCAAACCATAATATAGTTGCATTTGAAGTTAATCAGGCATGTGACGAATGTTTTAGGTCTACAAAAATCGATAAATTTATAAGCTCCTGTGGGGCTATTTACAAATGTGCACATAGACAAATAAATCAGATAGCATAGGGATTTACGATAAGGGAATACATTTCTAATATATTTCTAATGTTTGTTATTTTCTTTGCTATACATAATTCCTACTGTCTACGTATATATATATTCATAAATAAGTACACAGATTTTTCTAAATTTATTTGTTAAAAACCTGATTTTTACCTGATTCTGAACCAAAGGAAATATTTTTTAAAGCTAACTACTACAGAATTTGCAGTAGACAAGAGTACTATTGTTTGAATTCCAAACTTGTGTTACTGGCTAATAATTCTCGAAGCTCTTCATGTTGATGTTGTATATCGGTAGTGAATTGGGCGATGAACTCTAAATGTCTGAACTGAAGTGGGTATGCTTTTTTCGGATTCGGTTTAAAAGCGAAGATCAGATTTTTATGATCGGTGAACAGCGTGAACTTGCGGCCTTCTAACAGATAATTGAAGTGGTTAATGCCAGAATAAGCTGCTAGCAAGTCTCTGTCATAAACACTATATCTTTGCTGGGTTTCATTGAGCCGTACTGAAAGAAACTGAGTGGTTGCTATGTATCTGAAGCATATTTCTGAACCACCGCCCCGATTGCCACATCCGATGCGTCGACCATAACAGCTAATTTACTTTTCCTTGCAATTATCGAAAGCTTGTATAAATGCTCGCGCATGCATTGGATAGAGTTTACTGTTTCTTGTGTAACCTTTTAAAGAATTGTTTAGTAAAATTTGGACAGATGCTGCATTTGGGATGAACCATCTATAAAAGTTATTCATACTCAAAAATGGTTGATATCATTAACTGTATCTGGTCGTTTGTAATTTTTAATAACTTCGATTTTATTTTGAGCGGCTAGAATGCATCAGTGACCGTATGTCATAGGAATGTAATTTTGTGTGAAAACGATATTTAGATGTTCTTCATAAGATTCTGAAGCGATTAATACGTCGTCCAAATATACGAAACAAAAATTTAGACTTAATAAAACTGAATGCATTAATCTTTGAAAAGTTTGCCCTGCTTTCCTGAGGCCGAAATACATTTTAGTAAACTCAATTAAACAAAAGGGAATTGAAATGCCTGTTTTTGGGATATCGGATGGTTCCAGAAAAGTCTTAAAGATGGGGTATTGGATACCTGTCTGGAACTGTATTCCCCGTTCTACTTCTTTACCAGGTGTAACGGGCTGAACCATGAACTTGAACTCGGCCTGCATATCCCTTGTTCCATCATCATTTCGAATTCGGCTTTTGCTATGCTTAATTTTTCCGGTGCTAACCTTCGCGTTTTACAACTGCCTGGTCCGATCGTTTCCAAACAATGCGTGATATTGTGTTTGATGATTTTGAAAGTTTAAATTTCGCATAATTTCTGGAAATTTAGCTAGTAAATTTTAAATTTATGAGTTTAGGGCTGTTTTGTCAATGAAAGAAAGTGCCAAATTTGGTTCCACAGTTAAATCCCCTTAGAAGTTAATGGTTCTATAATCCATGGATGTCCATGAGAAGACCGGAATACTTTAAAAAATTGGCACCTATGATAGGGAATTGACACCTCAGCTATTATAAATAGAAACATACAAAATCGTCCCGAAATCTTAAATTTAGTTTCAAAATCTTAGTATCAAAAGCTTGTGCTGCGTACTGTTAACTGCGAATAATTTAAATGTACAAAGTGCTTGTGAAATTTTTAGTAAGTTAATAATAAGGTGACTTAATTTAGAACCATTCAAACCGGTCGTTAAGATTTGATGGTCCTCTAGTAGTTGTTTGGAATTTCGGGTTTGTCTGCTGACCGACTATTTGCAAAACAGTACATCCCTAGGAGCCCGAATTCCGGTTCGATGACAAATGATAATGAGAAATGACTTGATTTTTTATTTCAACTGGTTGGCTGCATTTTTATTTAGAGCAGGCGAAATAAAAAATCAAGTCATTTCTCATTTTCATTTATCATTGAACCGGAATTCGGGTGCTGGACACATTTTTGTGCTTTCTCCCCGAATCAAAAGTGGTACTATAGCAAGTTTCATATTTTGCATTTACCCGAGATCGTGAATTTTATCTTGTTCGATTCACCGAATTTGAATTTGCACTGTTATGATTTGGCTGTCTCGAGATTGAATTTTTATTAACTCCGAAATTTCACCTATAATTTCCTAAAATTCTCAAAAATCGTAACCAAATTCTAGTCCTTGATCTCTGAATTTTGCTATGCAATCTACTTTTGTTTGATTATTTTCTCTCCGAAAGCGGTCCCTGCGTTTAGGTTCAACTCATTCAACAACTGTGACGGTTTTTTTGTCTCCTAATAACAAAGATCATGCAAAAGGTTGTGTAATTTTGATTTTTCTAATTCTCCTAAAACACGTAAAATTTCGCCCTAACCATATAATTAAGTAATTATTTCACCATCATCGTTTTGGTTAATTCACTCACACTTTTCCACACGTTGAAAAAACAAAACAAAGGGAAGATTGGCCATTTGTTCTGTAAACCAAATATTGTTTTATATCACTTTTACCTGCGTAAAACAACAATTCCATCCAACCAATCCAATGGCGAATGAAATCTACATTGTCTTAAAATCAAATAATTAACAATACCTTACCTTTCTGTGACTAATATACGAAAATTAATTGTAATACACATAGGTAATTAAAGAAAATGATCCAACGTAATAAAATACAAAATTCGGACTGGAAACGAACAATTTTGATTATCAACCAAAGTCGATAGTTTTGTATTGTAGGTTCATTACATTATGAAATGTTAAACATATTTTACAAAATTATGCTACAACTTTGTTTAAAACTAAGAAATTAGACAATTAAAATAAATAATTTAGAAATAAATTAAATTATAAAACTTATTTTAATTCATAATTTATGAAATAAAGTTTTTTTTAACCGGAACCATGCACAGCCTGCGTGTTAATCATCACACCTAATATAATTTGTTTGTCAACCGCGAAATAGTCTCGTTTATTTTGAAAGGCCCCGCATAATGTCACTTTAATTAAAATGACATTTAAGATTTTATTTTTATTTGCGAAAATAATTTTTTGTACTTTTCCGAGTTTTTTGTTGTGTTTGTCTTAATTTTTGTCGCGTATAATTTTCCGGATTTATCCACAATTTTAACTGTATATAATTAATAACACTTAGTAAAAATATACAAAAAGCGATTTTGTTATGATTTAAGGCTCTAGATGAAATATTTACGAATATCGAAGAAGAAACGTATTATTATTAATCAGAAGAATATTACTGTTAAAATATGCCTGGCAAAGTGAAAGTGAAAATTTTATCGGGCCGTAATTTGCCCGTAATGGATCGTGGCAGTGATACAACCGATGCATATGTTGAAATTAAATTCGGTTCGATCACTCATAAAACGGATGTATGCCGCAAATCATTGAATCCCCAATGGAATTCAGATTGGTATCGTTTCGAGGTGGACGATGCTGAACTGCAGGATGAGCCGCTACAAATTCGATTAATGGATCATGATACATATTCGGCAAACGATGCAATCGGTAAGGTTAATATAAGTTTAAATCCGATGCTATTGGCGACCGCCGATATTCCGGGGCCAAATGTGGGTCACAGCGGCAAGGGAACTGTTATGTCCGGATGGATTCCAGTGTTTGATACAATGCATGGGATACGCGGTGAAGTGAATCTAATTGTTAAGGTTGATCTATTCTCTGATATAAATAAATTTCGGCAGAGTTCATGTGGTATACAATTTTTTCATTGTAAGTTTGTGTGGATAAATTACTTAAGCCTCCCGAAGATAAGACATTACATTAATTAAATTTTTAATTTTTAGCTCCTATTATACCTCACGGGTATATAGCTCAAATTATACACGGTTTTGTTGAAGAGTTGGTGGTGAATGATGATCCAGAATATCAGTGGATCGATAAAATTAGAACACCGAGGGCTTCGAATGAGGCTAGACAAGTTGTGTTTTTGAGATTGTCAGGACAGGTAAGCGTTTTCTATAGTCGAGTAATAAGAATACGAAATTTGGTTGTTAATATTCTTTGCGGTACTCAAACCAGTCGAAAATTGCCAGATTGTGACTAAACAAATATATTGCTCACACGTCTTCCGTTACATTATTCCTAGCTCTTTTTGCAACTTTGTTATTGTAGCGGCTGACGTTCACGGAAATACATAAAACATTGTTTCCGAGTTTTCATTTAAGTTTTCCCATCTTGGACAAAAAAGTGGGTCATCAATCATGCTCAAAACGACGCAGCAGATGTAACTTTTCTTCGCATTTCTTTTTTTTTCTCTTTTTTTAATGATCAGCGGTACCAGCAGTTACCAAAAACAATACAATACCAAATATCATAATATTCTTGATCCGTTGCCTGTTGAGGATGAATTTTAAGGTCCTGATCGAAAATTATGAAAGTGTGCTATGGAATGTGAATATGATACATCATTGGAAAATTTAAGGGCTCTTGTTGCTAAATCATAGAATACAAATTTTATCAACTACAAATGGTTATTTAAAGCGAAGGGAATACAGAGTGATACTACGTATAAGGATGATACTTAATCACCCGACGTAAGCTATTTCCATTCGGTTTTTGAGAGTAATGGCTGTTAAACAAGGTCTACAAATTCAACAACCGGACGCCTCGTCGGCCTTCCTGCAAAGTGAATGGTGAAGTTTATATGCAGAGATATTTGACAAATGATGAACAAATGTTTTGAAACAGGCAAGTCGGATCTGGGATGCGAATTTGGATAACAAATTGAAAGAATTTGGAATGAAGCAATCACGATCATCAACTGAGTTGAGGTTCGAGGAACTTCCTATATACCACTAGATTTTAGAAAAACGGTTTTCGAAGCAACGCACAAGCTATCCCATCCAGGCGTTCTAGCTTCCGTGAAGGCAACGACATAAATTCGGTTGGAGGATGTTAAAAGAAGTGGCAAATCACAAGAAAAGCCCATTGAAAATCTACAATCCGGTGACCCAACGATTTGCAGAGGTCCATTTGAACATCATTAGTCCAGTGACAGTCTTCGAAGAACAAAGATATTGTGTCACTTTGAACGACCAATTTCCATATATCAGCGGATTCCGTCGTTGTAGTAGTGTTTAGCAGCTGAATCGCCCGTTTCTTAGAGCCGGCCGCAATAGTGACTTGAATCCGAGCTTAAATTGCTCGATTTTGAACATAAGAGGACTACGGCATATAACCCGAAGAGTAAGGGTTTTATAGAAAAGGGACACAGGACGTTAAAGGCAGTAATAACGTGCCATGATAGGAGCAAGTGGACACGCGATTTACTGACCGTCCTATTCGGTCAACAAATTCGTGTTCCAAGTTGGTAGAGACAATGCACCACTTCGTTAAACAACTGCGGGAACATTTCGACAAGATTCGTCTTAACTCCACTCTCACCTCACTGCAACCAAAAAGTGTGGGATTGTGCAAAGGGATTGTGCAGCCAAACCAATCTACTTCCACAAATTCCGTACTATTCAATGGTACGTCTTATCGGGTTTTCATTCGATGGTTGACCTTCACTATATTGTTCCTTACTGCACCATCAAGCTTGATCATTCTTTGCCTCTGACTGATAATGTTATTTTGCTTGGTGACTTGGTTGACACCTAGTTTAAAATTTGACCAAAAATGACCAACAATTTTCTTTGTCCATAACCAATTTTTTCGGAGTTTTGAAGATCCCTGAGTTCCAAAAAAAAAAAAAAAATGTACATCTGTCTAGATATTTGAACCCACGGATTATCGAATTCGGAATTTTCTTTCACGTTTCACCAATCTGTTTCTATGGTTAAGGCGGAGGATTGAAAAGCTTTTGGAACCTGAACGTCAAAAGGATCGGATACCAGCTTCCATACGAATTGATCCAAAAACCTCGCATCGCGATATAATTAACATGTGTTATTAACACGTGACTACAAAAAGTCATATGTCACAAAGTACTCAACTCATCAAAATCAACGGGTTCCCAAAAATTTTACGGGCTAATAGATCATGTTTTCCGAAAGAGGCAGCACTAACAAGAATTTTAGTGTTATATGTTTGTCAAGAGATGTTACTAATTGGCAATTTGTAGAATAGTAGGTCATTTTTTTTAACAGATGGCAACAGCGTTCTAAATTGAAAATGAAATAGGTGTGTAGACGTGTTTGTGACCAACTAACACCATTTTAATTTGTTTATTTAAACAACACAAATATTTTAATTTATTCAATTATTAATAACAATTTCTTGTTGACATCATGCACAAAAATGTTTTTGTTTGTAAAATTTGTGACAGTAAAACCCAAAGAAATTGATATTGACGATTGTAAAAGTAGAGAAAGTGCCTCTGGAGGAATAAAGTTAAAATGATGCACGTGATTAAATGCCATTTGTTACAAATGCGATCTAGTCCAAAATTGGAATTATTTACAATTATTAGCAATCCGGTAAGTAAAAATGATATTTATAGTTCAAAATTGGAATTGTTTACATTAGTCATGTTCCAGACGACCACCTCAAGTACTTATTGACGATTGGAGCATCACAGATTCCACCTAGTGGAAATTTTATAAACTGAGCTATCTGATAATTTGACGTTCTAAATTATTGTAAACAGTTCCAATTTTGAACTGTACACACAATTTTTACTTACCGGATTGCTAATAATTGTAAATAATTACAATTTTGAACTATAAAAACAATTTTTAGTTACCACATTGCTAAATTTTATTTCGTCGCATTTGTGACAAATGTCATTTTATTAGGTGCATCATTTTAACTTTTTTCCTCGAGAGGCGCTTTCTCTGCTTTTACAATCGTCAATAATAATGCTGCCAACTTATTTTATAAAGGTATTTTTTTTTTGACTATGTGAGTTTTTTTACGATTTAATAAATTATTAGTAATCGTAGTAAAGTTAGAAAAAGAAAGGTATGATACGTAGTGATAAATGAGCGAAGATTTTACCACTGGTGTGTACCACAATACTTTCGCCCGATCTGCCCTCTTTCGGAAAACATGATATATAGATCTCACCTGAAACATATATGCGCCGACGATATGCTGGTTTCAGCATTAAGTACTGTGTTGAGTTGGGGTTGAGTTAAGGTTTGAGTTGGGGGTTGAGTTGAAGTTGAGTTGGAGTTAGAGTTGAGTGAGTGGTTCAGTTGAGAGGTTGATCGAGGGCTGCGTTAGCGTTAGCTTAGTTTTTCAAACCATATTGATTTGGGTTGAGTTAGGGTTTAGTGGAGGATGAGTCAACAATTGACGATTTATTTGGAGTCGTATTGAAAGTTGAATTGGAAAGTAAGTCGGGTTGTTTTGACTTGAGTTCATATACGCATGTATTTTGCCGATCTTGTTGATTTGTCCGTTTAGTTCAATGCTGAATCTAGAGATTGATTTGGAAGTTGATTTGGAGATTAGATTGAATTGACTTGAGATGAGTTCATGCATGTACATAATTTTCCGGACCAAACTTGCGATCACCTTGTGAGATTTCAGCCCTTTATATTTTTAGAAAATAACGTTTTGAAAATTTGAAGTATTTAATAGAAATTTAGAACATATTCCAAAATTTAAAATTTTTGACATTTTCAGGTTCAACGAAAAATTGGCCTAAAAGCGATCGATCTTGGTGCAAATGCCGTAATCGGTTATACACAATGTTTTGATTTGGAAGGTGATGTTGGTGTTGTGGCGCGTGGCATTGGTACAGCTGTCACCCTGGTTAAGATACCAGATAATCCATTCTCAAATTCGCTACTTGAAAATACGGTGGCCGAGGAGTGAGTATACAAACAACAATTATTAAGATTAGCAAAAAAAATTATTTTAGATGAAAAACTGACGACCAAAATTTTTTAATTTATTTCCATTTTCTTTTCTTTATTTTTTTCCCCCATTGTGCTTTGTTGTTTTTTGTTTCTTTTCATTTTGTTTTATTTATTTTTCATTTCTGTTTTTTTTTTTATTTTGTGGATTAATTTTTTTTTTAAATTAATTTTAATATTTATGTTTTGTGAAAATACTTAATATTGTCCCGTGTTTAAACAATACTACTTTCATTTGGTGTGTTGTGTGTAGACGTACCTTAAAATATTTCGATTTAATGGCAAACAATAATAATAATTCTAATGCTAGTAATGCAAATAGTAATGAAAATCCAGACAGCAATATTCCGGATAAGTTTGGCGTTGACACGAAAATAAATAAAAATTATTATTGCAACGATCGAAATGATGAAGAAGAGGAAAGTATCAGAAGACCGGGTAATATGTTCCGGAGAATTAGCCATCTGGGACACAAAATGTTGTCAATACCATATAGAATTTCCGATGCAATTCGCGATCGAACTCCGAAACGTAAATCGGCTGATGATGATGAGGGGCTCCGAATGGGAGCTTTGTTAGTTGCTTCGATTATGTCGACCGATGTAGGCAAAGTAAATAAGGTTGTGCCGCCAAAGGTGGGGGACAAGAAGAGGAAAGGAATCTTGAAGAATTCAAGTTCGACCGAATCGAATTCGACCACAAGATCAACTGATCCTAATAAGGCCGAATCTATCATCATCAATGTGGATAATTTACGTAGTATAGTGCGACAAATGATTGAAGAACAAAAGGGGACAGATCAGCAGCAGCACAACTGGATTGTACCGGAAGAAACGCCAGTTAAGAGTAAAAGTGCAACCTTTTTAAAACTCTTCGATGAAGAGTCTTCCAACTCGAATGACGAAGATCCCTCATCATCGTCGTTATCATCATCATCCTCTATATCGTTTGAAGAAGATGTATCACAAAATAATAAAAATTTGTGCCTACTACAAGCACTACTCAATGAGGCTCAAGACGATGATGGCTACGAGATTTTCATAAAACCCGAAATTAAGCTAACAATTGACGACGACGCAGTAACTAGCGAGGCAAGAGATACGATAATCGAACAAAAAAAGGAAATTATTATCAAGAAAATTACGAACAAATCGTCAAGCTCCCAGCCATCAACGACTCGAAATTCTCGCCAATCTCTAATTATTCGTGATACCAATAATAAACGTAGTAATTCTGTTCAATTTGCGGCACCTTCACTTCTCAAATCTCATTCATTTTCTATGCCTTATAATTTATCTAAGTTGAATACAATTCCTTACAATAAACAAACTAGCGTTGACAATGCCATTCACGAAAAAAATACTAATAATAATATTACTAGCAATAATACTGATAATGCAATGCTTTTGTATGCACATTCAATTGATAATTTTATTAGAAATGAAATGTCAGCGAGTCCAAATAAACAGCAGCAACCACAATCGGCAGCTCCAATGCAAACATTACCACAGCATATACGTACCGAATCCATTGGGGGGCGTGTATCAACGGCGAAAAATATTGTGGTTCCAGCGTCGACACATAAACCAGAGCTGGCCGGAAGTGGAGGGAATGCAATGACAGGTGGAGGGATTGGTATTAGTACGGCCATGTTTCGACGTTCGAGTGATTCTGATTTGAGTGTTACACCCAAAGGTAAGCGCACAATACATATTGTCTAAAATATATTTTTTCGGCGCCCCATAATTTCAATTATTTCATTATTTTTATATTTATTTCTCATTTATTTAATTTATTTTCATTTTGATTTTATAAATTACGATTATTATTTAACACAAAAAAAAAAAATTATTAAAATTGGGATGCAGTTTTAAGGCGGCAAAGTGAGTAAACGCAATGATTTAGAAAATGTGTCCATGCATATTACTGATGCGATTCGAATGAATTGTGTGTGACTGTGTGTTTGTTTATTTTCGATAAACGTTTACGGTGTTGTTCATTTTGTTTCTAAATATTTTATTTTATACATAATTAATCCAGCCTCATGTTAGAAATCTATATTTTTATATAATTGTCTATTTATTTATACATATCGTATTTACTATTGTTTTTCTATATTCTATGTTCTATATTCTCTCTATTATACCATAACCATTTATCATTAACAAATTTTTCTAGCTTTTCTTTGTAGTTTTTATTATATTTTGATGTACACATTAGAATAGCATTGATCATACGGAAAACATTTCTGTCGTTGGGTTCTGTTAGTTAAAGTGAATAATCAGCGATCGTTACTTAGACACAAAGCTTGCAGTTTAGAGAGAGAGAGAGAGAGAGAGTTAAAGCTCCTGATTCGTTGTGTAACGTAAACTGAATTGCTTCGGTTCAGCTAAATAGAAATCGTCTTACTTGCTGTGCCATTGTGGCATTCAAACAGTACCACAAAGAGATTATCCCCACCGCATCTTGATTCTCAAAAAAATAAAAAACACACAGGTCCAATCTTAGTTATCATTTATTACTCTTACTCTTTACAAATATGCCTTACTTATTGTCTAGGTAAGTAGCCTTACTCTCGTAGTGTTCTTATCCTAAATATCTAATCCTAATCCTACTCAATTAACCTATTCTTACTCTAGCTAATGGAGTTTCTTAACCTATTTTCGATAGGCCAGAAACACTCAGCCTTCATTTAACCAATACTGTTAATAGCGGTGCAATCTAAAAATAAATAATTTCACAAAATAAAACGAACGCAATTTTCATACAAAGAAATACGCCCTGCGAATCAGCGATACCAAAAATATACGTATATAAAAAGAAAAAAATAGTCTCGTAGGCCCCGAAAAAAACGAAATAGAAAAAAGAGAGAGACGAGCTGGAGGATTTTGTTTTTTCTGGTCGAGCAGTGCATTACTTGAAATAAAAGAATAATATAGCGGAAAAAGAAAATTCGTTTAGGAAAAAACTAAAATTTGGTTTAGTGCCACTAAATAAATGTAAAACCGTGAATTTGTGAAAATAAAAAAAGTACTAAAACCGCTTAGTTTAAATTCTAATATTGACGCGTACACCGTTAAGGAAACCACCGAAAAATGATGTTAACGATGCAGTCTGGGAGAAGCATGCCGATCCGCTGAGTGTATCGCGAGTATTCGGGTGAAACGCTAAAAAATAAAAAATGTGCAATTAAATCTAAAATAGAAATAACAAAGACTAAACACGCCATGTCATTACGGTCAGCTCCTGTAAGGACAGTGGCTTTAACGATACCGGATAATACTGACAATACCGGCGATAGTAGAAGTCTAAACGTGCAATCAAACAGCCCAATAATAACTAGTAATCTCGGACCTCAAAATACAGAAAAACGCCGGGAAATAACACAATCCCGTTCAGGTTTGAGTGAGAGCGATAAAAATACATGCACAATACGAATACAAAATCAAATATGGGACCAAATGGAGAATATCCGAAATTTGGAGCGTATACGAGAAGATCGCGAAATAGAATTCGCAAAACAAAAGCTTCATTACCTACAAGAAAGAAGTGAGGAAGTTAGATCATCCCGTTGTGCCAGTTCGGTCAAATCGAATAAAATTAATGCAGCAATGCACAACAAGAGGTACAACCTGAGCGTAACGTAAACGGCGCTAACGAGTTAGAAGTACAACAAATCCAACGAAGTAATGAAAAAGCTCCCAATGGCCTTATTTTTGAGTCAGTTTTCAATAACAACATAGAGCGTCGTCTGGTACCACAGCAACCATTTATAAGATCAACGCCACTAGAAGAACGTTTGCCGACTTTAGAAGAGGTAGTGCCCCGGGGAATGTCTAGCTGGAATATTCAGCCACCGACAGCTAGAGCATGCGAGTTCTGTTCCAGAGCAAGTTGCATCACGGCTGGTATTCTCATCAAAAGAGTTGCCATCGTTTAGATCAGAAACTGTTCCCGGTGTCATAGAAAAACTGCGCGCATACTACGGAAGCTGCGCGCGCTCAAACAACAAGTACGTAACTTACCGCGAGTGGTAACTGACAAATACGCCTCACTAATTAATTTCGCAGCAGAATTAGACAATTTGTGCGGTTTTGCGGAAGCATATCAGCTAAACGGATATATGAATAATGAAACATTAATCGAGGAGCTCGCTGATAAATTGCCGTACCATCTAGGTATGGAATGGGGTAACCACAGTAAACGCATGATGAGCATCGCCTTATCAAATTTTTCATGTTGGCTGAACGAAATCACTGAGGAAGCGGTAAAAGTATCAAAAATTGACCTGTCATAATTCATACCTAATGAGAAGAAGTTGGAGAAACAAATCGGGGAATAAAGCGATGGGTATAGCGGCTCATCAAATCAAAACGATGACAAATCACAAATGACAAGAGTATGTGTGTAATATGTCTGGTGGAACACCCACTGGTAAAGTGTGCTAAATTTCTAGCAATGAATTGCTCCAAGCCTCCTCATGGCAACCACTGGTAACTGATACCATTAGGCAGAATGTGGCCTTTTGGCAAAGGCTAAAGTAAGGCGCTAAAGGAGAAAACCTTGACAAAAAACCCTAATCTAAGGTGGAACAGCATATGCCGAAGGATGAATGGCTGATAGGTTAATCAGTACAAAGTATGTGGACTCTGGATACCAGGCAGCCTTCAGTTTTATTTCGCCTTCCAGTAGTAAAGCTGGGTGACCTACAGGCGATTTTCCATTCCCAGCCACTCTTAAAAGTAAAATCAAAACGGAAGTCCGAGCAGGGCTAGGAATATACGGGAGTGGGACTACCCTCTCGAAGTCGTTGGGAACTAATGCTACCGTCTTTCCAGTAGAAGTACTTCCTACGGTAAACATCTAGGAGGCAGAGCAATGACCCCAGATAGTATGTATCGCATACCGGCCGGCAGTATTATCAGGTTCATTAAGAGCCTGAATATTGGCTATAGACTGATAATTAAGCAGGGTCCAAGCACAAAAGATCTTTTAGGTCGCAGTACGAGGTGGCTAAACGCCCACATGGCCCTACAACAATAATAATAATATTGTTCAATTTATTTTCCAGTGGTGCATTATTTCGGCGCCACTCCTTCCTTTTCTTTTCTCTTCCTCCATATTGCTTTCCTTTTTCCCGTCGTCCGTCGTAACCGAATTCGCCGCTGCCGGTAATATGGCCCCACCGTTTGCTTCGCCTCTACAGCACTCTGATTTTATCTCTCGCTGTTTCGGCCATTGTCTAGAAATAAACAGAACTTTTTTGAAGTGCAATAAAAAAATTGTTTTTCTTGTCCGAGGCGAATGTCTTTTCCATAAAATATAGCCAATATTTTGCTGTCATCGCTTATAATATTTCTTAGTTAGTTTTTGACAATATTTTTGAACTGCATTACTCTGTGTAAAATTCTGGACGTAATCTTTTGTCCAACCACTCGTTTCTGGTCTACCAACAGCAGGTTGTATCGATGAGGATTGTTTTGGGAAACATGTTGTAGATGGAATAACACGAGTTTCTTTGCCAACGCTAGTCGATCAGTTTCCCTCTGTACCTAGTGAATACCCAATGCTTCCTCTTCTAAAACTCGGAGTAGTGCATACTGGGATCCGTGCAGGATCATATGCTAGCCAAACATCAAGTACGCTGGTGAAAAGGTGGTACCGGTGCTTACAGTATTACGCAATGTACCGGAAATTTGTGGCAGATACCTGCCCCATGTCTGGTGATCTTCCTTCACAAAATTCACCTCTTGTATGCTCTGGTCATACATTTAATTCCTTTTTATATTAAATATGGTTAATCTAGGTCTTACGGGCTTCCAGCAAAATCCACGAATTTTACCTTCACTGGTCTGAGCTACAGGCTAATGTCGCAGTGGCACGAGATTCGTATAGAGATTATTCGAGTTTTTCGGGGGTAACCGAGATTATTCGTATTTATTCGATTTTGTAAAAGACTTAAGATTTTCGAGTTTATTCGATATTTTATAGGTTATTCAAGAACATGCAGGTTATTCAACTTTTAAATGGCAGTGGTTAGTGCTTAGTGGAGGATTAATTTCCTTTGATTTTACCCCTTAGAATATCCTGCATATTTTTAATAATAAAAGTGGGTTCTCGTCAACATTGCAAACTAAAAGATTAGTAGGCAACAAGTAATTAAAAGATCACTCTCCGATCTGCCTTTATTTCACTTCCAGGACCAGTTCTTACAGATTACTCGGTGGAACCTCCTTGTCCCAGTCCATATAGGCTGAAACTAGCCATATTTTGTTATTTCCAACCTCCAGGTGAACCGTAGTTATGTCACCATTACATAAAAAGAAGAAAGTAGGAAAATATTTAAATTATCTTTCGTAAGAATACAAAATCTGATCTTTCTAGAATTACTTGAGCAAATGATTTTATACCCTTTCATATAGAGACCCCAGATCTAATTTTTATTAATCTAAGGTTCTTGTGTTAGAACCAAGTTCCACTTGTCAGTTTGTTAAGTAGAGTTGTTGAAGCAGCCTTTGTATGTTGAAGATTAATATGTACTACACTAAGCACTTACATAATACTGCGTACAGGTAAGGCTAATAACAACTGGAGGTCGCCAAGTATCCAGAGTGCTCCGTTGGGCTTAGTTAGATGAGCCCCTAGCCTGGTAGATTATCGTCACGAGTCGCTTTACACCTTAATCCGGTCCAGTTTCCTTCATTTAGCATAACTCGGCTTACACCTAGGTTACTTATAACCGCCCATTTAATAAAGAACGAAGGTATCAACATTTGTAAGGCGTTTTAGTTGTTAAACTAAATAAATAAATTCCGCATTTGAGCGCCATTCATTCCGCTCAATTAAACCAGTCGATGGTGCAGATTTAGGTAAATTTATTTTCAAATGTAAATAATCTATAGTTGTAACTCGTCCTCTACCAGCCATAGTCTAATTTAATTGGTGTGGTAATAAGTGGGTTGTGCCAGGTATACGAACAAGCGACTGATCAATCTATGACTGGCAAGGCTGCAAGGATCGTAACTTGCAACGTAAAGGGATGGATTATGACAAAATTTATGCGCGAGTGTTACGTTTGGGTCGCGTTTCGAATATCGCACTAGATAAGCAACTTAGGGGCGAATTGCCCTCTATAAGTCAAGCTATGATCCTTTTGGGTATTATATGACAGTTGCTAATGGAATCTTTACAGTCGCTGTATATTGGGTAACCCATTTTAATCGATTGATCAAAATATTTTCTGAAACACGCAAGCTACAAAAAAATGGTTCAGGCAAAAGTTGCCAAAGGTAATGGGGAGTCATTTATCTGTTCTAATAGCCTTGACCTACAGGTCAATTTTCAAGGTCATTTTTTAAATATATTTTTGACATCGGATTCGAAAAGAGCGGGAAATATTAAGTTGTTCGTCGCTATAATATTTGGCCTCATCATTCATTGTATCATTCGTAAAGACTCACGATAATCAAGCACCATAAAGGAAACAGAACTTACTACGTTTTCGTCACTGTTTTCGGGTGATATCTTCGAATTTTTGCAGCTTCTCTATTATTCGAAGTTCCGCCAAACACTTGTATGCTTTAAAAGCTCATAAATCTAAATTAACAACATCTGAGTACTTTTTAAACATTTAGCCTTGATTTTACCCCTTCCCAAAGTCAGAATAAAGAACTTCGTAATATTATTTCAAATGTGAAAATTCTCGCTCTTCTCAAATCCCGTGTCAAAATGGCGCTTTCCGTTTAAAAAATCATCTTGACTTTCAAATGACCTTAAGGAAATGACTGTGGGAGAATCACTTCCGAACTAAATCCGCTCATAAAATTCAATCTACTCTCTAGAACTCGATCTCATATAACTCGGTTTTATCTATATCTCGACCGTTATTCAGAATGTTCGGTTGTACAACTTTTTTACTTTTACAAAGTTCCCTCTTTTTGAACAATTCTCTATCTCGACGATCCCTTCAAAGTCAAGAGAAAGAATAGAGAGTATTACCAAAGACATTTGTTCTTTAAATCTGGAGATCGCCACTTTGATTCGTCATTTGGATGTGCTGCAACCAATTTATTAATCATCAAATATATTGGTTAAGTCAGATACCAAATTTTAATGGAATTGGTAGAAGTTCCATTTGGGGATGGGTTTATTAGATAAAGTTTGGCCAAAATTCAAGAAATATTGAAAATAAATCATAAATCAAAAAATTAAATTTGCCAAAGAGAAATTCGTTTTTAAATACATAACCAATCTAGGCCTTACTACATTTCCAGCACCAAATGGAACACACACATTTGTCAATGGATTTTAGTGAAATTTTATATCTGAACTATTTTGTAGATATTATAAATGGTTCCTAATACAAAACCTATTATTTCATGGCCTAAATAATTGTCGGCCATACGGTTGAGCTAGGATCAGAGTTTTTAAAATAAAACATGGCCCAATGGCAATGTCCGGAGAAACGTCTGGTCACCCTAAAGTTATTTGAGCTAAGTGAAGGTTATTACCACATATGGTAGTACATATTTTGACTATAACTGACATAAAGGCAAACTGGCCTAATGAACTGAAGGCTTTATCAAAAAAGTGGATTACAGAAGTGATTTGAGAGTATTAAAAAGCGCTGGCGTAAGGGTGTTATATTAGACAACAAACACTTTGAAGGAAAAAAATAAATATTTGGGTGCTTTGATTCCTCATACTATTACAAATAATAGAGGGCAAACCTTGAAGGTGCGTACATGGTAAATTTTTGATGAAAAATGTACACCACGAAGTTAGGTTACATGAATTGAATACGTAACGAATTGGCTAATATGTACATAACCCCTGCTAGAAATGTTCATCCATCTCAATTTTGCTTGGAAATTGAAATTTTGACCCTCAGGGGGGTGGTAACGGGAAAATAGGCAATTGGAATCATTTTATATGGTCATATTCGGTTTCAGCGACCTCGAAAACGTAGGAATAGTGGGGTCTCCCCTCTGGGTCACAACTTTTTTTTGTGTGTCTGTGATAATTGTTTAATCTCACTTTTTCGATCTAAACAGATTTTCCGTCCGTATCTTCTGAGGCCTTCCATATTTTCAAACAATCAAATATAACCCTACAAACAGTATTAAGGATCCTCTTTTTCTTCCGAATTATCATGTCATGCTATGTAGGAGCGATTTTGCTATCTAAACATGTGCAGCCCTATACATAAACTAAAAAACAAAAATATTCCTTGATGTTTTCTTGAAGATTCTTTCATAACTGAACAGACTTCGAGCTAGGTTTCGGCTCGAACTCCATATGGTTTTCTATTCTCTAATTTGTGTTAATATGCTCCATTTTGTTATCTGTATGATCAATTAATGAAATAATTTCTTATTATTTAATGTATACAAACCTTTTTTGAGCCGAGTAAAAAACAAAGCACCAAATATAAATGTACCTGTTGAAATGAAACTGCTAACTAAAAAAAAGTATAAAATCTGTCATTTTTAAAATTGTGTATTTAATTATTGTTTTGAATAGAATATTTGTTGTTTTTATTTGTTTACATGAGACAAACAAACAAAATGCTGAGCGATTTGCTCATTATTTTGCTATAATTTTGAATTGGCCTTTTTATATTATTAATTAACACGACACTAAAATTTTCCAAAAACCGTACTCTACATCATTTGACATAAAATACATTACCAAAAGATACCTAAATGTTTTTTTAGTCTCAAGAACTATATCTATATATGATCAGTGTGTTTCTTTATAAAAGGATAGGATGTTCCTGAATAATGCTCGAAATATATTTATTTGATTGTTCAAATTAATGATTTTTTTTTGATCTGGTGAATTATAGGGAACTCATTAACGAGTGGCGACCGTATTGGTAGCATTATGCGAACGGGTGCGAATATTCCTCACATCAAACAGCCAATGAATCAAGAAAATTTAGATATGCTGGAGTATCCATTTTTAACAATATCCACATTTCCATCTGAATTTATTTTACATTTAGGTGAGTACAACTTTAATTTATTCCACCATAATCGACTTACATTTATTTTACTATAAAAGGTGCAACGGTAGCAGCACGATCAGTAAAATTATTAGAACGCGTCCCAAATCCAGACGAACCAGAAACGCGAGATTCATGGTGGACCGAATTACGTATGGAAATACGGTCACATGCGCGTGCATTAGGTTGTAACGTTGTTATAGGATATTCAGAAGTTACGACAATATCGGAGGAGGTTTGTGTGCTCTCGGCGACAGGTACAGCGGCCGTGATAAATTTCCAATACACCGGTGACCATTCAATAACCTCACTCATGACATCATCGCTGGATCGTAGCGAATTCGAACATGACACTAAAAGTATTAAAACAGAAAGCAAAAATGACATAGACACTGACAATAATATACAACCGCCAGTAGTTACTGTGCCACCACCACCACCAGTTAATCAAACGGCGCCGCCGGTAAACACAACTCCGGAAGCCGGTTTAAATACATCGTTTACGACAAAACAAAAAATATTAAATTGTACAATATGCCATATCCCGTACAATCAGTCCTCTATACCATTTCAAACGCACATGAAAAAATGTACGATCTGTAAAAAGGGTAAAGTTCCCGATGTAATTCTCGCAACAATTGAAATGCCTGACGGTTTGCAAATTACTGGACGTGGTTGTTTGGTGCAGGCACAGGTATGTCGCCCCAAACGGGATTTACGTTCGGAACAGAATGCTAAAGAGATATCCGATGGTTTACCATTTTTGGAATATGAATTACATCGCTTACTGATCAATAAGCTCAAAGTGAAAGGTATGAATGCAATTTTTGGTTTAAAAGCCACCGTTGCAATTGGCGAACGAATGATCGCTCTAATGGCAACGGGGACTGGAGTTTATTTAACAAGTCTTCCGCCTGCGATTGCCCCAAAAATTGTGGCCGGTAATTCATGGTCTGACATGGATAAATTGGGTGATCTACAGAAGGCATTGGTGGATACTTACGATCGAAATCGTGATATTTATCAGCTCAAATATAATTTGCTTCCTGAACCGGAAACAAACGGAAAATGTATAACATCGGATACGGACGATTCGGACGAGGATGTAAACGATGCTGATTTGAATTTAGGGAATAAGGATACTTGTATACTGGAAGTTGATGATATAGATGATGTTGAAATTATAGCATCGCTTATGGAGCGATGTCCGCCCGAAGGTTTCTATGTTGTAAATACACAATTTGTGCCTGGCCTTGTTGATTTGGAACCGGTGCGCAATTTACAAATGTTTACCCAAGTGTGGCGTGCCAAATTTGCACTTAATCAATGTAATATTAATTTTGCCAAACATTTTCAAAGAATTTTACAATCGATCTATTATAAATTGAGAAGGATGACTCCGTGTGCTATATGCGATTTAAAATATCGCCTCGATTTTCCGGAAAATGTAAATTAAACGTATTTTCAATTCGATTTTAAATTAATTTTATTTTTGTTTTCGTAGGATGAAATTCAATTGTTAATAACTGGTATGGCGCTTGGATTAGGCGAGCCGAGGGCTATACGAAAGCAAAGAAAAATTGCAATGCAAGCAGTAAAGCCGGATGATGAATTAATTTTTAATTTGGATGAAGAGGAATTATCAGATTTCTCTTCAAAATTACATGTATCAAACAATTTCTTGTCATCGACTCATCCGACCCATACTCAATCAATGAAAGTTCGTAGCAAATCGCCAGTACCACCGAATCGATTAAATTATTCACGAATTGCTCGACATGTGAGTATATACACGTTTAGGTGTGAGGTTGTGATACATAATTATTTTGTTTTTTGTTTGATTTTATAGAAGCCTGTGAGAGAACGATATGGGGTTGACATATCACCATTGAGCTATATTCCTGGTGGGACAATCGAAAAATATTTAGGCAATTTAAATTTCTTTTTCATACGGGAGAGTACAAGTGTCCGGGAGAATGGCGGAATTAGTGGTTTTGTTCATAGTTTTATTACCGAAATATTAGCAATTGTTCGTTCGCACGTTTTAGCCTTAAACGGTAATGCTATGGTTGCATTTTACATGACCGAATTGATACTTGTCGATAATCCGCATAAAAATCAAGGGCAATGTATTATCAGCGTTGGTGGTGATGTTGTACATGTTTCTTATAAGAATAATGATTGATTGCATTTGACCGTGATCAATTTTAATTTGAGCTTCTTTTGACATACCTACGCATACATGCATATACAATATATAGGTACGAGTGTATTGTTTACTATTTTTTCTGTTGTTTGGGAGAGCTCTCGAATTTTTTTGCAATAACTATTAGTAGCAATTTCCTACTCTTAATAATCTTTGTTAATTTTTTTCTTCAATTGACTTAAATAAAATTATTAATTTCACTTGCTTTAAGTGCGATGAACAATTTACAAAGTACATACAAGTATGAATAAAATATTTAGTTATATTTCATGAATATAAATAAATGTATATTTTGGAATTAAAATTGTTGCAATTTCCATATTCTTTTTGGAGGAGCAGGCAACTCATTGTACATCAAATGTAATGTAAGGGTAAGTGTTTTAACACGGTTGTATAGTAATAATGAAACGGGACCGTCTTCTAAACGCCGATGGAATTATGGAATGGCAGAAAAACTTCTGTACGGCACTTGCAGACTTAAGGATGTTTGGCCTACTAAGTTAACAGACCACAACCATGAGCAAAATGAGGAATTTTAGTGGTCTATCCAAAGGAGAGAAAGCTTACAGAATATATTATGACGGACAGAGAAAAGAGTTCAACAATGGATGTTAAGTCACGAGCAATGATACGAGTCAGTCGAAAGACAAAAATGACTATAAATACTAGAACTGCATCTGCCGTTTTCTTTCGTCGCCAAAACTCTGTTGCTGTCCACCAAGTAGTTTTTTCGTTTATGTTCCATTTCAATTTTGTAATCGATTGTGATATATTGTGTTTAAACCTCGAGTAAACCATAATATAAATATTCAAGTAATTATTTTTTAGAAGTGTACTTAATATACTTCCAAGTGTAAGTAATATTTATTTATTTAAATTACGTTTACATATCTAATTTTCCGTTTATAGTCATCATGGGAAGAAAGTCATTATGCCATTACAAAACGATATGTGACTCAATTATTAAAAGAAACGAAGTTAACACAATGTAAAATTGCTGAACTGTAGGTCTACTATGTATTCCGATCTGAAAGTAATTTTTCCCGAATTCAGAAATTTTGTATAGAGAAAAAAAAGAAAATCAAATTTATTTCATAGTCAAAATGAACTTTCAAATCGGTTTTACTTTCAGATCGGAATACACAGTAGACCCACTGGCTAGAATCACTAAGTCCTCAGTGACAAATATTAAGAGGCAGTAAGAAAATAGCTCCGGAGGTCCCGTGTTCGAGTCCCGGCGGATGATGAAAAGTTACGGCTGGTTATTGTAGGATCAATGAATTAATCACTCATTATCCGTTAAAAAAAAGTGATTACGAAACTTCATCATGAAGCGGCCAAATCCCTCTATGGGATGTAGCGCCAGCGAGAAAAAGAAAATGGAGAATCCATGCTTAACCAGCGCACGCAACATTGTGGTTGAAAACGAATACGACAGAATCGTGCTGAAAATTATTCTTAATCAGCGCAAAAAATCAATGAACACGATAAATAATGTTCTCAAAGGACAAAATGTCAACATCTCTGCCAGAACCTTAAGGCGTCGAATGAAAGAATTTGGACTAAAAAGTTGTCGGCCAACTATTAAACAAAAGTTGAATAGCAGCATGATGGCCAAACGATTTGCTTGGCCTAAGCTTTATAAATATTTTTCTATAGCAGATTGGGGAAATGTAAGCAAAAAATTTAAGATTTTTCGATTATTTAAATCATTTTGTCATATTACTGTTATTAACAGGTTTGTTTCTCAGATTCAAATTCAACCAGAACGGAATATCTACGTTAAACAGCGCCCAAATGAACGGTTTCATGAAGCATGCATTAGTCAACGAGTAAAACATCCTACGTCAATGATGATTTGGGGCTGTATCACCACAAAAGGCCCGGGACCTCTGCTCTTCGTCGAAGGAACAATGAACGCAGAAAATATATTCAGCTCCTGGATGCAGTGCTGGTGCCGGAGCTCCGACAAATGTTCAACCCAAATCAGAGTTATATTTTTCAACAAGATGCAGCCTCATGCCACACTGCCAAAAGGGTCCTTGAGTACCTATTTAGGGGAAAACTATACATACCTATTTTGAATTGGGCGGCTAGTTCACCGGATATGAACCCGATTGAAAATGTTTGGGCTGTATTAAAGCAGCAATCAGCAAAAAAAAAACATCAAAACTAAGTCAAATTTGATTGAGGAAATCGAAACCACATGGTACCACGACTCCTTAATCAAGGAAACCATTATAAACTCAATTAAAAGTATGCCGCGTCGTCTCTCAATTTTACATAAAAATAAAGGAAGTTGGACAAAATATTGAGCCGGTTGGATTTTTTTTTTTTAAATGTAACAAAGATTAATAAATATATTTCAATGAATTAAGGTATCAAAAACGTGGTTTCTTTAAAAAATTTCCATTGAATAGCTTGAGCCATAAAAGTTCCCTGATAGGATATATCTTCAATTGCTTCACGGACTAGTGCACATGAGTGTAATGCCACACAAATGACCCAAATATCTCCTAATGTCAGGTCCAAGAGGCTGCTTCCAGTAAGAGAGGAACGGAAGAATAAAGCCCGGGAATTCAATCTAAAAAGAAGAGGAAAAAAGCAAGGCGAGTCAAAACAACGGCTCAATACTTGCCGCGTCCCCCTTCAAGTAACTCAAAGGCCAAAATGAGCAAGAAGGGGCTAGAGGGTGAAACTCCCTGACTTCAGGTGGAAAGAAGAATCAGGAAACGTAAAGCAAAACCACCTCGGCCGGATGCAATCCTCATTAGTAAAGGTGAGAATATGACCTATGCTAATGTTCTTAAATAGATTAAAGACGACGTTGGCCTCGAGGACCTTGGAAAGAATGTAGCTCGAATAAGGAAAATGGGCAAAGGTGAAATGCTTCTACAGTTTGCAACATCAGGGAGAAAATGAGATCAGCATAGGTGATTATAAATCCAAAGTTTGTATTAAATGCGGAAAGGGGGTCACTTTGTTAAGATCTGCGTAAACCCAGTAAACTGTTACATGTCATGATAAAGGTAAGGATAACCAAATAGTGGGGTCTAGAAAATACCCAGCTTCCAAGAGATCGTTACAAAATCCAAAGTTAGGATATTTTTGCAGTTCAACCTTAATCATTGTGAGGTAGCGCAAGATCTCTTATCGCAAACAGTGCGCATACTAGGAGTTGGCATTGCCATTATTAGTAAGCAATACAGGAATAACAATAGCGGTTAATGGGCGACCGACACTATTAATAGAGCAGCTGTTTGGTCTTGCGGTCGTTTTCTATTTCAAGAATCGGCGTCAGGTATTGAAGCTGATTTCACCAGGATTAAAGTTCATGGAATTCATATTTATAGTTGCAGTGCTTCACCAAATGTTCCGATTGAGCAGTTTGAAAACTTTTTGGACCGTCTCGAAATTGATGCTCAAAATCGCAGACTTGTCATTATTGCCTGTGATTTTAATGCCTAGGCGATCGAATGGGGTTCTGATGAAGGCTTTCTCGATACTGGATGTAGTGCTTTGTAATGCAGGAAGTGCCTTCATATTTTACAGGGCCGCAGTCGGATCGATGGTAGACCTTATACCTTTGTCAGTGCAAGTATTTTCTCAAGAGAGGTCAGTTAGGAAGCGCTCAAAGCGACCACAAAAGTCATGAAAGTCAACGTTTTCGGCTAAGAGTCATTCCAACTGATGACCGAGGGTACTAAACCCCACAGGACTGTAAAGGGGGCAATTATCGCCAAACCAGACAAATTCCTCGAACCAGTGGAAACTACAAAACCTGGTACTGATTCCTAAAGCAGGTAAGCCACTCGAAGAGCGGTTATCTTACCGCCATATATACGATGGGAAGGTGTTTCAACGTATTATATGCAATCGGCTTTGTTCATCTAAACATTGCTCATAATCGAGGGAAAGAGATGAAAAGGTGGCAAGAAAAAATATTTTCTGTGGTTACACTCGACGTTAAAAACGCATTCAATACTGCTAATTGGGAAGAAATCATCCTAGCCTTGAAAAAGATTAACGTCCCAGTCTACAAGCAAAGAATTGTTATGGACTATTTTAGGAATAGAGATTGGCTAATTGATTACGAGATTTGGTGGCTTGCCTCAGGGTTCCGTTTTGGGGCTAACGCTGTGGAATGTCATGTTTGGCGGTGTAATCAGACTCGCTTTACCGAAAGAAGTACTTTGTTGCTAAGTTTATATGTAGAAGAAATTAGAAGTTTAGAATTATAGAAGCAACAGCTGTAGGTGTAGCTGGCACCAAGTCAGTATCTCTCCAAATTATGAGCCATGAAGTTCTGACGTCGAGGTCTCCTATCAAGTATCTAGGGGTGATGTTGGAAGCCAGACTTTCATTCAAGGAACACATAGAATTTGTCAGTAAAAAAGCAGCAAAAGATGTTTTCATGCTCCCTAGGCTAATGCCAAACGTAGGTGGTTCAACCTACAAGAGCAACCTCCTGTATGGACCCCCAGGGTGGGTCGATGCGCTCATTTTACCGAACTATAGGGGAAGAATAAAAGCGGTATATAGAAGATGGGTTTTAAGAGTTATCAGTGCTGTACGTCCAGAGAAATGTGCTGAAAAGATGTTCACTACGTAACACCAAAATAGCAGATATAACGGAAAAATGGCAGACACGGTGGGACGAGTAATCACGGAGAGGTGGATTTTTATCTCACCTAGATTTAAAATTGAAAACAGCGTGGAACGCTCATATTGTGTTGGGTTTGCTGAAGACGTTGAGCACGTATTTTTCCATTATTTCAGATTCGACGATCCGAGGAAACAAATGTTTGAAAACTTGCAAGTGCAACTAAGTCCGAATAATAGTGTTAGTCTGAGGTGTTTTAGTATGTAGTTAAATTCACGGGGCCCGACACTTCTTGGTGTCCAGTGCCGGCTCGAGACTTCCGAGCGCTCTGCGCGAGGTTTGTTGAACCGCCACTTTTATTTTTTATTTTTAACAAGGAGAGAAATAATGGAATTGACAGCGATTCAGCAAGACGGGGTTTACTGAATTTTTCGTGTTTAGTGGCAATTATGTCAACCTCAGTTTTAGTTAATCGTGTTACGAAGTTTATTGTATAAAGTACCTGTAGCTGATCGTTTCTAGCTAAACTGTAAACTGGTTTTGACGTGCCGATTTTGGTGTTTCGAGAGTATTAGGATCCGACAATTTATTAGGGCTATTTTCAAAACTGCTTTCTGAATATTGAGTATTTGAGTGTCTATTGAAGCAATTTCCGAGATTAGGTGTTCAAATTATCGTTAGAATTCGTTTAAAGGAGAAATTAAAACAAATTTAGCTTAAATTAAAAATTTTAAAATTAGGTTAATTAACACTAAACCTACCATGACCGGGAAATTTGACCCTTTTTAAAATTTCGATTAGAATTTCCTTTATTCAACGTAATTAAAGTAAACTGCCTTTAAACTTTACGATTTTTCTTTACTTCCGTTTTTTATTAATTGGTTTCTACAAAAAGTGTGTAGTCTGTCTTATCCGTCACGGTAGGAATAGGTACATATGTATACATATGAAGCGTCGGTAGGTTTAGTGTTAAAAAACAATAAATTTTAAGATAATTGCTCAAGCCTTTAGGTAACTTACAAACATTCGTGGTCAGAAAGTTAGGGGCAGGGGAAAATGCATTAGAGTTAATATTGTGAGCTATTTCCAGTATTTAATTTAGTACTTCTTTTGGAGAATATCATAAAAAGGAGCTGATCACTAAATTAGGAACTCACAAATTTTCCTCTAAACCTAAAAAGCTGTCAGACCCCAAAGGCATCTTTATTTCTGTAGGGTCAGATTACGTGTAATTCTCGGACAATAACCTTCAACAACGGAGAAGAAATTGTTGGGCCTGTCTTAAAAAAACAAAAAATAGCGACAGGAACGGTTTCTTCTTTCTCTAAAAATTAAACCATCGCCTTTTCATACAATTTTTCTACAACTATCCCGTTTTGCAAATATCAAAAGGTGGCCTGATAAATCTCGTGAGCCCCAATAACCGTGGGCCCTCCCGCGGTTTCAAGTGCTTCGCTTTTCAATTATGCTTTTTCCACTGCTAACTCACCTTACTTGAATAAAACAACTTTATCGATTTAAATAAAACGAAGAATATACTGGCCGAGGCTGAGATTGCTTTGGAAAAAGCGAAATAAGTGGAATCTTATTCTTGAAACAAGAGTTATAAACTCTAATGAAATCGAAACGAAAATGATATTACTACATATCATCCCTGAAGTAGAGAATACCAATCGAACACCTAATTCACTTCGGTAGCTCAATTATTATCTGATTAGTTACTCAATGCAATTCTGTTAATTCATTTCAAAACGATGTCGCCAAGTTTCTGCTAGAAACCAAGTTTAGCCTTTACATTGTTATGGTTTAACACAATTCTAGTAAGTGTTTACTTGAAATTGTGGAAGTAAAATCATGTACAATACTTATTTTTATGAATTCTATCCTGAAATAACGCCAGATTATGTTAAACGTGCATTTTCAACGGGAAAACTTTCCTTGTGGAGGTATTATTTTTTGTTTTAAATCATTCACCTAATTTTGTTGAGTCTTTAGTAAACATTTTTCCATAAATACGTCTTTCTCCTGCCCCCAACTACTTTTTAAACTGACTAAACAGTTTCAGGAATTTCATACAATGCACTTCACCCATCCATCAATCCATTTCTGATCCCAGTTAATTATTTTTGACTTGTTCTGTTGATATAAAAATCAAACACAAACAACGTACACAAAAAAGAAAAATCAAATTTAATCGATTAATTAATTCGTTATCAAATTGCCGGAGATTTGTGTTATGAAAATCAAAATATAGAGAGCCGACGACGCTTTGCGAATAGACTTTTCCGGCGATAAAATATTTTTTGCTGGTATTGTTTGCGTTAATGTGAAATAAATAGTTACACAACACTTTTTTTATCAGTATCTGACTAAAATAATTGCTAATGGATTTGTAAACATTTAATTTACTATTTTTATTAATTAACCCCCACAATAAAAATATTAAAAAAAATTACAACAACACCGAAATTTACATGAATGAATGGAAATAGTAATGTATTCACTCGATTCGTGGAAAATATTTTACGATTTATTTTGAGTATACACGTACACCAAGCAAAATCTTTGCAATGAAATGAATATTTTGTTTATTCCACCTGGTGGACAAGACAACAGTTTTGCAAAGTTTATAGTTTTTCCAAATCCTCATTGCGGAGTTTGACAGTAATCACTTAGAATTGCTAATATTTTTTAAGAACCATTAGAAAGCATCTAAAATACCCTATACTAACCATACCGAGGAGAATCAAACCTGTGGGCGGGTGTGGGCTATGAATTACAATACTAAATTCAGAATTTCATTTTTCCTCAATTATATCGGTTCTACGTTCTAAATTCGATGATCTGGTTAAAACATTTCACACGCTGTGCTGTAAAAACAAATCAACTCAAATCACATGACAATCAGGTCGATCGTTTTATAGTTTCATCTACCATAAAATTTAAATAGTGTTTCCGATAAATTTCCTCTACCTTTATGTTTGAAATTACATTTCAAACCGTTTATCTACTACAATGTTTGTTCGAATTTCTTCTACCTTAAATTTCGAAATCTCCTATAAAAATTTAAATCGAAATTTATATCAGATAAAAATAGAAGAATGTCGGAATCGCCAAATAAATTCCCAACTGAAGCGGTCACCTCAACTCTACTCTAACCCCAACTAACTTCAACTAATCCCATAAATCGACTTAGCATAATTATATATAATAAATACAATTAAAAATTCTGAACGATTTTTTCACTTGTATTATTTTTTGATTTTTTATTAGTAAAAAAATCTTTCTTTTTTGTGACAATTATTTTTTATTTTTATGATGGAGGACCGGTTTCGGATTTCATCCGTCGTCAGCTCCTTGAATTTTCACTAATGACATATCGTTGAAAAATTTGCGCATACTATATTTTGTATTGGTCATTGTGTTTTTTGCAAAATCAAGTCGTATAATTTATTCGTCACAGTGTTTAACTTGTCGTTGAGAATATACGTATTGTTCCGATGTTTGTATATCTCGATTTCTTCTAATCGGTCCATCATCTTTCCTTTCTTGAGTGAATGTAAAACTTTCATGTTTGTGTTCATGTCCGTAAATGTGTGTTGTTGAGTTACGATGTGGTTAGCAAAATTAGATTTGAAAACTGTGTTTGTGTGAGCTTTCTTCGTTTCCTGTATGTGTTCCGCGAACCTTTGTGTGAAGGTTCTGCCAGTTTGCCCTATATAGAAACACGGGCAATCATTACATATTAATTTATATACACCGCTGTCACTTGTTGTATTATTTGTTATTATTAATTGGTTCTTTAATTTGTGTGACGTTTTATGTGCGATTATGTAATTATATCTTCTGAAAACCTTATTTAATATATGGCTGGTATTTTTGTTATATTCGATAGCAATGTACTTTCCATTGTCTTCTTCAGTGTGGTACATTGTGGTTAGTAGTTTTTGTTGTATTTTGTTTTTTATTTTGGAGTTAATACGATGAATCATATTTGTTGTGTATCCATTTTGTACTGCTATATGCTTGATCGTACAAAATTCTTTGATGGACCGATTAGAAGAAATCGAGATATACAAACATCGGAACAATACGTATATTCTCAACGACAAGTTAAACACTGTGACGAATAAATTATACGATTTGATTTTGCAAAAAACACAATGACCAATACAAAATATAGTATGCGCAAATTTTTCAACGATATGTCATTAGTGAAAATTCAAGGAGCTGACGACGGATGAAATCCGAAACCGGTCCTCCATCATAAAAATAAAAAATAATTGTCACAAAAAAGAAAGATTTTTTTACTAATAAAAAATCAAAAAATAATACAAGTGAAAAAATCGTTCAGAATTTTTAATTGTATTTATTATATTACATTGTGACAATAGCCGCAGCATAACCCCAAAAAATGGACTCCTTCCGTTTTTATTATGATTAGCATAATTATATAAAAAAATTAGTTAACGTGGATCGAAAACCACGTGGTAATAATGAGTGTCAATTCGTATGGCAGGTACCCGATCCTCTTGACGTAAAGGTTCCAGAAACTTTTTAATTCTCCGCTTTGACTATAGAAACCTGTAATTGTTCTGCCAACGCAGATTAACTTTGCTTGATGTTTTTCCATACACTTCATAGAAAATTCGATTTTTTTGAAAATCCCCTTACTATAAATTAGGAAATTCTGAATCTAGAAAATCCAAAATCTGGTAACTTTTGTGTTGATTATTTGGTGTTTTCTATTGTAGTATAAAAGCAGCCCTAATACACTGCTCTGTACTACTTCTCAAGGAAGAATTTCTAAATTAATTCTAAACAATTTATCTTGCAAGTAAGATTCCAGTGTTTTAGCGAATAACGAGAGGTTTAGCGAAAATATCGTTGAACAGACTTTTTTGTCTAGTGCTTTTTTTATTGGTTATTCTGCGTGCAATAGATCAAATTGTTGTGTGTTGGTCATGAAAACCGAACTGATCGATGATTTGGGATCAAATTTTCCTCTCGATTATTAGATTTAAGTTTTTTACTTTTAACTTTTTAAAGAGTTTAGAGCTGAGACATAACTGGTAATAGCGAATTTGGCCTTATTCGTTTGGTGTAATCGGTAGGATTGCTTTACTTGCCGGTACAGCTGCTACAATTCTGTAAAGAGTTTTCTAATTTGGCAAGGGTAGTTCTTTTCATTGATTTTCTTTTTAATTTCGGAGAACTTTCCCAAGCTAGTTGCTACATATGATTTACAAATTTTAGAAATGAATTTTTTCTTTTCTGAATGATGTTTTCACTTATCAAGAATGATCATAGCTTAAATCTCGGCTTTCATCTACCTGCACATAATTTACAGGTATGTTCTTAATTATATGAAGAAATCAATCAGACCTGGTACTTTATTTGGATTTTTAAGTTGATAAGGCTTCACAACCGCATTTCCTGATGGTTCTGAAGATTACCTTTAGTCATTCTAAATTTAATAACTGTTTATCTAGTGAAGTGTGGTGTTGAGGCATACTCGCCTTGTTCATGTTCCAAAATTCTAAGATCATAGGCCATTTTCCTGTTCAGGGATTTCTGCTTTAATTTCTGTGAAACCCATCAAACGTATTGAGCTTGCTTAATATCAGATAAGGGTTTCATTCCAATCATTTTGAGCAATTTTTTCTTGATTTCATTACGACTCATTTTTCTAAGAGGGGCTTTCGACACTTTACGCTTTAGATCTTCTGTGAATTATTCGAGTTTATTTATTTTGGCTACTTGCTTCCTGATTAAATTTTTAGTATTCACATTTCTATATGTTTGCTGTTTTGTAATTTAATAAGGAAGACTGCATCCTTTGTAGTTAACAGGATAATTGGTCTGGTTTGTTTATTTTTAAACATGTGCTAGCGTGCTTCTCTTCAATTCACATTTTTAACATTTTTCTTTAAGTTCCCTTATCTCCAAATTTTACTTTGATGTCGCTTTCATTCATCACTGTTGCATTAGTAAGTATAATGCTGTTTTAGTTTCTCAGTATGAAGAGATAATCATATTCGAACGATGGCATGAATAATCGTCCAAATCCAAATCGTCCTTAAACCAAAAATGCAAAATAGCGCGAAAATATCATAAGCTCTTACGAAAATCACACAAATTCAAAATACCCATAAATTGTTTGGCGAATCTTTTGTTTGGCCAATTCGTAGCGCTGATGGCGACTACACCAAGTGTAGTAAACTTAAGATTTAAAAAAAACAACCTTGGTGACTCACTTAATGACTACACTTGGTGACTACACTTAGTGACTACAGTTGGTGACTACACTTATTGACTATACTTGGTAATTACACTAGTTGACTACAATTGGTGACTACTCTTGGTGACTACAGTTAGTGATGCAGTTGGTGACTACACTTAATGACTGCACTTGGTAACTACACTTCTTGCCTACGCTTGGTGTCTACACGTGGCAACTACACTTAACGTGACTACACTTGTTGTGTTGCGACTACAGTTGATGGCTACACTTGTTGACTCACTTGGTGACTACAATTGGTGATTACACAAGGTGACTACTTGTTAACCACACTTGGTGACAACACTTGATGACAACACTTGTTGACTTCACTTGGTGACTACACTTGGTGACTACACTTGGTAAATACAGTTGGGAACTAGACTTGGTGATTACACTTTGTGACTACACTTGGTGACTACGCTTGTTGACTACACTTGTCGATTACACTCGGTGACTACAGTTGGTGACTCCACTTTGTGACTACACTTGTTGACTACACTTATTACTATAGTTGGTGATTACACTTGGTGGCTTTCTTGGTGACTACAATTGGTGACTTCACTTGGTGACTACATACTATCTTATTCATATGTATTTGTGCAGTATACATTTTTAATGCAACGCCACACAAACTTCTTTAAAATTGATATAAATAAAAATATGTTTGAATTAGCTTAATTATTTTGCTTTATAATTCAATAAAAAAAATTTGTTAATTTTAATTCTAGGAAAAAATACAGATGATTTAATTTTATTCAAAATTATTTGTGCATACAAATTTTTATTCATAATTATTTGTGCACATTAAAAATTAAGATAAAAAAATAGTCAATTAATTAAAATATAATTTTTATTTTGCTAATTAAATAGTGATTTAGTCAATTAAGATTTGTATGCCCTTGTTTAGATTTTATTACTTTCCTTTGACATCTCGCAAATGGTCCAGATTTATTGATAAAATCTCTTGGAACCTTATCGCTTTTGGTTTAATTAACACCCGTCTATAAATTTTTGGTCTTACCTTATCTTTCGCTTTCATTTAAATCCTCGCAAGTTCAAATTGGAACTCCACCTTGGTCGTGGTTACTAATTATAATCAATTATATTCTAAAATTTTAAACAATTTCTCAGCAATGTTTCCTATTGTGTAAGGGAACATTATTGAGCTGGACAGAAAATGAGCTCGGACTAATTAATCATTAACTAGGAGTGTTACCTCATTTATTAAACTAGAATTGATCATTGACCTTGAATAGTTGAAGTTTATGAAACATATGTACACCTAAACACAAAATGATTTATCGCCCAAAAAAGTGTGGTCGTCATCGCCTTCATACGTCAATTAAACTCTAGATTACTATCTATGCCTAAATTTGTGCATTTTTGCGTTAATTTGATATGATAATATGGAAGACATTTTTTGATAACATTATTTGTTAGTATTAAATATGGTCTGATAGTTACTCTTGCGGGAGAAATTAAAAGATAAGCGGCCCTAAAAAACTGTTCAAGGCTAAAGCTGAATTCAGGTTTATTAAATGAGGTAACAATCATTAATGATAATAAATTAGTCCGCCCCCAATTTGCTCTTCAGCGCAATAATGTTCCGATGTGCAAGAAGAATCATTGCTGAGAAATTATACAACTTTTTTGAATATAATTAGTTGCCAGGACAAGCGCAGAGTTCCGATTTAATCTTGCGAGGATTTAAATGAAAGCGAAAGATGATAGTCACGATATAGTAAGATCAAACATTTATAGAAGGGTGCTAATTAAACCATAAGCGATAAGGTTCCAAGAGATTTTATCAATAAATCTGGACCATTTGCGAGATGTCAAAGGAAAGTAATAAAATCTAAACAAGGGCATACAAATATTAATTGACTAAATCACTATTTAATTAGCAAAAAAAAATTTTATTTTAATTAATTGACTATTTTTTCATCTTAATTTTCAATGTGCGCAAATAATTTTGAATAAAATTAAATCATCTGTATTTTTTCCGAGAATTAAAATTAACAAATTTTTTTTTATTGAATTATAAAGCAAAACAATTAAGCTAACTATACGAATATTATTAGTTTCAAAAAATTTTTTGTTTATATCAATTTTAAAGAAGTTTGTGTGGCGTTGCATTAAAAATGTATACTGCACAAATACATATGAATACGATAGTATGTAGTCACCAAGTGAAGTCACCAATTGTAGTCACCAAGAAAGCCACCAAGTGTAATCACCAACTATAGCAATAAGTGTAGTCAACAAGTGTAGTCACAAAGTGGAGTCACCAACTGTAGCCACCAAGTGTAGTCAACAAGTGTAGTCAACAAGTGTAGTCACCAAGTGTAGTTACAAAGTGTAATCACCAAGTCTAGTTCCCAACTGTATTTACCAAGTGTAGTCACCAAGTGTAGTCAACAAGTGTAGTCACCAAGTCTAGTCACCCAGTGTAGTCACCATGTGTAGTCACCAACTATAGTCACCAAGTGTATTTCACCAAGTGTAGTAAACAAGTGTAGTCAGCAAGTGTTTTCACCAAGTGTAGTCACCAACTGTAGCCACCAAGTGTAGTCAACAAGTGTAGTCACAAAGTGTAGTCACCAAGTGTGGTCACCAACTATAGTCACCAAGTATAGTCACCAAGTGTAGTCACCAAGTTTATTCAACAAGTGTAGTCACCAACTGTAGTCACCAACTATAAATCGCTAAGTGTAGTCAAATTGGGAAATTTAGATCCAGATTTATTCAAAAAATCATATTTTTTAAACGGAGTATGCTTATACCGATCTTTGTTTGTTTGTCGATTTTAAGATTGAGAAAAAAAAAATATAAAAAGTTCAACAAATATGGTATTTTGCAGTAAAAAAAATATTGTTTCGTCAATAAAATTTAATAAAATAAAATTGAGAGTCTATTCCCTTTCATATATGATCCATCAATTATTAAAATCGGTTAAGTAGTTTTTGAGAACAAACACTTTGAAAATTTGAGTTTTTAATAAAACTGAAAAAAATCAGAAAACGTCGAATGTGGTATACAGTGGATCGCAACACTTCCTCGTTTCTTACCTCTTTGCCTATAAACTTTGTTGGAGGGTTAATATTTGTGTTGCATTTGGGTTGTTCAACTCTAATTTTATGTGGTGAACAAATTGCAACTCACTAATACAGATAATTATTTTTACGACCAAAGTAAATGAAGGTGATAAAGTGATGCATGTGTTAAATACAATACAGTCAAACCTGTTTTTGTGCAATCGTTTTTTATGCGATTTTTTTTTTATGCGACATTTTTTGTGCGATTTTTTTTAAGCGGTATACGAATTATGCCGCATAAAAAAAACGCACAAAAAAAATCGCATAGAATATAATCGGGTAAAAAAAAATCGCATAAAAATTGACCGCACAAAAACAGGTTTGACTGTACAATTAAAATTTATTAAGAGTCTAATATGCATTTCGTATAATTCGCTAGTACTACAATGAAATGGTTGCTTTCTATCTAAGACATTTTATAATTAGCAATTCAGCCGCTATGATTCAACGGGGTTGATGCTCCTGCTCAATACAGTCAAATCACGCTATAACAAACCACTTTTTGAAAATACTTCGGATATATAAATCTTCGGTTTTAACACTCGGACATAACAAATATAATTATGCTTATAACAAACTTTACAACAGTTCCTTGAGTGTTTTTTATATCGGGATTCCACTGTATTTGTTTGGAGATTTACATAAAATTACTTCTCGTAACAGAGACGAGTTTAAGAATAATAATTAGGAAGCAGACAACGAATCGCTTAAAAATAAACCGAAATAGTTACTCAAAGTAGAACCGTACCAAATGGATGCAGTAAGTGATGCAAAATCATTCCAACCAATAGTAAAATTAAGGCAAATAAAAATCTTTTTTTTTTCTTCAAATTTTAATGTTTTGTTCTTTTATTTATAGATTATTTTTGACTTAATTATTATACAATTAATTTAATAATAAATATATATTTCTTTTTTTTTTTTGGTTTTAGGTTTTTGGTTTTGAGTTTTCGCATTTTGCGAAAATATTTGTGTTTTGTTATTGTTGTTTTAAATAAATTTTGATTTTCTTAATTTATTCATTTTTTTTTTCTTTTTATAAAATATTAAATAATAAATTATTTAATTATTTATTTAGTTTAAAAAAACTAAATATAATTATAACAAAATAATATTATAATAAGAAGAAATTGTGTGTGTGTGTTGTTTGTTTTGTATGTATGTATGTATATATGTATATTAGATTCTGTTGGATTATATATCATCTTTTTAAATTAAAGTTGATGCAATATAATCTAACGTCTGCGTCCAAAACGGAGGAATAAATGATCAACATCGCTACGTTTTCGGTGCATTTCATCGTTGTTGTTGCTGTCGGGTAGGACGGAGAAATCATAATTTCTGTAATCTGTGAATAACAAAAATAAAAAAAATTGTAAATTATTATTAAATCACAAACATATTGTTCAGATATCACACGGGCTTCAATATTTACTTGGTTCTTGGCTTTTGAGGAATGCATTTATTTGATTTGTTAAATCATTCGAATTCTCTAGGGCGAGGCATACTTTTTTGATGTGATTTGGGCGGGATTCTAGTAGCGCTGGTTCACATAAGTATGGAGTTTCATAGCCACTTGTACCGGTAACGGAGAGGACGCATAGTAGTGCAATTACAGTTAATACAATTTGTGACACCATTTTTCTGTTGTTGTTGCTTGTAATCTACAATTAAAACAAATAAACAAAAACGAATTTATATTACACTTCAAACATTTGACATTACTGTCCCGTCATGAACAGCCTCTTATGTATAATAAATTTAATATGCCGTAAAATCTTTTTTTATATCTTTAATATGCGAGTACCTTAGAAAAACAATTAAATTTTTAATTTTTTTTAGTACAAAAAATAGACAAAACCACTTTGACGTAAATAATAATTTTAATTAGTTTTTTTTTTATTTTTGCAAGTCTAAAATAACGATTTTAAATAAAATATTGTTTAGCCTAAATCTCGAATGGAAAACCAAATCAAATCAATATTCAAAAAACAAAATAAAAATCAATTTTCTTTGTAATAACAACTTTAGGGCAATTTAATGTCGTGTGTATGTATGAAATTAGTAACCTTCTTGGAACCAGTCGCCATCAACCTGGACTATAAAAAAAAAAAATTAATATTTCGCAAAAACGTTGTGTTCGAAGTGAAACGTTCAAAGTTTAAAGTAGTTAAATTAAGATTAAAATCTTTAAGGTGTTTCTTGACCAATGTAACAATTTAGTTTGGATACATACGTGCAGTTGCTTAGAACTTAATCATTTTCAGTATTGTGTGTGCGCACGATTTTAAATTGGAAATTTTGGATATTTTTATCTTTCCGTACAACAAATGGCTGGTGGGAAAATAAGTGAGTGTGAATTATCTTTTGTTTTTTTTTTTATTATAATTATTATGTTATGACGAACAAAAAAAAAGTTTTGTTTTTTTATCAAACTCGCACAAAAGTTATACGGGAACTTGATGGCATTAGAGTGTTTTGTGCCATATGCCGAGAAAAAAAAAAGTTTTCTTTAAAATCATTTCAAATTAAAAGTGATGTAAGAGTTATATAATGTGCGATGTGGGTATCTAATCTATTTAGTACATAAGAAACAAGTGAACTTTGAAATTAAGATTTGATTCGAAATCCACATTGGAATCGAAAATTAATAATATTTTATTGAAAATTCAATATTATTTATTTTTAATTTTCTCAACAATCTGAATATTTCCCTATGGCATTACACACGTACAAAGAGTGTAGAGGTACACAATAACAATAATAATACTTAGCAAACAAACAAAAAAAAATGCCTTGCTAACTTGTTGCTATTGATTTAAGTTGGTAAAATAATAAAATAAAATTCACCTGTTGAGCGCTTAAGGTGGTTGGTTATACATACATATATAGTTTTGTGTATACATATAAACGATTATCATTTCGATAACATGTATAACACCTATATAACTTGTAAACACCAATTGTTATGATAATCACATAAACAAAAATAAAATATGCAATTTCCTGGTGGAATGGTACACAAAGATGTACAAAATAATAAATAATAGTTTACAATAGATTTTACATTTATTTCCATTATCCACCTGTTTTGCATAATTTTTTTATAAAATTCAATTATCTACATGTTTTTTTTAAGTCTAGAGCTCGCGAAATCCGAAACGTTCGGAAGACATAAAATTAATCATGATTAAAGATTATCGCACATCTTTTATCCCTCGTATAATTGTTAAAAGACATATTTAGCAAAAAAAAAAAACAAATAAGGAAAGTTATGATTATTTTCCGTTTTTCTTTCATCGATGTCTTTTGTTTTTTAGATTTATATGTATGGTGAACGATTTTATTTCTTAATACATATTTTTCCAATTATATAAAATTTAATTACTTTAACAGAAATACAAAAAAGGATATTTGATATGCGCTAAAAATATAACGAATCAATCAAAACCGCAAATCATTTTTTTTAAGGTGTGATGCTATTTAAATAAATAAACATGTTTTATGTAATGTAATATGCTTATAAAAAGGATCCACTTATAACAATAATAACAAGTAAAAACAAAAATAAAAATATTATGTAAATCCTTTTTCTATGCGACACAAAGACGTAATCAAATTGTACAAACAAAAAACTTCTTTTTATTTTTTAAGTTTAATGTTTGTCAAAAAGATTATGTTCTACATTATGCACAAAGTTATGAAACAATGCAAATTAAGTATAAAAAACGTTGTCCTAAATATTATAATACATTTTTTAATTTTATTTTATATTAATAAAGCGTTAAATACTCAAATACACAAAGATGTTGTGCCCCATGTTGGGCGTCATTTTTTTCTTTCATTTTTTTATTACCGTTTTAATTTAATTAATGTGTCAATTGCACATTTCATAAAATGCAAAAAGTAATTATTTTACTTTAAAATTAATTGTGCGATTAATATTTATTTTTATCTTAACAAATAATGACGATTGGTGGAAAAGATAAGATGCGGGAAAAACTATAACTAAGTAATTAAATCGTTCTTACATGTACGAGTCTAACATATTTCTATGGACCAAAAACGTATTTGAACACTAATCTCACTGTTTTATAATTGTAATGGGATACAAAAATCTAGAACAAACACGTCGTTTCGTGTTAACCATGTACTAAACACTAAAAATTTGTTTTTTTTTTTGTGTATCATTTGCATTCAAATCGGTTTTGAACAAAACAAAAACATGTTTTTGTTTAATTTCAATGAATACTAGTGAGACTGGTTAAACTGTAAACTAAACCAATAAATAGTGGTAGTGATTAGTGAATTAAATTGTAACTCCATTACATTACGGCTAATTTTATATTTAGAAAAGTTTTTTTGAAGGGAAAATTAGTTTTTGATTTATACAAAACAGAAAACTTTTTTGGTTTCTTTAATTTTCTTGGAACATTACTTGAAAATTTTATATTTGCATTGTGAGCAAATTTTGGTAAATTTTTAGATCAGCGCATTTGAGTTGGAAAAACAAATATTTAACTTAATATTCAGTTTATCGGTAAAATGTTTTATTAATTATTTATTTTGAATAAATAAAAGTCTTTTTAATGAATTTATCTAAACGGTGGATAAGTAAACGAGATTTTTCACGATTCACTTGTTATTTTTTTTGTTTATATATAATTTTGTTAAAGACTTTTTTAGTGCTTTGGGCACAATGATATGCGAGAGATATGAAAAATGCGATGCGAAAGAACACATAAGTTCATTAGAAAAGAAAAACATTGAAAATTAATTAAAATTTAAAGGAGGATGTGTGCAACATATGTACACATCTTTAACACTAATTTTTCACGCAATATGCTTTTTGTTAAAATTCTAGACCGCGAGCGCACTAAAATAATATAAAGTGATTTAAAAAAAAAACTTACATTTTTTATGGTTTTAATAAAGCACAAAATAATAATCACTGAAATGCACTGTGTTTTATTAAAACTTATCACACTTAAAACAAATTTATTAATTTAAGACTGTTATATTGTTATCAGATCGAACTGTGAATTGTGTATGGACTAGAAAAGATATTACCGGTACTTTTATAGTCGAACAATTTTCCATTTTATTTGTTGTTGGTGGCTGAATGATGAAGAATTGATGACGTGATAACAGTTTTATTTTTGCTTTTAGCTTTTTGAAGATAACATATTCAACGTGAAAAGCAACAAGCAGAAGAAAAGCGCAGTCGCTTAAATTTATGTTTTCTAATGCGATAACATGTAACCAAAAAAGAAAAATGTTATATTTCTATTTTGTGTATCACTTTGCTTTGAATTTTGTATATGTTCAATGTTTTCTTAGGAAAATTGGTTGTATTAAGTCCAAGTACCAAGATTTTTTCGAAATTTAGGAAAATTCTTTCGTTTTATTATTTGGTTTTAATGTTGAGTATAATGTTGACAAAAGTTGATGCCCATAGCAGTCGCGCCGCTTCTCTCTACGATTAGTAGATGACTCATTGATCTTTGAATCCGTTCTGGAAGGAACTAGGACATTAGAATCCATTTCTTGTCATCGCATCCAGCCTTCATATTTCATTGTCCAATAGATTTTCAGCGCTTCTATTGTTTGTCCGATGTAGTCATACGTGCAAGCGGTGTAGCTTATATTGTATGATTCTTTTACAGTAATTTATGGTAACTATTTCGTCTGCATAGACCCAATTTTAGGCCGATGTTTTACTATCAATTCAAACGATTTAGGTTTGTTCTTGTCTTCAAATATTAATATCAATGGAAAATCAATAAATTTCGTATTTTAAAGGTTCTTACTTCAAAAACGTCATTGATAATGGTATTTTACAATTTATGTATATTTTTAATTTCCTGTTGTAGTACGCGATAATATCTCTATATACACCGGTTTTATCGATTATCCTCTTCAAAGTCAGGTTTCAGTAGTTTTATTTTTAAATATGTGCGATATGATGTTTTCCCATTAATTTTAAAAGGATTTCCATTGTAAAAAGACATTCATACAACACAAAATCTAAATGTTCACCTCACCTCCTTCCTGATAAAGGTGCTTACGAGTACTTTCGTTAAGTTTATATATTCTATGATGGTTTAAAGCAATTCCCTTGCAAGAGAGTCATAATTAATAAGGTAATTGACATAAAATGTAGAAAAGAAACTACAACAGAACAACATACCCGTACAAATAGCCGGTAGTGATTTAAACAAAATGGAATTGTTAAATTTAAAAAGGAAAATGTTGAACAAATATACCTTTAAAAATTGGTTTGTTTTGGTTTTTTTGATGTGCGCGATTAAATTATTGCTGTATCGTGTGTAATGCGGTTCGTCTTTTACTGTAAATATTCTGAAATAGTTTTTTGTGACGTCAATTTTTTTTGTTTGAGACCAGAAGAAACCAGTTCAGATTTTTTTTTGGATAGGAATTAAATTGTAGCGAGACGATCGACCCACCATTCTTGTAGATATGGTTAAAGATAATTGCAATTGTGGGGGTTGTCGATCATATTTAACTTGTTGGTAAACGTCGCATTGGTTGGTGTAGTCTCGAATTACTAATTTCATTCTCGGGAGGTATAGTAGGACTTTTTGTTTGTTCTCGTCTTCGATTTAGGGGTGACATACACCGTACTGCATTAAAGATGTCATTGGTTTATATGCTTCTGAGATAAATTGGAAACACTCTTCTGATGCGAATATATACGTATGTTAAATTCCTGGCAAGTCCAAATAATTATCGTATATAGTTCCTCGTTGTTGATTGTTTTGTGCTGTTACTCTTTTTTCAGTTTTGAAGAATATTTCGGTTTTGATCAGAGGTTCTTCTAGAGTGTGAGATAGGTAATTCATTAATTGTCCTTTGAACATACATATAAGAGTAGTTCTTTATTGTCGGGATGAAACGGTCTGATGTCGATAACATGCTTCTTGAGTTTTATATGGCATGGTTTACTTCAATATGGTTACAACTGGTTTAAATCCGAGATGGGACGTCACGTTGGCGTTCTGAATACCTTTTTTGTAAATTATGTCGTAGTCGAACTCCTTCAATTTTAACCTCCACCTCACGAGTTATGAGTTTGGTTGTTTCAGTAAAAATAACCAAGTGAGTGGTTTATGGTTCGTAATGATGGTGAATTAGCGACCAAATAAGTATGGCCAGAAATACTTTTTTCTGCCAATACTACTGCTAGGAGTTCCTTCTCGATTGTGGAATAGTTCTGCTCGGTTCTCGTCAACGTACGCGAAAAGTTGCATATTCGCAAATCCTGTCCGATTATTCTTTAAATGACCATGTGTGACCCAAGAATACGATTTCTTTATAAAGAAACTCGCTCTTGTCATGTTGCACCTTTAAGTTTCCATTTTGTTCAGTTTTGTAAACACTTTGTGCAGGCTAATTCTATGCTCGTCCATATAGCATAGGCATATATTTTACCTTGTAACATGTTTGGAACATTTTTTACTCCAATTGGCATCTGAACGAATTCTTAATGTTCAAATTCGACACTAAATGCTGTTTTAGGTGTGTCCCTTGTATTTACTTCGATCTGGTAAAATCTAGGTATTTTAAAAGATATGCATTTACCCAACTTGTTTCATATATCTGTGATGTTGAATAATGGGAGGCATCCTTTCTCTTTGGTACTATCCAGATCGGGGACGACCAGATAACTAGATCGAATGATGCCTTGATTTAACATTTAACTGATCTGATTTTCTACTTCCTTTTTGTTTGTGTAAGGGTGGGTATCTATAACTTTAGGAAAAGATCCGCTTATTATCCTTTAGCTCGATGTCTTATTTAATAGCGCTGGTGAAAAACAATTGACTATATTCTCTCTGAAAAATCTCTTCGACTTATGAGCTGGGTTTTCGATGCCTTTTTTGCAGTTAAGATGCGATGTACTGATTAGTTGTTTTATGTCAGGGGGTGTTCAATTATTAATTCTTTATTTTGTGGACTATAATTAACGACTTCCACATTAGTATAGTTATTTTTACTCACATAATATCTGGTAAGATTAAATTTCCCTTGAGGAATTGAGGGACGAGTACTGTTGCAATTAACTTGCTTCGTAGAGCGATATTGCAGATATCAGACTACAAATATTATTAATTTAAAGGGATTTGAACTAATTGGGTGAATAATAGAGATTTACCTAAGTCAAAAGTTATTTTCAATTTCTGCTTAGTTAGAATTTCCTTGGAATGAACATTGGATGAATAAAAAATGTTCTGGATTCAGTGTCTATTAGGAATTTGTATAATTGTCCGTTGAGTATTAGTTCTTTGTTGGGTAACTGAAAGCCTTTTTGGTAATGGCTACTGTCGCTGGTTGGCAACAATTCTCGTCTTAAATTTCGATAATTGATGTTTCTTCTTGCCGATTGTATTGTAGATTTTCTTCGTAATATTCATTCGTTCTCGATTCATGTTCCTCGTATGAATCATTCTTGATATTGGAAACATTTATTTCGATAGCAACTATCAATTTCGTAGTGATATGGATTAAACGAAATGTTATATAGTTCTTTTACCTGGACTCTTGATTTGCCATTGGTATTGAATCGACATGGCTGGTTTGTTGGATTGAATGGTCATTGGAATGTCGGTTATTTGTATTTGTCAGTATTCGACGTGGAGTATACATAGGTTCTCGCTTATTGTATTGTATTGGGTATAAGTGGTAATCCTCTTACATTTCCGATTTGTTAGTTTTTTGTTAAGTGAATTTTGACAGTCAAATTTTCTGATATGAAATATTTTCAACCGAGTCTCGGTTTCTTCGCTCAACAATTCTTTGGTTTAGGCTTTAGATAACGTGACATTTTGACAAAAAATTGTTTCGCTTGTCTTAATTCGTAAGACGAATAAATAATTTGATTACACTAGATTTAGCACGCAAATTAAATTTTTATTTTGTCGGCTAATTGTTCAACATTTAATTTTATAGGATCCAAAACATTTAGTAACGTTTGTAGCCTCTCCAAGTTCTTCTCTGAATAGAAATTAGACAAACTCAAATCGTTTAGGGTTTTACAACTCAGTCAGTTATTTTAGAAAATGGACGATCTTTATTTGCTGTGCTATTCCTCCTTGTTTTACAATCAAGCAGTAAATTTAATTCATTTCCATGGTTAGCTTTAACATGATTCTGTAATAATGAGTTTCTAACTAGAGATGATTTAAATAGTTTTGCGACACTTTGATCACTTGTCAAAGCGATGTTATCAGAATAAATACCTGTGCCGCGTTGTGCTTAGCTCGCGCAAGAGAACTAAGATTATTAACTGTCATGGTATGATATTACATCGTTCAAAAGTTTTAATTTTCCATCTGATCAACATGGATTTCCCCCTGTCTCTCTTCCTAATATAAAATACGTGTAAAATGCAAAATAATTAAAAATATGGGAGCGTTGTACAATCGCGAGACCAGGAATTAACGCGATGCGGCACTCCTTGGTGCTTACGGTAATACAACACTGATTTACTATTCCAAGAGTATATGTATAAATCTGGGGTAAGCCTTTTATCTTATATTCGTTCATTTGCTGTTTGATATAACGGTTATAAAATACACTCAAGCAATTATAAACCGAGAAAGGATTTTTTTTAATACACTACTAAGCATTAAGCAAGTCCCTCGAAAGATGCCGAGCCATTCGTATACCTTATTATACGTAACATAACGGCGAGATAGAAAAGGTAAGTTATAGTTTGAGACTCCACATTCAACCAAATACTCTATTATCTATTCTTGAAATCAATCGGAATCTTTACCCGCCATTTTCGAATCGTATATTCCTTTGTAATATGTGGTGAGATTATATTTATGATATAATTTTTCTTGATGGCGCATACTTCAAAACTGTCGACCGTAAGTTTTTTGGTAATTTTACAAAAGAAGAGCTTGACGGAACTAATCTTTCCTCATCTTTTTTCAAAAATTACTAAAAAAGATTTCGTCGTCAAGTTCTTCTTCTGTTGGAAAATTACCAAAAAAGTTACTATCGACAGTATGCGCCATGAAACATAAAAATTAAAAAATGATACGTTTATATGCGAATACGTTTTAATTAAAAAGTACATACATATCTCCAAATGTCTGGTGATGACGCCATTGTGATCGGAAATAATGCGTTCGAGCCAGCGGCCGGCGTAACTATACAAATTTCGGCCCCATCCGCAATAGTTTTTTGGCCCCTAAAAATGCTTATTGTACCTAATAGAAAGTAAAGCTTTAAAAAACTTATGAAAAACTTATTTCTTCCTATTGTCTAGTCTCGCATTAATTAAAAGTATCTGATTTCGAGCGTAGGTGACACAAAACATCTTACAACTCAACGCTCTGACGATTTCTAAATATATCGATAAAGCATCACAAATTTCGAATATAATTTGAAAAATATCAAGATTTTCGAAATAATCTCAAAAATGTTGAATTTTCAAAGAATCTTCCATATTCTTGAAAGTTCTCAAATATCGAATTATCCGTAAGTTTTGTTAAAAAATGGTATAAGCATAAAATATGTATGTATGTATGTATGTATGTATTTGCAAAAATTGTCAATTAGTTTTAAATTTGATAATTAATTTAAATAAGTTTGGGTATTAACTTAACTTTTAATGCCTTTTTCATATTTTTAGATTTTTGCTAAAATATTTTATGAATATGCAAAAAATCAAGAACTTTTAATTTTATAAGCTTTTAATTATCAAAGCTTTTTTAACCAAACCATTTTACTCAAAAGTATGATTTTAGTACCAGAGTTTTGGCTAAAATTTAGAATATTTGATCTTAAACTTAATCAACAAACATCAAAAGCTTTTAGTTTTAAAAGGTTTTCAAACCAAACCATTTTACTACGAAAGTTGATATTATCAAGGAAAGTAGTATTTTCAGATAAATTCAGAATATTTGTTTTCAATGAGCTTTAAGCTTGATAATTAATTTATACCTTTTGGGTTTGAACTTAACATTTTGGGGAATTTTCATAATTTAAGGTTTTTCTTAAAATGTTTTATGAGCAAAAATTATGTTTTGTAACAAATGTCAAACAGTATTTAGCTTTAAGAGCTTTCAATTAGAAAAGCTTTTTAAACTAAACCATTTTACTCAGAACTTCGATTTTACATAGGGTAACGGAATTTAGGGATAATTTAGTATATTTGTTCTCAATGTAAATTTTCAAGAGCTTTTAATCAAACCAAACCATTTCACTAGGAAGCTTTTTGAATCATTTTACTCCGAAATTTGGTATTAAAAAGAAGTAAGGAATTTTGGGATAAATTTAGAATATTTGTTATAATGATATGTATTTGGGTTTAAACTTAACATTTCTCAGACTTTTAATAATTTCAGGTTTTTGTTACACTGTTTTATTTGCAAAAACTTTCAAAATTTTAAGAGCTCTCACTGATCGAAACTTTCTAAACAATTTATCCCAAAATTACCCTTTGTAACCGAATTTTGGTACATATTTAGAATGTTTGTTTCCAATGAGCTTTAAGATTGATAATTAATTTATAATTTTTGGGTAACAACTTAACATTTTTGAGCTTTTTAATAATTTCTGTTTTTAATAAAATGTTTTATGAGCATAAATTATGTATTTGAAAAAATTGTGAAGAGCTTTAGTTTTAAAAGCTTTCACTTATTGAATCATTTTAAGCAAACCATTTCACTTCGAAATATAAGGGATGACGGAATTTTGGGTAGGATTTAGTATATTTGTGCTCAATGTAAATTATTAAGAGCTTTTAGTTTTAAGAGCTTTTCAAACCAAACCATTTGATTTTTAAATTTGATATTATAAAAATAGGTTGTATGGAGGAGTCTTCTTTCAACGACAGGAGTATCTATCATATGGCGAATATATGGAGTTTCCATGTACCTGGAGCCTTATTTCGTGCTTTGCGGCATGCATTTTTATTTCATCTTTGATGTATTCCATCCGTAGGTCCCTGTGAAGGTCTTCATTTCTTGTGTACCACGGAGCCTTGACGATGCTACGAAGAACCTTGTTTTGAAACGTCTGTATCATTTTGGCGTTTGTTTGCTTGGTACATCCCCGGTGTTGTATACCGTAGGTTCATATCGGCTTCAGAATTTGCCGATACAGTAGCAGCTTATTGTGAATTGTAAGCTCAGAGCCTCTACCTTTACGCCAATACATTTTTCACTTTATGTTAAGTTCTTGTTTTTTCTTTTTGACATGCTCTCTCTAATTGAGTTTGGCATTGAGGGGCACGCCAAGGTATTTAGCTGTATTTGATTTCTATAGGTAGATGGTAAGCCTTTTGATATGTAAAGGAACTATTTATAGAATTTACAAAATATTGTAGATAACAAATTTCTCTAAAATACAACAACAATTAGTGTTCTTGTTTCATTTGATGCTGAAGAATGAGAAGATAGTCTGAATTAGCTAAGTATATAAAAATAAATTTGGTGAATATAATTTTTGATTTAAGGTATCGATCAATATATCATTGGCAAGGTTCTGCAATATTTCCTGTATTTGAGCATTGGTTTAATTAAGAAACTCGACCCTAGATGATAAGGACAAAGGATATTTTCAAAGTCGGAATTAATTAAATTAGGAACCACTTAAAGAGTCGACTTAAATAAAATTAAAATCACTTAAACTTAAACACTAACTTCAAGCAATTTCGTAGCATTTTGCAAATTTCGAATATAAGCGAAAAGCTCAATGAAACTTAGATTTCAAGAATAATCTTGAAAAAATTTAATGCTAAATAATTCAAAGGCAAAATAAAACCTCTTTCTTGCAAAAACAATTAAAAATCGTTTTATAATCTCGAAAATGTTGAGCAGGTTTACAATTTCGCATAAGTCAAATACCAACCAACTTAAAACTTTTTAAACTTAGATATCTAGAAAAAACCAAAAATCCCAAAACCTTGAATTTCAAAAATCTGTCTTTCATTGACGGTAGTAAAATACTCGCTATAGTACTTGTACCTACTCACAACTACTCATTCTCATACGATTGTGTAGAAAACAGAAGTATGTAGTTATGCATAAATTTACGCTACATAGGTGAATTCTAGTTGCGAAAATTCCAATAGGCCGCTTTTAGAATTTTTCGATTTTTTCGAGAGTTTTTTATTTAGTAAGGAGTTCTTTTATTTTTTGGTAATGTTAAATGTCAAATTTAATACAAAATTATTTTGTTTTTGATGTTACATTTTTAAGAAAAATGAATTTAAACATCAATGCGGTAAATATCAATGCTTTCCCTTCATTATATGTCCAATTTTTAATTATATTTTCAATCTAATTTTATTTATCGCCTTTACTGTAATATACAACTCAAAAAAACATAAAAAACAACTAAACGATGGATATGGCTATTTTTTACTAGTAGGAAAGCTGTTAGACAATTTTGAGTAGGTATTTAAGGCATAGCATGAAAATTTGTGTGACACTTCTTTAGCAATGTCTAAACACAAAATCAAAGACCTGGCTGAAGGGTAGCGACTAGCGGGGCATTATCAACCCTTGAATTTTTTAAGTTGCGAATTTTTTTATGCAATTTGAAATTTTAATACCTTTAAATTTAACTCCATTCAAACAGGCTTCTTTATGTTGAAGATATGAGGTTTAAGGCATCACTATTTTGTAATAAAGCACTACAAGATAATTTTTGATCATTAAACTTTATCAGCTCTATACTTAAATTTTCTGAAATCGTTATTTTTTTCATTTTCTAAGAAAAATTGAAAATGCAAAATTTCTAATACAACTGCCATCAGTGGGTGTAACCGTTTACATCTATTTAAGTGCTTGCCAGATAGGAATGAATCAACAGATCCAATTGCTATTATTTCACTTTCAACAGTAATATTTATTAGTCCACAGTCTGGTATTACCTACAGCTTTGAAATATGCAAGTATAATATGAAAAGATCCTAAATGAATAAATAAGTTATCAAAAAATGGCTGCTCACTAGATTGGGCTTGCATCGCAACTTTAGCGATAACTAAATCGTACGTAAATTCAATATGAGACTGCTGTACTTCTTCAGCGATTTTTTGGCTTTCTTTCAGTGTTTGGAGAACAACATTTTTAGAAGTAGGTGATTCATTGAAAGGCGTGAGATAACAAATTTTTTGTTTAGAGGTATTAAAGACTTGTATAAACTTGCTGTTAGCCAACCACATCGGGGTATTCGGAATTTTTAATGCATGTGACCGCATCCAAAGTATATCAAAATGTTTTATTAATTGTAAGGATTCTGGAATTATGGAACGTTGCTCTCTTTTTCGCATTTGTTTATTGCTAAAATTATTTGCAGTTTCATATCCGTCTTAAAATGATATGATTGATAACAATTCTTTAAGTCCGTAAAATAAAATGAGCAACCAAGACAATGAATACTTTCGATAGAAGTTGGTTACTTTGTTTATTTCATATGAAAATTGCTTGCTTGCTAAACAATCGTGTCTTCTATATTGTCGACCAGAGGCATATTTTGGTAAATTATACCAACAGTGTCGCGTAATGCGTTTTTACCTGATGCTGTGTCAACAAATTGATCAAAGTTATCAAATTCTACTCCCGTAAATAACCCATTTGTTCAGGACATAATATGGATTGACTGGAAGATGAAAATGTAGCCTCTGTTTCTAATTCTTCAATTATATGGTAGCTGCAGTAGTGACCATACCTATTTATGATCTCAACAACTTTTCGAGAACTCGTTATACTTTTTAGCGTCATAGAGTAGTGTAATATGTTTACTAGTTTTAATTTTTCCACGTGAAACATTAAAAATTAAATCTGCAGCCAATGAAGAATTTTTTCTTTCGCATTCGCTGCTCTTTTTACTTTTGTAACGACCACCACGCAATACTGCCGAAAAAAAACCTTTTATTTTTTGTGGTGTCGTACATTCATCCTTCAGTCAATCAGAAGTTTTTAAATTTTCTGGTAATAATATTTTTTCCATAAACACGTGGTAGGTAGAGAGTCCTACTAAAATAACCTAGATGTCTAAAAATATGTTGTTTAGGTATATATATTATTCTGTCTAAGTCTTAGCTTGCATCAAATATATGTTTTAGAAATCTACGAAATTTAACTTTGAAACCGCTTGGCAACATTTTAGACCCGACCAAATGATCTGGGTTTTTTGTTTTATATTTTATTGAATACTAAATTTAAAGGTATTAAAATTTCAAAATGCCTCAAGGACATTTTTTGCAAAAAAAATGTCAGAGTTGATAATACTCCGTTACCCTTCAGCCAGGTCTTTCATTTTGTGTTTAGAATTGTCTAACAGCTCTTAGACTATCATAAATAGTTCCACCTAGCAAATTTTAAGATGGCTAATGTAAATGTCAACGCTTACTTGTATTTCAACCCAAACTAACTCGAATAATCTCAAAATATTCTCAAATAATATCTAAAGAACAAAGAACCCTCGAGTAAGTTTGAAAACCTCGAATAATCAAATATTTGATATCGGCTGCGGATTGCTAAATTATCGAGTTTGTACCCCTTTACACTAAAATATTAATTTTTTTTACTTTTCATTGATCGAATGGAATTTCCTCGCAACAATAAAAATATGTCTCCAATATTGAACAATTAAGCGCTCACTAAAATTAATTTTCCACATTAATAAATATAAAATAATGCAATTTTTTGTTAATTTTCTAAAATACTTTGTACCTACTATAAATATGTTCCAAAAAACAAAAAAAAATCATTTACCGTGGTGATTGACATTGATGTGCGTTTTATGTTGCGTTACAACAAATTGGGGGGCGTTATAGTTAATGGAAATTTTGCAGAAACGAACTTAAATGGATAAATTATCTTCGAGAGCGTAATTAATAATGATTATAGTGGAAATTTTTGTTTTTATTATTTTAATGTTGTTTTGATAATTTTTCGACATCCAACACACATACAGAAAAAACTTAAATTGATAATTACAATTATTGATTATTTTTTATTCACATTTACGGAGACAGGCAATTATACGAGTAAATTGAAATATTTATGATTATTGTTTCAGAAATTAACTGTTATTTGAATTTGATTTGTAATAAAAGAAAATGTCTAGTGTTTAGCAATTTCGCTAAACATTTATCGTTTTGGTCTATATGTACAAAATGTTATTTAATTTAATATCTAAAACGCGAGTCATACAGTTTTACATGCCGAATATACGTACATAATATATGTACCTATCAATCTCTTGTTCTGTGTTTGAGTCCAAGTTTACGACTATTTCAGTCTAGACACTCTAGACAAATTCGAGAATATTTCGATAATTAATTACCATTCCAAACGAGTAGGAATTTTGAACAATTTGAAATTTAGATTTGAGAAACTAACTAATTTTGATGCAAAGCAATATTCGAATCTAGTATTAGAATTTATAGCAGAAATTACAACGGAGTTTTTCATTCATTATTGCGTTCGCAGCCAAATATAGCAAGTATAATTTATTTATGTACTCATAATAAATATTTATCAACATAAATTTGTTTCAAAATCAATCTAGAAACATTATTACAAAATATAATTATATTAAAATATAAATGTATGATGCGATGCTGTGATGATGTTAATACACAATCTATAAAATGTCTAGATAATATGGACGAGTATAACAGGAAAATCATGGGACATTTTGGCGCAACCACAATACTATTTTTTATTTTATTTTATAATCGATCGGAAAATGTGACAACCGATTTTCATTTTATTGTGTTAACACAACAGACGCGTATACTATAAACTATTATATATAATACACGCAGAGATAAAACTGGATAGGTGAAAACGCAAATAAATAAATCAAATTAAAATTAATTTAAATATATTAAATAACATTTTTCTAGATTTTGTTCTTTAAATTCTCAAATACAGCAACAAAATTAAAACCTTTTATTGATCTAAATAGTACGTGGTATGAATATATGTATTGGCTTTAAGGTATAAGCTGTACAGTAAAATCAATCGAAATATAAATGTTGCGATTACAAAATTTCAATATAGAAAACATAATTTTTGTTAGAGATATGTAACATTTTACTGGCGATATGCCATTAAATACAAATAACATTTATGAGTACATATTTTATTATATCACTGTTATCACAACAACAATAAAAATTAACAATTGCTACCATGTACAATCGGAAATAAATTTGAAGTAGAAAATAATCACAGAAGATAACAAACAGCGTGCATTTAATTTACAAATGTGATCTAGAACCTTTAAATACTGAAGTAAAGGCATTGCCAATAGAAAACGAACGAACGATTTTTTAAACCGACAGTTTCATTTTTTGACAAAACTGTTATTTATAACAATAAAAAAATTGTTAAAATTCCAAAATTTTCATTAAAGAAAATGCATTTTTATCTTTTGTCGGACAAAATTCGACTCGTCGTCCGGCAAAAGATATAAATGCATTTTCTTTAATGAAAATTTTGCAATTTTAACAATTTTTGTTTTTGTTATGATGGCTTTTATATATTTGAAACATTTTTTAATAATTTTTGCATAGTAGAAATAACATTTTGCTAAAAAATGCAATTGTCGGTTTAAAAAATCGTTCGTTCGTTTTCTATGTAGCAATGCCTTAACACCGTATCCAATAAATTATACGATAAACAAACGATAGTTCAAGGAATAAAATTAACGTTGGCCCTAACTTATTAGAAACTCATAAAATTCACAAATCAACAGACTGCAGTTCGTCCATAGTAGACAATATAAAAATTGCTCTTATTAGAGAAACTAAATTATTATCGCTTAGTTCAGTAATAATCTATATTCATGCATCATTGAACTCATCAATTAACTTGAAATGCATTAAAAAATATGTACTTATAACATACATATGTAGGTACATATACATATTTATATACATTTTTTGTTGTTTTTCTATTTTGATAAATTTAACTGATTTTTATGCAAAAAAAATAAAAAATTTACCCATTTCATTCATATTTCAATCAAGTTTTATGACGTAAGCTACTTGTAAATCAATACAATAAATAAAATATCGTTAAAATATCGAATTTTTTGATTGACTTCTTGTATGTCGTACATTATACATAACACATGTAACAATCATCTGATTTTATTTTTATGATTCACTGCTGCGCTTAAAAATGAAATTAAAATATTAAATATTCATATGTATTTTCCTATTATCTTCAGGTATATACTTACATATGGTTTTAACAGTACATAAACAATTTAATTAAAATATGTAGGAATTACCATGCCCATACACTAACGTACCATTAAATATATCTATAAATTTGAAGGGTATTTCCTTTCATATCCCGAACTTGTAAACACAAAATAAAAATTTTCATAAACAACAAATTGATTCAAATTGAACGACTACAATCAAAATATTTTTACTAAACAGTCTTTTTGAATTTAGAATTTCAAGGATTTACAAACGATTTATATTTTGGGAATTTAGATATAAAATCAATGATGCCAGAATAAATTTTGTTAAGCTCGTCCCCGTCCGTATCACTCTTTTTGTTGACAAGAATTTCATGACTAGATTACCAATATACATAAAACGATTTTTATAATGATGTTCACTGTCCAAAATTTTTACCTGATCAAATTTAAATGTGTACCCAGTATCAGATGAATGAATGCTGGCATGAAGTGGTAGCTTGAGAATTTCTGATAGGTGGTTTGACGTCCGATTTATGTTGTGAAATTCGATTTTTTAATAGTTGGTTCATGGTACCGTTGTATTTCAAATGGCAATGGGCGCTTTCAGGTCCGCCAACTGTTGGCAACATGTTAGTAAAATAAACATGTTGGGTTCTGAAAGCTACCGATACATCAAAAATGAAATGCCAACACTGTTGGGCTAAATGTCACATTTTCCATCATAGTTTGTGTGTCGATACATTTAGGTAGCAGTTACTATATTTCGATTTTGTTAATTTTTTAATATCAAAAAAAAAAATAAAAAATTAAATACATATACATATAATTTAATATATTATATGTATGTAATGTATACATACTTTTAATTAATATTCTGACATGACATGTGATAAATTTACACTCACTAAATATTATATTATAAACCGAACTAAATATTATGTATATTATTCAACAGAATTTTTAATTTGATTGATTTTATTTTATATTTTAAATTTATTAATTTTAAATACTGAAAAACTGCAATGTTTTGCAAAAGTATAAAAAATTTTGACAAGTGATCCATCAGTTTCATTCTGTCACATTTGTGATGGGAGCATGTATCATAAGATGTGATACTGATCAGTAGCGGCAACATGTTGGCGGATCTGAAAGCACCCAATGGTTACATGGAATTAAATATACAAGATTCGAACGATTTAATTTAGGTGTAGATGTTACGAATAGAATTGGCCGCTGGAAATGTAATTTTACAATTTGTATTGAATTTGCGCAAAATGCTGAAAATTTGGTCACTTAATGCTGTGTGCCTCATGTCGATTTTTTCGACTAAATCATTGATTTTCTAAATTGTTCACTAGTTCACACCGGTTATTCATAGATGGCAGAATAGTGCAGGAATTTTGTGCAAAAGTAGTAAATAATTCCAATAGAAACGAAATCTTACAGGGTTGTAGTACTACTTGAAGACAGTCTTTTAGAAAAAATCCCCACCTCTAAAGGTTGTGCCAATCCTGTAATCAGGGTTGGAATAAGCCATTTTAGGTGTTCAGAACAATGAAAATAATGGCTCGAATGACGGAGAATTTAATAGTGCGCACAATATTGTATAACATTATTTTTAAATTTATAGCCGTTAAGTTGGTCAAATTTGAGCTAAATACTTTTTACACTTTCCGCCGTAGGCACTTGGCGAACACACTTAATACACACATTTTTTAAATTTTTTAAAAAACACTTGTTAAATATTTCGCAAAATTAAATGCTATAATTTTGCGAAATATTTAATAAGTGTTTTTTCAAAAAAAAATTTAAAAAATGTGTGTATTTGAGCTAAATGTTAAAAGCAAGTAAATTTTTGGAGTTTAACTGTAAAAATAGAACAGTTAGCAGGACTTATTTAAAAAACAGTATTCCATAACATTATGCGAGATTGAATATGTCGTCGTTTGAGCTAATTTGCAGGCTTGTGCGATATACCGTTTACGAAATAACGTAATTTTATTAAGAAACCAACCTTCAAAAAATCCATGGTCAGCGAGTGTATTCTGGTTTCCCTTAGAAATAGGAAAAGGAAACAAAATTGACATTTTCATAGCAGTTTTATTTTTTTCCCCTAAATGCTTATTCTGGCAAGCCTAACTGTGGGTTTCCACTTGGGATGCCTTTGCGAATAATCGCAATCTGTTTTAAATTTGTTCACACCGATAGTATACATTGAAAAAAATACATATCGGTATATAAATTTGTCTACGCAACCATAGACAAATTTACAATACGATTTGCAATCAAAAGTAGTCATGCCTACATCTTTTTCCATTGCAAATTTTGTATTTACAAAAAAAAAGTAAAAGTTTCCCTTTTATTTTATTTAGGAACAGTTTCAATCCTCCGATAAACAAAGCAAGCTGAAATATTTTTCCTATGTGAATACTTTATTGTTTTTATTATGATTTTTTATTGACGTCTAGAAATGTCTAAATTGACAAAATTATTTGGTAATACAAATACAAAATTTTTCTAACACAATGACATGAAACAAAAAATTTCCCTTTGCGAATTCCGATTTTCTTAATAAATTCTTTGCATGTTGTTCGATGTAATTGAGGAAGGCCATGTTTTATCGGATTTATAGCTTTTGCACGAATTTTCCAATTTAAATTGAAGTATTGACGATCGTAAATTAAGCTTCCTTCAATCAGTATTAAACGAAAACTGACCTGTTTTTAGAAAAATAGTTAAAATCTATTGGACAAAGTTTAATTATGACTTAAAAAAGTTTGTTTTACGATTCCATTAGCAGTTTAATTTATTTGTCGAAAAAAGTTAAAGAGTAAAGGCTCTCATTAGAGAAATTAATTTAATTTAATATGCAAAAACAGACAGAAGGGAAGAAGAGATATTTTATGATTTTGTGCTGCTTAGATAAAGTCATTCACAACGCGAAACAATTCTTAGACACTCACCAACTCGATACCTTTCCGCCATCTATTCGACAGTGGAAAAAATACTGCCAGCAAAATAATATGGGCATGGACATTTTTCCGATTGTTTGTTTTTTCTTGTGGTGCCTTTTAGTAGTATTTGCTTTAAAATATTTAATTTAACATTATAAAGCAAAATTATCACTCGAACCAAAACCGACCTCAATAATGTTATTCACACAGGAAAATGTCAATTCAGATTACTATCTTTATTTGAGTGCGCTTACTATCTTTTCGATAGAGGAATTGATAATAAGAATGTTGAGGCGGGTCAAAGACATCACATCGGAAAATTTTGAAAACATTTGAAATAAATAGATGTTCCATGAATTATTTTATGCGAGTAACCCTAATAAGGAATAGGGTTTTGAACAGTTTTCGATAAAATCACAAGTTAAAGCACCATTTTTAATCGCGATTTTTTCTTACAGCGTGAACAGCAGAAAAGGTAATTCAGATTATAAGTAAACTTGATTAGGCAAATCTGAATTACTAATATAGGCTGAACAAGCCATAATATAAAACTTCAAAATTTGTTTAAATACAACCCCTAAAGTGTCATGTCTGAAAAGTATTTCAATTAGTGTGCCAAGCCAACAGTTATAACTAGAGAAATTATCTGGTCAAGTTTAATGTGAGGAGCCCATGAAAACCCATATCTACCCAAGTAGCATATCTGGAAAGTGATTCAATAAGAGTGCTTTATCAATAGTTAACGCTAGAAAAATTATCAGGATAAGTTTCATGTGGGAAGGCCGAGAAAACTTACTGAATGGAAACCGTATATCCAACTTGAAAATGTGTATAAATCCAACCTTTAAAGTGTTATGGTTAGAAAGTGTTTCGTTACTGCCTGCTCCGTTTTGGTAAAATTAATTAAATTTTAGCAATTTTGGACAAAAAATCAGCATAAGAATAAATCAAAACTTTATTGCCAATTTCAGTTTCCCATTGTTAATATTTTCTGATTTCTAAAGTTGATTACGAAAATGCACGGAACGAGCGCCAGTTGAACTCCAAATCGTTCTTCATTGTACAAAATTTGAAGGTTGTGGAGAAGAAAGAATTTTTTAATGAAATTTACACATAAAATAAATAAATTGATAGCTTTTGCAGTTGAAATATTGGTCCAATAACTTATAGCGAAAAGTTAAGGCTCCAACATTAAAACCGTTTTCGTTTTATGCCGAAAGCTTTTTAAATGAATTTTGAAAATGTTCATACAGTGCTAATAATCAATGCAAATCACTTGTAGTTACTCGAACTTTTATTCTCTCGAACTAAGAAATAGATCGTTTCTTCCTATGAGCTTTCTCAGACACGTGAGAATGAGATTAAAACGTTTTTCACAGTATTATCAGCCTTCAGTCGATTGTAGTGGATGCATTTCTAAGTTTTGGAAACAAAATAGTTAAAGACTAAAGGAGAGCAATAGGAACAAAATGTCATTATGTATGTACATCTAAATTGAAAATTATGTGGTATCCCGTTTTCCAATTTCCCAAGTAATTTACTAAGTTAGTACTTAAAAGCTTTCTCTTATTTCGAAGTGAATAATAACTTAAAAGACATTATGTCGTTTCGAATAATAACTACCTTGTGCTTACAAGTAATTACCGGAAAATATTTAATTAATACATTTAATACTTTTTACACTTTCTGCCGTAGGCACTTGGCGAAACACACTTAATACACACATTTTTAAAATTTTTTTATAAAAACACTTGTTAAATATTTCGCAAAATTACAAAAGGTTTAAAAAATCACTCGATCGATTTCGGCTTATTAGGCCATCAACAGGAGTATCTACTAAACAGTTTAGTAGATACTCGTGATGATGGCCTAATAAGCCGAAATCGATCGAGTGATTTTTTAAACCTTTTGTAATTTTGCGAAATATTTAACAAGTGTTTTTAAAAAAATTTTAAAAATGTGTGTAATACATTTAAGTTTTATTTTGAATTCGTAGCTGTTTATCTTTATTCTTGTCTTCTCAGCAGGATGGTATAAATGCATTCTTCTGTTATGTAGAACTGCGCAATAAATAACAATTATTGAAGCCTTTGCGGAAATAACACGCCAATGTCTAGTAGGCTTATTTATGGAGTTACTAATGTTGCTTCCATATTTAGGTTTGGGTACCCTTTTCTATTAACAAAATTGTCAATATTTTCACGTGGGAATGATCCAAAGCTTTAAAACAATTCAATGATATGCCTTACAAACAATAGTTCTATAATATTCCCATATCCTTAGGAAGACCACTTTTTTTTATTCTTCCAGTGGATTTAATTTCATTTGGAGGAAAAGCTAGTGACACTATATTTACAACACAACAGATAAGATTATTTAATTATATTTATATTTATTTAAACTATTTTATTATCTAGTTTAACATTTAAGCCAAAATTATTTATTGATTAATTTTTAGATCTCTTTGATAATAAATTGTTAACTTTTTCGAATTCATTTTATAGATATAATTCCTACACAAATATACGTCATATCTAGAGCTTATAAGCATAACTGTAAGTGTATAAATCAATCATATCAAAAATTTGAATACGATATCGATTCAAGAAATCAGCAAAAGCAAATAGCAATAACAACAAAACAATGGTGGGAAAAATTTATCATCAAAATCGTTTCCGTTTCAATATTTTCATTTTTTCCCCCTTACTAAAGTGAATTTTCTTACTATTCATAATACTTTTAACATTTGTATAAGAATTTTTTCTTACATCTATCTACAACAGAGTACGTATTTCTTCTGCTCTATTTTAATTTCAATCGTATTCAAAGTTATGTATCAACCTACAAAACAATATTACAATAAAACAAGCGCAAAATTGAAATAGTAATACAGTTGATGTTCAAATTAAATAAAAAAAATATATACAATGTACTGTCGGTAACAATAACAAGATTATATTGCTTATAATTGATTTTTGAAGCTATATTATTTATTTCTGGGAGTAACGATGTGTCACAAAGATATTGACACACTGATATTTTGACCTGTAAATCTAAAAAAATATTAGGTTCATGTACTGTAAGAACGTAATATTCAACACTACGGTCATCGAATGTTTGAGATTGATATATTAAGTTGTTGCAGTCTAATTTTTTGGTTCCATATATTACATTCTGGGGAATCGTCAGGTGTCCTTCGGTATATTTTTTCTTGATAAATAGTCTAAAAGTAAGCCTGTTTTAGGCAGATTAGATATTGATTAATAAAAATTAATTCGAATATATGAAAGCCATGATAATATTAAATGATTTGCTAAAATTTCAAACTTGTCGACCGAATTTCAACATTTCGAAAATTTTGTATTTTTAGGAATTTTTTTAAATATTATGATGCCCTTCATAAATTCGAACTAATTTTTAATAGTTTCGTCATTAAACAATTTTGTCAAAAAATAGAAATATCGATTTAAAATCTGGGACTGACGCGTTTTCAGGGGTCAATCCCTTTAATTATAGCCTTTAATTTAATAAATCAGAATTGGCGATGGAATATCATTTTCGAATCGAATATTAGTTACATAAACTATTAATAATTACAATTTCGCTTAACGATCTCAGAATTATACAAGTTCACAAAATTTGTGAATTAGTTAGCTAATTATCAAAATGTATTTTGTAAAGTCGTAATTTTACTATTTTTCGCAGTTTCAGGAATAGCTTGAAAATAAAATTTCAAAACTGTTGGAAAGATTTGTTGATTCTAAATTTTAGAAAATGTTATTAAAGTTTGTCTAATTTTACGTTAAACCTTTCTGTTAAACCACTCTAAAAACAATAGATACGATAGGTATAGGTACACAATCATAAACAATCAAATGTTAACCAAAAATGTCTTGTCCTACCTAATTTTGAGTCAATACTACTTAGGATAATTCAAAAAATTACAAAAGTTCAACCACAGGATGAAGTTCGCGGCTTTACTAATTCGTGCATTATTATCAACGTTTATAGGCGGTTCGAAGACCCTTCATCTGAAAAATGGGGTATGCTCTTACATGCAAGTATTTCAGTATTTTCTCGAATAGAAGACCTTGAGGCTTGTATCATGAAAATTGGTGGGCGACCCATGTGCAACCTAACAAAGTTAAAAATGTGTGATCTCTTCACAGAAAACCAATTCCTTTTGCTTATTTTTTGTCTGTTCTTTGTTGCTTTAAATATTTATTTGTTCTTTATGGTAGTAGAATTGGAATTACTGTCATAAAATCAAACATTTTAAACTTTTTTAACTTTGTTAGGTTGTAAATACATGGGTCGCCCTGCGCCCACCAATTTTCAATTTTCATGAGACAAGCCTGAACCAGATCGACGATAAATTGCTTCTAAATATTTAAATACATACATAAATCGTATATTAATCCCTCTGTATAATGTTAGATGATCACACGCAAGATTCGTAGAGTACATTTAAAAATTCGATAAAAAAAAATTAAACATGTTCAATCATGACTAAAATATAAAATTGAAAATTCCTTACCTAGAAGAATGAACGTTTACCCCAAAAACTATTTATGCAATAAACAATAATACAAACAAAATGTTTTCACTTGTCTTGAGATTTAATTGTTTAAAATACATTTTAAAAGTAACAAATCAAATTAAAGCGTATCACCAAAAATAAAATCTTCTTTATATCGTCAAAACTGTCATCTTTCAAATTGTGGTTGGATTCTACTACTTTTAAAAAAAAAAAAAAATGTATTTACCCTCTAGACATTTTATATTCGTTTACGATAGGAAATCGAACTTAATTTTATGCCTAGAAAAATGAAAACCTGTGTAAAGCGAATTTATCGTTTTAGTTAAACCAAATTCAATTAAATTGAGCAAGTTTAGTTGTTTTACAAAATATCTACAGTTTGTTTAGTATAACTCGTGGTTCACTAAGATTGAAATCGTTATTTTAAGTTTAAATTTCTTAAATTTCATTTAAATTTTAAAGATTTTTATTTTATACTAAAACCGCTTGAAACTTTTTATAATAAGCTCAATATAACAAAGGGTAGGAAACGCTTTCGATATTCGGGCGGAATACAAGATTTATTTCTTCTAATTTTGGTTGATTTTGTATTGTTTCCTTCTTTTCCTTTGAACAAACAACTGGTGAGGTTGTGTGGCTCCTTGAAGGAAGAAATTCGTCGTTTTGTCTTTGGCGAAACTTGTTATTAAGCAAAAGTGTCCTACGTAGTGTAAGTGACCTTGATTAAACAGAAAAGAAGTACATCGATTCAACAAAATTTGTAATCTTGATACTTTTTCGCAGGTCACACACACATCACACACGCACAAGAAGATATTAATATTGAAACAATTTTGTTTCTCAATGGAAATACATACATACCTATTTCCAATTTCCAATTGAAGTCATTCAAATATGTATGTACGACAAAACAATAGTATTAGATGAATGAAACATGTATTTACTTTTCTCGAATTAATACTAGTAAAGCATTTATTTAACGTTAACCGTACAAAATAAAAATAAAAGTTATCCTCTGGGCAATTGATCCTTTTTTACGCTAAAACAATTTCCCCGTGTAATTTTCTAATCTTAAATACAGTTCACGTCAATGAAAATATATTATGTACTCATATGTATACGAGTACTTGTGCTTTAAACATACATGTACCTTTTTTTTAACAAATAACATTTTTTAAATGAGATGAGAAAATAAAAATTTTCGTATGGGATATGAGACTGCTGTTGATATTTTCATTGGAATTCTGATATACCATACAAACAAAAATAAGCGACACACGCTACGAACGAAACCCTAGACTATTTTATTATTTTTTAATATTTTTGGTAAAGTAATATATCATTATTTCTCAAAATTGTATGATAAGAATATAAATTACGAATTTCGGTTTAAATTGGTATAATCGCGATATAAAGTAGGATATTTATTACTCCTCTTTACTTATTACAGAAAAGTTACATATTTTAAGATATCGGTCAATATTTGCTATTTTTAAGTAACTTGGGGAGACATAAATTAACTAAGTAATTTTTGCGTGGGAAAATTTCAAATAATTTCAAAACGACGTTTTGTTTACCCACACAAACTAAACTGCCATTTGTACGTGAGGTAATATTACTTTAAATTACAATTCTATTATAATGTATTTCGTCTTTTTAAGTTCATTGTGGGTTACTAAATTGAATAAATTTTATTGTTGGGAAAAATTATGCAGATTAAGACGTCATTTTATTAAATTCGAATGACGATACCACTCCGCAGATTCAACTTTATATGAAAATTCAACAAAATAACATTGATTTTCGAAAGCTCGAATTACTTGTGTAACGATTGTGTCGTTGCATCTTGTCTCTTGCAACAGACATCGCACTAAAAAGTGTTTTTTTACAGGTATCGATGATTATACCATCCTTGCCAAACTCAATAGATTTCAGTCACACGGTCGTCAGTTCGTCTCATTGACGAGGCGATCTCTTTGCTTTGTTGCTTCATTTTACTTGCAAATATTGTAAATAGCCAGATAAGATCAATTGTTTTGACCGATGTTTTGATACCAGAAAACCTTTCATGATGCAGTAAGTGCTTCGACGGATATCACGGTCTATACATTTATTCATTATTTTAACAAGTTTCTGGAAGAATTAATTTGCCTCTAAACTTATTCTTTAATTTCAGCTTTAATAAATTAAAAGAAATACTGAAGTGAAGGGGAATTTTAGAATACCATGTTACCACGTTTACATGTTATATTTTAGTACAAGTAATTGCACTATCGTAACATAAAAGCCAGTTAGCTAAATGTCTTCGAAAACACAAAACTTATCCGATTGAATTAAATATTGTGTGATATAATTTTCCTTTACGTTGATAACGCACCCAACAAACTTAATAATTTTTTTTTTTATACATATATATGATAACAAAATATTAAGTTACGATTTCAAAGAGATAATAAAAGTCTTCTTGCAAAACAAAATGTAATTATAGTTGTATGACCATTGCTTAATGGATTTGTTTTATGTGGGATAGGGTGTGCATTATGCGGTGGAGGAAGTAACAATGTATGACCATTGCTAACAATATCTTTTATATAATTATTAATTATTCGTTAAAGTGGACTGATTCTGCTTATGTGTCTGCTTTATAAATCACCGTGATCGTTATTCACATCTAGTTAAATTCAAATCAAATATTGTGAAATTTTTGAAGTAGTCGTATTTTAAAAAATCAATAAAATTTCATCAAAAATGAAATAATTCAATCAGTGAAGATAGTATATTATTAAGTTCCAAATTTTATTATTTTAAAAATATGTGGAAACAAACCCCATTTTAATTCCCATGGCAAAAATAAAAAATTGATTGATTAATTTTGAATGTACGACCAAGCATTTAGCAGGATCTCCCGGTAATTCTAAAAACTGTTGACGCCGGGCCCACCGTATACCTTTTTTTACATTTACTTGGAAGGAATGGATAGGATTGTTAGTATAGGATTGAGATATCGACCCGGTTACAAACACCTTGGCGGTCAATTGTTAGTAGTTACATTTTTTTTTTCTAATAATTATTTTACTACATTTTTTCTAAAAACTGCTTTCCATCCTTGGCATCCTAAAGTTAATATTAATTAGTTATCAATTACCCCTTATATATTTCCCACCACCTTACTTCCTCTGGCACTTCCTATTAGACTAACAACTGCATTCTGAAATAACGTTTATTAGTTTGCTGGGCCAGATATTTCGCTTAAACTTAATACTCTCGCAACTCAAAATACAGTTTAGCACAATTGTTATATTATAAAAAATAATTGTTGTATTATAAATGGGGCATTTCCGCGGACCTATCACTAAGATTATAAACGTTTGATATGTGTGCTACCAGTAACCTAAATCACAATATTGGAGTTCATGTGAATTAAGGTGACAAGAATCAAGACAACACAATTTCTAAACTACTTGTTCGCTGGGTGCTTAAATTTTTTGGAAGTCTGCATTAGGTTCCTCCGTTATTCTACTACTTCAAAATAAACTAAAAATTATTAAACTCTGAAATCCTTATAAATACACAAAATAAAAGAAATTAAATTAAATAACAAAATAAATAAATTTTACTGACGATTTAATTAACCTTGTTTAGTACTTAATAATCTTATTTGCCAGCAATTCTGTACTCTGTGAGGACGCCATTGCGGCTGTTGTCATCTTTTCCCGCAACATGTACATACTAAATTAATGGCAAACTATACAAGCGCATTACGCTCTTTACGATTCTTTGTGCTGTACGCGATTGCAGCAAGTTAAAATACCTGTCCTGCTCACTTCAGACACTGAACCGTATGGTTGGACTTCGGCTATTATTTATATTTTTAAAAGTTGAATCAGGCAAAATTTGGCCAACATACTTGCTCATATGCAAAATGCAATAAATATTTTTGTTTTCCATATTTTTCTAAAGGCGAAAGAATCCTGTCTGTGACACACCCACCCACCTAAATCATGCAAAAGGTAATTCTCTCAATCATCAGAATTCATACAGCTTTGGTTTGAAAGATTGTAAGGTATAGCAAGTAAACCAAGAAAATCAGATTGATCGGAAAACTTGTAGATGCAACCACTGTATAAAACACACCAAATGCCCAGAAAACGGTCTAAATGAAAATAATACAGTATTCCTGCTTTATCCACCTATTCAAAAGCGAAACTCCATCAACAAAAATATACGTATAAGCCCCGCCCATAGACTTGTTGAAAGTACAACCCCACCTTACTGTCATCACTCTGCGATTCCTCGCGACAACGTGCATAGTAAATCCCATGATAAGTTGAACCATATTGCTGAAAAAAGTCGGTATGAAATCTGCAAAATGTCCGAAAATTACAAACATTTTCCGAAACAAAAATACCTGGGATTTATCTAACATTTGTACTAGAATAACATCGCAAAGAAATTCCATATTGCGGCCCACTTCTTTAAAAACTAAATTGACCTTTCGCAAAACATTCACCCATCATGTCAAAGTAAGCAAAATTGTATTCAAACAAAGTCAAATTACCCAAAACACCAGCATAAGCAACATTATTCCGCTTTAGAATCTACCAGAAGCAATCGGTATTGCAGCAACCCTCCACTGGGATATCAAATACCGCTAAGCCACACTTTATAACATTTAATCAAAATATACATCACACATGTATACAACAGGCCTTCCGTTCACTAAACATTTCTCACTAAATCGATTCGAAGACTTTTCAGCAGCATTGTTTCAATCAGACTACGAATTAAAAACCAACCACAACTGTGTGAATCGACACAACGTATACTCACCCGCCTTCGTGACCCGATCCACAATTTGTTCAAAAACTTAAAATTTTTTTTTAAATCCTTTTTAAATCCTTACAGTGCTTAATGTTTTTCTTGGCATTGGTTTCGCTAAATTCTCTGCAATAATAATCGTTACAGCCAGGATCAACCCCAAGCCGCAACTTCGCCTAGCTATTCCTTAAAACCATATACAGCACAGTTCCATTATCGGGCTCGATTAATTTGTTTCACCCTCCCATTGTTAATATGACGTTTTATTTTTCCCAATTTGTAACTTACTGAGAATCAATTTTCCTCATAATATCTGGGCTCCATGTAGAAATAAAAATATTTAAAAATAAATTACAGAGGAAAGAAAACGTCCAACCGACGTGAAAGTCAAAGTCATCCATGGCAAAAATAAAAAATTAAAAACAAAATAGTGTACAGTGTACTAAATAGTGTACTAAAAGTTGCCCCGTAATCTGTAACCTGATGTTTCGTGGCAGGCTCGTTACAAATGTACATATTATTGGCGGTCGAGACAGCTTGTGGCGTGGAGGTTGGGAGGGGAAAATCAGATCGACAATTTGTTTGTCCGATCACAAAAAAAAGTTTTCCATAGATATCCCAGTTTCCAATCTTAAAACATTCAATTTCCTGATTCCGTACATATTGCATTACCAGCTGTTATAAGATTTTTATTAACCAATAAATTATCACATCTGGAAATACCACATTAAAATTGATGCTGGGGACGCAACGAGGGTATCGAATGTGACATCGATATAGACAACCAAAACCCGACGAAAATAAGAAGTTAATAAAAGGTGAACGACCGTTTGGCTCGGGATTTAGTTTCGTATGGATTTTGGCCAGAAGAGGGAGTGTAATGCACGAGCGGTTTCACAAAGCAATAAAGAAAAAAATAAACAACATAAATGGTTGCTTAATCGCTTCCCTCTAAGAAAAATTGACGGTCCGCTTTTTGCGAACTGAAATCGAACCGTTTACGTACATCAATTTCACTAACACTATCACATATATTGTAAAAGGAGGCGATACGAAAGCGAACCCAAAACGAACCCAAAACGAACTGAATTTATCACATAACATTTCGGTTAAATTTTTCGAATCGATTTCATTTAATTCTTTGCGACCCGCTTTGTTTTTCAACCAGAATTAACGTCATTATAAAAATAATTGTTTTGTGATTTTTAAAAATTAATATGTAAGTATAATTTTACAATTAAATACGTGCACAATTTTTAAGTCAAGATATATGTAGGTACATATTTATATAATATAGGTATATACATGGATAGGGGATAGAACAAATTTTATGGAGAAACCGAAAAAGTATTTAGTGTGTGGCAGAGAAAGAAAAAACCTTCGTCCTTATCTTTAAATCCGAATTTTCGAATTCCAAATTCAAATTAATGTATAGGAGGCGGTAAAGCAAAGTAGCTGTAACCTAGAGACGGAATAAATAAACTTTGAAAATTAGAAGCATGCCAGATACAATAATATAAAAGTGGTAGTAACCATGGTAACAAATTTAAAACACATCTTAAAAATAAAAAATGAAACTTCACTTGAATGTTTGTTTATGCTAGATTTTTGACGTTTTACTCGAATTTTTGTTGTTGTTGTTTATTTTTTAGGGATGTATTTGAAATTTACAGAAATAAATGGTTATTAATTCTTAAATTAGTGTACGAAAACTGGTAGCGTAATGTTTAACTATTCAAATTTGATATAATTAATTAATTATTTTTATTATAATGAAACATTATTCAATATTTATTCCATTCAATTTAAAAAAAAATCTGTTTCGATAAATTTCGAAATGAAATTTATTCAAGTGCGGCACTTATTCGGAAAAACTTTTTTTGATTAAGACGAGTATATAAAAGAGTAATAAGACCATAAAACAAAATTTGCTCCATTTTTTGTGGCGTAAATCAATGTAATTTTTGATCAATCCCCTATCCATGTATTTATATCGCTGTTTTCAGTAGCCTCCTTTTTATTGTATTCAGTTGTTTTTTGTATCAAACGTGAGTAACATTTTCCAATTGTAATTAAATTGTGGAACGAATACCGAAAGGTACACCCATTTACACCAATATTAATACAAATATTATAAGGAAAAAACTATTTTGCAGTTTCTAAGCTGGTAGAAGAGCTAAACTAGCTTCAAATAATTTTGTCTCTATTTATAAGCGACAGTGAAGACGTTACTCGATCGTAGCGGCGAAAATCGCGGTGGTATTATCTTAATTTATTCAATCAACGGTAGCACTTATGTCAAAACAAAATATATTTCAATACAAAATAGATTCGGACGTTAAGTATATGTATTTAAAAAATTGTTCTGTATCCTCGTTTTTCATTTTTAGGAAAATTACTTTCAAAACTCCCATTTGGCCCCTGAACTGATTAATAATTAGCCATACACCCTGATATATGCCTTTTTAGCAATAATAAACTGTTACGTATCCATTTTCATTTTTTTTTTATTGCATCCTTAATTTTTTGCCAATATTTTGTTGTTGTATTTAAGTATTGTAATATTTTTTTATGGTGTTAGTAACAAAAAACCTTAATATTAATTCTCAACTCAGGTATTTTCGTTGAGTTCAAATTAACTCAACGAAAATTAAACTCAACCCCGTTTCCATGAACGCTAACCTAGGTTCAACCTAGGTTGAACTCTGCATGGAAATGGTTTCGTTTTCGTCTATATAACCAGCCCATTATGTTAAAAATAATATTGGCTTTCTAATCGACCACTGCAAGTATTTATAACCACTTATGGTTTATGGCTTTGCTAGATTTATTATACAATATGTAGTTAATCTAGCAAAGACATGAACCGTAAGTGATTATAGAGAGGCTATACTTATCGAGATTAGCTGTCGCCCACCCACAACACATCAGATTTGAGTAAAATAAAATTGCAAAACATAAATTATATTTCTTTATAAATTAAATACTGTTTGTTAATTTTAATAATAAAACGTATACATAATTACAATTAGCAATTTCAATTTTTTTTTTTGTTTTGTTATTTACTTTGTGTCTTTTTCAAATTAAAATACATTCATTCAATAGCTCAACGACTTCGAATTTATCTGAGGCTTCTACTTTATGTATTCAACTTTGATTCGATTATGACTTTACTCTAACTTTATCTACGATTTTAATTTTTGCAACTAGAATTTTGTGTTTGACTTAGAAATCAAGTCGACCAATACTTGAATAAGGCCAACACCATTCTGATCACTCCGTTACCATAAATTATTCCAATTATTCCTAAATTTTGAAACAGCCTAAGTATTTGGCATTAAATAATTTACTTATTGGATAAACTAGTTTCTAATGAATTTACCTAAAATATAGTCAGTAATCAATCAGCGTTCCTTTTGGGGTAAGTGCTCGAAAGCCTATAGTAAGAAGGACTTTACTTGACATATTTTTTTGTGGGTTCAACAATTTTTAAGCACCTTTTTTATACTTTTTACGGTTCGAATTTGAATCGAGCCGGGACCGGGAGATTTTTAACGGATTTTACGCACAACCAGTGGTTATGTGTTAGCTTACTAACTCTATCATGTTCTTTGAGATTATATGAGAAGCGAGAGTGGCCTCCGACTAAAGGGCCCAATACTAATGTATTTTGTAAAAAAAAATATTTTTGTTAACCTCCTTTCAAAATCATTGTGTATGTATGTATGTAAATAATTTATTTTAAAACGTCGAAAGTCATTGTTAATTTCACTACGATTTTTTTTTAAAGGTAAATTTTCAATAACAAAACAAAAAGAAAAACTGTATGAAAACGTCAGAGTCAATTAAAATAAATAAAATATTAATAGCAGGTTTAAATATAAAAAATAAACAATAACAAAAGTACAGTAACAATGTAGTTTGCGGTAGGTTCTTTGACCCCCCGAGAATATTATAAGAAAACCATCCGAGTCAAACGAGGAAGTGTGACTATGTAGCTATTAGAAAAGCTTTGTTATCATTTAAAAATACGAGTACGTACAAAACTAGGTTATCCCTTAATTTCAATGGTTAAATATTCGGAGGTATATATAGTATACCAAATACAATATTACAGTGCCCTATACTACATCAACACTTTATTCGGTTTTGAATTTTGAGCGGACCCACATACAATCAAACCACGTAAATAGGTGTCACAAATTTTTATATGACATTTATTTCAAAAGCTATCTCAGAATTTTGTTACCATAAATTAAAATATTTTAAAAATTCATATAATTTACTTTTAAACCAAAAACAATTTTAATACACAAAAACTATTTAAATTATTCAAATTGTGAATAAAATTTAATTTCGAAAAAAAAACAAAAAAAATTAAACGCAAACCATTTATTATTTAATATAAAGTTGATTGCAAACTAGGATAGTTGTAATCACTTTTTTCTAATCCAAAAATAATATTAGTTGCTTTACAACTTTCTAGGAGTGTAAATCAAACAAAACAACAACAACAAAAAATCAAATAAATAATTAAATTAATTAATTTAAAAAATGGATAACGGTAAAGATAGCTCGCAAAATTCTAGTCGCGAGCCTGGAAATTATTGCTATAATTTAAGTTCGAATAAGAGTTAGTGAAAATTTTTCTCTATAAACTTAAATATAAAGTGAACATGGCGGTGCATTTAATGTGGATTAAAGTTTTATTGTGGTACAATAGCGTGTGAATTAGTAAAAAAGAAAAAAGAAAAATTAAATGCACGATCATTTCAATTTATAAAAATTAAAAAAATAAAATTTAAAATGCAAATTGTTAATTTTTTCCAAAAAAAAAACTATAATTCCAGATAATCATAATAATCCGGATATATATAGTCCGCTTTATATTGATGCATACAATCAATCGTTAGATCAACCCGAAAAATTTTGGGGTGAATTAGCATTAAATTTAATACACTGGGACCGACCATTCGACAAAGTATTAGATAATACCAATCCACCATTAACCAAATGGTATACGGGTGGATATTTAAATGCATGCTACAATTGTATTGATCGTCATGTACTTGCCGGGAATGGGGATAAAGTGGCTTTGATTCATGATAGCCCGATGACAAATAGTGTACGTCATGTCACTTATAATGAGCTGTTGGACAGGGTTAGCCGATTAGCAGGTGGATTACGGAAATTGGGTGTGGAAAAAGGTGACACTGTCATCATTTATATGCCTTTAATACCCGAAACCATAATTTCTATGTTGGCTACCGTTCGTATTGGCGCTGTACATTCGGTCGTATTTGGAGGTAAGATTTTTATTTTTATTTTTTATTTTTGTTTAAATCAGGTGACAATGAAATATGAAGTGCGAAACGTAATTAATTCATTTATTGATTAACAATTATTTATCTTGACAACATAAATTTTCTAATTTTAGGGAACGGAAATATTTTTTTTTTTGTTTTGTTTATCAATTCATTATAAATTTAACCTTTCTTTACCTTAATTCGACAAAAATGACATACGGTTTGTGTTTGTATAATTTACACAATTATTTTGTTTTATTTGTAATTCACCATAAAAAATAATAGCCTCTTTTATTCGTACGATGGTCAAAGTACAAACATTGTATGTAGAATGTTTAAATTTATTTAGTTTATTTTATTTTTATGAAAGACGTAAAATGTTCTATTTTTAAATGTGATTACATTTTTTTGGCATTGACGTTTAGATATCATGATCCGGATATTGCCATGATGTATACGCGTTAAAATCCATTTCATAATAGCAAAAAATTAGTTTTTTATACGTATACAAGGTTGAACCATTTTAGTTCAGAAATTGGTCAAAAGTGATTTGAATTACAAATTCTGTTTTATTTAACTGTTACGCATAACTAGATGCAGCCCTTGAAAAGTTATTGTAAATTCGAGAATTAAAAAATGTCTTAATTCATGAACTCCAAAAGTCAATTTTTTAGCATAATTAAAATTTGTCGAATTAATTCGAACGATCAGATGCTTGACACACATATTCCGAAGTTTTATTCTACGAGTTTTTGAATGAGAGTCACCTACAAGCTTGGCGCTGAGCCGGCATAGGGTCGCGACTCTAGATGGTAAACGCGTTACACCAACTGTGCGTTTCACACTGACCACTGTCGCCCAATTATTTGTTTCTGCTATAGCAGGAATTTAGAATTTGAAATATGTTTTTTGTAAAGTATTTTTTTGTAAGCGTTAAGAGAACGGGAGCATAGTTAAATCTTGCACCTGTTAAGACCATTCTAATTGTGCTGTTCCGCAGTGTTGCTTTGTCTTCAGGATTTCATATTTCTGACATTTTTGTAGCTGTAACTATTATTGTAACACGATTACTACTAACTTTGAGCAATTAGCTCACAATCTCCCAACCCATGCGGCTAACAAGATCTTGATTTTGATTCTCGTAATTTAGGCCCCGGTAGATGCAAGTGGGATACTAGTGTGGATTTCAAAGCTCCTCTAATTCGTTTTCGTTTTCAAATATTTTACTCGACGAGTTTTTCTTTCGTCACAAAATACTTGTTACACATTTTCAATTTTATTCTCAAGCCCACGTCCTTCGCAATCTCTATAAATTTAAAGAATAAAACATAAAACTAAATCTAACGCGACAAACATAAAACTAAACAAATGTATATTTATGTGGACAAGCCCAAGTTAACTATAGGCCTTATAAGTCCGGGCCTATGTAGGAAGGCAAATTTCTCGAAAAAAATAGGGGCGGCAATAAATATTTAACAACCTTCCCTTCACTCCGATTTAACAAATCGACCAGCTTTTATCTTATTCGAATTGTATAAAATCATTTTTGTGATTATCAACTTATTAAAGTTAAGTACGGATAAAATTATAAAATCTGCCACTTCAAAGAATATATCGAAAATAACTACATTGACGAATGCGCTCAAAAACAAATGAATTTGATATTTTATATCCAAATATTTTTGCAGCATTAAGAATATTTTTGTGTAAATCCACGACAACTTGTTTTCATGTATTAGGCAAGTTAAATCTTACAGGCGATCGACAATTTCCAACCAAAAATTAAAAGCAACGTCAATGCTATCTATAGAAGAAAAAATCTTGCAAACATTAAAATGCTTGCAGGGCCCTGATTCTCTAAAAAAATAAGATAAAACATAGTTGCTTGTTGTTTGCCTACATGAGGCATCTCTTTCTTGATCGTATTTGTATTTGTTTATGTATAACTCAGGGTTGTGCCGTAGACAAAATAGATTACATTGTGATAGATTCTGCATAAATTACGCGTAGATTACATGCAATTTTTTCGTGTAATCTATGTAATCTAAGTAATTAATAATAATTAATTTTAATATATGTAATTTTTTATATTTTTAATTTTTCGCTAAGTGATTTGTGTATGTAAAATTTACAAAGAAAAACGAATATAAAATTAATTCAAATTTGAAATACACTAGAGTCTCGAGTTGCGTCGCTAATACGTTCCACAGAAAATGCGACGCAACTCAAAACAACGCAACTCGGAAACCAAAAAAAATTGTTTTGAAATTATTAAAGGTAAACAGTTTTAATGCGATAACAAAATGCGACGCGAATAGATTTATAGTTTTACAATATTTGGCGACGCAAGTCGAAACGACGCAAGTCGCATGATGCAACTCGAGACTCGAGTGTAATTCAAAACGTTTATTATTAATGTAAAGGTATACAATAAAATTATAAATTTTTATGATAATATTTACATGAATTCAATAGTCGCTGGATTTATTTGTATCCATAATTTTTAGGGTATAATATACATGCAGTAATTTTTTAGAACGCTCAAAATCGAGTCTGTTTCTAATCGGTGAATGTACAAAAGACCAGTTAGAAAATAATCTTTCTATTGAAGCAGATGAAGCAGGAATTTTCATTAATTTCGCTGCGAGATTAGAAAGCGAGCTGTGATGTGTTTTCGTCATGTTCCAAAATACAACCGAGTCTGTAATTTGTTTATTTTTTAATGTTCTAAAAATCCATTCGGAATCAAGTTCATGTATTAAAAATTCCGAAACATATTCCAACTGCTTTTGGGTTAATCTCTGTTTAGCTTCGTCGTGAAATTTCGGATGCAGATAGTATTCACATTTAGCATACAAATTGCATGCCATTTCTCGCCTTCTTTCTAAATTTGCTTGATGCTCGCTAAATTTTGCAGGTATTACCAAATTCATCCACAAATGGGTAGATTCAGCAATGGCAGTTTCAGGATTTTGGCAAATGTTAATTAAGTTGCAAATCGGATTAAATAAAGAAATATTTTCTCTTACTTCATCTAAGAATTCATCGTCAAATATAAGTAGTTGAACGTTGTTCTTTATTTTTTTTAGATGATCATCGTTGACGATTAATGTTTTCATAGTTGCACATTTTTTATAAGACATTCGTATGAATCCCTATAAGTGCACCATCTGGTATCCAACATCCACGAGTGCCTTGTCGAAATTCGAATGTTTGAACTTTTTCAATACCGATAAAACTTGTTTATTTAGGTCTGCATTCATTACATCTTTTGCGAGAAGATTTCCGGTATGGCTGCTACAATTACTATGCCAAATGTCCACATCTTTATACCCATTTTTACCATAGAAGCTGCGTTATCTGACACGACAGCATAAAAGTTTGTATTATATTGGCTTTTTGCCAACAGAACGGATTCATTCACAATGGTCAATTTTTCTGCGGTTTCCGACTCCGAAGTTACATCCCATGCATCTAAAAAAGCTTTAGATTTTCCAATACTGTGTATCATGGACACAACTAGCGTGCTGTTGTTAGATGTATTTTTCCATCCATCTATCATTAGAACGGAATAATTTTCAATTGTTTCTGACGATATTTTGATACAACGTTGGAATTCTGTTTCCAGCACTGTTGTCGAAAGTGCCTTTCGTCCTGGCAATTTCGGTGAATAGGCCGGTCGTAAACTTTTTATAAAATTTTTGAAGTGATCCGATTCAATAACATTAAATGGAATGTTACATCCGATAAAAAACGCCGCTAATTTTGAGTTGATGTTAGAAACTTCAACATCACTAACTTTATCAAAGAACGATGATAACTTGGACCTTGGTCTCTTTGATAATTCTGAAACAAAACCTGATGACGTAGATGGAATGGAAGAGGCAGAAGATGAAGGTCGCGAGGTAGATATTGAACTAAATTCCGAGCAAGAAGCTATTACGGTATACGTAGGAAGAATTTGATTGTCTTGGATTGTAACCAAATCTGTATCACATCCTTCATTTATTGGATTAGTTACAACTTCGATTACTGTTTCTTCATGTGGCTCGACACAAGATGAATCTTTGGATTCTGAAGACAAATCTGAAATCTGTAACAAGAAACATGTATACATGTTCAATTTTTGCTTTTAAGGCAAAAAAATTCTCCTCGCTGATTGGTTAACTTATTTTGTCTTACACGGCATAATTGAAATTTCTTTTGTATCGACATATGTAACATTTTGCCATAAGGGTGTTTTTGTCATCGTATAAAACATAACCTAAAATTTATTCAAATCAAAATTTTGAAATTGACGGTTGCCAAGTTTCAGTTTGTGAAAATGAATAAAATCCAGAAAAGAAAGCAACGAATTATAAATATCGGTCTTTTGTGTTTATTAAAAGAAAATATTGAAGAAGAAGAACGTATTTTAAAAAGGAAACCATAGACGTGGTGGGTTTCACCTAATTTATTAAAAAGGGATTTGATGAGATTCGAAGTGCTAAGTAGTTACCGAAATGCGATTAACCGATCACCACAATTTTAAATTAGCTTTAGTAGCTCAATTTGACACATTGTTAGCAATCGTAGGTTTTAGCCTCGAAAAATGCTATTTAGTTCGGCTTTCGAACCCCATTCGACCTGAATTAAGATTAAGGATTATAATAAGGTAACATTAAAAATAAATTAATTCGAATCATACTGTATAATAGCTATTTTAGATATTTAGCAACTGGAATTTTGCCACAGAACCTACTGCATTCATTTTCTGCGTTCATTTTCAATTTTAGTTCTTTTAAATTAATTGTCATACAAATTTAATTTTTTAACCTTTCTAACCGGCAAATCACAACATGGAAATAGAATTCAAAATAATTTGAAGTTAGGTAATTTGAGGTTAGGTAATTGAATTGACATATGAAAAATTGAGTAATGTTCAATTTTAAAATTTTGCCTTAAAGACATTTCAAGATGGCCGACATTAAACCAATAAACGCGCAGAATTGTTTTACCTTAAAGGCAAAAATTGAACATGTATCAATGCCTTAAAGTAGAAAATCAAAATGGAAAGTAGTGATGATCTAAAAAAATCATTGTTTCTGCCATGACAGTGTCGCGATGAATATTACGAATATTTTGTATTGTCAAAATGTACATAAATTGTAAATTTTAATAATTTAATAATTAAATTAAATGTGATTTAATTTAATTACAAAATTATCAATAAATCGATTTTAAATCTAATTCGTCGAGTTGCATTTGGAAATTATATGATTGAATTTCGAATCGGACTCATATAATTACAATAGTGTTTACTTACACCCAGCGCCATAAAAATGTATGTTATTTGCTTCATGAATAAATGACATAAATTTTAAATGCCTACTGGTTAAAAACAAAATTTTTGTACTATTTTATATATTTTTAATAAATATTTTTGTGGTCGGATATTTTAAACCTACCTAACTATGAGCAGCGAATATCTCCTAGGTTTATCGTCGTATAATGCTGGAAACAGATTGGAATTTTTGCCTGTAGTAACGTACGCTTTTCCGCACCCAAAACACATGTGCCGCTTAATGCTGGAAAAACATGAGCAGAATTTCTGCTAGCAGCACTGCCGGCAGAAGTTTGGGTGAATTACATGAGCGTCTTTTTTGACAAGCAGAATTTTAATTTGTGGTATTTATTTGATACATATTTAATTTGAATATACAATTTTTTTAAATCAATGATGACTTATTTTGTCACAAATTATTTAATTTTTATCCTCCAATTTGGCAATTGCCAAACAAAACTTATTTTCTGTCAAAAAGTAAAAAAATTCATTGAAAAAAATAAAAAGTATACAAATTGTACTAAATTTTTTATCTTTTACGTAATGTAGCCTACTGATTCGCAGCAAAATTAGAAATAGAGACACAAGGCAGAATTCTGCTCGGAAAGCAGAATTCATGTATTTCATGCCGTATAAACGTGTGTATTCTAATTTTGTTGCTTGCAGAATTCTGCTCATCTGTTTTCAGCATTATGCTGGAAACACATGAGCAGAATTCTGTAAGCAACAAAATTAGAATACACAATTTTAAATTAATTGAAATACATGTATTCTGCTTGTCATGTAGAATTCTGCTTCATGTCTCTATTTCTAATTTTGCTGCGAATTAGTAGGCTACATTACGTAAAAGATAACAAATCTAGTACAATTTGTATACTTTTTATTGTTTTCAAGAAATTTTTTTAATTTGTTGACAGAAAATAAGTTTTGTGTGACAAGTGCCAGAATGGAGGATACAAATTAATTAATTTGTGACAAAATAATGCATCATTCATTTAAAAAAATTGTACATTAAATATAAATATGTATCAAATAAATACGACAAATTAAAATTCTGCTTGCCAAAAAAGACGCTCATGTAATTCAACCAAATTTCTGCCGGCAGTGCTGCTAGCAGAAATTCTGCTCATGTGTTTCCACAGGAAACAGATGTGCGGTATTTTTGCCTGTAGTAACGCACGCTTTTCCGCAATGTTGCGTATGTTTCAAATGCTTTTTTAAACAAAAATAATGATAAGTGATCTGTGAAATGGAGCCGAATCATCCTCAAATATTGAATTTTTAATATTTTCTGTCAGATCCTCAATGGTCGGCATGACGCAGGTTTCAACAATTGTTTTGTATTTTACTCCATTTACAGAACCTTCTATTCTTAACCTCGATTCTACCATAAAATCGTCATGCGGTTAGAATTGTTGGTATGTGTGGGGGATGTTTTTCATCGTGCACAGTGTTTGAGTCGATGTGTTGATTGAGCTGCCGTGGAGTAATCTCGTTTTGATCTTTTTTTGTTGGTAGTTGTGGTGGTCCGCCGTTTGCAGGTTTACCAATTGGTGTGTATTTATTTGGCAGGTTCGCGGAAATGCTTCAATCATAATAGTAGTTTAGGCTTAACTGTAGTTTTAAGTTGCGACAGTGACCAGTATGGGGGAAATCATTTCAATTGGCAGCTGATACAAATTATATTTATACTTTAGGATGCCAAGGATTGAAAGCAGTAACAAAAGTAATTTATAAAAAAGTGTATCGTCCTAAGCATCAACTAAACTACTAAATATTGACCGCCGAGGTGTCTGTAACCGGGTCGATCTCTACCCTATTTAAAAAGGGTGTACCGTGGGCCCGGCGCGGCGTCATATTCAATTACTGGGAGATCCTGTTTAATGCTTGGTTGTATACTCAAAATCAATCAATAAACTAACAGACTGTGTATAAATCGCAGTTCCTCCTCAATAATTAAAACAAATTAATCTACAGAAACTCCGTGTAAGAAAATTTAGCTAGAAGTTCATTTGATTTTATTAAACTTCATCAATTTGTCAACACATTAATTTGCATAGTTATTGCGAGTATTTATTGTATGACGTCATCAAATTCAAAAATCTTTAATAAAATTTGAGTTTGTTGTGCAATTGTAGTTGTAGTTGGCCTTAATATGTACAAAATAAACAAACAATTAGTCTAAAGTCTTTCTATTGTTTGTTTACATTAATTTTTTGCGACGCGTAGTAATTAGTCGCAGCTTATATCGATAGTGTAAAAAACGTGTAATTATATTACTTTTTCTACAAAGTAGTGATTACAACTAAGTAAAGAAAGTGATTACAACTAAGACTTTTTGTTTAAAATAAGGCAGAAAATCTCTTAGAAATAATAGCAGTATAGGATAAAAGACAAGATTTACAGATACATAAAAGATTTACATTGAATCGGACCCCAATACGCTACGATTTAAAAAAGGCAGTATATAGAGTGCCGCAAGTGGTAACTTAGTACGATCAGTAAATGGCGTAAAGTCAACATAATTTGAAATAGCCGCAAGTGGTAACTTAGTATGATATTTTATTTATTTATGTTAATAATAATTGCTTCGTCAACCTTGCAGATACAATATAATTTAAATTTGTTGTAATTGTTGTGTTTTGTTTTAATTTGATCGCGATCGATCGAGCTGATTTTTGGTCGATCGCCAATTAAATTCCATGGAATGATTGTATATTTCTGTTTCGTTTTTTATTTAATATAAAGGCTACTTTTATAGTATAAAAATAAAAAAGTAGATCGCGATTATTTATAATTTTAAACTAAGTAAAAAAAAATAATTTTAAAAATTGCAAAATTTTCCCGAAAAAGCTGTTTGCACTGTCGAAAAACTATTCATTGTTTTAATTTTGCGTGCATCTCGCTTCCAAAGCTGTACGAAATATTGTTTTTACTACTTTACAGTACTTTAAACGGTTGTGTTATTTTACCATAAAGAACGGGCATTCACTTTACGGCAGACTAGGTGACGCCGCTATTATGCCGCTAGCGGTTTTTTTTCATTGCCATGGAAACAATTGTTTTTGAATTTTTGATGTAGATTTTCGATGAACTGAGTGATTTGTTTTATAGTCTGACCATAGACATTCATACTAGATTTCTCATTTCATAATAACTAAAGGAAAAAAACAAAAACTTCTGATAATTCCAATGTATCGTTGTGTTGTGTATTTTATAAGGCAATAATTTTAGAATGCGTTGCAAATATAATACGTATATGCAATACATCGATAACATTTGAATGGAAAATTTTTGTTTTTATTTTCTGTTTTTAGTCAAATGAGAGATCTATTATGATTGTCTATGGTCTGACTAAACGATTTTCACTGTTTTTGTATGAATAATTCTTATATTTTGTAGAAAAATAGCGTGAATGTGTGAAAACGTCATCATGCAAGTATCACTTCCGTAATGACTCTTTGTTATGCAATATTCCATTGTATTATTCAAAAAGGTGTAATTGGCTTTGTTTCTGGCTATCTATCTATTGCTTGACGTAACTAATTTAAATAATTACATGAAACTATAAATATATTGCATCATTTCATCGAAACCGACTACAGTGATATCGCTGTAACTTCATTATTTATCAAGGTTTAAGTCATTTCGAATTGTATTAGTTAAGATGTAGCCACAAGGACACTAATCCTACACTAAGGCCACTTAAACCTATTTCGTTTGCTTCGGTCGTAACAGGACGTTTCAATTCCTAAATAAGCAAAATCTCTCAATTTCTAAATCACCAAATTGCAAATTTTTGTAAATTTCTGATTTGCCAAATTAAAATTTTTCTAAATTTCTAAATTCAGTAATTCCTCAATACAAATGTTTGTAATTTCTTAGTTCAATTGAAATTGGGAACCGAGCATATTAACAGAAATAAAAACCCCCAAAAAGTACAAAGTAAAGTGTCCAATTAAAAAGAAATACTGCCATAGAAATGCTGCTTTATAATTTCTTGTCATCCTTGCGCATGCTGCTTTGAGGAGTTTTTTATTTTAGCATGAGAATAATTATTGACTAAAAAACAATATTTTTAAAAAAAATGTTAGAATTTCAAAAAATCGTCAAAGCTAGGGTTTAAGGGCGGCAGCTCGCATCCCCTAAGGCATAAAACGAATTAAAATAATATTCAAAACTTTGTTATATTTAAAAAACTTGATTTTTTGGGGTTCTGATGCTAATTATATTAGAAAGAGAAATATATGACTCGGAATGACTCGCTTAATCAGGACTTACAATATTATAATAGGACCGGCATTCAATGGGAAAATCTTCTGTCTCCTCGTCGAAGTAAACTAACAAAGGCAGCTGAAGAACTTTATACTCTTCACGAATCCAATTCCATTGACCTATTCGAAATCCAAGACGGATAAGATAACCACAACATAATTTGGATAAAATAAATTCAACGACCTTTACTTCATTTGCATTCCCTAGTACAAATAAATAAAGTACTATGTACTTGCATCTTTTTTCATTTTTCTTTTATTTTCTCGGAGACAGTATTTTACACTTACATCAAGCAAATTATCAATTTTTGGACTATAAAGTTTAATAAAATCCCAAAAACAGTTTGTTCAATGAACATCCTTCTCAACAGTCTCCACTGAAATTCCCTCAATTCATCCACCAAGCGTTACCAAAATAACTGCGGTATTACTTTCTTTGAAAGATCAACATATGTACATACGAAGAAAGAAGAAAGTAAAAAGGGAAGAGAAAGGTAAAAGTGAGAGGTGGAAGTTAAAATTGAAAAAGTTGAATGTATACAAGCTACTAGGATGCAACAGCTTGGGAGGTGACACCGTGTAAGTGATTGTATTTTGGTTGGAAATGGGGCGGTGTACTGCGGGGGGAAACTTTGTGTGCATGTTGGTGTGGTTGTAGGTGTGTGTGGTTATAGGCATGGGTGAAAGTGTGGTTGCGTGGGGTGTGTCTAGTTAGATAGAGAGGATACTCTTTGAGACTAATAAGTATTTCTTATCCTTCGGATTTGTTGTGTGCACTGTGCCTTTTAACAAATCAATCAATCTATAAACCAAATATAGATCTACAATTGTTGGTGTGGTCTCAAATATTTAATACATTCTTGGGTTACCTTACATGAATTTTATCTGCAGCAAATATCTAATTATTATTGTATATTGCACTATAATTAATTTATTTGTCTAGATTAAGACTTGATAAGTAGTTTAGAGCAGGAATCAGCAGCGGTTACAGTTGTCTGAGTTACCAAAGTCCGGAAGCGGCCGAGAAATTGTAGTGGTTAAGAAGTGCGAAATTACCAGCAATTAAATCTAAGTGATATAGAGATATTAATTTGAATTGGTTACAAGGATATGCATTTAAATTTAAATTTATATTTGATTATATTCCTTTATAAAGTATAAGTTAAGGTTAATCAAGTAGCTTATAGATTGAGGCTACAGAAATGATCAAGTTCTGAATCAGTCAGGATATGAACCAGCATTTAGTAGAATCTAATGATTAGTTATTCACTTCATATTCTATTTTAATACTTTTATTAAATGTATACCTAAAGTAATCAAGTGACTTATAGGAACAGGAAACAATAGGCCTTTGAATAAGCAACCTTTTCTTCAAATTACTACCAACTATACTTCATTGGGCTGCTCTTATTCTTCGTTGGAAATTTCCAACGCTTAAAACGCATATTAGTGGGAATAACTAAAATCCTCGTAATGAAGGTGCGCTTTATTTTACCTAAATACCTTTTATTCAGATATATTGATAACATATTCAAATATTGAATGCGAGCTTGCGAGACCGGTTTGTCGTTTGATGAGACCCTCATGATTCAGATAATTGAGTTCTTTGTTTATAAAAATATTTCCCTCAAGTTTATCATTGTCTTTACCATCTTGCTCTATATTGTGGAAAAAGTTGGCGTAACACTTTCTCGATGAGGCGTAGATAAACTCATGTGTTGTTATCGAAATTTGTTTGACATGTTAACACAATATACATTCCGTCATAGAACACATCGTACCATAACTTCATCAGACTATCATACCATTATACCAGAATGCAGTAATACGATCACATCATCATAACATTATACAATAACAACATCATATCAGCATACCATCAAACCACCACAATATTATACCATGTTACCATCATTTCATACCATGACATCATAAAGTTATACCACCATACCTACATATCATCATACTATCATACCATCAAACCATTAGAAACCTCACACAACCATTCCATCATACCATCGCACAATTATACCGTCAGACCATCTCATCATATTACCTTTATACCATCAAACCATTACACCATCATAACATCATAAAACATACCATCACACCATCATAACATCATACAGTTATATCATTATTATTACGATGAAATGATTCATACTAATATTCCATGATACTATCATACCATCGTAACATCGTACCATCGTGATATCATACCATATTACCATCATACCATCATACAATCGTACCAACATACAATCATACCATCTTCCATCATACCATCGCACCATCTTACGGTCACACCATCATGCCATCGTACATCATCACCATCACAATCACCATCATCATTACCATTTCTATCACCATTTTAGTTTTCATCATCACCATCAACATCTTCAACACCATCCTCATCACCACCAACACCACAGTTAAAAAAATAATGATACACGTGTCGATTTATGTTTGATTTTGCATTAAATATCCAAAAATCAGCTCAATCGGTGAATTTTTAGAAATTCATCCATGGTAACTTTCGGCCTGATTATCACCCCACAAGAAAGGGTTGAGACATGAAATATTGACAGTGACGGTCTTAAGGTCTTAAACAATAATTGTGTGCAGTTTGGTTCAAATCGGTGGATTTAACAATCACACATATGTACATACAAACAATCACTTTTCCATACATACATAGATAGATAGATAGATAATGGCATTCACAATATTTTTCGACCTGTTAATCAGAAAAAATGAAGATGCCAATCATTTATAGTAAATATATCTATACCAAGAAAGTAGAAATATCAAAATGCCCCCCCCCCCCCCTCCCGTACTTTAACCGAAAGCCCCCAAATCGTGAGTTGCCAATTGCAACTATGCAGGAAATCGTGAAAACAATATGAGTTAGCTTAGGGTAGCATAAGGCTACTCCACGCTTTGTTAAAAAAATTTGACCTCTGTGATTGTTAATGTCATTGGGCTGTAATTGTTTGTAATTAATATTGGATAGGACTGGTGGAGGTCATTGGCGGAAAGGCGGGTCTGGTGTTTAACACCATGTGTTTCCTTGCTGCCTCTTGCGAGGCTGCCAACGGACCTCCAACCAGTCGGTGCCCTGGTGTTAGTTGGTTGAGTTAGTCATATTTACCTGCTTTGTTCTTTTCCTTGTCGTTAGTAAAAAGAAAATTGATTTTTAACAAAACAAAAATGTCAACAAACTCCAAATATTATCCCCAAATAAAGAATGAAAACAGACAAGCTCCCTAAAATTTACTGAACCCCACCTCTAAGTTTTCGAAGGTGTTTATACAATTTTTAGTTAATTACCTCAATCAAAAATTGCCTTTTTTTAACCCCTCCAATCTTATCGTTAGTTTCTTTAAACATCAAATGTATTGCTACAAAAATATAGGCCACATTGGATTACCTAAAAACCAAATTAACACACAATAAAAAATGTACTTTTATGCTTACTAACTGCATTCCAATGTTCACCCAGTTATGTAAAATGTTCCCATTTAAATAATTGTAAAACACGGAGAAAAATATGTATGTTTTACATTTTATTCAACTGCTCAACTTATTCAACCTGCAGTTTGGGAAGTTGTTTAAGCACAACGTAAAAATTAAAATTGCTGATTTAGAGAAAAAGAATGTTTTTATGTTTATTTACGGTAATATAAGTGCCAATAGAAACAGATAATTTCAATTGTATGTATAACCAAAGCTCCTAGATATACAAGCCATCAGCATCGACCCTTTGAGTATAGCATATTTTAAAACTAATAATTTATATTTAGTAATTTGATTAATATAATTAAAATAAAATTGCACAAATTTACTTTTCCTTTGTATAAAAAAGTAATATAAATACAGTATAAAATTAATAAAAACGAAATCAATGACGTAAGATATTATGAAGTTAGCTACACAAGGTTTTTTTCTTTTTCGAAAATTCGAATTTCGAATTTTGAAAATATTTTTAACAGTGCAATAATTTTGTTAAATATTTATAATAATTTTTAGCGTATTTCTTATGAAATGCATTCACATGATCGTTAAACTAGCTAAAACATTATTTTGGATTGTTTTGCTGAAATTTCAATTTAAATACATATTTCAATTTTTTTTTTTATTAATGCCATCTCATTTCAAATTCGGAAACTACACGTCCCTTTTATTTTTTTAAATATATTTAATTAGTCGAGTTTATAAGTAGGTGGCACTAATGGCTTATTATAAAAAAAAACTTGAACGAATGGTATGACGCAAAACCAACAAAAATGTTTATACAAGCCGTGCCATTCGCTCTTTACACCGATCCTCTCTCAGAAATTGTGCTCTATGAGTTGGGATTGGTATGTCACAAAACCAACAAAACTGTAAACAATATTTTAGGCATTTGTGTTAGTTTTGTGTATATATATTTTCTGATTTATTTTATACATTACTAATACTAAGCCATAGGGTACAATTTTTATAGCTTAAGCACAGAAAAGAATGAACAGATATGGAAGTTCCATGTCAAGTATTTACATAGAAATATTCAAACAAAAAAATGTATTCCTGCTCTAATCTAACCAGTTAAGACAGAGACAATATAATTCAATATTATATATTTCGCTTCTCTTCTTTGTATAAAAAACAAAAAAGAAGAGAAGCGAAACATATTGTTGTATTATATTTTCTCTGTCTTAACTGGTTAGATTAGAGCAGGAATACATTTTTTTGTTTGAATATTTCTATGTAAATACTTGACATGGAAATTCCATATCTGTTCATTCTTTTCTGTGGCTTAAGTGTTTGCTTGGCTTGGCACGGCTTGTATAAACATTTTTGTTGGTTTTGTATGACGTCATGATATAAAGATGTGTTTGTAAATAAAGGGATTGGGTAACAGTTTTATTTAGGACCAATGTAGATTGGGTAACGGGTAATTACAAGCGCTCAGAGAGATCTAACTTATCCTTCCTATAGGTTTAGTTATCCGAATTAATCCTACAACCATATTATGAGCCTGCTTATAATCTACCAAGACGAAGATTTTGCTTTAAGACTAAAAATATCCTCCCTAGGTACAGAGTTAGAAACTATGTAAAGGCGGGAATCATCTATCGTAGAAAAATCTCGAAAGTTAAAACAACTAGGTGTAGTTCACGAGTAACAATTCACAGAAAAAAGGAATAACTGATTGAAAAAACAAATTGAAGTATTATTAAAACAGATGATATGATCAATAAGGAAATAAGAGACACGGTTGGATAACCAAAAGTTGATGGAACAATGTTATGTGTGGATCAATTAAGACTATTTAAATGATTCAAATAACCCCGAGAGAAGGTGAATTTTTGGAGAATATTCAAATTGAATTCACCTGATATACATATTTCCTAAAAGAGAAGTAACTAAACAAACTTTCTAAATCTATAAGGGATTTTTGAAATTGGGCATAAGAAGCAGAGTTCTAGCGCTAGCCCTAGCGCGTATCGAATAAGATGTCATGACAGTTTATGAAATCGTAACAAAAAAAAATCCTTAATCCGAGACAAATAATTCTCAAATGGAGGAAGGTATAGTAACTAATCTTATTATAATCACCAACAAACATATATATTAGCTACCATATTAGGAGATTATAACTTTTCCATTTGGTTTAGAAACAACCGTCACTGGGGAACTCCATGGGCTCTCGCTCTCTTTTATAACACCTAAATTTAGCTTTCGGTCCAGTTCCTTACATAATACTGATTGAACAGGCGGCGAGGTAGAATAGTACCATTGCCTTATTGGACTCGCTGAACCAGTATCAATTTTGTGTGAAATAAGGTGGGTCATGCCTAGAGTTTCCAAATATCCGAAGTTATTAAATATCCGGATATCGAATACTTTTACTAGTAATTATCCGGATTATTCGGATTATTCGGATAGTTTCTACTTAAACCATTTTGATGAAAATAAAATTAAAATTTTTGTAACAGTGATAAACTAAATAAAGTAATTCAGGTTTATTCAAATTATTTGGTATAAAATTTCATTTATAAAAAAAAAATATTTAATTGCAAACTTAAATATTATATAAACGTCCAATTTAATATAATTATGTAGTTTTGTAAACTATTTCATTTTAAAAAATGCGTACTTTAAGAAAATTAAAGCGTCAAACGTCTCAAAATTAAGTTTAGTTCTTAATTTAGTTTTAATTTTTCCTGCTGTTGAAAAAACTCTTTCTGTAGCAGTTGATGTAGGTTTAATTGTCAAAAGGGCATTGAATAATATGATTAAATTATTTGATCGCCTTTTAGTGCTAGCCAGTATTTGAAAGTCCTATTTAAGTCCAGCTTGAATTCCTGATCCAGAGGATGTGGGGTTTACGTAAGTAATTGACGATATGGCATCACCTAGCTGTTTTTGTAGTAAATTTAAATTTTCTTCAGTTGTGTTCGTACTAATTTCCAATTCATTTTCATCAGCAACGATTTCTGACGACACATTAGTATATCCATTCGGATATATTCTCTCCATTATTTGTATTGCTAATGTAATAGCAGCTGATTTTGAGGAATATTCGAAATATTCACTATATTGGGGAATACTGCCAGTTTCCAACAATATCATTAATGTTAAGAGAGTTTTGTCGCGACGTTCATTCATCCGTTTTTTTAGTTGCCTCAAAAGAGCTTGGCTTAATGCCGTGTTAATTTCTTCCATTTTGAGGAGTACAAATTTAAAGACACCTTCGGCTGTTAGAAGTGTTGCAGAATTCTTGCTTAATTCCTTAATGGCCACTTCCATTGGAGAAAGCACTTCTAAAATATCCTGTAAAATACGCATTTCTTCTTCAGATATTGTCGGCATTCCCAGTTCTTGCAGAGTTTGATTTACACAGTTTTTCTAGTTTATTCGTGAATTATTACATTACAGTGAAATTCTAGTTTATTCGTGTATATTTGTTTTTTTTTTCCTCAAAAATGTGTTATTCGGATGATCGAATATTTCAAAGAAATTTATCCGGATAACGGATTGCTTTAAAATAGCCGGATAATCCGGATAATCGGATATCCGGATATCCGGAATGGAAACTCTAGTCATGCCTACTCCTTTAACACCTGACGACAGAAACCGATGCATAGTTGAAGTTAGTTTTCGTTGGTGATCTGAAGAAAGATTATGGTTAAAGTTACATTCGATATACATTGAGAGTCGTTGGGTAGCTCATTTAATTGTAACGCTTATATTGGCTCCTGAATCCAAGAGACACGTAATTTCGTAACCATTAATTCACACTTTTGTAAATGATCTCTAATCAATATCCGAATTTCTAATTGACACCAAAAACTATAGAAAGAATATAAAGACTTCCTATGTCATACAACAAATATTCGCAGCTGGGGTACAGAAATAGCATACAAAACGGAATACTATTTTTGTACCCCGAGCTGCGGATATTTGCCTCATATGACACACATACCTCGTGAACTAACTTCTTGTTATATTGCTAAGATCTATTAAATTTACTCCCTGACACTGCTTCATGTTTTCGGGACAGCACCTGTTTGAATAGATGGTCCTCGATACAACCATTTCTTTACAGGGAAGCAACGGCTTGCTATGGTACGAAGTGCTATTCACCTTTATATACGCCAACTCATGCCCACATCCAAAACAAAGGACTCGTGTAATTACGACAGAATTTGAACGTATGCCTAGGAGATTTGCGTAAAGCGATTTTATATATTACATCTTGGAATTCGTAAAATGTTTCTTTCCAGGTGATTCCAGCAGCATTATTTCGTTCTAAGTAGGCCCAATACCATTCAAAAGCATTGACAGACAGACACCAGGTTATTTCCTTAATTAATCTATTAACAGGTATGCGAATTCTTTCGGCCATATGCTCAAACCGGTAAATAAACCGCTCAATAGGGATATCTTGGCTAATTCGACTAAACCTCATATTCCATGATTTTAATGTCTTACACATTTGTTTAGCTTCCTATTACAATCCAGGTTAATCCAATTTGCGTGCGATAAGTATAGCCATTCTGCTGAGGTACTGAGTCATTCTACCCAGATGGTGCCGGTGCCGATCGAGCATCAGAATGCCCATGAATATAACTGAGCCATGGATTCTTCTGGGAATTCCTTTGCATTACCTTTGAAACACTCATTGACATCAAAGATATCACTACTCTCTACCGGTATTACCGAGCTTCGACCACCATCCTATTGATAGCAAGTTATAGATTGATTTTCAATTATTAGTCTGGGTTCTACCGGTTTGCTTACTAATGGGGTAGACTAACGTTTAATAGAATGAGATGATATCATTAAATCGTCGCCCTTCAGTTGTCCCTTTATGTACAGTATACGTGTTTGAAGATTTTAAAATCAATAGGGTACATCGGGCCTAAAGTTTCCAACTTGAATTGGTCGAGAAACGAAGAAGAATTATCTTATGACCTAGAGAGGAGCTTTAGCTATTGTTTATGGTAGCAATTTATATTAGATACGGACCATATAAGCATATAAGCCGGGGGATTATGGGCCTGGTATTAATGAGGGGTTGAATGAATTTTTGTTGTATTTGGAAATGTCCAACATTCCTCCACAGGTGACAAGAGTGTCCTCAGCTTCGGAAATGTTTTTTTTTTTTTTTGAAATTAGGGTGGGTGTTTGCAGCCCAGAGCACTGCGATCATTGAGGCCTATTGTGCGTCCCTAGAGGTTCTTAGTACGTGTTTCGATGTCTCCTTACCGCAGTTACAATATCTGCACTGGTCCGTAAGGGACTTTACCATTTTATGTAGATGGCCATTAAAAGGGCCGTGCCCTGTTAAAAACCAGGTAAGGGATCTTAGGGACTGGCGATCCATCTATACTTCTGCTCCCAATCCTATAGTTCTGCTCCCTACCCTCTGCCAAATGGGTTTTTGAAAAAGCGATACTAGGACTGGGACCCAGGAAATCCCGGCTTGCTCCCGTTTTTGCACAACGGTTTGACAACGGAATCACAAAAGGGTGACTTTATTTGCTTTACCCAGTTCCAATAAATTGCAGTAGCAGCTCCAGATCAATTTCGAGTTGAACACTGAAGCTCCTAAGGCTAGCAGAGCTGCCTGGCTGTCTGAGATTATATAGATCTCGGTCTTCCTATATTTCTTTTTGAGACATTGAAGCACACATACCTCAATAGCAAGGGTCTCTGCCTGAAAAACTGTGGGGGTGCTACCCAGCGGTATGCATAGTTCTAGGTCAGGCCCGACTATCCCTACACCGGAGGAGATAATATTCGCTACCAGTGCCCTATCCGGCAACCTGATGGTAAAATTCCTCCGACAATCGATTGTCCTTACCATCAAGTCTGATAGTTGGATCAATTCCTCCTTGAGATTTAATTTATGTAGGATATTGTTGTGTCCTGGCCTCATGGTTTTAATTTTATCAGTAATTTTCAGGCTCAGACCTCTTGAGCCTGCTACTTTTTTAATGTGTAGATGCAGTGGTGAGAACCCCAATATTCTCTCAAGGGCAGCTGTTGGACAAGTCCTCATTGCTTCAGAAGTGTTAAGGTTGACGCTAAAAATTAAATTAAATTTTTTACGATCTAGCAAAGAAACCAACCAAATTGGTTGACCCGCATGGGAAAAGGCAAAAATAAGTGTCAAAGTACCAGAAAAAATATGTTAATGTCAAATAAGCGACAGGCAGCGAAGAGATAAGAGGCTTATTTTCAATATTCAAAATTATAGAAATTGAACCGTTAGCAAATAAGTAGCAAAATCTATCAAATACTTGATAAAATATTAAGCGTTTACTTCATGCTATTTTTTTTACAAAAATACTTTTATTTTAATTGGTATTTCATAAAACTGTGTAAATGATCAGGATTTATAATTAAATAAATTTTTAATTTGGTGGAGTTACATAATTCTATTGCCGTGTCCAACCTCACAATTTATGCTTTTTATCTGACTTTGGTTGTAACATTCTTTTGTTTTTTTTTTCAATTTTTTCGATTTGAATAAGATAAATTTTAAACAATACAACTGAAATTATTCACGAATATTAATGTCCATAAATTGTGCACATTTTTATACCTAATAAACGTGAAGCAAATTCAATGTTACTAGCTCTCAGTATATATACTACGTAGAAGGAGGCCTTCGTATAATGGTTTTATACGTATATATACGTATAAAACCATTATACGAAGGCCTCCTTCTACGTACTCGTTTCCGACTATAAGACACTAATGAGGTATTTTCTAGTACACGTGTTTACAGTTGATTGTTGTTTAATTGAAAGTAATAATGGTACAAAAAAAAAATATTTATAGCGAAAGCGATAAAATTTGTATTCTGACCTTTGCACGTATATTATTTTAATTAGCATTGTATACATAGTACATTTGTTTAACCCTAATATTAAATTACAAAAATTTTTTGTTTTGTATTTATGCATAGGTTTTGCCGCATCTGAATTAGCCACTCGCATCGAGCATGCCGAACCAAAAGTTATTTTAGCATCGAACTGTGGTGTCGAACCGAATAAAGTAATTCACTATTTAGATATATTGCATGATGCGGTTGAGATGTCAACATGGAAACCGATATGCAGTGTAATTTATCAACGTGCCAATATTATAACATCGACACTCGATCCAAAATTAGATATATGCTGGGAATCATTATTGACAATATCTCAACCGGTTCCATGTGTCCCCGTAGAGGCAAATGATCCATTATATATTTTGTATACGTCCGGCACCACAGATAAACCAAAAGGTATACAACGACCAACCGGTGGCCATATTGTAACGCTAATGTATACAATGGATACGATTTATGGTTGTCGGCCGGAAGATATTTGGTGGGTGGCATCCGATTTGGGTTGGGTCGTTGGTCACTCGTATATATGTTATGGTCCGCTACTATTTGGGGCCACCTCAGTTATGTACGAAGGAAAACCTGATCGTACACCGGATCCCTCATCATATTTCCGACTCATTGAACAGCATCGTGTTTCATCATTGTTTTCGGTGCCGACCGCTTTTCGTGTTTTACGTCGGGTTGATCCGGAAATTAAATTCGGTCGCAAATATAATATTAGATCGTTGCGCAGCGTTTTCATTGCTGGGGAACATTGTGATTTAGAGACAAAGCATTGGATCGAGAATACCTTTAAAGTGCCGGTTTTAAATAATTGGTGGCAAACTGAAACTGGATCGGCTATTACTGCAACGTGTTTGGGATTTGGACAAAATTTGTTAACACCAAATCATACGGCTGGTTTACCATTTGTTGGATTCGATAGTGAGTATAGTTTAATGTACCACACATAAGCAATTAATTCTATTTCTTTCTATATACAGTTAAAATTCTCCATCCTGATGGAACACCAACAGATACAAATGAGTTAGGCAGAATCGTTATCAAACTACCGTTACCACCTGGCAATATGTCAACCTTATTTAAAAATGATGCCTTATTTGAGAAAACCTATTTCCAAAGATATCCGGTAAATATTTCTGCATGCCTTTATAAAATTAGTATTCATATTTAAGTATTATCATTTAGTAAAGTATTCATTTCCGTCTAATAACTTCGTCAATATTGTTTAATTAAATTAGAAAAGCTGAATACTAATTTTTTTAGTAATATGAATTATTTATTGACACAATTACAAAACATTGCCGTTGTAATGAAAAATACTTTATTGTCAGGGTTACTACGATACCATGGACGCTGGCTACAAAGATGACAATGGTTACATATATGTAACAGCACGTGACGATGATGTGATAAATGTTGCCGGCCATAGAATATCAACATCATCGCTTGAAGATGCCGTACTAAGACATCCCGATGTTGCTGATGCAGCTGTATTTGGTGTAACGGAACCGACCAAAGGAGAAGTACCGCTTTGTTTGTACGTAACCAAAAATGGTGTAAATAAATCGTCGGCCAAATTATCAGTTGAACTAATTAAATTAATTCGAGAAATTATTGGGCCAATTGCATCGTTCAAATTAGTTGCGCCTGTCGAACATTTACCGCGTACACGATCAGGAAAAACTATGCGCAAAGCAATGTCAGAATTTGCAAAAAATCATCAAATTGTATTACCGGCTACAATTGAGGACGCCACTGTTTTTACAGATATACGACGTGCGTTGCAAGAACTTGGCTATGCAATGACTGCACCCGAACCAATTCTAATATCTCGAAAATAGCAAATGTAGGTTTCATTTTTTCGGGGCACAATTTTTCTTTAATTTATAATACATAATTTCAAAAAAAAAAAAAAAAAATCTCGCAATTAATTTAGTGTGTCGCGCACGAGAATACAAAATTTACATATTGCCTACAATTTACATATGTAAAGAAAATCAAGTTATTATATTACAAAAATTAGCTATGTAAATTTATAAATTAATCAATTTGGTATTTTAGAACTAATTTAAACAAAAAACAAAACTAAAGCACTAAATTATATTTTATTATTAATATATTTCTAAATTAAACGAATTGGTCTTGTTGTATGGTTATCAAAAAAAAAATTTTTTTTTATTTTATGTATTAGAATTATATTTTTAAAATTATGTTAACAAATTTAAAGACAAAATAAAAATTTATTAATAATAGTTTTCCAATCAAACTCGTCCAATGTTTTATCCAATGTTAAGACAAATCAGTCTGGGTTTGTCGCATATTCATCATGTGTCTTTTGCATCGTATATTTACTAAGACAGACACGAGGAAAATTCAACAAAGCATAAGATTGGTTCTTTTCCGTACAATCATGGCCGATTAGACAAAAAGCAGTCATATGCGTGTTGTATGTATTTACCTCTTCTATATTTCAATCTCAATCCTTCGAAAATGAATTTTAAGCTTCTTCAGAAACATTACGTTGTTGTAACGTATTTCAGAAAAGTCATCTAGGCGGCCAAATCTCTTCATGGGATGAAGCGCCAGCGGAAGGAAGAAAAAGTTATGCACGTTGACCGAAGAAAGTGTTATGAATGTAGAAATTTTGAAACAAGGCGTATTCAACTCCATTTTTCGTTAAATTATTAATTTTGCTGTATGTTTGATTGTATTATGTATACCTATATTCTTTTTGAGTCTATTGTGGATAAGTCTATCGTTTCTCAATGCTTCCTCTTCAGAGCGCAGAAGACGTCCTAACTGTTTCTCAATTTTCGGTTGGCTAAATTTAATGTACTGAGCGGGGTATAATGCGTTAGGAAACCCCTAACCCTAATCTATTATCGGCATTATTATCTTTGTCATTGAAGACTAAAACGTTCGGCGAGTAAGGCTCCCGATGATGTAGGTTGTGTCGTTTACTCAAAAATTTTGTCAACGGTCATGATGAACCTTAACACGGTTATTTCTGCAGCAGTGGAATTTTCTAATGTATTGATGACTCTTCTTTTACCGGTAAGCTCGAATTTGAGGTAGGTGATTAGTGCTCATTGAAAAACTCACATAACAAACTTAATACTTTCCATTAAACCCATTCCAAAACTTTATGCTTATCACAAAAATAAACTTTTAATAATTTTCATTCCTAAAACAATGAAAATGAAAATCAATTAATACGCCTGAATGATACTATACGAGTCATCCAATACATACAATATACGATTCAATAAATTCCGAATTGAACAACAAACGTAATTATGAATAATAAATTTCCGAATTCCGCGACACATGCAAAATGTTTCTTTAATTTTCTTCTTCTTATTGTATTTAAGCAACCCTAAGTAGGGTTCTTAGTGTTGATTTGGTTTGTTTAAATCAATTAGTCTTGCCGTTCAATCCAGAAATTATTGAAAGCCAAATGTGAGTAGTTTGTTCGTGTATCATCATTTAGGCGTATTAATTGATTTTATTTTTTTATTTCAAAAATTTTATGAATGAAATTTATCCAAATTTATATTTGTTTGGAAAGCACATTTTTCCCAGTGTAATCAAAACGTCCGTTCGTGAAGTTTTTCTAGTTTTTGCTGAAAATATTATTTAATAGTTCATATTATAGAATGTTAGGATATTTTACGTTCTTTCATGCTCAATTCAAAAACATTTATAGAGCTTCTCTATTCTTGGATCCTGCACTTAGCACGAATTCGGCTCTAACAAGATTTTGGAAAAGGAACTCAGAGTCAGTTTTGAAAATGCAATAGTCTATTGCAAAATGGTATTGAGGAGATCAAAGCAGATAAACAGGACGACGGAGCACAAGCTTTTTCATATTGAGGTAAATTAAAAAATCGAGACATTTGGGCGAATATAAAATATAAAATTATGTGTATTGGGGAAGAGAATTGGGTGTTTGGAGTTATAGGGCAAGATGTAGTCTTAGCCGGCCACTAAATTAGAATTGCTGCTTAAGTTTGAAGCGCAGCATATAAGCAATAACTCTTTTAAGTTTTTTGAAGTCACGGTGAAATTTGATTTACTTTAATACATATGGGGAATCAATTGCAACAGCGACAACTGATTCTGGCATGTCCTCAGGCATAGGAAACTCGTCGCGAAGCGTTGGCCAGAACATATCCTCTTTTAACAGGAATGCATGTCCGTGCAGCCATAAATATGATTAACTGAACTTCTCAGTTGTCAAGCCTCACCAAATCAAATCAGCTGGGTTGCTTTCCGTCGTTACGTATAGACAATTTTCTTTTTTCGAAACTTCTTCTATGGTATATAGTGACTCGATTCGAAACGAACGTTTTCCATCTAGATGGACACGGCTTAATTTAATGAAGAGTAATTGTTGAGTCCGACCAATAGAATGTTGGCTCTACGTTAAAATTCAGGTCTTGGTGTTTTTTGTGCGATAGCTGATCAAGTAATACCGCGGCCCACAATTCTAGACCAGGAAAAGTGGTTTTCAGGAACGGAAAGTTGAAGATTTGACGGAATTTTCCACGATTTGATATCGTTAATTATAGTAGTGACCTAGTAACCCGTTATTTTTTGAAGCACTTGCACGTCCAAAGTGGTTTTATAGTTGGTAATATTTGAACTCAATGTTATTGTTGAACTAGCTAACGTTGAAACGGCGTTTGAGCCGATTCCTTGAATTTTAATGCCACTGTTGCATCTTAGAAGAAATTCACCTGCGAACCTGAGTCCAAAAGTGCTTTTCCAACGACAGAATTACCAAAATTATCAAGAACTTTGACAAATGCAGTAGCCAAATACACTAAGGACGCTGCACTCTTCTTGGGTTTGGATGCAGCAAGTGACAATACTGATGCTAAGGCACTGGTAGCTATAATCTGCTTGCATTAATAGGATCCAACGACAGTGTCGGATGGTTTTCATCTGCCGCCTTATTAAGAAGAGAATGGTTCGCTGAATAACAATATCGGCAGCGGATTGTGATTGGCCATGTAGCCACAGCCTGATCTGAACGAAGGAAGTTGCAACATAACTTGGCATCTATAGCGAATTCGTGACGTTGGTCTATTGGTAAATGCGGAAATTTGTAACAACGAACTATTGAATGCCCATTTCCTTTATTGTCTACACAGAAATAATTGAATGATTTCGTTGTAGTGAGCGAGTAAGTGAGCGGGCGATTGGATGCGGGTCTTCATCTTTAGCCGTTTAGTTTTCAAAATATTTTTATTGGTTCTGTCTAAACCCTCATTTCCCTTTAGTCACCGCGACTTAATACCACTGACAGACTAGTGATTAGCTAAGTGCGATTAGTTAAGCACGATTAGCTAATCTACCACTAATCTAATTACATTGACAGACTAAGGATTAGTTAGTGGCGCCATGAGTTTGAGGTATCGGTATTAATACAAGTATCATCATTCTTGTTTGAGCTGCTTTTTTCTTATATTTTGTTCAATAAATAAATCAAAATAAAAACAAGATAAACATTAACAATTATTTGTACCATCACTAATCTCGATTAGTCACTAATCCTCAAATAAAACTAGATTAGCTAATCTTCAACTTGTTATCTACAGACTACAGATGAAAATCAATCAAAATTCAACGACTCAAAAACTTACAATACAAATTACAATTAAAACCGATAATCTGGACACCTCAAAACTTCTTTAATACATATTGAACGTCTGCGAGGTGGCTTAAATTATAACACTTTTAAAATATTGAGTGTATAGGCATGTCTTTATAATTAGTGCGCCAATAATTTTTGACATTTAAACCAAAACAATAATAACATTCTTCCACAAAATAAATATTAAATAATAAAAACATGACTAAAGAAGGTAAATTCTAATTGAAAAACTAAATATACATAGTCTAATTATTCTAATAATTGTTATAGAACATGATCTAAACATTGAATTACTCGAGGTATTCACAAATTCCATACTATACGCACGAGGGATATATCCAGCTGCTATTTTTCGAAAACGCAAAATTTACAACATATCCGTGCAAATATCAATTTATCCGCCACTAAATGATTACATAAAATCTGTTTTATATTCAGCCCGTGAACTGCAATACAACAATCAGTTGCAACGTTATGAAATTGTTATCTACCAAGATGATAATGATATTGATTCAATAATTGAAAAGTATGTATTTGAATTCGATGATAAATTGTCTCCACTCAGTGCATGCGACAAGAACAATGATAAATATTTAATCGATCATGAAGAAGAAATTCGGAAAACTTTGTTGAATTTAAGCGGTAAATTGAAAAATTTAAAGAAATTACCAACCGGCCATTGTAAGTTTAAGATAAATTTGCATACATCACAATCGGGCCTAGTACAATTATCAAATAATATGAATTTAAATGAATTTCCATGGATGAAAGAAAATAGTATGCCGCAAAGTGATCAAATAATTTTGCCGATTAGCTTGTTGAAATCGGCTGGATTACATTTTTATGTTGAAGAAATTTTATAATGTTTTGTGTACCTAAATATAGATGGTGTTAATAAAAAAAAAATTAAGTTGAGTTTACATTATTTTGTGAGGAACTTGAAAGACGATGATCTCATGAAATTTATCGATAAGTCAACGTCGTAGAAAGAGAAAAAAAATGTAAAAAAGAAATTTCAATTCAAAACGTCAAAAATTCGTAATTTTTAATCACTCCTTAATGTTGTTCGTTATTTATTAATAAATAAGTTGTGTTATCAAAATAATTTTTGTGACAAAACCTGTGTAATTTTGTGCATAATCAAACTAAAGATTTACTGACGGTTAACATAACCTCAAAAAAATATTCACATATATTCACCAATCCAACCATGAAATAAATCATGCTGCCTGTGCGTACGATTGAGCCCAATCGAACTCGACAATAGATCGATAATTTGGCAGCTAAAATACGCCAGATTTTTTTGAGTGTTAAGGAAAACAAACAGCAGTTTATATGACGCTATCTTAAAATGTTTGAAAATGCATAACGTAATTTTAATAAAAATGAACCACAGAAAAAACTAAAGAATACGAGTTTGCCTTCTTTTTGTTTTAATTTTTCACTCGCTTTTCACAAAAAAAATTACCTGCTTAGCTTAACCCTCTCAAACGCCTTGTACAATATATTGTACATCAACTTTCATCGCTTCGACCAACCGTAATTTTTAATTTTTGTCTCATTACTCTTGTGCGATCGTTCTCTTATATATTTATGTTCACACTACAGTTTTATGAGCAATGCCATATCATAGCAGTGCATAATTGTGCTACGTATTTTATTTTTGGAAGAAAGTCAATATTAAATGGCGTTTGAAAGGGTTAAAATGAATACATTTCAAAATATTTAACATACATATGTCTGTAATAATAGAAATAAAATTGCATCTGTGCCACTAAATAGAAAAGATACATATATATTTTGACGTTTAATTGGTTTTCCTTAACACAAAAATCACAATGAAGTTGTCTACCATTTTAAAATCAAATCAATATGTTAAAAATCGTGATGAATATAATTTAAATGCCAACAATAATAAATGACCGTCTAATACATGCTCTATGATTCTAGCTGTCAGAATTTAAACCAATCAAGGTCGATTATTTATTCTACATCCACTCACACTTTTGTGTAGTGAAAAAAACAATATTTTGAATTAAAAAAAAGTACAAAACAAAAAGTCAAAACTGAACATTACATCGTCCCTTTTTCTATTTTACGGTTTTTTACTTTAATTTTGATTAAATATTAAAATAACGAGCTATACATAATATTTTGTTTTGTTTTATTATAATAACGGTATAACATAAGTCATATATGAATTCATTATCATTATTACTCGCAAATAAATCCAGTCTTATTAAAACTGCTGGACTGTGCGTACAAAGGTTTGCTGCATTTTCAACTACAAAAATGTCTTTAATTAAGGTAAGTCTTGTGCTTATATAAAAAAAAAGAATTTAATTAACTATTGTTACATAATGATGTGTTGTTATTCAATTAAAATTATTAAGTCATAGTTTGAAGTGAATACGTAATATTTAAACAAAACGAAAAAATAATGTGCTATATACTGTAAATTTCATGTTTCAAGGTTATATAATTTATGTGTGTTTCCTTTTTTTAAAATGTTTCGTATAAGTACATGCCTGCATTTCTTATCGAGAATTATTTGTTATTGATTCTAGAAATGGTATACCTAAGTACCTATTAAGTTTTATGATTTAAGTACTAGTGTTGTTGTACTTAATCACTTACTTAACCGTCGCCCTTATCAATGTCTAATATTAATTGCATTTTCCCTTTTGATGTATGCATTCGTGTTCAATAAGTACCTACGTGTATTACAGATATAGCAAATATTCAAAATGGATGGGTAAATTGAAAATTAAATAATATTTATTTGGTAATTCTTCGACCTTCATAAGAATCCACGTATAAACATTGTTTTTTAAACTCGTGAAAAGCCGGCTTCAGATGCGAATATGCGATCGACCAACAAATAGCAAGTTTTATCATCTTATTAAAATGTCAATTTAAAGATAAGAAAGACATATACAGTTCAATTAAATCTATTAACATTCGTTTCTATCTATTTAATCAACCATGCGGTGTTAGGTTTTGTCAATACTTTTTAGTTTTTGTTGCTGTGTTTTGGACTTTCAATTACATTCAAACATATTCTAATTTGACGTGTGGAATTATAAATGTTACTTGTCTTGTCATCGCATGACATAGGTCGGTTTGAAATTTAATTTTGGGGTAGCAGCACAAGTAGGTAACAGGTAGTTTTTGTCGCTTTATTTTGGTTATAATTTTCTCTAACACCCCAATTCCCATAGTTGTGTCATTTCAGGCGACGTGACTTAAGTCACGTCACGTCGCATAAAAATTGGTATTCTTGAAGTCGGTTTAAGTGACACGACTGTAACTAAAAAAATGTCGGCCAAATTACAAACAAAATCCTTTTAGATCAAAAAAATATTAATTTAAACAACAACTTATCTAAATAAGTGAACAAATTACACAATTAAAAACTTTAAAAAAAAAATGTTAAGACTAAAATTTCGCCTTTCCATTTTGTTGTAGTCGCCTGTCACTTACAAAATTCAAGTGACATATGTCGTATAATGTGACTTTAGACGTAACAAACGACTAAGAGAATATGAAAATTGATGTGACGTGACTAGAGTCATGAAAAATGACGTGATACGACTATGGGAATTGGGGTGTAAATCTCAATATTCCCCATGGATGTCATACTTTACTCATCGTTGTGGCAATGTTTCTGCTTTTATACAAATTGATTTTAAATTACAGTCAAACCTGTTTTTGTGCGGTCTTTTTTTATGCGAATTTTTTTTTATGCGTTTTTTTTGTGCGATTTTTTTTTGTATGCGATTTTTTTTGTGCGATTTTTTTTTATGCGGTATATGAATATCGAGATTCTGTTGAGCCATTTTCATACCTAATGCATCAGCCAAGTTCATTAATCATTAGACATGCTCAATATTCTTATATATTCCATATTCCAGCAAATTTCAATATGTAATTACATATTATCTTGCACACAAAGAATATAATTTAGTTAAAAGAAATGTTTATTTCACAACTAATGAAATGCGTAGTAATAGCCACACTGATTTTTAACCTTGAACATAAACTAAAAAAATATACAATATGTAAGAAAAAAGGAAATTTACCGTTTTATTTAAAAATGAGAAATTAAAATTTTTTAAAATGTTTCCACGTGTAATTTAATTATTTATTTTGTTTAGAAAGCATTTTCTCGCTATTTCGTAAAACTTTGACATATGTATTTTCTAAGGGAAACTTTTTTTATGCGGTCCCTATCCACCGCATAAAAAAATTTTTTTTGTAATTTTTGTACAAAATTATTTATTATAGCGATTTATGGAGTTTGCGAATATTTTTTTTTTGTGCGATTTTTTTTGTACGGTCCCTATCTACCGCACAAAAACAGGTTTGACTGTACAATATAATTTATTTATATGATCCGATCCGGTTGGGAATTAAATCAAATTTGGTATACGGATACATTTTTGCATTAACATAAATACCATGGATGAGGGGGACCTTGCAGGCTAATATTTTTTAGCCCTTTTGAGACCTGAGTATTATTCATGATATAAATATACAAGGTATGTACGAGTATGTTCCAACCAATCGACATTTATACCCATGATACAAAGACTTAATAAGGTATGCTCAATAGATGTAATTACGCCATCCGGTGACAGAAATTTGTTTTTTATTTTTTGTACAAATTTCTCTATTTTGTTTTGTTTTTTAGCACGTCATTCGATGCTGCACCACGATACTAGCGAATGACGTGCTAAAAACAAAATAAAATAGAGAAATAACAAAAAATAAAAAACAAATTTCTGTCACCGGATGGCGTAATTACATCTATTGAGCATACCTTATTAATTCCTTGTATCATGATTTATACCCATTTTTCCTTTTAGTGACGTCACTTTAAGTTATATATTTCGTAACGTTGACTCCGTTTGGTTGGGATTTATGTTTTTTCTATTGTGTACAATCGTTGGAACTTATTTCCATTTCCAAAACCTAAAAATATTCTTATAAACCTAAACCAATTCGCAAAAAAATATCCAAATCGACTCTGAGTGACGTCATGCTCCACGTGCTTTGTGCTGTCAGGTTCGACTTTTCGACATTCGGCTTTTCGACACATTCGGCCTTTCGACATTCGGCCTTCCGATCCATTCGGCCTTCCGATCCATTCGGCCTTCCGATCCATTCGGCCTTCCGATCCATTCGGCCTTCCGATCCATTCGGCGTTCAGCCTTTCGATATTCGGCCTTCCGACATTCGGCCTTTCAACATCGAACGACTTATTTTTGTAAATTCTTTAGCGTGGCCATAACATTTATGAAAATTAGTAGCCTGTTGAGTGTTTATTTTTGACGTTTCTTGCTTATTTAGGGGAAATAATTTAAACCAATCAGAAGGGACGTCAAATTTACGAAATTACGTTACCAATTATTCCAGTCGCAATATAGATCTTGTAGTGTTAACATCTTTATTAAGTTGGTGGTCCCGGGTACTGCGCATTTTCGTACAAGGCCCATAATAAATATCGTGCATTTAAGCGAAGGTATCACAATATTCAACTTAATAAAATAGATAGTGGTTCCGGGTACTGCGTATTATCGTATAAGGCCCATAATATCTGTGCAATTCGGAGGTATCACAAACTGCGACTCAGTGAAAGTAACTATTTAGACTCGGGACATCCATACTTCTTTCTAGAAGTTTAGAACCGTTTATATAAGTAAATAATTGGGTCATATATGGCTATAAGTGCAAGTCGACCTGAACAAATGAAAATAACAAACAAACAAACAATACCAATTATTCCAATATTCTTTAAATTGCAATGTAACTAAAATACCGATGACAGACATAGATTTACTGTGATAATCTCGAGATTGTGATTTTAATATCATTTTAAAAATGACAATAAAATAATTCTATCTGCAGCTTTCAGAGTAAAGGTGGATTTATATTATCCGTTCCTTCTATCGTTCTATCGTTAAAAAAACAATCGCATTTTTCGGTGAAATTTGCGGAGCATGTAAATTGTGTTATGCTCGACATGTGATTGTTTTTTAACGAAAACTTTCTTAGTTTTAAAGATATCTAAATGTTCTAAAACCCATTTTGTAGGGAATTTTAAGGACTACAAGACATGTAAGGTTGAACTTCCTTGAACCCTTCGTTTTTGAGATTTTCGATTTTAAAGGGTTCGGGGAAGGTGGTCCTTGCACTCAAATGCGAACTGAAAACGGTGATATCTCAATGAATTTTCATCCTAGAGAAATAAAAAAATAACAACAGTTTCTGCAAGGAAAACCTTAATTTTTGTACTGTCGCATTTTGTACGTACCTTCTTTAGTTTTTGAGTTATTGCGAAATAAAGAATTTTTTTTCAATAATTTCAAAAATCTATTCAAAATTGAATCAAATTTTTTTCAAATCTAGACATTCTAATCTATTAAAACTTCTAGAACCTATTGTTTGTACCTAAAAAAAGTACATTGTAAAAGGATTACGTTTAATTTCAATTCTTGCGGTTAGGCCATTTGTTTCATTGCTGATTTTTTCTCCGAAAAAACGAGATCACGGTTTTATTTTTATCATAACTCCGTAAGTTTTTATGCTAACGACTTTTACTCAAGCTAATTTTAAAGGTCTAGTTCTTGAAGAAACATCTAACAGGTATTTTTTCATTAATTTCTCATTTTTCCGTTATTTAATGTTGAAAGGTTTGAATTCAGTTTTCGGTGAACAAACAGTCACTTCCAGCGAGCCACAACTCGGTTCGTATTGCATCAAAAGAAATAAAAATAAACCAATCAATTTGTTATTTTATAAGCTTTATTTTGGCTTGAAACGTTTTGTGATGAAACGCAAGGTTTTCGAGTTATTCGTGAAAAAATCGTTCTAAAACATGCATTTTTTAGATGAAAAATCAACATTTTCCATCGCGAATAACTCGAAAAATATTGATTTATCGAAAAAATTACATACAATATTTTTTGCTTAGAATTCATCCGTCTATCGATTTCTGTGGTTATTTTGAGTGTACTAATTTCCACTCACTTGAAGGGGTGGCATCCACCCCCAAGGTAAAAGCACACATCGATACTATATAACTTTTGTTCCTTGAGCCATTCCCTACTTACTATCCAAATTTTACGAAAATCGGTATTGTCCGTAAGAATTCTGAGGTAATAACCTATTTTTACCGTCAATGATGGACTATATTTAGACATACTTATTTGCCGCCATCTTAAATAAGTATGTAAAATCATTCGAATTGATTTCCCATACTTATTTTATATTTTGACAGCAACATCAAAACCATTAACAAAAAAAAAATTGTTTTAGAAAAAAATAATTGTTTGATTATCATTAAAAATATAAATAAAATCAATAAATTAAAAATGAATAAAACTAAGGAATTCTTACTTCTTACTTATTTAGTAAATAAAAATATCAAATTATGCCTCAAAATGGTTGACGGTGACGTTTTCATTTTATATTTTTTTTTCTTTGTAAGAAAGAGATAGCAACATACTTATTTTAAGTCAACATACTTATTTAAATAAGTATGTCTAAATAAATAAGTATAACTTTCGGAAAGGGCCTAAGCGAAGATCATTCAGCCATTTTACACTTGCTTTCTTGCATTACGTTTCTCACTGCGTTCCCTTCCTCTGAACCTACAAACTGATTTCGAAGGTCATATTTTTGTAATTCTTTTTTCCACAAAAGATTTTTGTGATTCTTGTGATTCTCTGCACTAACACAAACAAAAAATATTTCAAGGACGTTTTCATTTTTTAAAAAAAAGCAAAAAAAACAGCGTTTTGTTTATTAAAAAATAAACTTTTAACAAATAAATGGAACACAGATTTTGTTATTCGCGACATCGCTTTATTATTAAAAAAAAAAATTACTATATGCTACGATTTACGAAATATTTTTACATATACATAGGCAAATAATTCAATAGAATCACGTTTCAAGAAAGCAAGTGTAAAGTGAAATTGATTTCTTGAAAGCAGAGAAACGTAATGCAAGAAATCAAGTGTAAAATGACTGATTCATTTATGCAAAGTAGCTGACATCTGGCGGACCATTTAAGAACTACAGCCAAAGGTGGCCAAACCTCCAAAAAAAATAATAATTTGACATTTAGCTCAGTGATTTTGTTTCTTTATTTGTGTTTTAAAATAAGCTTTTATTACTAAACATTAAATTTATTTAAGGCTGAAACACACCAAGAGCAGCGCGATATGTCCCAAACAATCCACACTATTGGCTGCTTGTATTCATTCACACCGAGCAGCGCAGCAGATTATTTTTTTTACTTTTATCAAATTTGTTTTTTGTATTATAAGAGACTTTAATATTATATTTTGTGAAGAACGTTTATTTTTCAAAATATTTTATTTCAAAACAAATAGGTACACAAGAAAATAATAGAAACTAAACAACACGTCAGATTTGTTGAGGTTTTGTTTAGCAGCAAAGAGCATTTTTTTTTACTGCTAGGTGTGGAACCTGTTGACGCGACAGCAGAACTAACTTCATTTAAAACATTTTTTTAATTGGAAATGTTCTATTAAAAATTTAAAATAATTGAATATTTTCTTCAAAAATGCTTATATTTATGCTCAAACTACGATTTGAGTTTGTTAAATAGGTAAATTAGCTGATATTTAAATCTGCTGCTCGCTGCCGCTTCTCGGTGTGTTTCATGCTTTATGCTGGAAACACATGAGCAGAATTTCTGCTAGCAGCACTGCCGGCAGAAATTTGGTTGAATTACATGAGCGTCTTTTTTGACAAGCAGAATTTTAATTTGTGGTATTTATTTGATACATATTTAATTTTAATGTACAATTTTTTTAACTGAATGATGCCTTATTTTGTCACAAATTATTTAATTTTTATCCTCCATTTTGGCATTTGCCACACAAAAATTATTTTCTATCAACAAATTAAAAAAATTCATTGGAAAAATAAAAAGTATACAAATTGTACTAGATTTTTATCTTTTACGTAATGTAGCCTACTGATTCGCAGCAAAATTAGAAATAGAGATACAAAGCAGACTTCTGCTCGGAAAGCAGAATTCATGTATTTCATGCCGTATAAACGTGTGTATTCTAATTTTTCTGCTTACAGAATTCTGCTCATCTGTTTTCATTCTGTTATTTGATATTCTCTTGTTTTGTTCCTTTTTTAATCTAGTACCTTTTTCATTAAACAATATTCTATACCAAAAAGGACGAGTCGCCTAAATACATTATGCACGATGTTCAGAAATGAGGTTTAAAGTTTTGTTCCGTTATGGGAAAAACAGATAAGATATTTTCTTGTCTTGTAAAAAAAAGTTTTTAGGCTGATTTTAGCTAACTGTGCCCAATAAGGCATACTAAAATTATGAAAAACTGTTTAGTTTTGACTTTTGAACAAAAACGGAGTTTGCCACTTAGGCGTAATTTTCAAATTTTGTTTCTCAGTAAGTAAATATCTTAAGCCACAATGTGAATAATTGACTGAGCTGACTTGAAGTTGAAAGAAGGCAAGAAAAAAAAAAATTCATCAGAAAGATAAAGACAAAGTATTTTGTTATTGTTTTTTTATAACAAAATTTGATGGTCACATTTTGACAGCAAACAATAACATAACCAAGAATTATTAAACAAAATTAGGTATTAGTGTTAATTAGATTATTTTTACGTTTCAAAATAATCCAAAAAATTAATTATTATTAATACTCATATCAGAATTATTTTTTTCGCATATTTTCCGTCATAAAATACAAACTTAAAAAAATCTTTCCTATAAAAATGCCAAACTATTAAAATTATCAGTGTGCGCGAGAAATATTTTTCATCGGTACCAAAACAAACAAAAATGTTTATACAAGCCGTGACGATCTCTCTTTACACAGATCCTATCAAAAAAATGTCCTCTACATTATTGTTGCAATTTTAACAGAAAACATACATACACGTAAAATATTTTAAATAATATTATAGACATTTGAGTATATATCGTCGGTTTGCGAGAACAGTGACACATCTCAAAATATCTTATTTTTGAGGAAATCGATTTGACTTTTTTTTTTGGTGTAAAATAGTTGAATTCATCAAATTCAACGTCACATCTATTGAAAACTATGGGTAGTTTAGAAGTGACACTATGCCAGATAAAAGGTTGTTACATTTAAAGGATTTTTTTTCTATTATCTCAAAATTGGCCATTTTTGAGATGTGTCACTGTTCTCGCAAACCGACGATATGTAAAGCCTTAGCGTACATCTTTATAGCTTAAGTGTGTGTTCCGCATGGCTTGTATAAACATTTTTGTTGGTTTTGTCGGTACTCAATATTTATGTACATGTATTAGTTGGACTTCCATAAAATGTTCTCGATTTGATACTTTTTTTCAATTATGATCTCTGCCCACTAACACCAGACACACCTATTTTATAAGTAAAATTTTGACCGATTCCGTTGGGTATTTCGTTCACACTACCATCGATTTTATATTTTTATCTCAAGTTATTTTGACTGTCAAACTTTGATTCTGCAATGGAATTGAGGCAATAAGCTATTTTTCCAGTTCTTTTTATAGTGAAATACAAGAACTAAAAAACACTTAAGTTTATTTTTTTCAAAATTGATTTCATTATTTTATTGGTCTTAAGAGTTTTGGTTAAAAAATATAAATTTCAAGCATAATTTTAATTATGTTTAAGCTTCCTGAATTGTTGAATCATCGTTATCAGCTAGATCAGGATCGACATCTGGAATTTTTCCATCGTTGAGATTTAAATAGAAATTATGTAAACCTTATTTATAAGGTGCAATTGGTCAATAAGACCTTTTTCTTTTCTTTGCTTGTGATTTGTGGGCCATCATAGCAAAGCTGGAGATTGGATATACGTAGTAATCTGATACCACGTTGACATAAGTATGTTCAGTGATTTAAATGATTCGTCTTCTGTTAATGATTTTTTGTATTCAATTATTCCAAAATTGCTTGTGTGCCATTTCACCTCGGACCACCTAAATTTATTTCCTTCCTCTTCCACATTCCGCCACATGCATTCAGTTTTGACCATTCAAAATTTATTTTGTGTAATTTCGAAAACTTTAAACTCACGAGTTGTACCGACAGTACGAACAAATTGATACCATTCTCATGGATGGTGCATTATTTTGAACGAGGGACGTTTTCGTTTTTCGTTCAATGTCAGATTGGTCCACATCATCCTCCATGTGAGTATAATCTGGTAGCAAAAATTTGTGGCCGATCGTGGTAATGCTGGTCTTATTTTGCAAAAACAAAAAACATTATTGAAACAAAGGAGTTTTTTGACCGCTGCAACAATCGCTGTTACTTCTTTGCCTCCTCGCTTGGCTTCTCCCTCGTGTCACATACAGCAATATGGTTGGTTTGATAAGCAATCATGGACAGTTACATAAATTATAAATCCGTAATTGACGAAAAATTTCCTTGTTTAAATCATCTGAGGTTGGAGACTCGATTTGCAACAAAAGTGGTTTTAATGTATTGTATTCTTCACAATATTGCCATTTAAATACGCGATTCTAATGATGCTGATATCATTGAAGACCATAGTGGAAATGACGACGACATTGAAAATGATGGCGATAATTTTAATGAATTTGGAGATGAAGGAAATAATATAAACTCAATTAATTATTCTTATCTAGCAAGATTTTCAAATTTTTTTAATTAAAAACAATTTATTAAACATTAAAATATGGGTTATATATTTTATAAATTCAACACAAAAATTAAAAATACTTTATATCTATAATGTAGTTAATAAACTATGGTTTAGAAAAATTGTGTCGGAACTACTTCTGAGCACTAAATTATTGCTAATTAAATTCCTTAGTAAATTTTGAAGGAGGGATTCCCAACTCTCGTTCTAATTTTAAAATTATCAATTTATTTTTGTACAACTCAGACTCCAAAACTTGTTTTTTTAAAAGTTCAATTGAGGCGGAGTCCAATTTGCGTTTATTCTGTCCTATTAATTTATTGTTTCCTGCGCTATAGATCTTACTGGCATTGTGGTTAAATGGTTCTTCTGCCAATATGCAGGCTACAGAAATGCCATCTGCTTCCGGCAACCCTAGATCTTCTACAACTGGAGAATCTGTTACCAAAATGTCCAGGATTGTCTCATCTATTAAATCCAGCTTCATATTTTTTTCACCTCCAGTTCCCGTTCTTTTTGCCTTGTCTCTTTTAGACTAAAACAAACAAATAAAGATCAAAAATAATTGAAAATTCGTACAGATAAACTTACTAATGTTCTGCTTTTCCATAGTCCAAAAATATGGTCACGGGCGTAGGTCCAATCTCTGTTAGCAGTAGCTAATCCCAGAGATTGTGCCTTCTGGAGAATCTCTTTCCATGCTGTAACTTTATCATTTTTCGCTATTGCATTATTCTGAAACGATCCAAATAACACATTCTAGAAAGAAAATGCAAATACATTTAGAGTACTCATACATAATGCAATTATTATAACGAAATTAAACTTACCTTTCTTTTTTTAATTAATTCCAATAAAGCTAATTTCTTTTCTTTGGATTCCGCGCGTGACATTTTTGTACGAAACAATTTAAACTTATCAAAATCAAATTTATATTTCATTTATGTACAGCTAAGTTAATTTTTTTTATCGAAAAACACTTATCAGTTATCATAACCAAAAATTTGATAAGTTTTTTATGATAAGTGAGTAATTTTTATTTCGCTTTACTTATCACTTGTGTTTTTCTTATAAATAAAAATGTAAATGTTGATAAGAGAAAAATGATAAGGGATTGATTGGTGCAATAGGGCCTACGTGTCATTGCAGAAAGTTAAATAATGATCCGTGTTCGTTATCTCGTTTACTACATAAAGTGGGAATAATCCTTTTGATGATATTGCTGACCAAACAATCACTCCTGACTGTTTGACCTGCTGTTGAACACAGAAAGGGCTCTCAGGTATTAATTATTCATAAAAGAAGTATTTCCGTTCCATGCTATATTAAATATTTATTGTACGAATTCCTTGTGTTGGTCGATATCTACCTTAATGACGTGTCAACTATATAAAAGGTTGCAGGTCTGGCATTTGAAATCACATTACCAAGAATTTCTTATGAGGTGATAATAATTTGGCCACATCTGTATAATACAATACTCTAGGTATTACATGAACGCAACAGCTAATTGAAACGCTTCCCTAAATGGTCGGTTTATTTATTCAGGATGAGGAAATTATATCTAATGCCTCGTGAATTGTTAATACATATATTCGTTATCACTACTACCCGTTTCCATCGAATATAATAACATAAAACTGGGTTTTGTTGTTCTTCAAAAGCGACATAATTTTTAGTTTTTACCTTTGTCTCATCTAATCGGCATAATTAAAATATAAAACCACATCGATTTTATTTCAGAAAATAAATTATTAATCCAATGAATAATGAATGTACCTAATGTTTGAAAATCCATAATATTTATGTAATACTAATATTTTTTTTTTTTTTTCAATTCTAGGAAGGTGATAAAATTCCATCGGTCGACCTTTTCGAAGATTCACCAGCAAATAAAGTGAATTTAGCCGATATGTCGGCTGGAAAAAAAGTTGTACTTTTTGCCGTGCCCGGTGCATTTACACCAGGTTGTTCAAAGACTCATCTACCCGGTTACATTGAACGTGCCATTGAACTAAAACAAAATGGTGTCAATGAAATTGTATGCGTTTCTGTTAATGATCCATTTGTTATGTCTGCGTGGGGAAAGCAATTTAATACAGCTGGAAAAATTCGTATGCTAGCCGATCCATCAGCTAATTTCGCTAAGAAATTGGGATTAACTGTTGATCTACCACCACTTGGTGGTATTCGTTCCAAACGTTATTCGATGGTGATTGAAGATGGTATTATTAAATCGTTAAATGTGGAACCAGATGGTACAGGACTAACATGCTCATTGGCTGAAAAAATTAATATCTAAATGTTATTGCTGTCATTGTTGTGAATCTGCGCCACGCAAATATAAATGGAATATCAACATCCCATTATAGTTGTAAAAACTACGACGAGTAAAAATTTTGCCATATCGGAATTCAATTATATTCAATTAAATAAAGACAACTAAAATATATATATATATACATAATATCCTTTTTCCTCCCCCCTGCCTTAACGAATTATAACATTTTGTAGACTGTTAAATGTTGAAATCGCTTGAATCTCATCTCTATTAGTTTGAGATAATTTTCGAGTTTCTAATTTTTTTAATTAAAAATTTAACTTTTTTTAGTTTGTTAAATAAATGATTACTTTGTAGGACTTTAATCTATTTGTTTCTATTATATTTGCTGAATAGGCTCATTGTTGGCTTTAGTTGATTTTTTATTGTTTTAATTAGTTCCATACCTTCTTAATAAACATCGGCTTTATATGCGAGGGCAGAGTGAAGAGTTAGCTAAGAAATGGTGGTCCAATCCCAATGGTTATATTTCCGTCAAACAAAATTTTTTCTATGAACGCACAGTAGAGAAGAAGAGAATATTCTATTGTCACCGAACAGTCGAAAACGAATCACATTGGGTTTTTCAGTTAACGAATAGCAGCAGGAAATATTCGATTGTTTTTCACATCGAATGAAATAGACAAGAACAAGAAGATGCGGTAATAATTTTGTTGGTCATAAGTTGAATGCCACAAATTATCGTTTATGGGAATTCCAAATAAATGTATTGATGAAAGTACGTGGTTTAGTTGCAATATTGAAGGCAGTATTCGAATTGTCTGCTGTCCAATATAAGAAAGATCAATATGAACGTAATGAGGGTAAAGCGATGAATGTTCAACTATTGGATACAGAGCATGCAAATCTTGTTTTATCATACGACACGGCGAAAGAAATGATTGAAAAATTGACCAGCATTTATGAAAAGACGTGATCCGCTTAATGAATTTATATGGAGAGTTTTTGTATTAAAACTGAAAGATGATGAAACATTTGCAAATTATGTATCGAAAGCCAATACATTAGCAGCATAGATTGAAAGTCGGGGTGAAAAGTTATCGGACAAATTGAAAATAGTTCGTATTATAATTATCAGTAGTTTACCGTCAAGATTTAATAATCCCGGTAGAGTGGAAGACGGCTTTTATTTGTCCACTTCATAAAAAGGGAGATCGATTGAACTGCAACAACTATCGCGGTATAGCTTTGCTGAACACAGGTTACAAAGTTTTGGCCAACGTAGTCGCAGCAAAGTTATCAACTTATAGCGAGGGGATCTTGGGTGATTATCAATGTGGTTTTCGACCAAATAGATCAACGACCGATCAAACTTTTACACTGCGGATTGTGCTGGAGAAATGCTATGAAAAGGACATCCCTGTACACAGTCCATTCATAGACTTTCAACAGGGGTACGACAGCATTAAGAGGAGTACGTTATGGAACGTATTGTCCTACCTGGGTGTACTGTCAAAATTGGTTTCAATGTGCCAGCTTTTAATGGATGGCTCAATATGCAAGGTGCTAACAGAAGGCAAAATTTCAGATGCCTTTGAGATAACGTCTAGAGTGCGGCAAGGAGACTCAATAGCTCAAACTCTTTTCAACCTATCACTGGTAATGTCATTCGTCAGCTCAATATGGCGCAGCGTAGCTGCCTGTATTATAAATCAAACCAGCTATTAGCATACGCTGACGATGTTTGCATTCTGGGTCGCAATATCATCTCCCTGAAAGAGGTCCTCCTCCCATTGGAATTAACAGCTCAACAAATAGGTCTTCCCATAAAAGGCGCGAATGATACGCACATAAAAGGCGCGAATGACCCTTCCGAGAGAAATATTACGGTGTCGGTATCACAATTGCAGGAAATTATCGAATCGCGGTCTGCCTTTAATAGCATTAGCGGAACGTGCGGATAACGAAATACAAAGGATTATGGAAATGTTATCACAGGACAAATTTATTCGGTTCGAGCAGATCGTAACATCTAGATTCCGTCCTCAACGTCTGATCTCGATGAAAAATGGGCTCGATTCGAATCTCTTGAATGAATCAAGTGTCCGCGTTGATGGAGATCAAAAGACAGTCAATTTTAGAGAGCCGAAACAAAACAAGAAATAGTGTTATTACACCGTTGGTTTGGTGGTCGATCGAATAAATGTGTTTTCTTCGGTTGTAAACATCATGCTGTGTTCATCGCTCAGGCTGATAGCCAGCCCGTACCAAAAAAAATAATTGCTCATCAACATTCGGCTACGTGTTTTGATGGGGCAGATTCAAGTCGCCTTCTAATAAATAACCGAAAAAAAATTCAAAGCGCAAATTTTTGATTGACACTGGGGCGGATATCTCCGTAATATCACCGGATTTTAAGAAGTGTTGAGCCTGAATTTAATTTATACGTAATGGCACGCGAATTAAGGCTTCCGGCACTCGTACTGTCCGGAATTATAGTAAATATAAAAGAAAAGGCCGGAGTCGGTTCGCTCACTGTTTTGTCAGATCCTTCTTATCAATTTTAGATAAGTTCAACATAAGTCCAGACATTACCAATTTGTTAATGCAATACCCTTCCATTACTCGCGAATTGTTCGACATGGAACCGTCGAAACATGACGTAACTCATTGCATAGAAAAACCCGAGGTCCACCTAAACTTGCCACTTTTGGAAATCAGGACAACGGGATATCACACATTTTGTTTATAAATGTTTCCGGAAAGTTAGAAAAAAAACAGAAAACCTACCTACCTATTGCAGACGATGCAAAAACGGGATAAAGCCCGGACAAGAAACATTAAATTATAAATTTGTCTCCCGTCAAAAACGGGACAGGTGGCAAGTCTAGGTCCACCGATATCATGCAAGACACGTCGGCTAGCTCCTGACAAACTTCGAATAGCCAAGCCACTTTTTGAGGATATAATGGCACAGAGCAAATGTCGACCTAGTAGTAGGGTATAGTCCAGTCACAGAATACCCAGAAGCTTCATAACACGGTTTTTGTATGGAGAAAAGTGGACTCATTTTTTTGACCTTAGTTTATAGAAGGTAAGATTTTCGGTGTTAAATTATCGTTCAGTGGCTGAAAATTCAAAATTAACATGTAAAATATAAGGTAAGAGCAAAAATTTCTTGGTCCACGTAATGTCGGTTCTGGTTGTTTATTATTCTGTGGTCCAGTCCACTAAATTTACTGCTTAAGAAAAACAGGACGGCGACGTCATTGTTCCGGAACTGGCAGGTTTTCAACTATTTTCTACCTTGGATCTAGTACGGGCGTATCACCAGATCTTAATAGAGTCTAGTAATATCTCAAAAACCGCTATAATCACACATTATGAGTTTGTTAGAATAACCTTCGGACTCCGTAATGCGGCACACTCATGGTCTACAGCTGATGCATTCAGTACTACGAGGAGCGCTGTACTGAACGTTATGCTGGTGGCATCAGATTCACGAGAAGGCGTCGCACATTTGCCTACAGTTTTCCGATGATTGTCCCATGTTGGACTTGTGATTAACGCGGATAACTGCATCTTCGCTAAAGACGAAATACTCATTTTGGGTCATAAAATCAATACGCAGGGTAATCTTCCGTCTCCTGAATGTGTCCAGGTAATTGCACAATTTGAACGTCCAGCAATTAAAGCAATTTTTCGGGATGGTACATTAGTGATCAGGCTATTCTGAACAATTCTTTAAAGGGATGTCGAAAGAACAGTAAGGTGCTCATTGACTGGCCTGATGCAGCAATTGAATCTTTTGAGAGCTGCAAGTTAAAATTATCAGAGGCCACTACCCTTGTGTATCCTGTAATCGCAGCGCAGTTGTCCATCATGGTGGACCCTTCGGATACCGCGGTTGGAGCAGTTGTCCAGTAATGGGTGAGCCAGGCATGGTAGCCATTAGGATTTTTCTCCGTTCGTCTAACACAAACTCAGCAGAGGTACAAAACCTATGACCGCGAACTGCTTGCTGTTTATCTAGGTATAAAACACTTTCGTTATTTGGTCAAAGGCCGTTGTTTTACGTTGCATACCGATCAAAGGTCATTGATTTTCGCTTTAAGGCAAAACATGGAAAAGGCATCACCACGCCAACGTAGGTATTTGGATTTTATAAGCCAGTTCACGACCGACTTGTAGCATATTTCTGGATTAAGTCGTTGAGATAGTCTGCCCAACTCATAGATCAAGAACTGGTAAATTTGATCATGGATCACACAACACAACGCTGAAGTTCAACTAGTATCCTACCTAGTTCAACTCAGCTAAAACCCTTTACTGTGATATATCAACAGGCAAGCTACCCTCATCCGTGTACTCGCAGCCAGTTCCAAACACCGGGGTTTACCACATATCATTACTTAGCACACCCTGGGATTAAGGCGTCTATGAAAATATTGATATAAGGTCACTCGATTTTGGGCCTCGATCGGTTTACTCGTTAGGCTGAAGCGGTACCTGATATCACAACATCTACGGTACCATCCTGCGATTATAGTCACTGATCGAGGCACTCAGTTTGTATCTCAGTTTTTTAGGGAATTGTCAAATCTATTGGGGTTCGAATGCAAACGTAGTACCGCATACAATCCCAAATGTAACGGCATGGTAGAGCGTTGCACCGCTCTTTAAAAACGGACATAATGTGTTATAGTAGGGCAGACTGGAATGCAGTCTTTCCATTGGTTCTGTTAGGGTTGATAACCCCAAACCGTAACGAATCGCGAGCAACCTCGGCAGAGGTGATACATTGCGAAAACAAAACGAATGGTTTTTGGAGCATAACGAGCCTACAGTGCCACAGTCGGAGTACGTAAAGGGTCTTAAACAACATTTCAAAGAGCTAGAACCAGTTCCAGCAATGCGACAGATTAAATATTCACTAGGTCCGAAAAATTTTACCAGATAGAGGTAGGTGGTCGTCATACTAATATTTTGTTAAATGAAAACCTTCAATCAGATCTTCGATTGTCGATATCAGTGTCAGACCAGCCAGTAAAGATTCGGGGCTAAGGACGCAGAGAGTACCGTAGTTTCACAAAGCGAATTACTTTTCCAGTACCATCGAGTCTAGTTCAAGTTCCGCCAACCACGAAAACTGGACGCAGCGATAATCGTCAAGTGCGTTTTAGTGACGGTATCGTTTAGCCATGGTGCTCCACTAGGAGGGGAGTGTGTAGCGTTCCGATCGCGTAAACACGTGTTGGGTATTTTGGTGTTCGAGATCACGATTTTTTAGATCCTGTCATGTTGCGTCGCGCTCGCCGATTGATTTCATGAGCCATCAAAATCAAACGAGCTTCTCCTTTAACTACGAAGACATTGCATTCATTATAACAGAAATCGCAATCGATATTGCATTATTGCAGGAAGTAGGAAAAGGCTGCAAAAATTGTTATTTAGCTACGTTAGTGAATTTGATTTTTGAATGCAAATATTTTGCTGTAGAAATAATATTTGAATACATGCTGCAAAATTTTCGCAGTCGCCTAAATTTTTGAAAGCACCCATCCCCATGATTTCATCAATCCCATTTTACCAAATATTGTCAAAAAGGCGCTGCAATCATCAAACTTGTGAAACCGCGCCAATTATACCACTTTGTTCATTCTGACAACTAATAAAAGTGAAACGATTGTGAATTTCCACAAATGCATTGAAACGTCAAAAACGATAAACAAATTGTTGCTTTTCTGTTCCAATTAGCAAAAAAACACAAAAAACTCATTATTTATCGAATATTTATCAAATAAAATGTCTTCTGTAGAATTAAGTACTTACCGTGACCAACATTTTAAGGTAATTTATCTAAAAATTAAAATAATAAATTGATTTGTGTACTCAAAACAATTAAATTTATTCTACGCGATAGGGATCCCGCGTTGAACAGGAACGACTGCTGAAAGTTACTGCCACACTATACGTAGGTAATTTATCATTTTACACAACCGAAGAACAAATTCATGAACTATTTTCACGATGTGGTGATGTACGACGTATTATAATGGGCCTAGATAAATTTCGTAAAACGCCATGTGGGTTTTGCTTTGTCGAATATTATTCGCGTAAAGATGCAGAAAGTGCAATGCGATTTGTGAATGGTACAAGGCTTGATGATCGTATTGTACGGGTGGATTGGGATGCTGGTTTTATTGAGGGACGACAGTATGGACGTGGTAAAAGTGGTGGACAAGTGCGCGATGAATATCGTACCGATTTTGATTCAGGCCGAGGAGGTTATGGTAAATTACTTTCAATTGATTCGTAAAACACGCACGACACAATCGATAAAATTTAAAACACATTTGGTCCCCTTTTTATAATAATCCATTTTATTTATTTAATTTATAAACTTTTTAACCAATAATTAAAAACCCAATTATAGTTCAGTTTTACGAGACGAGGTCATTTGTGGTCCCTTTTTAATTTTTTTAGTTGATTTAGTTTTCTTTTCCATCGGTTTATCGTCAATTTTCTTTAATTTTTCCGCATATGGATTAATATAATCATCCGTACGTTTATCCGGATTGATTTCTTGTTCGAGTAGTGATAACATTTTTTTAGTCGTGTCATCCATTATATCGCACTCCATCGTTACTATAAAATTTAAACTCCAGTTAATATACGTGTTCCATGTTGGCTCTTTATTTAAAATTTTGTATGATTTGTCGGGTAAATGCAACAACAAATCACCAAAGAGACACGTATTCTCGACAATTAGGGTCAACGTTTCAAATACCGAACCATTTGTCGGACATTCCGATAATTTTGGAATCGACACAAAATGTTTTTGATTCCATTTGATTGTTGCCAAAATATTCTTGTATGCAATTTCTAATAATTTATATTGTTTCTCATAATTCTCTGTTTCCATTAGGTGTTTGTACAGCAGCAGATGCTCTTCACGCCTTCTAACAAATAGGTTTGAATCTAAATTTAAAATCAATAATGCGAGCAAAATAAAATATATGAATAAATTTAATTAATAATTAAGTAAACATTAAGAATTTATATTTACATATTTTTGGATTCATATTTTTAATTTTATTGCCATGTGATGGTTCCTCATTTTGAATTTGGTCCGAATTTGCTGTACCGCATACACCATTTTTTGAGGTTATGTCAATAAAACAAAACAATAACAAGAGTAGATTGATAAGGTTAAGTTTATTTAATTGTAACATTATTTTGTAAGTTTTATGACTGTAAATAGTAAAAACAAAAAACAAGAAATTTTAATAAACCACTAAAATTGTAATGTAAAATGAAATCAATCAACTAATTAATAAAAATGTTATCAATTTAGTTTTGTTGTGATGTGTAATGTGTATGTGTTGTGTTGCAGATTTATGATAAAATTGACATTTAGGGGAAATGGTTTGTTTATGGCGGGGCGGGGTGCGTTCGATAACTAGTTTTACCTACTAAACGATAGATGGCAACAGAATAGTTCAAATTTAGTTTTTGAGTAACGTCAGGTAATCCGAATCGTGATTCGTAGGGGGATTCTCTAATTCACTATACGCATCAAAGTACCGCGTGCCTTAATATAGTGTACTTACCGTGTATAAGTCACCATCTTACATTAAACAACTATCGTTGTATTATTGATATTAAATAAATGATGGCTAGTTTCACTTGTTGACTTTTTCTTTTTTTGAAGTATAATTTTGTTGTGAAGGAAAGTAGTGATCGAACCTTGATTGACAAGGCAAAAAGGTAGCAATTGGTGACAGCGGTGGGGTTATGAATAATAAAACAAAGAAAATGATCCTCTCTGAATTAAGAGTTCAAGAATCAAAGAAGGAAGTTGAGAAATGGGGTTTTCCCTTTGGTGGTAGTAAAGGTACTTTACAAGCGCGACTACGTGAGGCCTTGGAGAACGAAGGGTTAGACGTGAAACATTATGATTTTGGAAAGGAAATAACGGATGCGGAAAGCATAGAGAAGACACAAGCACCTTCTGGAAGTTTCGATTTGTTGCAATTAATAGCCGCTATGAACCAGATGATGGTGCGACAGCTAGGAGCAATTAAAAATCATATGACGCAACTAGCAAGTTGGGCGAAAATAAACAGTCAAACCAAGAAATGAAACACCAGATGAAAAATTGAACAACCAATCAAAATTATGAACTCTCAGATGGGAGAAATTGCTGAAGCCTAAAGAAAATGGACGAGAAAAATCTAGAACTGTCTACAAATGTACACGACGGAATAGAGAAACTGCAAACGGAAGTTCAACTTGTATAAAACAGAGGTTCTGTAAACGTCTCGAGAAAGAGCTGACTAATACCATGGCAAGTGGAACAACGAGACAAGTAGTTTGGACCGTTCACTCAATCAAATTAAAGCCACTGACATTCGACCTAACAATATCTTTCGGCATTTTAAAATTTCAATTTGAATCATTGGAACGATGAACATCTTGTTGCAACTCTAATGTGGCCCTTAAAAGTGAAGCAGCGGAGGCTTTACAAACCATTCTGGAAAAAAAACGCAACATCTAGCTCGAAATTATAAAGGCGCTGTATCGGAAGTACGGCAGTGACCACAAGCGGGAAATATATCGCATGGAATTGAAAAGCCGCTATCAAAATGAAGGAGAGTCAGGATTTTCCATCAGCAATCGAACGACTAGAGCATTTAGCACATATCAGTACGTTGGCCAATTACATAGAGAGGCTTAAAATTGACGCATTCATTGATGGCATTGAGATCCAGAGACACGCAGGGCGGTGATGCAACCAAGCATAATTCGCGGAAACTATCGCTTGTTCGTTGACGAACGAGACTGCACAAGCCATCACCAAACCGTTAATGAAAATACGCCGAGTGAAAATTGACACCAGCATAAACACCGAGCGATCGGCACAAAGATACCGAGACGGAAGCAGTAAAATCAGATGTTGGACATGTGATAAAATCATCCATCCGCGAAAACAGCTACCCATTGCCAAGGATCGACGACACATTGGACACATTATCGGGTGCCCGAATATTTTCGACATTAGATCTATAAAGCGGCTATTGGCAAGTGGAAGTCCAGGAGAAAGATCGCGAGAAAACGGAGTTCAGTGTGGGTAATGGACTTTGGCAATTTAAGGTTATGCCAGGAAACTAATGACCAAGAACGAGTTATTGCGTACTACTGAAATGCTCCAAAACATGAAAACCGTAGCGTAATTATTCCGTGAAACGGAAAGAATTGTTGGCTATATTCCATAAGTACCTCTAAGGCCTAAAATTCTATTTACGAACGGATCACGGCGCTTTTGCAACTCAAGCAGAGGGACAAGTAACACGTTGGATAGAACGTTTTCAAAGCTACGATTTTCAGATCGAACGTCGGAAGGGAAACGCACATGACATTAGGTTTGACATTAGGCTGACGCAAATGCTGCCTGGCGAGGAGTTAACTAACCAAATAATCAGGAAAGAGCGATTAGATGACACGGATTTATGAAACTAGACAGTATAGACAGTCGGTGATAGAATGGTGCCAAAAATGTGGCCGATGTGCGACGGTAAAGCGGCCCGCTCGTAAAAGTCTTGGAACCATGCAACAATATAATGTCGGAGTACCATTCGAGAGAATTGCAATGGATGTAGCGGCAATACAAATGCGCTAGTGATAATGGATTATTTCAGTAAATGGCCGAAAGTGTACTCCATTCCTAATCAGGAGACAACAATAAAACTGAACAACAGGGCTAGCCGGTATAGAGTGCCGATGGAGAAATGAATTTTGAATCGGTGATATTCGTCGTGGAGAAAAACCAAAGCAACTGGAATCGACATACATATACCGATGTTCCTGACGGCCTATCGATCAGCAATACCTGACAAAATCGAAATGACACAAACCAAAACCATATTTGGAGATAATTTACGATTACCTGGAGATTTAAAGTTGGGGTTGTTCTGAGATACATCAATTTGTACGGGGGAAAATTCGGATGTCAAGCGACCGGATGAAAGCTCGATATGACATACGAGCAAATATGCAAGGCTTCCAAGGAAGGGCAATTGGTATGGCTTCACAACTTGCCATGACAGAAGGGATTATCACCGAAGCTAAAACCAGCATGGGAAGGACCTTACACTGTCATCACAAGGATGAACAACGTGGTTTATCGGATTCAGAAAAGACATCGAGGTAAACCGAAGGTGGTTCATTTAGAGAGGCTGGCCATATACAGAGGAGGTGATTTTGGTTCTGTTTGGGACAAACAGACTGAGGTGAGTGATAGTGTTACGGTGACACCTAGAGTAGAATAGAATAAGTTATATAAGACTATTTTTTGGGAAAAGTATGAAATTTGTAGAAGTTTGGTTTGAGTATATAATAAAGCGAATGAGATCGAACTGGATTATTCGTATTTGGAACGCGATAGTGTGAAGATGAACCGAGTGATTTAAAAATTGAATTAGTGCAATATAAAAATTTTAAGTATGTAGTAAAATTGTGCGAATATTATAACAAGTGGTTTTGTCAATTATTTGTTAATAAATTGTGTTGTATTAATTTTTGTGTTCAATAAATAAATTCGTTTGTAATTAATTGAAATGGTTTGTTTTATTCACAATCCAGTGATTACCTTGATTGACAAGGCAAAAACGTAACAATATAAAAATATATTAGGTGACGACTCCGCAAGGGCTTCTTATAGATTCTGAACTTGTTACAGTAATGCTCAAAAATAAAAACACAAAATTAGATTTTTAATTTATAATTTATGTTAATAGCATTAAATTAATTTTGGCGTTTTGTTTTCAATGGCATTTATTTATTAATACTTACAGTTTTTTTTAAATAAAATAAAATTTTTAAATTAAATCAGAAACCTTTTATCAATTAACGTCTTCTGTGCCAAATTATTTTTCGTCGTAAATCTTACTACAATTTCACACAATTTATAAACAATTCCAACAATAATTATCGACAGAATATAGTTCCCTGACGTCAGCACAATTAAAAATGTATACAAAATAATTTCAAATTGAAATATTAAATTTTCATTGCCATAGAATATACACTGATCGAATGAATGCCCATTATCAATGTAAAATATCCCCTTCGAATCCGTAACATTACTATCGATTTCAAGATCGAGCAGTCGTTCGACTATGGTCCGCTCCTTGATGATATAGTCCAAATCCTTTAGTGCATGATCCATGAATGCGCTAAAAAATCGATTTATATTATAATAGGCGGCTATAATTTTTTCAAAATTCACCGGATACTGATTGTATTGTGAATTCGGTGAATTTTTATTTAAACCCTGCATTTCATTCGGATTTTGAAGTGATTTAATTAGTTTGTCATAATAAACGCGTAAATTTATAGGCGCCAATAGTGAATAGGTTTGCTGTTCGGAACCAATCATTAGGCCACGATGTCCGCACAAATTATTCTCCTCCCGTTTAAATTGTATAATCATGGCGCACATATCGGTGTCGGAAAAACCGTGCGGTGATCGACCATGGATATAAAATCCAAATGACTTAAGAAACAGTATAAACACCGAAATATTTGCAATTGAACAAACATCGATAAATTGTTGAATGCAATTTTCAATGAATCGTTCTTTTATGATTAAATTGAATGTCCGTTGAATTATGTAGAGGATGGTGTAAATAAATACACCGATCGCGATTTGTAGCGGAACATTATGATTTTCTAAATTACGCGTGATCGATTCACTGTGTGACCAAAAATTTAGTGTTGTACAATTTTCATAGTCGATAATTATAAAAGCGAGGCATACAAATATTAAATGGAAGTAAATGGAAATTTTTCGTTTCGTTGTCAACTCTTGCCATTCGTTGGCAATGAAATAGTTGCGCCACGCTGAAACGCTTTCAGTCATTGTTGGTTTGGTCTAGAAGTTAAATAAAAGTGAAATGTAATTAGAAGATCAAGAATTCTTTCCTCGTCGTTATATAGCTATACTCACACTTCCCGAAGAAATTGACGGTGTATCCAAATTATATCGTCCCGCACTCATCTGATGACTTTCGTAAATTTTCGGCCGCTCCCAATCAATAAAAAATATATCGATATTCGAAATTTGATAAAACATTTCGACCACTTTAAAAATTTTCAATACCAACGCAATGCAGATGAAAATTTCACAAATTCGTGTTTCTTTTGACAGCGGCAACAAAAAATTGATAACATCTTGACTTTTGTCCATCACAAAGATAACAAAACATAAAATTATGGTGATCACATAGAGCGACGTTCCCATATTTGATAGCAGTTGAATGAAAAATTTTAGGAAAATATCGTAATCGTAAAATAATTTATTTTGGCGTATTTTGTAAGAAATCGAATCAATGATTGCACCAAAAATCGAGAGGAATGTTAAGATTGGAATTATTATCTGAAATAATTAAAAAAAAAAAAAATTAGATAATTATGTTAATTTGCAACCACAAAAAATACCTTTACCTCAAAATATCCGTTAAAATTATAATTTTTCTTGAAAGATATTTCGAATTTAAAATCAATATACAAATCCTCCTCATCGTGAGTATTGCCACCTTCGTTACTTGTATCCATAAAATTAACCAAATCATATTCTAAATACAAAATTGGTGTTGCGATTTTATCACCCGCCTCATTAACATTGAATTCTAATTTAAATTTGGTCACGTATCGTAGAAAATTAAATTTATGATATAAATTATCGTCGTCGTGTGATTTTAATTTTGGTGCAACAGGTTTTTGATTCGCATTTTGTTTCAAACCAGTTATTGTATCAATCATAAGAAAACGTTTTACGAATTGCCAGTCGGTTTTATCACTATCAGTCGAGTTCTGGAAAATAAATTAAAAAAAAAAAAAATTTCATGTTAATTAAGAAAATTAAAAAGAGTTCACTTAATTAAAAATATTTAAGTAATTGCAATGAGACATGACTAGGCGTCTCTTCGGGTAATGGTAAAGCGGCCCTATTTTAGTGCACAATGCATATAACAAGTTTTAAAAACGTAGCAACGCCCAAATATTGAAAGCATTGGAGGATGACACCCAAAACTGCTAAGGCTGTTAGAAAGCTATTGTCAATAATTTGTAGTTATGAGAAGACACCGAACCGTAGACGATGATGGAGGAGCACTTTTTTTTTTCGAAAAAACAGCGGAGAGTTCTCGACTCAGCGGAGGTGGGTTGCGACTTTATTAGTTTCGATCTGGAGCTAAGCAAACGGACTAAAAGAGAAGTCAAGGAATTCTGGGAAGAGATTCCAATAATAGGGCGGTTCCCAAATTTGACATGGTGAGGGTCAAACTTGCTCCAGAGCTACACAGAAGGAGTCTTGCGAACAGTTGATCAATATTGCAAGAACTTAGGAGAAGGCACCCAAAAGAGTTACTATTGAAGAACAAGTATACCCCCAACTTTATGCAAATCATGGAAATTAATGGGTGAGAGATGAGCCAGGTGATAGTCCAACATACTACATACCACATCCTGGAATGATCAACCACGAAAGTACTACCACGAAGCTGAGAGTAGTATTCCATGCAACCAGCAAAATCTTATCGGGACTATCTCTGAACATAACTGATATCATCTTGAGGAGTCCAACCTAATTGATATCATCTTGAGGTGTTGAACACTCAAATTCGTGTTGACAGTATATGCGGAAAAGATATTTCGGCAAATCTGGATGCACCATAGTCACCAGAATCTGCAACGAATTTTGTGGCGAAAAAATTCTTCACAACCAACAGAAAAATACAAACTAAAAACGGTCACCTATGGAACAACAGCAGCGACTTTTCCCGCTGTAAGAACATTAATGCAATTGGCAGCTGAGGAAAAAAACAACTGTCCAACATCAGCAAAGGTCATGGAAAGAGATGTTTACGCGGATGATCTACTACTTACTGGGGGGTGACAGCATTGAGGAAGTTGTAACCATTGAACAACAGATGGCAAGTCTTCCACAGAGCGGAGTATTTCCATGGAACTAGCGTTCCGGAGCACCTACGAGCAAAAGGAATGATTTATTTAAAAATCAACCACATAATCAAAACACTAGGGATTCTCTATAATCGTTAAGATGACACGTTTGAATTTGACATGACTCGGCTAAATCTGTCAAAGGGGGAACCAACGAAATATCTACATATTATTGTCCAACTCTTCAAAATTATTTGATCCGGTCGGCGGCTATCACCAATAAGAATAGCAGCAAATCTGTTAAAACAAGAGGCTTGGAGAGCTGATATAAGTGGGATGATAAGCTACCAGAAGCATTAGAACAACAATGAAAAAAATATAAGACAGAATTAGGGGAATTAAGCAAGATAAAAGTACCAAGATGGGTTAAAACAATGTCAGCGCGAAAATTGGAGTTACACGGATCCGGTTACAATAAGTCTATGCAGCAGTGGTTTAATTAAGATCCACGAATGCATTCGAGCAAATTACAACAAGCTTGTAGCAAAACCCAGAGGTAGCAAAAACCAGAGTTGCCCTAATCAAAAGAAAACTGACAGTTCCAAGACTAGAATAAAATGCAGCGCGCCTCTTTTATCCAGACTTCTAGTGTATGACCATGAACTACCAAGATGTAGAGATATTCACCTGGGCGGACTCCACCACAGTTTTGGGCTGGATAAGAGCTGACTTCAAAACTTAGAAAACTTTGTAGCTAATCGAGTGTCTCAGATTAGAGATAATTTACCTCAGCAACAATGGAATTATGTACCAACAGATAAAAACCCAGCTGATTTAGCAATAAGATGATCAGCAGCATCAATCATCATGCCACAAGGCTCAATGTAGTGAACGGGACCAACCTTTTTGCAGGAAAATTCAGACACATGGCCATCAACACTCTTATACAAAGGTCCACAAGTACAATCCGACAACGACAAGGACAGCGCGGAAGTTATCATTTGTCTTACAATAACCGCTGGAGACAAAGCAAACACACTACATGAATTAATTGATACAATTTCAAGCTTCATAAGTTGAAGCGTATATTTGTGTACTGTCAAAGGTTCATAAACCATCATGTTTTTAAACAACGGCGACAATCGAAGGGAGCAACAGTACTAGAACTGACTCGTAGAAGTCCAGACAGTTGAATAACACCGGTACTTCCGTAAAGTGCTTCAGGCATTGATGAAAGGGATAATATTGGATAAGAAATCCAAACTATCGGCTTTAAACCCAGTCATCAGCAAGGATGGGATATTACAATTACATGGACGTTTGCCAAAATCACAATTACCATTGAGCCAAAAGTTGCCCATAATCCTACCGAACGAAAGCACGATCAGCAAACGAATAATTGAAGATGTGCAAGCCTACAAGGTATATGCGAAACAAAATATAAAACGTTACATCAAATCTTTGGATAAAGCTGTACGCACCAAATTAATAGGCGTTCGTAATGATAAAGGAAACAATTGTCACAACTATGTCAGGAGTACTCAAGATAGCTTCGAGATGTATCTTAAGAGAAGACCACGTAAGCATACTGGCCTCTGATAGATTCGAAAGCACCATAGAGAACTTCGGAATTGTACCATACTTAAAGAGGATGTACTTAAAAAATTTAGCAATTGAGATATCAAAACAGAATTACGAAGAAAATAAGGTAATAACCATTCCAAACACACGGGCTTTAGAAGAGCAAATCTTTTGTCTGATAGAGAAAAAAAGAAGCACAAATAACGAGCGCTTCATCATGTTCATCATTATGCGGCTACACATCTTTTCCTATGGGCATTAATAGCGGTTGGGATAGGTTTTATAATACGCCACCTATGAAGAAGAAGACGGAACCACCAACCCACCAGGCCTACACTGGCTCCTTGTGAGAAACCACTGTTGATAAGAAGCATGCGATCTAGCACTGCTCATCGTCCCACAAGATGTTCAGTATGAACAGGGTTAATCATACCACACAAGAGAAAGGTTAATCATGTACATATGCACGATAAAATTAATAGTTAATATTTAGTGTAATTCTTAAGCAAAAGTTTTGTATAAATCAGTATCAACCAAACCAAACTCATCGTTATTTCACTCTCTGGTAATAGACCCCACCAGGCGGTAAGCTCAGAATAAAATGCATTAAAATAGATTTAAGCTGAGGTGGAATCTAACAGATGGATTATAATTAACTATAACTTGCTGTGCAATTGAAGTGCGGTTGTGACAATTTTTAATAAATACATAATTCATATAAATTTTATACGTCGTGAAAAATCGGTTAATATCGGGCTGATTAACCGAAAAGTTTAAATAACTCGATTAACCTTATTCTGCTTTGATTTCTCTACCAGTAAAGTCTTCAATAACCCTACATTCACATAAACAACACTTAGAGAGTGAATGTTGCTTGTATTTGTAAATAAGTTAGAATTGATAATTTATGATAATTTAAGTCAGAAACCGCCACTGATTATATCGATGGTCAACCGCGCAAATATTGTAAATACAAAATTGGTCCAAACCGAGTTAAGTACGGACATGTTTCAGTGATGCACACATGCCGGATTGGCGTTGTTAAGGTTTCTCCAGATGTTAGAAGTACATTTGGTTCCAATTATACTAGCACAAATGTGCTGAGATATCTTAACCCATTAGGGTATTTAAAGCTAAATTTAATCCTTATTTTCGACTGTAAAGATGTGGAAAGCATACTTACCACTTCTGCGCATAATGGATTCTCCGTTTATTGGTGGATGTACAATGTACATAGTTGCAGTTGAATCGCTTAGTTTTGAAAGGGCACATGTCCACTTTTTAAAATTTTACAGGAACTAAAAAATACTTTAAATGGTAAGAAAAAATAACAGTATCAAAATCCCTCCCGTACTTTAACCCAAGAGTTATACAAAGTGCATCGACCCTGAACGACAAAATGAGAACCTTCCTTGAGTTCTCTATGTGGTAGTTTGGTTTCGTACTGAAAAGTTCGTACTGATAAAAGTTCGATCTACTCCTCAGGTAGCTTCGACTCAACTACAAAAATGTAAATCTCACTTCATACATTAAGTACGAGGAAAGAACGTACTGATCTAGCGAATTATATTCACTAAATCAAAAAAACTCAAGGAAAACCCTCATTTGTCCACATCATATGCTCCAACGTTGTGTAACGGTGTACCGATATTGGTATCCGTTAGACATAAACGATATCAATGGCATGGAAACTTGTAGGTGTCATCTTAGCCCTCAGCTCAGTTCGGAGAGGTTTTATTGGTCGTGGGCATAATTTGTTTCCATGGATTCCATTGCTTGATTGATGACACGAGAAAGTTTAAAATTCAACGTTGACTGCAACTGCACGCATACCTACCTGCTCACAACCCAACACACCAACAGAACTGTGTTTTACCACATCATTTTAGCGAAATGTCACAATAAATATAATAATAATAATGAAATAAATAACTGACTTTTTGTGTATAAGAAATTCACTAACAGTATTAAAATTTATTGAATACCAAAACCAAAAATTAATTTAATTTGAAGTACAAAATTTAATTGAGTGTACTTTAATCATATGATATAAAAATAGTTAACAAAACTTCAATTGTAACACTCATTTGCAAATAATTGCGTTAATCAACACTAATAAAAAAAAATTTAAATAAGAAAAAACCCAATCCCTATGTACGCGTACTGTACCTATGCTCTTAATTAGACTTAACACTATTGTGACTTAATTAGAGGAAAATTTAAATAATAATATAATAAAATAATAATAATAATAATATAAGATTTACAAAATAAATATAAAGTTTTACTCATCGAATTCGTATATTATGATGATTCGCAGGATCCACAATGTTGCAGGTTGAAGAGATCTGCTCCGTTGATGATTTTTTTTTTTCTGTTGTTATTTGTTGTTGTAATATATATGTATATATGTATATATTACCAAGTAACCCAGCAATATAGCGACATTTGGTGATTACTTATTTTGATTAGAAGGTTTTATTTTTGCGAACCCTCAATACACTTTAGGTAATTGTTCTTACTGCACTTTTAGGTATAATTAATTATCAGAAATGATTACAGTGCAACGCCATGTTTAATAACCAACTTGTATCATTTTTCCGTTGTTGAAGGCACGTTACCAATTTTAAGAACGACCTTCTACTTTTACTTTTATGGGTAAAGAAAGAACCATCAAACAAATTTACTGATTTGTCACACTAATGGCTAATAATTATAAATTTTATACAATTCAATGATTGTTATTACATCTAGATTTACAGATTCACTTATTTTTATACAGTTTCTAGTATATTGCCAATAACGCAAACCATTTGTAATTGTGTTGCAAAAATTTTGCACATCAAATTAATATATTAAGAAATGTTTGTATCTACTAATTTGATAACATGAATAACTGTTTCACTTTCGGAATTTATACACAAAATTATCAATAAAAAAAAAAAACGTCTTCGCTTGAATCTTTATTTCAATTATTATTTCAAAGCGATATCACAACACAAGAGATAAAATAGATATCAAAATTATAGATATAAGATATTTTAAACTTAATTTTAAATCACTATCGGAACTACGAATATAGCTTATCGTACATCCGATTTATTTCACAGCATATTATCAACTGATCTTTCTGCATCATACCACACCCAAAATTATGAAAAAAAAATTACAAACCAATCTCACACCAAACCAAAACAAATAGGGGAAATTGATTGATCATTGATAAGAATCAATTGAATCTTTCAACAGGTATATGCAGGGGTTCAGTACTTGTAACAGAGGTACACGTTACAAATCGCGGGGACGTACCCATGAAACCCTGAGGTTATGAGGATCATGCCCTACTGACTGAGCTAGCCGACAAAACAAATTATCGGTTCACCGATTGTAAGTGACTTTAATTCTAATTGCTAGCCTTGTAAGAAAATTAATAATTATAAAGTTATATCTCGAGCGTGATATACTCCTATACTCTTGCCATTCCTTTCCAATTCGTATGCCACCTTACCGATTCTTTTAACGACTTTAGCCTCCACTGATTTGCGAGCAAACTTAGCACAGAATCTCTGCGTAGCGTCACTTTTAACAAAGTTCTTGACGAACACCTTCTGCCCCTCTGTAAACTCACGATTAATACTTCGAAGATTATAAGTATGTGCAGCTTTTTCATACGCCTTTTTAAGATGTAGAAGGATAAGCTCTTGGCATCTATTCATCCGGTTAGCCTTACACTGTGGAGAAATATCTCGTTCGCCTGTTAAATTTAATTCTCGAAGAAGCCGGTATTCAGTTGCATGGGAAATTAGATGCTGTCCGAAAAGAATGAAATGTGGAGAGAATTGTGTCGACTCATGCATTACATTGCGCAGCGCATGTTCAATCTCCGGTAAGTGCATGTCCCAATCGCGATGATCATCTGAGATATAAGCTCGTATGGCCGCTAAAATGGAGCGATTTACACGTTCGGATAGATTAGATTGAGGGCTATACTTTGGGGTGTTTATGTGGATGACTCCATATTTATCCAATAAATCATTTAATAACTTTGAATTAAATTGTTGGGCGTTATCTGACACGACAGATTCTGGAACAGAATATTGCAGGAAAATAGTTTTTTCTAGAAAATTGCAAACATCTCTAGAATTGGCATTTCGCATCGGTTTGAAAAACACATACTTGCTAAAGTGGTCCAAAATGATAAACAAATAACAGTTTCCGCTTTTGGAACGCGGATAGGGACCCAGAAAATCTATATATAACCTCTGCATAGGTCTTTCAACTCGAGCTTGATCACCCATCATTGGTTGTGTTAAGCGATTTGAAGGCTTACATGTTTTGCAGACATCACACTGAACTACATAATCTTGGACATCTAATGGCATTTTAGGCCAATAAAAGTATCTCTGGAGTAAATAAAGGGTTTTCTTGATTCCAGGATGCCCAGACGATGGTGGATTGTGAACAGAATAGATTAGTCCATCTCTTAGTTCTAAGGGTATGTAAATCTTCCATGGCGGTATATCGGAATAGTCGTTATTATGTCGTCTAGAGACATTGACAAAAATTTTACCATCTTGAACTATAAAATTTTCTAACTTCCCAGGTGAATTTTGAATGGTCTTCATGATATCAGTGTATTCCCTAGATGTAAATGCTGGAGAGTTAAAGTCTACTTGGGGAATGTCGTTTAAAATTTGATTTTGTAAATTATCAGTGTTTATCTCGTCAATATATTTTCGAGACAAGCTATCGGCCACGACATTAGACGTTCCTTTCCGATGCTTTATTGTAAAATCAAAGCCTTGGAGCTTTAAGCTCCAACGAGCTAACCTTCCACTCAAATCTTTATTATTCATTAGCCACTTAAGTGAAGCGTGGTCGGTAATGATACTGAATTGACTTCCTTCAATATAAATACGAAAATGTTTCACACTGACTACTGCAGCGTAGCACTCCAGCTCGGTGATGGAATAATTTTGTTGCGCACGATTTAATTTTTTCGACATAAAAGCGATCGGATGTTCTTCACCGTCGTCACCGATCTGCGTCAAAACACTACCAACCCCGACCGTGCTCGCATCGCATTGGATACAAAATGATTTTTGAAAATTTGGATACGCTAGTACCGGTGCGGTACAAAGAGATTGTTTTAATAAATCAAATGCTTTCTGAGCTTCAGAAGACCAGATAAATTTCTGATTTTTCTTTAAAAGGTTGGTCAAGGGAGCAGCGATTGTAGCATATTGAGGTATAAATCGCCTATACCACCCTGATAACCCAAGAAACCTTCGAATTTTTTTCACTGTATTAGGTATAGGAAATTCAGAAACCGCTTGAACTTTAAGAGGATCCACTTGTAAATTGCCATCTGATACAATATACCCTAGATATCGAATACTTTTCAGCATGAACTTACTTTTATCAAGGTTCACCGTTAACTGAGCATCTTTTAATAAGTCAGCAACTTTTTTGAGCAATTTAATATGTTCTTCGAAGGTCCCTGAGGTGATGAGGAGGTCATCCAAGTACACAAATACTTGGTCCTGTAGTTCATTGGGGATCACCCTATGCATTAGTCGGCTCATAGTCTGTGGTGCATTGCACAGCCCAAACGGCATTACAGTAAACTGATAAAGTGGACGGCCAGGGACAGTAAACGCCGTTTTATCTCGGGACTCCTGATCCAACGGGATCTGCCAGAATGCATCCTTCAGATCAATGCTGGAGATGAACCTGGTCTGATCCAATCGGCTCAGGAGTCCGTCGATTATCGGCAGTGGATACGCATCCCTGACCGTTACAGCATTAAGTCGTCGAGCGTCAAGACACAGACGTACTTTTCCGTTGGGCTTCCGGACCAATGCAACAGGTGAGCTCCAAGAACTGTCTGCCTCCTCAATCACTCCCAGGGCCAACATACGATCAATCTCTTTATATAAATCGTCTTGCACACGTGGGCTGACAGGATAATATCTCTGTTTTACAGGGGTTACTCCATCTAGAATTTTAATGGTATGCACAAGTTTAGTTGTCTTACCCAGCCCAAGCTCAGAGAATGAGGGAAAATTTTCAATAGTACTTTTTAATAAAATTTGCTGATGGGTCGTTAAATTATGCTTATTCGAATCATTATCCAGATCATTACCGGTTAAAAACATTGGTGTAATTTCAGATATAGATAATAATGGTGATGTAATTTGGGATGGAATGATATGGAACGTCTTCCAAAAGTCGATACCGAGGTAGAGCTTTTGTTTTAAGCTCGGAATTATGAATATCTTCATCATATGTTGCTTGTTGCCATAAGTTATTTTGGTCCATAGGTAACCAAAAACTCGTTTTACATCTCCACCTGCAGTTTTCACGTTAGATGGAATATAATGAACCTTGAATTGAGGATTGTTCAAGAACGTTTCACTATCGACACCGAAGGCCGTAATGGTTGATCCGCTGTCCAAAAGACCGCGATAATTTGTACCCATTATAGTAACATCGGCATAAAGACGTTCATCATTATCTTCCGAAAGACATGTTTCAGCAATATCCGCGCGAATTGCCTTTTTGTGATTCCAGTATCTTTGAACTCGATTTTTCTGATTTTGCGATTTTAATTTTAAGGAAACTTGAGCGTTACTATTGTAAGAATGATTATGTAATTGAGAGCGGGTGTGTGATACAGATGTGAAAGGTAAATTTACAAACATACGTGAATTATGGTTAACAGGTGAGTCTATTTCACCTCGGGGTTCGTATTGCTGGTTGTATCGGTCTGATTGGTTCTGGGAACTCTCTGTTGAGGCCCCGCATTCCCAGCATTGCGGTTTCTCCATTGCTCGTTTCCCGAATTGCAGCGTAAGCAATTCGGTTTAAATGTATCTGGTCGCCCACATCCATAACAAAATCTTGTGCGTTCTTTGATACAATTGTCGTATGTATGACCAAGATCTCGGCAGTTCCAGCATATGATTAACGAAGAATCGAAACTTTTCGGTTGATAGTTGGTCTTATATTGATTTAGAGTATTATTGGTAGGCTTTTTTGCAGGAACAGACACCAAAGCAGATATGTTTTTCGAATTGTCAACATTATATTCAGAATCAGGATTGCGCGTCAGCTCGTCCTGATGATCAACTTCGTTCACGTATCGTCTATTACAGAGAAGTTCTGGATCACAATGAGTACGTTTCCATGAATCCTCTAAGCTGATACTACTTTGTAATAGCTCATCAATACTACTAATATTACGTGCAGCTAGAGCATTCTGCAGGCCTGGTCTCATATTACGTTTCAGTATATGAAGGGTTTCTGTTTCTGATGGTGGAGCAGAATACTGTAAATTAATTGCTTGAATGGCATTGTAAAATTCAATAAATGCCTCTTTAGGTCGTTGTTTCCGAGCCTCTAAAATTCGCCGAATGTCGTAGTCTGTACGATGGTCTCTAAACCGTTTTTCAAAATCTAACTGCAGCTGTTGCCAAGTTATATGTGGGTGCAATCTGACATGCAGCCAGTACCAATCAGCGGCCACTCCTTTTAAAAGTAAGCATATTTCATTACGAAGCTTTGTATCAGAGACAGAATACGCCGCAGCCAGATGTCCGACTCTAAACAGGAAGTCTTTGACTGACAGGTCATCTGATCCACCACTGAAAGAAATATTCCATTTGCTTAATGAGCTATTAGTTTGACAATGTAACGCACTATGTTGAGTTGTGACAGTTGGTGTGATATTTATATTATTATTTACTGTATCTGAACCTCGTTCGTCGGAATAAACCGTTGCAGGGTATTCGTTGGTTTTCGTGTGTGGTGTTGATTGCTGCAAGCAATCTTTGTTTAAGCCACTACCACTAGGTTCATTAGTTGACTTTGATGGCATCTTTATCTCAGATGTCCTCTTTTCAGGATTTGATTTTGGATTGCCAGTGTCTTCATCCGAAGTAACGTATTCTTCCTGTGGTAAATCTATTTCCCCATTAATTTCGCTAAGGGTCTTATTTAGGTCGGGACTATCTCCAAGCAAGTCTTCCAGCCTGGTTAACAAATTTTGACCCGTTTCAATTAACACTAAGCATTGTTGTTTGTAACGACGGCTACTTGTAGCCAACCTACGTAATCTTTCGATTACGTGGCAAATTCTGGTCTTAACACCTTCTAAAGCCGGACCCTTAACGTCAGCGATATCCGTGATGTTTGCAAGTGACCGACGATGCTCGATCAACTTGTTAGTGCATGCTTTAATTTCCTCGTTTGGTCGTTTCTTTGCGGCATTATGGGCTTGTGCCGGTTTAAGAGGGTGGTGTTTCCCTTCTTGTTCGAAAGCTTGTTTTAGAGCGTTTAGGTTTGCAAGCGGAGTATCTTTTAATTGTCGAACTGAACATTCGATATCGAACTCATCCGGTTCTAGATGATTAGCATCCATGTTAAAATCAATTTACTAATGCTAAATACTTAAAATGGAATATGTATAAACTTGAGAAATAAAATAAAAATAAAATTGAAATTGGTAGCAAATTTGGTTTGAATATGAGATTAATACACAAAAAAAAATATCAAGGTAGAAGAGAAAAGATAAATTGTAAGATTCGATATGCTGTGAAACAAATAAAATTTTCCGATTAAAGCAGGTGTGTGGACTATGAACAGGTTGCAGTCATGCAGTTCGCAGGTCATCATCTAATTATCAATGTTAAATAATAAAAAAAATAATAATAATAATGTTTGGCAATCATAGCTGAGTTATTTTGGATAAACAGAACACAGAAATCAAACACATAAGTGGAAAACTTCCGAATATCCAATAAAAACAATTTCAAAATTCAATAAATATGACATACAGGAATCAACATCCGAACAACATCTGACTTCAAATACCGTTAATAGACAATCAATGTTAACAGATGGACCTGAATCGACTTAAAGAAATAAGGAAATATTTTAAAGCTATATGAATGTACTTAACGTTTGCCATCAAGGTAATCAAGTGCTACCACAACATACTCAATCAAATCCGTTTCTGGAGATACTGTCGTTGTACTAACACGCCACCTGATAAAAACAATTAACACACTCGAATATAACGGTTTGACAGCATTGCCTTAAAGTTGCTTGTGATTTGGGCGCCATTATGTAACGGTGTACCGATATTGGTATCCGTTAGACATAAACGATATCAATGGCATGGAAACTTGTAGGTGTCATCTTAGCCCTCAGCTCAGTTCGGAGAGGTTTTATTGGTCGTGGGCATAATTTGTTTCCATGGATTCCATTGCTTGATTGATGACACGAGAAAGTTTAAAATTCAACGTTGACTGCAACTGCACGCATACCTACCTGCTCACAACCCAACACACCAACAGAACTGTGTTTTACCACATCATTTTAGCGAAATGTCACAATAAATATAATAATAATAATGAAATAAATAACTGACTTTTTGTGTATAAGAAATTCACTAACAGTATTAAAATTTATTGAATACCAAAACCAAAAATTAATTTAATTTGAAGTACAAAATTTAATTGAGTGTACTTTAATCATATGATATAAAAATAGTTAACAAAACTTCAATTGTAACACTCATTTGCAAATAATTGCGTTAATCAACACTAATAAAAAAAAATTTAAATAAGAAAAAACCCAATCCCTATGTACGCGTACTGTACCTATGCTCTTAATTAGACTTAACACTATTGTGACTTAATTAGAGGAAAATTTAAATAATAATATAATAAAATAATAATAATAATAATATAAGATTTACAAAATAAATATAAAGTTTTACTCATCGAATTCGTATATTATGATGATTCGCAGGATCCACAATGTTGCAGGTTGAAGAGATCTGCTCCGTTGATGATTTTTTTTTTTCTGTTGTTATTTGTTGTTGTAATATATATGTATATATGTATATATTACCAAGTAACCCAGCAATATAGCGACATTTGGTGATTACTTATTTTGATTAGAAGGTTTTATTTTTGCGAACCCTCAATACACTTTAGGTAATTGTTCTTACTGCACTTTTAGGTATAATTAATTATCAGAAATGATTACAGTGCAACGCCATGTTTAATAACCAACTTGTATCATTTTTCCGTTGTTGAAGGCACGTTACCAATTTTAAGAACGACCTTCTACTTTTACTTTTATGGGTAAAGAAAGAACCATCAAACAAATTTACTGATTTGTCACACTAATGGCTAATAATTATAAATTTTATACAATTCAATGATTGTTATTACATCTAGATTTACAGATTCACTTATTTTTATACAGTTTCTAGTATATTGCCAATAACGCAAACCATTTGTAATTGTGTTGCAAAAATTTTGCACATCAAATTAATATATTAAGAAATGTTTGTATCTACTAATTTGATAACATGAATAACTGTTTCACTTTCGGAATTTATACACAAAATTATCAATAAAAAAAAAAAACGTCTTCGCTTGAATCTTTATTTCAATTATTATTTCAAAGCGATATCACAACACAAGAGATAAAATAGATATCAAAATTATAGATATAAGATATTTTAAACTTAATTTTAAATCACTATCGGAACTACGAATATAGCTTATCGTACATCCGATTTATTTCACAGCATATTATCAACTGATCTTTCTGCATCATACCACACCCAAAATTATGAAAAAAAAATTACAAACCAATCTCACACCAAACCAAAACAAATAGGGGAAATTGATTGATCATTGATAAGAATCAATTGAATCTTTCAACAGGTATATGCAGGGGTTCAGTACTTGTAACAGAGGTACACGTTACAGTTGGTCGACCAACATTTGTCGATTTTCACACCGTCTGCTCCCGCCTTAAATTATACTAGGTAGGCTACACTAGAACACATAATGAGTGTTTTCCTTGAGTTGTTAAATTTGGTGAATATAATTCGCTAAATCATTACGTTCTTACCTAATACTATACTTTTGTACAATAGTTTGGTGGTAGCTACCTGATGAGTAGACCAACTTTTTATCAGTACGAAACCAAATTACCAGGAGCTTAAAGAAAGTTCTCAGTTTTTGAAAGGGTGTAATACATCGTATAACCGTTAGGGAAATTACGTGGGGAGTGAATTTCTACTTTTTTTGGTAGATGTATTGTGAGTAGATAATCTCTTTATTTTATTGACTAACAAGTCGTAATAATAGGAATGTTTTTAAATTAAAAACGACGTATAAAATAAGCATTCATATTGTGAAATTTATTTAAATTTTAAAATTGCCTCCAAAAAACGGCACTTCCAATTATTTTAATTTCTACTTTCTCGAGCTCAGGACACTCCCTTCAACAAGGTTTACTATGATTTTTTTTAGTGACAGAATTTTTCATTAAACTGATTTCCATCCCAAAACTGAGCTACAATCAAGACGGTTTTTGTTTTTTGTAGGATGAAGCTAATGGAGGAAAAGGAGTTCTGACATAAGCACATGCTTATTAAAATACCTTTCTTCGTTATTCTAATCGGTTAAACATGTACATATCTACATTTTGTGACACTTGCGGGGGGCAAAATCGCAATAAAAATGTCAGTGCAGCAATGTTGTACGCAGTAAATAAAGATGAGGTTATAAATTTAAAATTCATGGAGTCTGGTCACTCTTATTTAGAGACTGATTCGATGCGTTCAATAATTGAACGAGGTAGAAAACATAAAAAGTTAAACACAACCCGAGAGTGGGCAATATTTTGAGCAAGAAAAAAATCTCGGCCTTATATTGTGGAAACACTATTAAATGACAGTTTTTACGACTTGGTGGATCTAGCTACCAAACCTTTACAAAATACTGACGGAGACCAATTCAATTGGCTAAAAATCAAATGACTTCGTTTTGCTAAAGAGAAGGGAAGAAAAATATTAAACAAATACAATATTTCAGACGAAAAATTTTTCGAAATCGATATTGATGGCAAGAAACGTGGGAACAAGTTTAGCTAGAGATTAGTTTGTTTGTTGGCAAAATATCCCAACAAAATCAATATTTCCCAGGAAAAGAATTTGATAGAAGTTGGCATTATTCCTAGAGATTATCAATATTTTTACGAGCCAAAAAGCCATAATTGCTAAAATAACTGTCTTGTAAAAACGTCTAAAAACTTAGAGCACAGCTGTATTAAGTTCAACTTAGATGTGCACAAATGTTGCAAGTGCGGAAATATTTTCCCCCCTATTACAATTATAAATAAAAATTATTCGTCATTTTCCAGTTTTTATTTTTTAAATGCATCCATTATACTGTTAAAGTTAGCCGAAAGTTGCCAGCCGAAAGTGAAAAGTCGATAATGCAGATTGTATTATTCCAGCCGACAGTTTCCAGCCGAAAGTAAAAATCGGTAGTGCAGATTGCGTTATCCCAGCCGAAAATAAAAAATTAAGTTAATGTCGATCGGTAATGTTTAGCCTAAAACCTACTAAGGAATGTAAGGATGCATGATTATCATTGAATACCTTTGTTATTATTCTTATATGGCGAAACCTGGCTGCAGTTCCTCGTGGAAAATTATGGAAAACTCGAGAAACCCAAAAAATATTTTAATTGGAAGAAAAACCGCCTCTAGAATGTATGTCTGGAGATGTATTTTATTGATGTAACTTATCAATACCTATCGCAGGGAAAAAATTCAGTTCAAGTTTCCCGTTAGAAATCGCGGAAAATTCGATTTTCCAAAAATCATTAGAAAATTTATATCAAATCAGCCTCTAGAAGTCACATCAATAAAATACATCTCCAGACATAACACTCTAGAGGCTGATTTTATATAAATTTTCTAATGATTTTTGGAAAATCGAATTTTCCGCGATTTCTCACGGGAAACTTGAACTGAATTTATTTCCTGCGATGGCTATTGACAAATCCAATAAAAACGATTCAACTTCAGATATACACTCTACAGGTTGATTTTATTCCAATTTTGTGAATTCTTCTGATTTTCAAATGTTTTCCGCGATTAGATAAAACGATGTTTTCCACGTAAGACTATTTACAAAATTGTTTATTACAAGCGTATCCTATTTACTTTCGGCTGATAACCACAAAATTTTTTATTTTCGGCTGAAATGTTAATAAGATAATCTGCATTATCCACTTTTTACTTTCGGCTGGAAACTTTCGGCTAACTTTAACAGGGTTGCATCCATAAGGGTTTATTCTAAGCTCAACAATAGAAAACGTAAGATTAGTTCTAAACGGTAAATTGTAAGATCATTGCAAATGTTAAATTGAAATTATCTCTAATAGCATCATACTGTGTGCTTACAATATTTGCGCGGTTGACGCTCAATATGTTATATCTGGATTTATATAGAAAAATGCCAAAAGTGGCGCTCGCACTAATTCTGAAGGTTTTAGAAGAGAAATCGGCGTCGGATTCTGCGTTGAAAAAAGCTTATGCGAACTTCTCCTCAAGAAAGTAACAATAACCTAAATTCTTGCATTTTATAATTTTTGATATTTTGCTGACGTACCCATAACAATTTCTCAAACTGCATGACGAAAATTATAACGCTGTTTGAACTCTTTTTTAATTGAGGAGTTATGCTGAAATAACTGTTAGGATTATTCTTATTTGATTATAGATTAGGTCTTCTAGGTGCTAAAGAATAACAAGAAACATAGCATTTTGATGAGCCTTTGTTATTACATAGTTGCTCTGCAGTTGACCACCTCAAGTACTTATAAGTCCTTAGGTTTGTGTCTTTGCTTAAATTTAACTACTCGTAACTGCTCTTGGAAGAATACTTACGGTGGTCGACTGGAAAGCAATTATTATCGTGGAAGGATAAATAAGCAGTAATATATTACTTTCGATTTAAGTGACCTCTATAAGTACCGGTTTTGACCAAATTTTCCTCAAATGTTCTATAGCAAGAGGAAACATTTTCATGCCACGTAAAATAAATTCAATTTGAAGTTGTTCGCTATGTTGAGGATGTAATTTATTCTATAGTGAAAAGATTTAAATGGAAAAACTGGTTTTACATCCCAAAAATTAAGCTAACAATAATTAGATAAATTTTAGTACAAACTCAAATACTCACGTTTTGATTTGAAAATATATTTTCAATTAATACTGGAACACTTTTTATGTAAACATGATTATTTTCATTATAATTTACAAACAACTCATAAAATCGAACATCATCAAACAACTTAACATAATTATTTAAACTAAATTTACACGCGGCCACATAATTACGGCCAAATCGCACCAAATTATTATTACCCTCAATAACATTATTTTTAATTGGCTTAACACTTGCACACAGATTAAAATCAATTAACATTGATTTTTTTATTTTAACCACACTACCATTTAAATTATACACCAAATTCACTAAATTTACAGTACTATTACGGGGATCATTTAACGTATATTTCTGTTGAATAAATTTCTGTTCCAAATCGTGCAAAAAGAGCGCTGATTTTTTATAAAAAACATTTTTCTGATAATAATTATAATTATTATTATTATTTGTATTGAGCACATTTAAATTATCATCATCATTATTTATAATATTATTGTAATTATTAAAATTGATATTAAAATTTATATTGCTCGTTTGCATCAGAATGTATAACATGTAGCATGATGCGTTTTTTGTTTGTACATCGTAATTACTCAGGACGCATAAATTAATTAAATTATCACATGAATTATTATAATTTTTTAGTACATAACAAAAAAATAGTAAATATTTGAGATTTTGATTAAAATTTGTGAATATTTTTACAAGCTGATTTGGTATACAGAATTCATTGTTGTAGATTGTGTGTGATTTTTTGTTGCACTCACAGCTCGTCACCGAATCATTTAATTTCGTGTAAATTTGTATATTATTCGTTTTTAAATTGTAATTTAAATAATTAAAATATTTTAATTTGCATGTACTGCTCGGTGATTTATCTAGGGCTATGGAAGCGTTAGTAGTGATTTTCTTCTCACAGACTGGCTGCTGTAGTATGTTGTCATAATCAAATTTGCCGATTGAGTTTGTGTCACAAATGCATGATAGTCCTGAAAATAAAACAAAAGGAAATATTTATAAAAATTATTTATTTAATTAACAAAATGTAATTAACTTCCCAACTATTTAATAATTTGGTTCTCACTTTCTCATTATTATGTGAGCATAATTGATTTAAATAGTACTGTAGAACCATTAAGAGGAAGAAATCCATTTCGATTCAATAATTCAAAAATGTGTATATCCAAATCTAAAGTCATTAGCTGTGTTTACTACAAAATCCAAATATAGACGATGGATGTGTCAGTTTCGTTCGAGTTTCCATTCATTGACATTGTTGATATACCTACTCAAATAATTGTAATTTTCTATTTTTAGAATACGTGAGCTCAACGTAAGAATTTTAATTGTAGGATTTCCGTTCCAAATGTTTTCACGAGATATTTATTATAACCTATAAATAAGGGGAAGGAATATTGCCTCATTAGCTAGCACGCGGTGAATATATTTTACTCGTATAGTTTAAAGATCTACCAGGAAATGAGTGAAGTCCTCTGTTATTGAGTACATTTTTGAGGATTTTTTTATTCAAGAATTAAATTTTCAAATACCAAAGCTGTGCCTAATTCTTCTTCGTGATTATAGATTATTTAATCCCCCTGTTTGTTGTTGATTTTCGCTTCTGGACTCACTTCACTATGTCTGTTTTCTTTTTCATTAAATTGTACATATTTACATATTTGTCTTTCGTGTTTTTTTTGCGGCTTTCTTATTCTTCACTTTGCCTTTTTCCAATACGTGACAATGCAGGTAAGAAATAAGTTCTTTAAAACTGGTAACAACCGGCGTTAATTTTTTTTGTGTTTTTTGGTTGATTTGGCACGTTAAAAATATGAAACAGAAGTATAGGGCGATTTTTTATTTCGTCTGTCTGCTCCGTGGTGTCTTGTTGTTTTGGTTTCTTGTTGTTTTGGAAAAATCCTTGTATTAAATAAAAAATCGAAATTCTCGGGTTTTTAAAACAAGGGTGATGTATTTTTAAAAATATGTACTAAATTCTTAAACTGTCCATGTATTAGTAAAAATCAATTCCTGCGTTAAACGGAAAATGAACTTTATAAATGTTTATTTATTTAAAAACTTTATTAAGCATAATCAATTATTTTAGCTCAACAAAAATTTAAAATAATTTAAACAATAAATCGCAACCTTAGAACAGTAGGGTTCTAGTTGCACCATGGCATGTCTCGAGTAAATTAAGTTACAAATTTTAAGGCCTAATATTTTCGAGGCAATATTTATTTTTGCAAAACTACGTTCCACGATTTGTTTCAATTTATTAGGAAATTTGAATCATATCGAAAGATTAGCCATTAGATATTGATCGTTTTAAATATTTAAGCGAAAAAATGTAGGTAAGACTTTGGTGTCGAATCATGATACTCGTTAATAATTTGTTAAATAAAAAATTCTGTGGATCTGATCCTAGAGATTTTCATACAAAATTAAGTAACTATAGAAATTATGTGAGTATCAAAAAACGCACTTTCCCGAGTTGCCGAGCACCCGACATATTTCCATTTTATGCATACATATACAAAGGAGAAATGAAACAGGAAATTTATTAGCATTCAAGTATTATTTAATACTTGGTTACTCCCTCCTTCGGTTTAATAACCACTGCCACTCTTTTCGGCATGTTGCAGATTATTTTTTTACAATAGTTAGGATCAATTTTCCTCCATTCCTCTTTTATTTTTCAAATCTTTTTTCTCAGAATTGGCCAGAAATGCTCAATGGGGTTTAAGTCTAGGGACTGTGCTGGCCACTCTAAACCGGATATTTTGTGACGAATAACTATTTCTTAGGAACAGTCCACGTATGAGAGAAATGTCGGCTGGACATTTCTTACAAATAAATTGCGGACGGATGGCATTAAAACCCCAGACAGTCGACTAATTAATTTTCCCTCGCAGATGAACACTTCTCCGCCGCCTGTAGTTGACACGCAGTCCCAAATCATTACACTTCCATCACCAAATTTCAATGTTGGGACCTCGTAATCAGGATGATATGCTTCAGTAGGTCTCCTCCGCACATACGTAGTTCCAGAGCTCCTAACCTCTAAGTTTTTATAAACAAATTAGGTCCTTTTTATTTTTATATTGCTTTTAATTATTTGAGCAATAAGTAAATGATCTACCGTTTAATAACTATTACTTTCTTCGACCCCTTCCTTCGTCCTTCCAATGTTTGTATTATTTAGATCAATCTAATCGGATTTCCGGTACCTCTTTGCCAGAAGTGTTTTTTTTCGAGCCTTGCATCCTCTCAATCCATATTCCAAAAGCCTTCTTCTGACCGTCTGAGGAGAGATTTTTGCCATTCCGGTTTCATTGAGGTTGGGAGCTAGCTCAGAAAAGTGTTTCTTCCTTGATGCAAGCGACATTCTGTGCAATTGTCGTTCATCACGCGGCGTAGCCTTCCGAGTTCTCAAAGTTTTTGCTCTATCCTGATGAGATTGAGTCAGAACAAATTGCTTTAATACCGTTTGCACACTTTTCCTGTAATATTTCACTGATTGTGTAATTTTAACTTGGCTCATTCCTTTTTCAGGCAACAAAATAATTCTGTGCCGATCGTCTAAACTATCATAGTATTATTTTTTTCGGGCTCATAATTACAGGATTTTGAGAAATAAAATAATTAAGTCAATTTAAATGATCAGAAACCACAAAAAACAAACCAAAACTTGTAAATGAATAAAATCCTGCTAATACGAGATAATAAACAAAATCCATTTACATTGCAGAAACCGAAATCACCGTTATGAAACAAATAAAATATTGTGTATAATCATAAACAACAACCTATGCCACGAGAATTAAATTGGTTATCGAAGAGCTGGTTAAGATCGATGTTTTAAGCAAAATCTGATGTGGTGATACGTATAACCACTGAAGCTGATATTTGAAACTTGTATTAAACAAAATTATTTTTGCTTTGATAATAAGTATTTCAGATTCACTGATGGTCTACCGATGGGCTCCCCTCTGTCACCTTTGTTAGCAGAAATTTTCATGAAGTTCTTCGAACAAACGATTGTATCAAGCAATAATCCTTATTTCCGTCATGTGATCTTTTGGTACAGATATGTTGATGACATACTATGTCTATGGAATGGAACTGATAGGCTATTAACCTCTTTTCTCACTTGGTTAAATTCTCAGTATCCCACCATTAATTTTACGGTAGAAAAAGAAGAAAACAAATCTATTAACTTTCTAGATATAACAATAACAAGAATTAATTCTTCATTAGAGTTCAAAATTTATCGAAAACCCACACAGACGCCATTATACCTAACTCTTCAAACCATCCCCATAATATTAAAATGTCAGCTTTCCACTCATTCTTAGATAGATTAATAAACATTCCTTTGACCATATCCAATTATAACAAAGAGCTTAATATAATTTTAGAAATAGCAGCGAATAACGGTTATGCAGCTAAGACTATATTAAAGCTATTAAACAGAAAACTGAAACATAAAGCTTTAGCTAACATTTATCCACCTGATAGCCCAATGCCGAAAAATTTGCGCCGCTTAGAGTATATAGGAAAAACTAGTCAACGGATTAGTAACATCGTGACACAAAATACAGATATTAGCTTTGCTTTTTATAACAATAATACAATTAAGAAAATGATTTTTAACAACAAACCAAGAATTGATCGCCTTTCCAAGTCTGGCGTTTATAAGATCAATTGCAATGATTGTCGTTCCCCTTAGAGTTAAAGAACATTTATCTGGTAGCCATGAATCATCCCTTCATAATCATTTAACATTAGAAAATCACACATCCAGTTTAAACAATTTAGAAATATTACATGTACAACCAAAAAGCAGACGTTTAGACAACTTAGAATCTTACGAAATCCGAAAAGCTATATTTCTTAACCAAAATATCCTCAACGAACAGAGAGAAATCCGTTTCTCACCAATTACCGACCCCGCATTGTTTTATTCACATACTCATACCATTCCATAAAATTACTAATACGTCGGGTTATAATAAAATAAAAGGGGAGAAAAAAAAATCAACATTTGGAATTTTGTTATTCGACCGTTGATTAATCAATAATCATATACCTGTGTTTAACTCACCCCCTTTTAATTTTTAATATTTATTGCTCTCTCCAATTTTATTGTTTACCACTCCCACATTTTTTTATTTATATATTTTGGTTTCACTTTTTACTTTTTCCAACTATATACATATGTACATATATAAATAACTACATTTTTATTTTTACAGTTTAGTAGATACTCCTGATGATGGCCTAATAAGCCGAAATCGATCGAGTGATTTTTTAAACCTTTTGTAATTTTGCGAAATATTTAACAAGTGGTTTTAAAAATTTTAAAAATGTGTGTTTTAAGTGTGTTTCGCCAAGTGCCTACGGCAGAAAGTGTAAAAAGTATAAACAACAACACTGCCAAGCCGAAAAAAAATCACTTGATCCACACAAAAAAATTATAACTGTATTTATAGAGTGCTTCATACTTTTGAGGAAGGCTGTATATGGCAAGTTAGTAACTTAGTAGCGTTAGACAGAAGTGTCGCGTTTTTTTTTCTCATCGTAAGAGAAAAAAAAATTAATTATTCGATTTTTGGGGCATAAATTGGGGCTCTACGGTTAAGTATTGTTTCTTTCTTTACTTTTTCTTGGCATTTGTTACATTGGATCGTGCTTTGTTTCATCTCGTTTTAGATTTCCAGTGATTGAGGTTCATTTTGGAGCTGGATGAAGCGTTTCTTTATTTTATTTGTAATTATTGCGTATCAATCATGCCCACGTCGTGTTTACGCTAAGTTTTGATTTTTAATTTGGTTATGTCGCTTAACCAATCTATAGTCTTGAAATCTTGACAAATGTTGGCAAAATTTGATGCTTTATCTTAAAAATAAAGATCAATACATTTTTATCCTCTGCTCATTGTTTAGCCACTTTAAACATTGTAACATAAAATCAATCGAAGTATATTTATTTACCCTAAGAATGCATCGCATTCCCGTATTCTGTAATTTTTGATCCTTGATCCGGGTCCTTTGGGAGGATATTTTTTAGCCAAGTAGAATTTTCCAACTCGTATATTAGTTTAAAATGGTTACTTTTAAAGCGAAATCTACGCCTCAGGAAGTTTCGAATGCCATAAGTATTAGAGTTAGTAAATATCGTTTATGGAAAAGGTATCCTAATAGTCAGTCTCATTTAGATTATAAGCAGGCTCGTAATAGCGTTTTGGAGTTATTCGGATTGCTAAACGTAATTATTTTAAGGACAAGTTAGACTCCTCCCTTCCCTCCAAGGTTTTTTGGCATAACGTTCGTAATTTAGGCCTAGGCAGATGCAAAAGCAGACCTAGTGGGGTATTCAAACGCAATGACTTCAATAGTTATTTCTGCTCTAGTTTGAACTCGGACAGTAGTACCTTCGATTTGTTCCCTAACGCGTCCTCTAATTCGTTTCCCTTTTCTCTCGAGGATTTACAGTCTGCCATTTGGAAGGTTAAATCGGAATCTTCTGGTCTGGATAACATCAATTTAAAATTCGTTAAGCGAGTTTTCCCTTGTTACATATACATATATTCAAATACTTGTTACATATATTCAATTTTATTCTCATGTCCTCTTCCTATCCAGAGCAGTGGAAGCTAAGTAAAATAATCCCTATCCTAAAGATCAGTAATCCTTCAGAGCTATCCCATTTGCGGCCAATTAGCATTTTAAATTCTCTCTCTAAATCTATCGAGATAGTTGTTAAAAATCAAATTCGATCGCATCTAAATAGCAATAGTTTAAATTGTTTCTTCCAATCTGGGTTTAGAAAATTTCGTAGCACTGCGTTATTAAATGTTTGTGATGATATTAAGCGTAATATGAATTATAGTGAATTGACTTCTTTAACTTTGTAGATTTTTCTAAGGCCCTTGATTCTATTAATTATACAGAATTCTGTTTAATAAACTCTTATCTCAGTTTAGATTGTCGGTTTCCGCTGCCAAATTATTTTTAACTATCTTTCTAATCGTTCTCAGGCAGTTTTTTTTTCTGATTTCCTTCCTGTAATTTCCGGCGTTCCTCAGGGTTCAAGCAGAGTTCTCTATTATTTTCTATGCACATTAATGACATAGAATACTCTAATCAACATTGTTCATTTCACATTGTCGCTGGTGACAGCCAAATTTATAGAAATAGTCATTTAGATCAGGATTCTATTGATCGGAATATTTCTCTGATAAATGGAGACTTAAGTAATATCTAATATCGTTAGTTGGTCGGTCTCTAATAGGCTCGTTTTAAATGCGAATAAATCTCAGTCGATTATAATTTATAAAAAAATCGTTAGATACCTCGTCTTTTCCTGGTATTTTACTGCAGGGTTCGCTAATTAAGTATTCAAATACTTTTAAAGATTTAGGCTTATTTATTAATAAAACTCTTTCTTGGGGTGACCATTTAGTTAGTATTAGTAAGGGGGTCTTTGGCATGCTTAGTTGTTTGTATAAAGTAGTAGGATTTTCTTATAGTCAGTTTAGGACAAAAATGTTTTTATCTTATCTTCTTCCTCATTTTATTTACGGTGACATAGTTTTATTCAGTATGATACAGGAAAATATGAACGTTCTCCTACGTTCTATACTAGGTTTATTTTTGGTATTAGGAAATTCGATCATATTTCTGCCTACTTTAGCCTTGTTTTAGGATGTAGTTTATCTATACGAATTTCTTGTTTGTCTTTTTATGTTTAAACTTCTCAAAGCTAAGAAGCCTTATTATCTTTATAGGAAGTTACTGGTTAGTAGCTTTCATTCCTCAAACTTCCGCCTGATTCCGTCCAAAAACTGTTGTATTGTAAATCTTTTTATGTTAGGCGAGTTTCGTTTTGGAATTAAATCTCATTGGAAATTAAGAGGTTATAGGATCGGCCAAATTATTTAAATCAACATTTTTGGAGTGGCGTGATTGATTGGCAATACGTAGGTTTTTTAATTTATTTTTAATATTATTGTTATTATTGCTAATTCTTAATATTATTTCACCTTTTGCTGTACATTTTATTGTAAATGAGCTATTGCTTAAAATAGAATGTGTATGCATGAGGTGGAAATTGCTTCAAAAAATTTAAGAGATTTTTCTGCTTAATGGAAGCAGCTTAATTATTACTATTATATTTTATTTGTTTTGTTTTTTTTTCTTGTTCCGATTACTCTGTTTCCATGTGTGATTTTCATCTTATAGTAATTAGGATTAACCCTTTACTTATTTAGTTGATTAGAAAACATACTCCATAGAATCTCCAATTACTAAAGGCTATTTTAAGCATATGAAAATGACAAATGTTCAATCTTACATTTGAAGATATAAAAAACATATTTACACAAAATTTGTGTCCATTTATCATATTATAAAAGTAATAATTTTTTCAATCAAATTAAATTTAATTAAGCCCAAAAATTTATTCAAAATTAGAGAAAAACGAAATCTTTATGTAAAATTTCATCAAGAAGTTAAGTCTGTTTCCATCTAATAGACCTTCAGGAATGCGTCCGAAAACGAAAATGCGCATTTACAGAAAGCACGCTTCAAAAGCTGCATGCGATGTATAAGCACTATAAGTAATTTATCCTATTTCAGTTATTCACATTCAATCGTTCTGTCTACTTTTTTTTCAAATTACTTACTGGAATTATATTGAAACTGCCGAATTACACATAAAAAATTAAAATGAATTCAATTTGTATCCAAACTGTTGCAATTCTGAAACATACGAAATTTAATCAAATTAAAATCAATGTTTTTTAATCTCTTCTTTTAATTTGATTCAAGTGGTTTTCGAATTTGTTAGCAAATACGTGTTTTTGCTTGTGTTCGAAATGGTTACGAATTGGAAGGCCAATTTGGCTTTGATTATTATTAGGACATCTAATTTGTGGCCAAAAAGTAATTCCGGAATTGACTTTTTATTAAATAATATCTGATTAAAAATTAAAAATCAAAAAACAATTTTTTTTTTATTTCGTTTAAAATTATTTCGTTTTATAATTAATGTTCATATTTATGAACGATGCTAAATCGCAGTTACTACTCACACTTTTACTCCTCGCGGTCGCACTATAGGACGATTTGGTTCCAAATAAAATTTCACTTGGGCATTCCCGAAAAACAGAAAAGGGGCAGGGCCTGGCGCCCGGCGCCTGTCGTCGTTTGCCCGCTCTTTGCCAGTTAGTTCATGAGCAATAGAGGCACAAAGTGATCGAGCGGTTGAAAACGTTTCAGTGCGACCGGCGTGTAAGTTTGAGTGAAAATTCAGAAAAGGTGGTTTTTTGTCAAAACCTGCTAAAATTCTCTCTAGAAAGCCTGCTCGTTTTGCTGATTCGCAGATACACATAATATTATTTTTAGGTGTATTAGTCACTACGAAAAGCCGTATAAAAAAATATATTTAGTCGTTTATCATTTACACCACTCAATGTGTTATGAAACCCACTACTAACGCCGATTGATATTTGAGCATTTTCACTTTTCTATTCTGTGTTCTAATTTATATTCAAAATATCAAAAACATGTTTTTTATTTTTCGTAACGACATTTTTGCAGTGAAAATGATCTTAATCGAGGAAATCCTCGATTTCTCTCTCGTTGATATTAAGCATATTCAAGTGGTCAAATAATTATACTTTTTTCGTCAGAAACCGTCTTGAACATTAGGTTTACCATTATGAGAATCCATGGTCTATTATGTTTTACTATGGCACATTTTTTAATTGTTGAAATTTATGCCGATACCAATTTATTGTAAATAATATAGTAACTTTTGTACTTAAATAATTGTGGATTCTCATTCTAGAAGGGTTCAAAAGTCATCATGATTTTTTTTTAGATTTTTCAATGAGATTTAACTCGTTGAAAATTGTACGTGCTCGTTTTTCGACCCAGTACGGCCGTGGGAGCATCGAAATTACAGTGCGACCGCCGAGGGTTTAGAATTAAAAAAATTGATTGAATTTATAATGGTTTTAGAATTTATTGTTATTAAATAAATTCTATAAATTTAAAAATTCTTTAAACGCTTAAAATTATATCAATCTTATAAATTCAGTAAACTCTGCAAATAAAGTCTAAAAATCCAAAAAGTTTCTTAAACTCTATAAATCCTATAAATTCTGTATATTTAATAAATTTTTTAAATCCAATAAACTCTAAGTTTTATGAATAACATAAATTCTTTAAATTTTGTAGATTCTTTGAGTTATATTAATTGTATCAAGTATTCTATAAATTCCATCAATTCTATAAATTATATAAACTCCGCAAATTTAATAAATTTTATATATTAGAATCTATGGGTTCCATTAATTGTTTTAAGCCTGTCATTTCTATAAATTCTACAGACCCAAATTTTACTTAATCTAAAAATTCCATAATTTCTCTAAATTCTATAAATTTTATAAATTCTTTGAATTCTATAAATATTATTCCAAAATTTCGATAAATCCTATGAACTTAAATAATTCTATAAATTCAATAATTTCTATAAATAATATAAATAAATTATAAATTATACGAATAATTCTATAAATTCCAATATTTCGAAGATCTTAGGCTTTCTTTATAATTGTAATAAAAAACGAATCTCTGGATTAAGTCTATACATTTATTTTTCATCCTTCTTGGACTGTTCATAAATTGCATGGATGAAGTTTTAAAATTCAGTACATTCATCAAATCTCGTAAAATTCTATAAATTTTATAAGTTCTTCAAAGACTGTAATTATTTAAATTTTAATATATTTATAAAACCTCTAAATTCTGTAAATATTAAGGGTTTTATAAATTCCATTAATTCTATAAATTTTATATATTCAAGAACCCAATCCGTTCTATAAATTGTTCCAAGTCTGTCAGTTCTAAAAATTCCACAAACTCAAATTTGGCTTATTTTAACAATTCCTTAATTTTTATAAATTCAATAAATTCGATTAATTCTACAAATTTTAGAATTTCTAAAAATTCTTTAATTTTTATAAATCTTACAAATTCAATAAATGCTTTGAATTCTATAAACCGAATAAATTATGTAAACCCTATAAATTTTATTATTTCTATGATTTCTATAAAGCCTAAAATTTCAGTAGGTTAGGTAAGTTAGTTGGAGTGGCACAGAATGTATCCCCTTTAACCTAACTGGAACCATTTAGAACTATTTAGGGACCGTAGAACATCGCGCACTTTACTGTTTTCGAGATCCGACAGGTTGTCCATCTTGAACTTACCTAAGTATTTTCCCTCTGCGTGCTAATACCGGACATGAGCAAAGTAAGTGAACCATAGTCCCTTCCTCCTCCTCATCCAAACAGCTTATACAGACGTCATTTGCCTGTAAACCCTGCCTTCACGAGAGCCTAATGCCGTGGTCATGCCTTAAGTCTAGTTCTGGCCAGACTTGTCTTGTATCCTTTCAATTGAAGCTGTCAGTCCAACCTTACCAGTTTATGCATTGTCACAGGACCCCAGACTTGCTCTTTCCGGTTGCAGCAGGTGAAAGATTCAGTAAGTTTGTAAAATAATTTTATAAATTCTATAAATTGTTTTAACAGACACAGTTCTATAAATTCTGCTAACTTAAATTGTTTTTCTATTTTTTCTAAAATTTCTCAATTTTTATAAATACTATAAATTCTATGAACTCCGAAAATTTTAAAAAATCGATAAATTCTATAAATTTCATTCATTCAAATTCTTTAAACTTTGTAAATTTCACAATTTTACAAAAAAATTATTTTCATTCTCACTCCTTATAAAATAAATGTGGCAAAAAAAAAAATCGGCAACATTTTAAAACATAGATTTAATTACTACGGCGATTTAGTACCGTTCGTACAATTGGCCATACATGATTGAAATCAAGTGTTTCCTATTTGTCTGGTTTTTGTCATTAAACGTGACGCATCGTTTAGCCTAGAATTTTGGTGGCGATATTTCCCGCTGCTAAATATGCTCTTCTAGCCTCGAAGGGCACTTCCATCGTTCCAAAATTAAAATCCTTTTTGAAACGCAGAGAAAGTCAATCCTACGTACCGCAGGTGATGATGCAAAAACGTGTATATAGGTTTTCGATATTTTTCAGGAAGCTGGAAAATTGAGCAAATTTGTCATAGTAAAAACATTAAAATGAACTTACAAAATTAAATATTTTTTCAATTTTGAACGTTTTGCTGTTGCAAATTTAATTGTATAAGATACAATTCTGCATCGTCACCAGCGATTTGTTTATTATTTACATTTTTCAAGAACTAATAAAATCATAAATTTTTTGAAACAACGTTCCCGCAATGAGCATTCTGAGCCAAGGGACAATATTGCTTTCAAGTATTGCTTTCAACCAAAATGAGTTAGGTATTTTTTCTGGTTAACGACTGATCAAAGCAACAGAAAAAATTAAACAAATTTTGGTCAAATTTTTTTTCGTGTATTTTCTTGTCAATTTGACTCTTATGGCAGGTATTAATAAAACTCATCAAATTTATAACTGGAATTGGACGACGACAAAGTTTCTGATTTTGTTTGTTTGAGTCCGAAACCAGACTATTTATGGGGCTGTATAGTTATTATGTACTAAGCACGTTTTTCAGTTTAAAAACTAAGAAACAACATACCTCGTATTTGCCAGGTGTTTAGAGATGGATAACACTAAAAATATGTAAATGCGTCAGGTAAATTTCAGGGACGAGAAAAGTGAACGCAAAAGGAAACTACTGCAGAACTTCCAAAAGTAACCACCTCCCTATTTTGACAGCTCTCTAAATTAATCACTTTGTTTCAGTCTCTGAAATTGGAAGAAAATTTGCCGTTTTAGCCTGATTATGAATTTTTAAATTATTAGATTGTTTTATTGCTTAAACTAAGCTCCTCCATAGATTTCCAGCATTTCTGGGTCCCTTGGAATAAAGTTTTTTTTAGTACAAGAAATACTATATAATTACATAAAATTATGTTGAAACTACTTAAATTAATGTGAAAAAAAGAAATTCATTAATTCCGGATTAACTGTTTTCAAATCCGGAATAGCCGAAACCAAAATATGGGCCGGTACTCCTAATTCCGGAATTGGATGCCCTAATTATTATACACATTTTTAATTTATGAAAAGTAAAGGTTAATGCCTCCCCTTCCTTTAAACCAACTTACACATATACTAGCGTACATAGAGATCCATCCAAGTTAATTACAATTACACATAAAAATCAATTAATGTAATTAAGCCGCCTAAATTATTTGGTTAACATCGCGTCCTTTCACATCGAACTATATAATTATGGGCGGCAACTGTCACTAATCTTGATGTACAAATATTTACGATTAGTTTAATATAGTTATAGTTAACGCTCTCACAATAATTCAATTACTTGTATAAATAGTAAATATAAAAATAAAACTGCTAGTCATGTTTAACATATTACATACAATAGTATTTAGCTAAAATCTTTACTAAATACACGAAACAATTACATTACAACAATATTCCACAAAGCAAATAATTTTGGTTGCTATAAACAACCCACCACCCCATATCTAAATAATATTTGCTTGACAAAAAGTAGTTTTTTTCTGCATATAAATAAATACATATTCACAAAATTGATTAAACAATTATGTCACAACTATATTTGAATTTATTCAAAAATTTATACGCAATTTCTGAAATTTTAACAATATTCTTATAATTACAAAAAGCACGCCACACGACACGACGTAACACGTACCATTAGGATGTGGTGATAAATTTAAACTAGATTCACAAACTTGACACTTTAATTCGTTAAAATTATAAAATTCAATTTCACTACAATTCTCAATTGTTTGATAAAAATAAATTTCACTTTCATTTCCGGAAATTATTTTTAGTTTTATAATAAACACGACAATAATTAGAAATTGTTTTAACCACATTTGTGCGCGTTTTCCAGCTAAATCATATAACTAATACGTTTCTAGCTTAATGTAACAACGAACGTTCGACAACTGAGCAGGCAAATTTATTTACAAAAATATTGTGCTTCGATAAAATAAATTAAAACAAACGAATAGCAATAGCGTGTTGTAGTAGTGGGACGTAAAGGAGTTTCATATATACTGAAATTTGGTATACGACTGAATTTTTGCATCAACACGATTATACATGTTTGGATTAATCAGGCAGCTATGTTTTGTTTATCGAAAATGTCATGGCAACTTATGTTTTTGTGTGTTTTTTTGTTGGTATGTAGATTTAAGCCAGTAGAAAGCGGATGCGATAAATTTTTCCTTTTCCCCTATTTATTATTTTGTTTCCACTTAAGATTTTTATTTAGATTTAAGGTCCAAACAGAATGTATCCGCTCCGTTCCGTTCCGTTTTACTGTTCTGTCAATTTGTATGAAAAATGGAGAAATGCACACAATGGACGGAGGGGAATAATACGGAACGGACACTAAACACAAATTCAAATTTTTGCGGAAAACATAACCTTCAATAATGTTTGACATATAGAAAACAACCACAAAACAATCACGTTCGTGTATAACACGATTTATGTAATAGTATTTAAATATAGGTAATAGAAATAATATACCAATAAAAAGAAATTAACAAAATTATTTTAATCACAGATATTTTTTATTAAAATATTGTACATAGTTTGACAAGCGGAGCGGATACATTGTGTTTTACAAAACGGACGAAGCGGAGCGGATCAAAAACGGGCGGATCGGAACGGATACATTCTGTTTGCACCTTTAGGTTGATTTTTATTCTTTAGGTATACTGTACATTTATACACACAACGCTAGAACTGCTTGATTAGTCTTTTGTTATTGTAATGATATGTTAATTAAAGAATAATTATGCGGTTCATAATTATAGTAATACATGATGCTAAACATAAAATATTTTTTTATGTACGAACAATAAAAATTAAACATTTAAGAACCTAGAATTGGAACATTTATTTAATAAGCAAAATTTTTATTTCGCGAACCACTCTAGAATTAACATTTTGTAGAACACATTTATTTGCACGTTATTATAAGGAAATGTGGAATATTTTACAGTGGTTTTCATTGCGATATGTCATTGGCCCATTTACATAATTAGTTTGGTAATTGCGAGATTAAAGACATTTAACTAACTTCTTTTTTCGTTCGAATTTTGTTCGTTTAGTCCTACGAACCTTGGAAATGTATGTAGGATATTACTTCCGCTTCCTATATTTTTGATTCCTATGTGAATCGCCATAATTTTATGTTACACGGTAACTAGTAATTTTTACCTAATCGTTTGCATTATTTCACGTTTTTAAGACCAAATACAGATGGCCAGATTATTTTCGTTGAATGATGGGCAAAGAAGATTACTTGGAATCTAATTATCGTGCAAAACACCATTTTTCGTTTTTGAAATAAAAAGGAAAAGTTTGAAACGGTGTTGAGGGCGGCGATTGAAACGAGGACGCTCTAGGAGACAACATTATTCATCATTTATATTCTCTTAAGTACGGTAATGATTTATCTTGTTTAATTTACTTATTATTAGTGTGTAAACGAAATCCGTTTTCAAAATAATTCGGTGGAATACTCTAATTTTTTTATTACGGATGGCAAAATTCTGGTGCATACCACAAATGAAAAAATAACAATTTCTTCAACTGATCTTCCTAAGGGGAAATTATATTACCTCAACCTTTGCTTTTAAACATTCTAAATCAACCCCATAATCCTCTAACGTCTGCACATTTTGGTTCTAGTAAAATGCTCGAAAAAAATCAACGTTATTTCTATAGGCCAAAGATGGCAGGGGGCGTAAAGGATTTCGTTAATAACTGTAAAACTTGTAGAGAAGTTAAACTTAACTATAGTTCTGTAATGGTAAACAGCGGTTCCTATGAACAGAAGTTCCTATTCGTTTATAGACTTGGAGAATGACGTTTTCTTACATTTTTCGCTCCCAGAATACATTGTGTCTGATAATGGGGCACAATTTTCAACATAAAACATTTATTATGACCTCGGTATTGTCTTCAAGTCAATGCCTGAGAACGTATCAATCGGTCAGTTCTTTCAGCCATCACGGCAAATATTACGGATTCTTATTTAACGGGGAATCAACATATTCCGGAAATAAATTCGGCGTTAAGAAATTTAGTGCATGATTCGTACGTGAAGTCAATTCCTAATGTTTGGACAACATTTAGTAACAAGTGGTAAAGAGTATGAGTTCTTCCCGAAGAAAAAGCTAATCATTTGAGTATATTATGTCAGCAAAATATCTTAATACACCTGAAAGAAGCTTATGCGAGATGTTCCCATAATTATAATTTCAGAAGTAAATTACCAAATTTAGTGATTGGATAAACAGTGTTTGTACGTTTGTACGTATTCTGTACATACTAGTGCGGCTGATAAATTTTCGGCAGGTAAGTTCCTAGAAGGGTACTGTTCTGCGTAAAGTAGGTTACACGGTTTATGAGGTTGCAAGAAATGATGGTAAGAATTTCGATGATTAGTTCTGATATAAATTAACATTTTTTGTTTTTCCAAATCTACCATAAGTGTAACGGATTGCTAATCTAAATCCTGGTAGTCTGGTTGCTAACTTCGATGAATTTAAACTAATTATGAAAGATATTGACTTTCATGCAATTGCTGTGTCTGAAACTTGATTCAAAACCAAACATTCTTTTCAGTGCTATCAGCTTGATGGTTCTACGTTACTTCGTAAAGACCGTGCGGGTCGGCGAGGTGGAGGTGTCGCTATTTATGTTAGAAAAAAATTGAATCCAAAATTTATAGATAGTAATGTGAGTAATTCCCAAATTGATGTTATGTTCATAGAAATTGGAAATCAATATAATAAATTAGTTATAGGAGTGATTTATTGCCCACCCAAAAAAGAATTTATCAATGATCTTGAAATTATCTTGGATGATATTATGTCTAAATTCAGTAAAGTGAAAATTGTTGGGGACTTTAATTGTAATTGGCTTAGTACTAAACCAAAGGCCAACAAATTCAAATCAATAATGTCTTCTTTTGGTCTTAACTTAATTTCAAAAGAGGCCACTAATTTCATGGGCAAAGCTACATTAATTGATTTAGTGTTTGCTAATTATCCTGCCAATTTTGGTACTTTCACGCAAATTTCTAACCCCGGAATTACTACTACTCATGATATGATTTATGGTTCCTATACGTTTTATACTGGGAATTATAAGATGAACACGCAATTTAATTTTGTGAGGAACTTTCGTAATATTGACAGGGGTGCTTTATTATATTTTTGTATTGGATTTACTTAACATTTTTGCACCGCTTCGAAAGTACTTAGTATAACCTCAATTAAATGAGATTAACTTTGGTAATGAAATTCTCAGGTACCGAAATATTCGCGATTTTCATCACGAAAACTGGAAACGAAATAAAACTGAATTCAATCGGTTAGAATATATCAGAGCTAGAAATAAAGTAAATAATTTGATTAAGTCCACAAAATGCCAATTTTTCAATGATCGTTTTAACAAAAATATCCCATGTAAATTATTCTGGAAACATTTTAGGACTTACATTCATTCTCCTGGTGCTGACCCGAAATCCAATATAACTCTAGAAGAGTTTAATGAATATTTTGGTTCGGTTTTCCTTGGAAGTAATGAAAATGCTTTCTATTTTCGTAATGTTTCTAATGATGAAGTTTCCCTTCATTTTGATAGAATTAAACCCGGCACGGCTGGTGCTGATGGCATACCACTTATTTTTATGAAACTTCTAATGACAATAGTTTTGCCTCATTTAACCTATCTAATAAATTCAGCACTAACTAAATCTGTCTTTCCAGATACGTGGAAAAGAGCCGTGGTTACACCTTTTCCTAAAACACGTGTCCCAGTAACTGTGAACGATTTTCGCCCAATCAGCATTTTACCAGTGCTATCCATACTATTTGAAAGAATTATTCAATACGAAATAAACGGTCATTTAACAAAGTATAACTTATTAAACAACTATCAATCTGGTTTTTGAGTGAATCTAGCACTACTACAGCACTTTTGAAAATGTTGGATGACATTAATTGTAATATAGAAGGTGGTAAATTTGGTATTCTAGTTCTTTAAGATATTTCTCTAAGGTGTTTGATAAAGTTGACCTCAAGCTATATAAAGATTATAACTTTTCTAAATGCGCTTGTCAATTAGTCTTTTCTTATTTACATTTAAGACAACAATCAGTAAAATATTATGAACATTGTAGTTCAACTATCCGTATGACATTTGGAGTTTCTCAAGGTTCGATTTTGGGGCCAATATTGTTCAACAAACTAATAATACTTACTATCATCTTTATGCTGATGATTTCCAATTGTATGGGTTTGGAGATTTCGACTCTGTTGATAATGTAGTACATAATCTGAATATTACCTTATCCAAAGTACTTGATTGGTTAAACGTAAATAAACTTCAAATTAACCCCAGTAAATCTCAAGCTATTATCCTTTCGAATAAAAAGCAAGTAATTATACCGTCTATTCATCTGGTAATTGATAATCACAGGATCGGTTTCTATGACCAAGTTAAAAGCTTGAGTTTGTGCATAGATAATAAATTAAACTGGTCTGTACACGTTAATAATCAGTGCGGCAAAATATACGGAATTTTAAGTAAACTCTGGAGCACAGCAATGTTTATTTCAAGTGATGTAAAACGTACATATTATTCGAACTCTAGTGGGTCTAGTGGGAACTGTTCTAAAAAATCCTTGACACGATTAAATGTTGCTTTCAATTCGTGTGCGAGGTACATATTTTTGAAACGTATTGGTGAACCTATTTCTGTTTTTGTATGACCTTAAATAAATATCTAGAACTATCAGCATTATGCTTCATGTTTAGTTTGTTTCAGAAGCGAACTCCTATTTATCTATATAAAAACCTTAACTTCAGTAGGTTGAGACGCACATTAAATTTGAATCTGCCGAAGTCATGCAAGTCTAAACCGAGACAACGACTTTTCTTTATCCATGGAGTAAAACTATGGAATAATATTCATCCATGTGCTAAAGCTGCGTCTAGTTTGTACAACTTTAAAAAACTGTATGATGAAACCAGTAACATGAATTAATTCTTATTTCTCTCTCTTTTTATTATCCTGACCTCAATTATCCTATCTGTTTTCCTATTTCCTTACCTTAATTATGCGTTTAAATATTCGATATTATTATTAACTTTTTATTTTTATTTTATTGTATTTTAATTTTAATTTTTAATTATGTTAAGTTTATATCTTACTTATGTACTATAATACATGGGACGTTTCACGTCAACCGGGCCACCTCTATGCCCAAAATTTAAAGCATCCAACAATTTGTTTGTTGTCGTTGAAACGTTTACTTTCGAATGCCTAGTGCGGTTTTTGAAAAAAACAAGATGGCGGCTCAATATGGTGGCTAAAATCTATATAGGTAATCGTTGGTTCGTCTCTTAGTGATCGTGTAACTTCTGATCGACTTCACCGATTGAGGTCATTTTAACACCATATATATTTGTTTTGTGTTGAGGCAATGGTTCCTAGCTACGCTATTATCTGATAGGTGGCGCTGTAGTCAAGTTATTAGCAAATTCTATTATTATAGACCGAAATGACTCATATTTAAAATATATGTTGGTTTAGTGCCGAAAAAGGATATTACAAAATATGGACCCGATAGGTGGCGCTATGGCCGAGTTATTAAAGAATTTTATTTTTATAATCCCAAATGATCCATATTGACAAAATATGTTCGCTTGGTCAACAAAATTGTTTTAATATATGCTGCCGTCTAATAGATGGCACTATTTTTTGGTAGAACTCAATTTTGACATATGAACAATATAATTTCTCTTTGGATTTCGACATACAAGCATCATTTGAATGTGTTATTGCGTTTATCAACTCAATATTTTGATTTTATTGCTAAAAAAAGGAATTTAATATCAATTATTAAAAAAACAAGTAGAATAATTTACTACTAACTTAACAGCTTAACAATCGGTCCATTTTGCCCAATTTTCTACCTTGTCCCTTATCGATTCAACCAATAAACGCGCACGCTTGGTTTTTGTAATTAAAACATTGTTATACATTTTACTATATAGGGCTTGCAGTTTAGAGCTTTTTAGGCCCGATTCTGCCTTTTACAATTTTAGGTTTTGTTAGTTTTGGTTTTTCAAAATAAATTAAAATATGTTCAAATAAACATTATAATTATACAAAAAAAAAATATCTTTTCTTTTGACGTTTTTTTTTTAAATTATCCGTAAAGGGGTTAATTTAAAATAAGTTTGCGGACAATCTAATTTTTTCAAAACTGCGGCCTCTAAAAATCCTATAGCCATGGTGGTGAAAATGCCCTTTGGTACTCTAACCAGTTCCTCAATATTATCTTTTTACTCAATTTTTTTAACTTAACTAGACAAAATAATTAATTTCCTTATTATCTATTTCTGAGTTTATTATTCTTGCCGTAATATTGAGCAGGCATCTTGGTTGTTTACAAAAACAGCACTCGGCATTCGAAAGTAAACGTTTCAACGAAAATATTAGTGTCCTTAAACATTTTTTTGGCTGCTTTAAATTTTGGGCATAGAGGTGGCCCGGTTGACGTGAAACGTCCCACATATGCAAATGCGTTGCATATTAAAAGATATTTTTTTATAATTTTGTAAAAAGGCCTTGACTTATTTGTGTAAAATGATGAATAAAATAAATAAATAAAATAAATAAATAGATTAGTTGTAGAAATATGGGTTGGCTAAATTCCCTAAAATTATTGTTACCGTAATGGGCAAAACCCCATGAAACTCTAGGACATGAGCTACCGGATGACTAGGCTTTTCAAAATGCACCACTGCAAACCAATAAAGAGGATACCTTAGTTTTTTAGAAAGCAAACCACTAGCTCTTACAAATGTACTAAATCTTTACAACTATGCAACATATTTTGCTGTAATGTAGTTTAAAACCGTTGGGATCATAAACTGTGTCCAGCGGCGCAAGTACCATCAATCATTAGTTTCGTAGTTACTAAGATTATAATGGACAAACAGACAGACGTTGCGCTTTATAAATATAGAGAATAGCAGAAGGTAACCAAGATAGGCTCCCCATTTTTGGCTGGAAGTTTTATTAAATCCTATCAATAAATTTACCGATTAAGTTAATACATTGTAAACTATCCAATAAACTTTATAATGCGCTAATAAATGAATTTGTTTACGAAATCATTAAAACATAAACTAATTAAAATTTTATATGTTTTTTACGCGTAAACGTGCTAAAATCTAAAACAAGCTGTTTAGTTGAATTTATTAGCTATAAAGGTAATTTAATATTTATTATTTGAATTATTGATTTCAAATTTGAATGTTGATTTAACACAATTTACAATAGTTCATGTTCGAGTATTTATTTAGGATGTAAATTAATTTTTGTAGAATTTCTGGAAGGAACTTAAAGTCTAGAAGTATAGTCGTGCATGCGAGCATAACAAAAAACTTAAAGTGGATATTTGAAATCAATAAATTCGTAACTTCTCATCTATCATAGATTTTAAAATGAATGTATAAAACCTACCATATGCAATTATTTTAATTGTTCGAAGCACGAATATGGGGTTTGATTTCTATTTTCTAAAGTAAACGCATATAACATATGCAAGCACATGCATATTATATAGTATAAACTACTAACTATCGTAGATGTTTTGATAAAATATATTATTGTAGGTCATGGGTAAATGAAAATGAGTGTTTTACCATATGCCGAATAATAATCAACATGTAGACAAAGGTGGTAAATAAAATGATAAAATATGTCAGATATGAATAATAGATTTAACGAGAATAACATTTCATGTGTATAATAATGTTTAGTTTCCCCAGGGGAAAAAACCACTCAACCACATTTTAAGTAGTGGTTGTGTAGGATTGAGTGAAAAATACCTGCTAAACAATTTGTTTTGAAAATATGTAAACGACGGGACGGGTAACAAATTAACTGGAAATATTAAGTTTTACTGTATTGCTTCAGAATTTGCGTGCATCCACATCTTTTTTTTAATTTGTTTGAAGATATAAAATCTACTTGACTTACAATTTATTTTTGTTTTAACATGAAGACAATGTTTTTGTACATTTTTATTAGTTTTAGTACAGCGGTATTGATTTTCTATTTCTAAAATACTAACTAAAGCGCTTCAAGCATTTTTGTTTATAAGGTTGTGTTAATTGCTAAATAGGTTTGTTTCTTGAATATTGTTTCCTTCATTTGACTCATAAGCGGTAGTAAGCACTTAAGAGACATTTTATTTGAGAATCAAAATTTATTAATACATTGCATTCAACACTCTATTTCTACCCTTAGTAGCACCTATATTTATTTTTTAGATTAGCACGTTTTTAATTAAATTAAAATATGTTAATTATTTGAAAATACAAACAAAGATTAAAATCTTAATCTTAATAAAATGTACTCGTGCATCATCAAATATTTTCATTGCATTATATTTTTGAGAGTATTCATAAATATGCGGAATTTCATGAATTTCAAAATAAACTAATTGAAAATAATTAGAAGGATTAAATATTTATTTAATAAGATTATACATATTTCTTTTGCTTTTGTTCTACACAAGAAATTTTTGAAATATTGCCACCACAAGGGTACTCTCTTAAGCGCATTTAAACTCGTTGCTTAAATATTAAATCAATCGTAGATATTAAAGAAATCAATATTTAGTTACTTGAGGATGAATGACAGGAGTACCGCGAGTTAGAGATGCTAATTGATGAGTCGAATAAATATGAGGTGATACACAACTAGATGAAAGTATAATTTTTTATGCTTACGCAAGTGCTACATATGTGCGTTCAGAATGCTTCAGAATTAAATTCCTACTTTTCTGGCAAATATTCCGAATTTTCCTCTTTTTAAGACGTTTTTGAATGGTAAAATATCAAAGGTACATAGTACCTAAAAGGTCTTACTGGTAAAACTGCTGCATTGGTTCGGCATATTGCTGTCACTAAAGCAAATTACATTGAAGTATGGGACAAAATAAAGAAGAGGTATGACAAAAAGAGGCTTGTAATTTCGACACTGGTTAACCAGTATGTAGATTAGCCAGCAATCATCAAACTATCAGCCTATCAACAAAAGCTCTTCATCAAATGTCTGAAGTCTGAACTATTCGATGAAGTGCTAAGAGTATTAAAAGTGTTCGATGGCGAAGCAGAGAAAAGGGATCTAAGACTAATCCATCTTTTCTCCAAATTGGATTCCCTGTGTTTAGTAACCCCTTACTAAACAAGCCTGGGCAACTTCGACTGCTGAAGAATATTTTTCCTCCATGGAAAGGTTTTAAAAAATTTTAAACAGATGAAGTGATTCTTTAAATACGATCGACTAATTATGGCACCGTTTATAGACGCAAATGGAATTTTACCATTAATTCTATCCGACAGCGAGACTGAAGGTAGCGAAACCATTTACATCATGCGGTGTGGATTGTGCGAGGCCAATATAGCTAGCGTCAAAAAGAGGGAGAAGCACCAGATTCATCAAGTATTCATCGCCATATATATTTAATGGTCGCGAATCGTTGGTTTGCTTTGGACAGTGCAAAAAGCATTTTCATCCATCTTGTATTGAGCTAAATTTTGAGAAATGGGCAAAATTATTCAGGGACAGTCAATTCGCCAAGTTCGTATGCGGCAACTGCCAGATAGATGTAAAAGAGGATCTGCGTTCAGAAATAATGGACCTTAAGAAAACAATCGTGGATCTAGTTGGCCTGTTAACTATAAATAACTCGGCGCTGGACACAAAAATCGAAGAGTTACGGCAAAGTTTTCTTAACACTAATCTTCATAAGCCACATATCACCCCCCACATCAACTCGACGGATTTGGGATTAATCAACCGGAATTCTGCATCACAGCTGTCAGATCCAGTACTATCTCAGGATGCAAATGCAATTCCAACTACATCCAGTGATGACCAATCGTATGCTGCGGTAACAGCTTGCACAAACAATCATGATGAAGGCAAAAGGACAAACCCACCAAGAAATAAAATTATTCGTGGACAGGATCTATCAACGGATTCTCTTAAATCGGTACAAGTGCCTGATAAACATGTGTTGTATGTAAGCAGACTACATCCAAGCACAACTTCGGAACAAATTATAGCGCATGTATCAGCAAAAATTGGCGTTGATATTTCAAGTGATCTCATTTGCAACGCACTAATCCCTAAAAACAGGAGTATTGAAGATCTTTCTTTTATATCGTTCAAAATTGGAGTAAATACCAATGCGCTAACAAAGGTTTCTGATCCCTCTATTTGGCCGGTAGGGATAATAATTCGGGATTTTAAAAATCGGCCACGGGTACCGTCGAATGTGATGCTATCTGCTCCAAAAAACGGTTAGAACACTCAGCTCCAACTCAATACTCAGCCATCCTGCTGTCCAGCGGTTTGTATACATCACCAACCAAATCAACTTCAGTTTCAGAAATGAAAATTAAGTCTAAATTATTTATTGTACATCAGAATATTCGAAGTTTACGTAAAAATTTTAATTTATTTTTAGCAAATGTGGCTGCTCTTGAGATGCTGCCGCAAATCATTTTACTATCGGAGGTGTGGATTAACCAATATGAGCTGGAAAATTATCAAATTCCTGGTTTTCAAATCCATGGAAACTGTAATTATTTAAACAGAGCCGGTGGAGTGGTGGTATACGTTAAAGAGGAAATTATGTGTAATGCTATTTCTTGTATTCGAACTGTTAGTGCTGACATTATTCAGGTAAACATTAAATTTAACTGTGATTTGTTCTCAATCATTTGTGTGTATAAACTCCATAGTACAAATACGACAGTATTTGTGGATGAATTTAGTAATGTTTTGGCAGCTAATAAATCTAAAAATTTGTTGGTTATTGGTGACATGAATATCAATATTCTTAACAAGACTTTTTCATCCGATTATATTCTTATGATGTCATCTTATGGCTTGAAGTCTTTGATAAATGAACCTACTCGTATTTTAAACGACTCGTCTACTTGTTTAGATCATTTGTATTTTAGGCATTCTGGAAAATTCCTTTATGATTATGAAGCTGCTGTTCATGATCTTCACATCACTGATCATTGCATGACTTCGTTTACTATCGTACCTAATTCCATTTCTAAAGATTTAAATTCTAGGCAATCAACTAAATTCAAAATTAATAAGATTAATTTTTCAAAACTGGTTTATGATTTAGGGAATGAAACTTGGTTTCCGGTTTATTCTAAGACTGATGTTTCTGATGCATATAATTGTTTCATTGACTTATTAAAATTGCATATTGATAACAATACTTTCCTTATGGAAATTAAAAGCAAAGATAACATTTTAAAACCATGGATCAGCCAAGATTTGTGCCGAAAAATCAGACATAAAAATGCATTTTCCAGAAAGTTAGCGAAACATCCAAATAACACTGATTTGAAACTAAAAGTTTGTGAGCTAAGTAAATCAATTAAAAAGGAAGTGAATATGGCTAAAACTAAATTTTATGATATAAAATTTAATAATGTCAAAGGCGATATCAAAAAGAGTTGGAAATTACTTAATGAACTTTTAGGAAAGGGATTTAATCATGTTGCTATTGACGAAATTGTTGTTGATGAGCATCACGTGGTTACACAAGATATTGAGAAAGCTGAACTCTTTAACAAGTTTTTTGTTAGTGTGGTTCAAGACCAAAAAATTAATGGTTTAAGCGGAGATATTTATTGTGATGATTTATTTGCCAACAATTCTCAACTTAAATCTTTTGCTTTTTATGATACTTTTTCGTTAGAAATTCTACAAGTTATTTCATCACTTAAATCAACAAATTCGTCGGGCAATGATGGTATTAGCAATTATACAGTCAAAAAAATTGCCATTTATATTGTAGATGTTTTTTCCTATATAGTCAATGTTAGTTTTAGTTCTGGAATTTTTCCATCTAGACTAAAAGAAGCAGATGTAATCCCGATATTTAAAAACGGTGACAAAAAAGTTATCTCAAATTATCGTCCAATAAGCTTGCTTTCTGTCTTTGCCAAGATTATAGAGAAATTAGCTCATGTAAGTCTTTCAGGTTTCTTAAATCACACAAATTTTCTACATAAAATGCAATTTGGTTTCAGGAAATCCAGAAGTACTGAAAATGCTTTGCTACAGGTTACTAATTTTGTGTATAAAGGTCTCGATGTGAGAAATTCTGTAGCTACAGTTTTTGTTGATTTGAAAAAGGCGTTCGATATGGTAAACCATAGTGTGTTATTAAAAAAACTATTTTGTGCTGGATTTCGTGGAGCTAGTATTAAATGGTTTAGTTCTTACTTGTCGAATAGAGTACAGAGTGTAAAAATTAATGATTGTGTTAGTCAAAGTCTAGTGATTAATGATGGAGTTCCACAGGGATCTGTATTAGGACCATTGCTGTTCCTGATTTACCTAAACTCCTTATTTAATATTGAATTTAATTCTGCAGTGGTTGCTTATGCAGATGACCTAGTATTCATGTACAATGAACCGAATAAGATTGATACTATTAACCATATTCATTTTGACTTAGGATTGCTCAGGAGATGGTGTGATTCGCACTCCATGTTGCTGAGTACAAAAACCAAAGCTATGTTTTATAGTCTAAATGGTACTGGTATTTCGGATCACAACATCATATATCATGAATTGGAATGTAATCAGGCAACATGTTCGAATGAATGTCTTAAAATTGAATGTGTCCCAACATTTAAATACCTTGGACTCACTATTGATAACTCTTTAAATTGGAAATGTCAGACTGAAAATCTCCATAATTATCTGGTAGCTGTGATACGTAAAATGTACATTTTAAGATTAATTTGTCCAATTGAGGTTTTAAAAAATGTGTATTTTGCACTTGTAAACTCAAAACTATCTTATGGTATAGTTTGTTGGGGTGGTACGTATTATGTTAGGATCCAGCCACTAATTACTGCACAGAAGCATATATTGAGAATTATGAAGGGTAAGCCAAAATTAACTGAGTCTTGGCCACTATTTCAGTGTTTAGAAATTTTTCCACTAAGACATTTATTCGTGTTTAAAGCTTTGAAAGAATTTTATTTAAATATTAGTAATAATGCCGGTGTTAACAGTACTAATTATAAATTAAGAAATAAGCAACACATCCATCTACAAAAATGTACAACTACCAGCTTCCAAAATTCATTTTTAATTTTGGCTCCAAAAATATATAATAGTCTTCCAAATGATCTAAAAACATGTACAAAATTGAATGTATTCACTTCGCGTTTAAAATCTCATCTTTTATATTGCTCCAGTATAAATGATTTGTGGCACTTCCAAGTTTAGAGCTTTAATTGTTAAGTAATATTTTAATGTTTATATAATGTCATTTTTACCTTTTTTTCCAATATTGTATTATAGTTAATTATTAAGTTATTATATGTACATATGTAAATATATACAATCGACACTGGATTTGTAGGATCCACAGATTGTTCTGTTAAATTAATTAAATAAATAAATAATTAAATAAATAAATATGGCGGCAGCGGCTGTCCATATAGAAGCTGTAAGCGACCTATCAAGTAATACCTTTATTGCAGTTTTGAAAAAAATTATATCAAGAAGGAGAGCACGCGCCCATATTTACAACGATAACGGCTCAAATTTTATTGGAGCAAAACGGCGGTTATACGAAATAGATAATGTCTAGTAATAATCATAATTGTCTCATTGCGGAGCATTTATCCAAATCAGAATTACAATGGCACTTCAATCCATCTGGAAAAAACACCTGAAGGTAAACTTACAAGATGGCAATTTGTACAACAATTGCCGCCCCGGTGGCACAGTTGTTAGCATGCTTGCTTCAAGCTCCGGAGGTCCCGGGTTCGATCCCCGGCGGGTGATGAAAAAATCACGGCTGGTTAATGTAAGGATCAATGAAGTAATCACTCATTATCCGTTGTAAAAATGATTACGAAACTTCACTATGAAGCGGCCAAGTCCCTCTATGGGATGTAGCGCCAGCGAAAAAAAAAAAAAAAAAAAAAATTTGTACAACAACGCGTTCAGCCGTTTTAGAGAAAATTCAGCGCAGAATATGTTTACAATCTGCAACAAAGAGCTAAGTGCTGTAAGATGCTGGAAAACTTTTACATCGGTGATGTTTTTGTTGATAAAGAGTATAATTTACCCCCTCTACAAATGAGCGCTTGGCAAAATTCTTTAATTGCATGCAAGCCATGAATCCAAACCAAAAGAGTAAATTCAAACTTTTGACCGCAGGAATCCCCCAAAACTAAATTCCTTTGAATAAAACCAAACACTTTTATCCGATCCTGACAATTTAACCAATATTTCATTACATCGGACATACTATAACTTTAAATTCCAAACAAACATATTAAAATTTCGAATCAGGCAATTCAGAAATCATCGAGCTTATAAATATTGGACAAAGCATAAAGCGCTAAAGCGCTAAAGCTAACTATTGCTGAAACATTCATCAATACTAATAATCATGAGAATAATCGTCCCTATGGAAATGTATGTACATATAGATGGGGTTCCTTATCGAAGACTGTTAGATAGTGGAGCAGAGCTAAATTTGGAAATATTGAATCCTAAAGAAAATTTGGGCAGACATGAATTAACCCAGGAGCAACAAGAGTTAGTAGTGGCAACTATTGAACCAATCTAACAAACGTCGTTAATGTCACACTCAATATATGTGGGAAATGCAACACCAAATAAACAGCGTTGTATACAAAGAACTTGATTGGAGGATATAGTTAGTTGTGATAGAGGAATCGATGAGTTCTTGGAGCTCACCTGTTTCTTTAGTTACAGCAAGTACCGGAATTGTAAGGTTATGTCTAGACGCGCGTACGTTGAATATAGTGACGCGTACCTATTGCCTATTATCGATGGACGCTTGAGTCAATTGGACCAAACAAAATTCATCTCAAGTTTGGACTTTAAAGATGCATTTAAGCAGATCCCATTAGCTGCTGAATCCCGATTATGCAATGCTCCATTTTTAGTACATCCAAATTTCAGAAAGGAATGATGCTAAATCGGTAGGTGTAGGTAGTGCTATTTTTTCATTGAGACGATGATGGCGGCGATGATAAACTCAGCTCAGCGCAATTACTCTGCTACAGAACTAGAATATTTTGCTGCAGATTTGAGCGTAAAAGAATATCGTGCATATATCGATGGGTATTTAGGTAGCTTGCAATGGTTAATGAATCAAAAGGAACTATCCGATAGGCTAGCGCATTGCAGCCTTAAACTCAAAGCGTTTAATTTCAAAATCGAGCATTGTAAAGGCTCACAAAATATAGTTCCTAAACATAGTAAGATTTTTGTTAATTTGATTTTTAAATTAATTCAAGAAGGTCATTGACCATCGTTGTCTATTTATATGGAAATTGCAAAAAACGTAGAACGACTGCAGTGATATTACTTTTGGCCTAAAATGCAAGCAATATGCAACATTTATATATGGATTTCTTGGGTCCATATTCGCGATCAAAACCTGTTACATTTTGATAATTTTGGATCATTTCAGTAAATATATATTTTTAAAGCCATAATGCGTCCAGCTATCTCTTCCGAAGTGGTAAAATACCTAGAGAAATAAATATTTCTGAGTTATTCAGTACCAGAAAGTATTCTGACTGATAAGCGGGCTCAATTCATATCAAATTCTCTTAAGAATCTGTCGCATAAATTTGGAATAAAACATATACTCATACTCATCAATTTTATTTGCAATTTTATTGGCCTAAATAAAAAGGATCATCAAAATTGGGATTCTCCTTCACATCAGAAATCACATGTGCGTTTCGAAATGTAGAGCATAATTCTAAGCATTACTCACCTCATTATCTACTTTTTCAGTCGATCAAATTTCAGTCTAACGAATTCGCCAATCTATCGAATTTGTGTCTATGGAATTTCAACTTACCAATTGATCGAAATTAAATTTTTATTGAATTCCGAATCCATTCTGAATCTTCACCATTTCATCGAATTTTATTTTATCGAATTTCAATCTATCAAAAGTTCATCCATCGAATTTCAATCTATCCAATTCGACAGTCTATCGAATTTCTATTTTTCCGATTTCAATCGATCAAATTTCAATCTAACGAATTCGTCAATGTATCGAATTTCTATCTATGGAATTTCAACTTACCAATTGATCGAAATTAAATTTTTATCGAATTCCGAATTCATTCTGAATTTTCACCGTTTTATCAAATTTTATTTTATCGAATTTCAATCTATCATAGGTTCAATTCGACAGTCTATCGAATTTATATTTTTCGGATTTCAATCGATTAAATTTCAGTCAACGAATTCGTCAATCTATCGAATTTCTATCTATGGAATTTCACCTTACCAATTGATCGAAATTAAATTTTTATTGAATTCCGAATTCATTCTGAATCTTATTAAAGGTTCATCCATCGAATTTCAATCTATCCAATTCGACAGTCTATCGAATTTATATTTTTCGGATTTCAATCGATTAAATTTCAGTCTAACGAATTCGTCAATCTATCAAATTTATATCTATGGAATTTCAACTTACCAATTGATCGAAATCAAATTTTATTGAATTCCGAATTCATTCTGAATCTTCACCATTTTATCGAGTTTTATTTTATCGAATTTCAATCTATCATAGGTTCATCTATCGAATTTCAATCAATCCAATTCGTCAGTCTATAAATTTCAGTCTAACGAATTCGTCAATCTATCGAATTTCTATCTATGGAATTTCGACTTACCAATTGATCGAACTCTAATTTTTATCGAATTCTGATTTCATTTTAAATCTTCACCATTTTATCGAATTTTGTCGAATTTCAATCAATCAAAGGTTCATCCATCGAAATTTAATCTATCCAATTCGACAGGATATTGAATTTCTATTTTTCGGATTTCAATCGACCAAATTTCAGTCTATCGAATTTCTATCTATGGAATTTCAACTTACCAATTGATCGAAATCAAATTTTTATTTAATTCCGAATTCATTCTGAATCTTCACTATTTTATCGAATTTTATTTTATCGAATTTTAATCTATCATATGTTCATCCATCGAATTTCAATCTATCCAATTCGACAGGATATCGAATTTCAATTTTTGGATTTCAATCGATCAAATTTCAGTCTAATGAAATCGTCAATGTATCGAATTTCTATCTATGGAATTTCAACTTACCTAACCAATGGATCTAACTTAAATTTTTATCGAATTCCGAATTCGTTCTGAATCTTTACCATTTTATCAAATTTTATTTTATCCAATTTCAATCTATCAAAGGTTCATCCATCGAATTTCAATCTATCCAATTCGACAGTCTATCGAATTTCAATTTTTGGATAGAATGAATTTCAGTCTATCGAATTTCTATCTATGGAATTTCAACTTACAGAATTCAATCTGAATCTTCACCATTTTATCGAATTTTATTTTATCAAATTTCAATCTATCATATGTTCATCCATCAAATTTGAATCTATCCAATTCGACAGTCTATCGAATTCCTATTTTTCGAATTTCAATCGATCAAATTACAGTCTAACGAAATCGTCAATGTATCGAATTTATATCTATGGAATTTCAACTTACCAAACCAATGGATCTAACTTAAATTTTTATCGAATTCCGAATTCATTCTGAATCTTCACAATTTTATCGAATTTTATTTTATCGAATTTCAATCTATCATAGGTTCATCCATCGAATTTCAATCAATCCAATTCGTCAGTCTATCGAATTTCTATTTTTCGAATTTCAATCGATCAAATTACAGTCTAACGAATTCGTCAATCTATCAAATTTATATCTATGGAATTTCAACTTACCAAACCAATGGATCTAACTTAAATTTTTATCGAATTCCGAATTCATTCTGAATCTTCACAATTTTATCGAATTTTATTTTATCGAATTTCAATCTATCATAGGTTCATCCATCGAATTTCAATCAATCCAATTCGTCAGTCTATCGAATTTCTATTTTTCGGATTTCAATCGATCAAATTTCAGTCTGACGAATTCGTCATTCTATCGAATTTCTATCTATGGAATTTCAACTTACCAATTGTTCGAACTCAAATTTTTATCGAATTCCGAATTCATTCTGAATCTTCACCATTTTATCGAATTTCAATCTATCCAATTCGTCAGTCTATCGAATTTTTATTTTTCGGACTCCAATCGATCAAATTTCAGTCTATCAAATTTATCAATCTATCGAATTTGAATTTATCGAATTCCAATCTATCGAATTGGTCAACCTATCGAATTTCTATCTACGAATTTAAATTAGTGGAAGTTTCGTTTATTTTATTTCATTTTATCGAACTTAAATTTAATAGAATTTTGAATTAGTAATTTCTATAAATCCTGTGATTGTTATAAAACTTCGAAATGTGAGGAATTTGCACAATCATTTTACGTAGTTGTTTTATTTAATGAAGCCATTTACCGATTTGATTGATCTATCGTATTCCAATCTGTCGAATTTAACATTAATATAAAAAATTACCATCGGATTCCGTTTAGTTACAAAAATCATTAAAGAGAACACATATTTGGTTTCCTTCTGAATATATGTTCAAAAAATCAACCATCAGCTTCCAAGGAATCGGCCAGTCTTGCCATTTTGTTGAAAGCTGCTTAGACTCTGGACTTTTCGCAAAAGTTATCTCAAATTGCCGGGTTTCAAGAATAAATAACACCACGGCCTCAACGGCCTAAGAAAAAATGGGCCCTGGTAATAAATTATATACTTACCATCAAAATGTAAGGTACTTTTATTAGGCCACCATCAACTTACCTTAATTAATGCGACGAAACTGACCTTTTAGGTTATGAATGCAGACATAGGCAATCATGATTGTGATTGATTAATTGTAAAAAACTGTTGAACCATGTTTTATGGTACGGCAAGTAATGAAACATTTAAGCGTGAAAGGTATAAACGCCAATTAGTTGTATAAAAAAAGATTGTTTCACTTTGATTTATTCTTTATATGTATTACTACGACAAAGGAAGGGCAACGATGTTTCAGACAGTCAAAGAAAATGTTATAATGTGAAAATTGATTAGAGAAGTGACCTTTGAACTCACAAAATATACTACCACACGTACATTATTCAATTATCTGATACAACATTGAAATTCTCAAAATTGTGATTCTTAATTACTCTCTATCAGCCAACAAAACCATTTTCGATTCTGAAAATTTCTAATTACTCGTGTAGTCTGAACTTATATGGAGCTTATGTCAAGGCAGTAATATTTCGATAGACATTTTTTTGGGGAATTACGTTTTGCGTTGGAGTAGAGCAAATTGTTAAGATAAATGTGGGTGCTATCCTACACATTAAAAAGTTAAACAACAAAAATCATTTAAATTCGATTTGTTCCAGAGAATATATTTAATGGGAAAACGTGAGACTTATTTGTGAATAATGTGGATGATACCTTTTTTCCAGATGCTTCCTATAAGATTAATACTGTTTGTTATTTATATTGATTAATGCTAACCTTTAGATTATTTGCAATTTTTAGATTAATAATTCATTTGAATAGAAAGGCCTGTAGAATATACGTATGGTTGGAAACCTTTTTTTTTGTAAAAAAATTTCTCGTAAATAAATGTTATCGGTACTAATATCTTTATTTTGCCCTGAGGATATCAAACTAACACTTTCAGTATATTGTTTAATATTCTGTTTAGGCTGTTACCTAAAATCTTTAATAATTAATTTGAAATTTAATATATGTAACCAAGTTTACCTACATCCAAAGACAATTATAATGATAAACCAAAATGGTGTACCGAGAATTTTGGTCTCAAAAATTAATATTTCATTCATGCATCTGGAATTTTATATAGAACTTACTATTATTAGTCTTGACACATTCCCTCCTAGTATTGTGTATTATATGGACGCACAAAATTTACCTAAAATTGCTGACCCAAAACACCCAAAAATACGGCAACAAAACAAAAAAAAAATGGAAGACAAGTTTTTTTTTTTTGAGTTATGATATGACAATATAAGATGATGATAGGCGACTTTGTATATTTGGGTGCCATGAGAATTAATAAATTTGAAGACATGCTGTTAACTGCAAAACGAAACCATAGGAAAACAGTATTTCTTCGTCGTGACAGACACAAAAGGATACAAAAATGCGAAATATTTATTTTTGGTACTTTTTCCTTTTGTAAATTAAAGTGGATGGAATATTTGAGTACTTACCATTTTGTTTAAATAATTTCATCCTCGTTCAATCTCATCTCATACAAATTATTAAAAATTCATTTTGTTTTCTTACTTTTTTCACATTTTCATTTTTTTTATTCACAAATAAAAAATTTTATTTTGATAAATATTTTATTGCAATTTGGTTTTGATTATTTTACTTTAATTACAATTAATTAAATTTAATATTAGTTTTATGAAATACTGTAACATTTTTGTTTGGTATTTTTTTTTTTTTTTTTGGTTTGTAACAATTATACTTATTTAAATTTATATTAATTTAACTAAAATTATTTTTATTTTTATTTTTTTATTTTTTCATATCTAAAAATAATCTCTATTACAAATATAGTTTACATATTTATTTAGTTTTTATTTTTAAATTTTAATTTTAACATTAATATAAGATAAATATTGATTGTTTATTTATAATTTATTTACTATTTATTTTAATACAGGTTTGGGTTTTGTGTGTAATCCCGAAAAAATTTAATTTCGGTTAAGTATTGATTGTTTTGGGAATTGCATATGAGTTTTGTAACCTAAGGTATTTGTTCTAATAACATTATTATTTACTAAAGTGATTTAGGCCTTTCCGATAAATTATTGTTTAGCTAACTAACTAACTTTAGTAAATATTATAGTGTTTATTGCAAAATAATATTTAATTGATTTAAAAAAAAAAATGAAAGTTACAAATTTTATATTGAGTATCTCAGTTAGGTGTATGGATGAACAAAGTAAAAAAAAATAATAAAATAAATTGTAAAATTGGGATTTTCTTCCACACTGTCACGAACTGTAGCGAAACATATAGTGAGTATGTCAATAAGTGTTTCATTTCACTTCTTATTTTTCAAAAAGCTGTAACTTAGTTTTGAAAAGATAATGTGACTGTTTCCTTCTTGAATTTTGCATACGTAAAAATTAAAATTCCTTCATGGGATTCGGTATTTCTTGATTTGGTGTAATTTTTAAATTTGCTAGCTTAAAATAAACAACACGAGAGAATTGAAATTGAAGGATAGAGAAAAAATTTATAGATAAAGTTACATACTTATATGGTAAAATGTAGTGTGTAGCGTAGTGGTAAAAGAATGTTTTAGTTATTTAAAGTTTAATGTGAAATGTTTGGAAGATGTGAAATATTTATACTTGTTTTCCATTTTCTGCAAGGATACGATTATAAAGGCAAGTATGCATTATATAGTTGCCTTTGGAAATGTTGTTTTTTTCACTGCCACACAAACCGGTTTGTATATTGTATATTGGAAAAAAAAATGAACTCGCAAATTCATTATAATATGGCACGGAAAGTCATGTTTTAATTTTATGATTTTTATGTTTTTGCACTGAGTAAAGCAAACAATTTACATAACATGATTTTTTGTTGTTGTTTTTCTAAGATACAGGGCTTAAGTTTACTTTCATACACAACTTCGGATTTTTATGAAAATTGGCACAATGAAGCTAGATTTATTCATGATCATTTTGGTATAATTTTTTTTCGGGACGTGTTTGGTTCACGAGATATTTAGATTTTAAAAATCCCAATTTGCGATATATAATTGGTGCCTTCGCTAACTTTGTTGATGGTTTAAGGCTGTTTTAAGGCCCTTTTACATTCAATCTTTTCGTTCTTTTGCAAAAGAATAGAATCACGAAGAAAAGTGCAAATACATTTTACCGATATATAAAAATGAGATGGGCATACGCAAAATTTCAGTTTTTCCTTTCAAAATGTTACTTTGATTTTATAACTTTTGAGCAACTTTCAAGAAAAAGACAAACCAGTTCATCTTTTTCAAGTTTTTCCGTTCTTTTTCACCAAAAAAAGTTGAGCGTTGCAGTAAATAGTATTGAATAATACTTTTTGAGTATTCCTTCTGATTTTAATACAAGGAAATCATACTAAAACGCATTTTTTTTATTGTACTTCTTTTATCTTTTGGAGAAGAACGGAAAGATTGAATGTAAATCAGCCTTAAATCAGCTATTAACGAACGCAATTATATTGCTTTTGTGAGTCTTTGATATTTACAACATTTTATTTGCATTAGTGACATCTATTGTTGTAGTTAAATTTAAATGAATATATAAAACAGGTTTGTATTGTTTGTTTGATTTTTTTAAATTACCATTTTGCAGTCAGATATTAGACAGTGAACATATACAATTTATTAAATATAGGTAAAGTAAGTAATCTCCTTTGTGAATATGCCGAATTATTTTTATATTATGCAAACATTTATAATATTTATTTTTCTTCGCCACATGCAGTAGCGGTTCGTGGGTCTTAATACAGGGTGGGCAAAATTTTAAAATTGGTGGTTAAAATCAAAAATTAAAATATATTAGTTAGTGTCATAACCGTTCATTAACGGTAAATACTACAAAATTTATAAGAATAAATTATTATAATTTCAATAAAAATAAAAGTTTTTTAAACTAAGAGAAATTAATGGCGCGTTAAGCCGTAGATAAATGCTTCATATCGGTATATCCGTGCCACGTCAACACACTATCACCCCTAAATAGTACACATGGAATGGAAAGCAATACAAACTTTTAAGTTTTAAACTTGGTGTTAACCATTTTTTTCTTTCGAAAACCACTCTTTGTTTAATTTTTTATTTGACGCTTTGGAATTATTGTTGATAATTACCGCACATTCAGTCGATCTGGGCCCCTATTTTTTATTTGTAGTTTATCTTCAAAAGTTAATTTTGTCAAATGTGCAATAATAAAATCAACAGAATTCAAATTTTCGACAGACATTGAATAATATAAAGCTTATATACGAACTTTTTAAAAATGAACTTGTAGCATATAATAATAACGCCCGAAACTTTTTAATTAATTATTTAATTTTTTTATAGACTTTTAAAATATATATATTACACCCTGCGCCATTGAAATGTTCGATTTCGATTATCTACTATTTCATGCAATTCTCTCATAGATTTTACCTCATTCGCTATTTTTTTTATGTTTTTTTATTTTTCAGCATATTTCACGCCTTATTAGGTATTTAAAACCAATCTAAGGATGAAATATTCGTTCGGTTTCAATTAAGTAGTCAAAGAGTTAATTTTACAAAGTGTCGCTCTAAATTAAATGCTAACGAAAAAGCCAAAATTTGGCAAGCAAAGGCAAAAAGTACACACATTCACAAATTGTAAGAGTAATTTAGTGTAACCAAACAGCAGTTAGAAAGTTTTTAAGGCACTATTCCGAAAATCAAACGATAATTTGGCTCTGATACAATGAGGAGAACTTCTGTTTCAACAAATCGAATTTCAGATATTTAGATCTTAAGCAAAGGTTTGCTACGGCTTTGGAGCTGAGAAGTTAGCTTCTAATAGCAACAACCGACACTATTTCAGTTCATACTATTAAAAGGAACTTGGTTTATATGCTTGTCGACCTGCGAGAAAATCATTACTGACAGCAAAAATGGCAGCTGCAAGCCTCAAATTCGCAATAGAATGAAAAAACTGAATGCCCAGGGACTGGCGTTGGTTCATATTCTCGGATAAATCCAAATTCAATATCTTTAGACCCGATGTAAGGACAAGGGTTCGGCGACGAAAAGGCAAACGGTAGTTAACAGAATGTATTTCGCCGACAGTGAAAAATTCACCATATGTAATGGCCTGGAGAGCCATAACAGCCTTTGGAGTTTGATCACTATGCCTTCTGGATAGTTCAGAAAACGGAGGAAAATATAAAAAAATTATCGAAACCTGAATCGTGACTACTGAGTACCCGACTCAATACATCGGTATTCCACTCTTCCAGGACGATTACTCTCCGTAAGTTATTGATGTTATTTGTGAAGTAAGAATGCTTAATATTAATGTCTATTTTGTGTAGGTAGCCGAATTTAAAAATAGCTTGGTGATTGAGTCGTTACCCTGGACAGGAAATAGTCCTGACCTCAATATTGTTGAAAATATTTGGTCCTTCATGGGAAAGAATATTACAAATTACAAGCTGAAAAGTGCCAAAGAGCGGAAAAAACTTATAGAAAAAGTCTGGTTTGAAAAAATAACAATATATTATTTAATCAAACTTTAGAATTCAATGCTGATCGGGTTTAAGGCCATCATAAAAGCCAAGGGCTGGGTTATTAATCATTGATTTTAAAAAGTTCAATTTCTCTCAAAATATTTTGGTTGAGATGAATTATTTTATTTCTGTTAATTCTTATTTTGAATAAAAATTACCATTGTCCACAAAAAACAATTTTTCAATTGAAAAAACTTTGTTAAAAACACTGTAAAGACCTACCAAATTGTTACGAGGTAGGGCGGTAATATTCCTTATCCGACGTTATGTAGGTCTAAAATGTCGGATTACCGTTCTTTTTATTTGAATATATTCGGAATAGTGTAAAAATTGTTTTGATAATCAGAATCTATCATTTTTGCCATCTACTTTTAAAGCAAACGGTGGTATTTCCAAAATTTACTTTAAAAATTCAAACCGAACATTTCAATGGCGCAGGGTGTATATTTAATTTTTATTTTTATTCAAACTATAATTAACAAAAATTAAATTTAAATTGATTTTTTTTTTACATTTATCTGAAATGAATGGAATAATCGAACACCCAATTCACTTCAGTTGCTTAATTATTCTAAATAGTAGCTCAATTCTAATTCAGTTAATTGACGCCAATTGAAAGTGCCTAAGGTAACATTTGTTGAGGCATGGGTTCGGTGAAATGAGAGGCGTAGGAGTTTATGGTTTGCAGATTAAATGGGATTTCAGTTGTTTCGTGGTGGCACCTGAAACATACGAGATATGTGGTGGTGTGCGAGGGTTTGCACCTAAAATTCGCTCAGTTGGATGCTTCGGCGATTTTGGTGATTTTTTGTTAAAAATGGTAGAGGTTTGAAAAGTGTGGCCGTATGGTTGGCTGTAGTGGGACGGTTTTGATTGTGTTGTGGAGATTTGCACTGCTGTATAAATCCGTTTGTTGTTTTAGGGCCAATATAGTGAGTTGGGTTGTGTTGGTAGATAAGAAATACGGTGGTGTAGGTGGGTGGATCGGAGGGTGTGACAGTAGGTGATGGATGTGGATGAGCTTTTGGGTGTATGGCTGTATATGTGCATGATTGTGTGGATTTGTGTGCGGAGGAGTGAATATGTATATCAAAGGGGGGGGCGGGGGTTGTGTGAATGTTAGTGTGTATGTTGAATTTAATAAATTAAAACTACTTGATGATGCTCTCTGCTTCCTGGTGTATACTATAATAAGCTTTTCATTTAGTTTAAGTACTTTTCGTGATTCATAAATATAGTTGGGTGGTGGTTTATTGCAGCACCTCAGAATCAGACCCAATATTATTTTTTTGAAATTTCCCCCAACAAGTAAAACAGATAATTCGCTGCATGTTGGAGGATTAAATCACTCTCTACGGGACTATCGGTTTTACATGCGCTACTCGTGAATTAAATTCAGGGTATCGAGTATAGGGATAAGTTTCATTAGACAGTATCATGTTGCGTCTTGATAGGCATCACGGCATAAACTTTCTAAAGTAACTCAGGGAGGGTCTGAAATTGTGGTAATTTAGTTTTTTGGCAGCACAACAAACACCTATTCATTTACTAATCAATTTTAAGAACTAACCATTTTCGATTGTCGGAAACGCAATATTTGGTGTGTAATATTTTTTTTCATCAATTTTTCGATGAGCTGAGCAACTAAATTAAAAGTTATAGTTTGATGTTAATTGAAATGAGACCTATAAGTAGCCATTAAAATTTAAATTCAGATATAGAGAATGGATTGCTCCGCATAGCATCTATCGAGCACTAATAAAAAAACGTACTAATTGAGCGTCACCTAATCAAACGAATTTGGCGTTGTCGGTTTCATTAGACCGTTTTATAGAAATGCTAATCCGTAAGTTTTCTCAACGACTTTAGCGTGGTTCGACAGTTGCATTAGTCAAAGTTCTTTTTATATAAGAGCTTCGTAAACTGTTTAACCTTACTGCTTGTCCAAAATCGCTCTTGTCCTGTAAAGAAAGTTTTTTATCTTGTCTTAATTCCTGTAGATTGTCTAAATTTTGTGTAAAGTTAGTCTAAATAATAATCCACAAAAATGTTATGAGTGTTATTAAAAAATGCACCAAGCAATTTAACAATAAATAAATTGGTTTTCAAAATTAAATAAACAGCAATGACCAACTCTGCTATTAATTCCTTGTTTGTTGACTTTCAGCCATATTATGTTGTATTTTTGGGCCCATAAATCGTTTTGCTCTTCCCACATTATTTTAAAAGAAACAGATACGAGCACACAAACCATTCAAATTTATTTTGCATACTGTTGCTGTTGCTTTTTAACTGAACATAATACAGAGAGATGTGTATAGATAGTATAATGCCCGCCTGCTGTTGCTGATGAATGAAAAATGATGAAATAAATAAACTTGTTGTTATTACTGTCGTTAATATTAAAAAATAGTACAGCCCAAACCTAATGGCAGGAGCGAACCTTTTGTTGTTTTTATATTATTATTATCCAGTTCTGCTAGTCGAAACCATAGAATGGTACATAGTTCACGTAATATTCATCAACATCATTGAACAGAAAGATCAGATGTACAAACACGACTATTTTGTTATTTGATGTTACACTAGTAGTTAAAATGTTTAGTTTTATTGTTATTGTTATTTTAATCAATGTTGTTGAATTGTTTTTTTTTTCTACAAAATAATAGTCATAGTTATTGTTGATTTGTATTTATAGTACGAGCAACTGAATAGAGACATTAACAATAGATTGATTTTTATTTGCATGTTTTTGCCAGATGAATGACTAATAATGATGGTGGCTTGTTTATTGTTTCGTTAGACAAATTGATTGGGGTAATAGCAAATAGATTGCTCGAGTTTCCAGTGAAGCGTAAAAGTTGTGATGCTTAAGGTGAAAGGTAAATTCATGGCTTGAATGAAGGTATGGCATCATCTGCCTTGTCGTTGCGTTGGGCACCGATTTTTAATTTAGTATTGTTAAATTTTAATGGAATTTCGGTAAAAATTTTAAAACCCCTAAACATTTTTTTTAAATTTAATGAAATTTTGAGATATTTTATATGGTTTTGGAAGTTCAACAAACCAGCCATTCAGTCGTTTTAAAATTTCATGTTTTAAGATTTATTATTTTGGTTGATAACTTCTAGGTTTTATGTTAGATTCTTATATTGATTAGAACGTACCGATTTTTGAAACGATTCGATGAATGTCCCCTGTGAATCTGCGTAATATTTTAAAATTTTGAAAACGTCCATACTTATGGTAAAGGAATAAAACAAGTAAAATTTTGTCACCGAACCATGCTAAACACATCGACTTGAATGTTTCGTAGTGCAACAACAGAAATGTGAACAGCTAACTTTAAAACTCAAAACTTTTCATACATTTTAGTGGTATCCATTTAAAGCTGTATTTTTACAAAATAACGTAGAGTGGAAAAGAGCACATTAGAGTACACCACAAAATGGTGATTACTATGTATTACACATACTTTAAATTTAAAGCTTTGCGGAAATTAAAGCCATAATTCATAGTTATAATATTAAAATAGTTTTAATCGAAAAATACATTTATGAAGAAGAAACATAAAGCATCCACACATAGTATGAGAACGATAAAGTTCTTGGTATACAAACCACTGGCATTGTTTATGTATGAAAAAAACTGTTGGTTATAAAGATATAATATTTTGAAATACTGTTAAATAATAACTTAACCAAAAACTACATATACAAAAAAATATATAGAAGTTAAGTGGATTATGTGGTATGACGAGGATTTCTGTTTAAAATGTGTACAACAGCGTTGGTTTCTGTAGAACGTTGATTAAAGAGAATACATACAAAATTTAAACATAGTATTATGTGAGTACACAGTCTAATTGTAACTTAATCTTTTCCAAAAAAGATTACAATTATATTTAATTATAAAACTCTTTGAAAGAAATTTTTTGTGCTTTTTGTTGTAAAATTCACAGAATATTGTCTGAAGAAAAGATTATTTTTCTTTATTATCTATTACAAACTACTTAGAAATCGTAATCACAATGAAGACGTTAAATTAATTTTTATAGCGTGTTCTGGATGAAAGCCAATTAAATGTTAATATACAAGCTCTAAAATCGTGGGCACACTCAATAAAGGCTAAAGTTCAGTGAAATTTTAAAAAAGTTCGGAATTACCAATTATAATTTATTGCGTAATTATTTACTCGTACAAAAAAAAACCATAAACCGAAAGTAAAGGCGAACCGAAAAGAAAATGCATTTTTTTGCTGTTGCTGAAAATATGTTAACAGAGCGCAAGTGATTTATTAGGGAGATAAAAAAAAATTGTAATTAAGAAGTAGTAAAACATATCGCACATCGTACAAAACTATGTATATTATTCTGGGTATAATAAACATAGAAAATCTTGCTTGCTGCTACTATGCACAATTTACACCAACAAATCATTTTTTTTTAATATTGTACAATGTTGCTCCTTGCTCGTATACATTCAAGTCGGATGTAACAGATTTCCTTATGTTTTATAATTTTTTTGCCCTACTTATTAAGACAAGTAACAACTTTGTATACATTTTAAGTGATTTAGGATCACAACGTCTTTGTTCGACATCTCCTCTACCACTGTAATTGAGAAGTTTTCAGATCTGGTAGGGAGAGTGGTAAGGAGAAAGTATAAATTTTAATAGACGTTCAAACTTTTAAACTTTTCAAAATGCTCCAAAATTCAAATGTTTATCATTCAACGCATTACCTAGTACGCTGCGGCTCAATCAGAATAGAGCATACCATTTTTTATTTAATTTAATAGTACTAAGGGGCCCCTGTGCAATTGCACAATTTTATTATTTGGTTGTTTATTTATTTCGATGCAATCTTTCTGGGACTCGAGGTAATTCCTACTCCTTCGCTCATTCGGAATGTGCCCAGTAATAATTTGCGCTTTAATACAATTTCAAATAAAATCCTTCACGGCCATCCTAACATCGTTTCATAGCCCATTTTTTATAAAACGATTTCTTAGGAGCATAACTATGCAACCTTTCGTCAAATTTAAAATGTGGAGGGAAGGGGCAAACCAGAAGGGTTTAAATAATTTAGGTATTCAACTGGGAAATTTGCTTGCAAGCCAAAGTCACATATGTTTTAAAATAATAGCAATATTTAAAATTTCAGAGACGTTTGGTATTGCCACTACTGAAATAAAATCAAAACCTACTTTTTGACATAGAATTTTTAAGTCTAGCATACAACTTCTAAAAGCTGTAGTATACGGTTCATGCCTTGATGAATAAAACCTTGTGTCAAACTACATTTGAATTCATTAAACAGTTTTAACGGATGTAGGATTGTAATGGGTCAGGATAGTCATAAATAAGAATCTCAAAGATTTAGGTAACATATGATCACGACTTCGTGAGCCTCAGATAAACAGTTCTCCCACACATTACTATCATTAATTAATCCCCTTGCTCTTGCTGCTTCTTTGTAGGTTAGGTATATTACATTATAAAGGTTTTCATTGCTCCAAATGATGTAGATTTAGTACTTTTAACAGAAAGAAGAATTAGTCGTAGATGGTAACGCTGTTATTGAAACTGCTGAGAATTTATAGATCGCTTTTCCCATTTCGAGTTTTTGAATACATATTGATTGGTGCACGCAGCAGATTGTCGTCACAAAGCACTTTCATTATTGTTTTCTTGAAACTAAACATATACTGTCCATCTTTTAGGTGAATGGATAACATTACAGTATTGTGAGATTGACCATGAATGGGTAATTCTTGTAGATTCCAAGCTGCTTCTTGTGAGCTTATATATCGACAGTTTAGATATTCCGATATTTCATCATGTTGAACCTTATTTGAGTTATGTATTATCACAGATAAAAATATCAGATGAACCAAGCCAGAATGATTTTGCGGTTTTTTGAACTGGAACCCAATATTAAATGTGTCTGTAATATTTTATCTTGGACTCAAAATAATACAAAAATGATTCAAGTAACACCATCTATCGTAAATAAATATAAATATTTTTGAACAAATATTTATTTTTATTGAACATTTTTATTTGTTATTTTACATTTTAAAGTTAAATTAATAAAAGCAAAACTAGTTGTTGTAATTTTTTACAACAAAAATAGTGAAAATCACCTAAAAAATAATGAGCTTATTAAAATGTGACTCTACTAACTGTCTTTCTTCTATTAAAGTTTAGATGAAACCTCTAAAAATAATTTTAATTAGTTTGAGTTTCAGGTTTTGGGTTCCAGAATGAATTGCCAAAAATTTGTTCGGCTTGAATCATCTGATATTCTTATCTGTGGTATTATTTAATGAGCTGATTTGAATCCCAACTCTTGTACATTCATGTACTTGAGATATATATTTACGAATGTAGAACATAGTTCGACATTTATATGTGCGTTATATTTCACGCTTAAATCAAGGCATTGTATGGAACTATAAAATGGTTATCATCAGGAATATTTGATCGCGTTCGGGAAAAATATTTTGGTGAATTAGAAGGGAGAAGCCTTCTATACTTGGGATACATTGCCATACATATATCTTTTTCAAAACACAATTTTTTAGAAAAATGCTTTGGACATTTACTGTCGACCAAACAAACAGAATTTCGATGAAATTCTACACAGGAACCATGTATATTGTGTTTAAGAACCACCTCTTGAAGTTTGCCGTTATCATTGGAATTAGGAATATTTGCTGAAATGATTTTACCAATATCGTCCCAAGTTTTGAATTTGCCTTCTTTAGCGAGTGTAAATAAGCAAAAATTAAAGCAGATAACCAAATTATTTGATTAAATCAAATTTATTTTAGCTTTTATTGAAATTTGATTTAATTTAATTTTGTTTGAATTATAAAATTTTGTATGAGGAGTTTCTTTTTGTATGAAATATAGGAAGATTTTGCCAAAAATCTGGACTAAGTGATGTAGTGTAATTGAACGAGAACAGGATTAATCACGTTCAAAATATAGATAACGGTACTCATCAGGTATTCGTTTGACAGGTAATATCACAACGCGTGCTTTGTTGTGCATTCAGTTGTGAAAACAGTTAGTTATTTACCAAGTGTATAAATATGAAACCGGAATTTACCAATAAATGGCGACATTCGGCCCTTCGACCCATTCGGCCCTTCGACCCATTTGGCCCTAAGACCCATTCGGCCCTTCGACTCTTTCGGCCCTTCGACATTCGGCCCTTCGACCCCTTCGACATTCGGCCCTTCGACATTCAGCCCTTCGACATTCGGCCCTTCGACTCATTCGGCCCTTTGAAATTCGGCCCTTTGACATTCTGCCCTTCGACATTCGGCCCTTCGACATTCGGCCCTTTGATATCATTCCAATTTATTAAGGCATAACCACGCCAATTAAGTTAAATCGGTATAGTACATCAACCACATCCAGTAAAACAATGAATTTATTCTGTAGCTGTCACAAATTATCATAGGAATTGACTATGATAATTCGGGTGTGTGCAGTTTTTTTAAATAAATGTCAAAAATTAGTACTAAACATTATTTATCACATGTTTTGGACACAGTCAAAATATATTGTATTTAGTGGTAAGGAAAGGACATGGTCGGACGGAATTTATGATTCTTTCTTCTTTAGTGTTAGTAATTTTCATCTTTTAATTAGGATATTAGATATGCGTAAATACTAAATTTTTTGTTTACATTTTATTTTCAGTTTACTGGTAAATGTAATCAAGATTTTAATTTCACTAGTTTAATGCGTTATTACATTATTTTATGCATTTTTCTAGAATTATTTCTGTAAAATATCGAGTTTTAACCTAAATAAACTTAACAAATGCATACATTGGTACTACACTTAGATAGTTAATAGTTGTACATACGTAGTTGAAAAATATTAGCCCTCGTCACGAGCTTGCGAATTTGCGTATTTCGTAACTTCGTAAATTTGATGTTTCTTCTGATTGGTTGAAATTGTTTCCCCTAAATAAGCAAGAAACGTCAAAAGTAAACACGCTTACAGGCTTCTTTTCTTCAGCGTATTTTGACAATTGTGATTACTGGTGATTTTTAATAAGTAAAAATAAATAATATGGATCAAAATAAAAATCACATAAATATTTACATAAAAATGTAGGTACTACTAATAAAACAAACCTCTACTTCTAAATTATTTTGAAGTATTTTTTTAAAATAATTCAATATATCCATCTCTTCCTCTTCTTCCCACTTTTGGGTAGACATTCTTGCCCGTTTTTTAATATTTTGATCTATATTATTTATTAAAAATCATAAGTAATAACAATTGTCAAAATACGCTGAAGAAAAGTAGCCTGTGAGCGTGTTTATTTTTGACGTTTCTTGCTTCTTTAGGGGAAACAATTTCAACCAATCAGAAGAAACGTCAAATTTACGAAGTTACGAAATACGCAAATACGCAAGTTTGTGAAGAGGGCTATTAAAAATTATCATTATTTTATATATAACTCGACATCTTTCGATTCGAAACACACGCTTTTTCACAAAAATTTAAATTTATTTAATTTAATTTAAACAATTTTTAAGTTTAAAAACACTTTCTTTATTTGTGAAATTATTATATTTTTATTTACACACTACTAGTTTCGAACATAATTGTTCATCATCAGGTAGTTTTTAAAACTGAACAAAAATTATATTTTACAAACTTATTTAAATACTTTTGGACCATATTACATGATGTACATACATATAAAATAAAATATAAAACAAAATATACATATAACATTACTAATTGCAATCTATATATTATATACTAATTATATACTCGTAAATTTGATTTCTCCTGATTTTGTCATTTAATAGGTTTGTGTTGTTTCTGTGTTGGTATATTTCTATTTCTTCCAACCTATCTAGTTTATGGCTCTTATTGCATTTATGTATTACTGACAGATTATTATCGTAACTAGTAAATGTGTGGTTTTCTGTCTTCAAATGTAGTGCGTAATTTGATCTGATTGTTTGTGTTGGTTGCTTTATTTCTCGAATGTGCTCGCTGAATCTTTTTTGGAAATTTCTCCCAGTCTGGCCTACATAAAATTTTTCACAATCGTCACAAGTTAATTTATATACACCCGCATCGTTTGGATGATCGTTTTTATCTTGAAATTTCTGTTGCATTTTGTTGGTGGTTTTTAATGCTATTTTGTAATCAAAGTGTTTAAAAAATTTGTGTATGTTACTGTGTAGCTGGTTGTAATTGAGTGAAATGTATTTTTTTATTGTTTCATTAGAATTCCTGGATAACGTTGTCATATTTATCATCATTTGCGGATAGCATATCAAGTTAAGAAGAAAGCAGAGAGGACGTGGTTGAAAAGATCTATTCAACAAATATACACACATATGGACAAAGTGACACTACAACTGTACAACGCTCAACTGCAGTTATCGAAACATTTCCACCACTTAGAATATATTGCCATTCTCTACAAAATAGATGAAATAATCGAAAAAGAAATGCTCAAAAAGAGGAGGACAATCAACAAGAAATTAACACGACTATTACACCAACAAAGAAAACCACCAAATTCGAATAATCAAATAACAATAAATCACCAATTCTACCCAAGAATATATAACAATACCAATATACATTTTAATGATGAAGAGATAACGATGCTAGAAATGGGCCTGAAACATAACTTAACTCCACAACAGAACAAAAAGGAGCACATACGACAAATGTTAGACATCGAAACAGCCATATTACAAACAGAAGAAGAAGAACAGCACGTCATCAGAAATGCAGTAGTCGATTACATAAAAAACCACAACAACAAAAATAAATTTACAAAACCAACACAACTACAAAAACGACAACATAAAACAATTAGTGACATCAAAACGAAAATTGTCCAAGAAAGTGCAGTTCTAACTAAAGCAGACAAAGGAAGCACTGTCGTTATAATGAAAAAAGAAGAATATAGTAACAAAATCATCGATTACATAAATCAAAACAACATAGAAGAAATGCTGATCGATCCAACGTCTAATTATCAGAAAGAGGTCAATGCTTTAATTAATGGGTCAAAAATGGTAATAAAGCAAAAACAAAAATTCCACCTGAAAATGATAAAACCATCAACACCAAATTTTAAAGCACAAATAAAAGTACACAAAAACAACAAAATAAGGCCACTTGTTAATTTTACAACTGCTCCGTCATATAAATTAGCAAAATTTACGAACGATTGGATAACGAAACGTATTAAACTCAGACACAACTATTCTGTTAAAAACCCATTAGAATTAACGAGTAAAATCCAAAACGTCAAGATACCCCCAAATGCAAAATTAGCAAGTTTCGATGTGGTCAACATGTACTCCAATATACCGGTTGACGAGGCCATTAAAGTCACCGAAGAAACACTATTAGACAGTGACATAAATGAACAAGAAGTGAATGAGATAATTAAAATTTTAAAAACCATAACATCCCAAAATTATTTCCAATATGATGGTAAAATTTAACAACAGAAATATGGGTTAGCTATGGGGAATCCTCTTTCTGGAACACTGGCTGATATTTTCATTAATTACAACGAACGGAAATACATATTTGACAAATGTAACAAACACCGGGATAAAATAATATACTGGCACAGATACGTAGACGATATTTTAATATTATTCAATGGCACACAGAGACAATTATCACAACTACATAATCATATCAATAGCATCCACCAACAATTAGAATTTACTTTGGAAATAGAAACGGACAAATGCATAAATTTTCTCGATCTATCAATAACAAATCTTGACAACAAACACGATTTCAGCATATATCGTAAACCCACACACACAGATCACACAATTAATTTTCATTCAAACCATCCAATGAATCATAAATTTGCTGCATACACACATATGATAAATAGATTAAACAACACACCAATGAACGAAAGTAATTACATGAAAGAACTGGACATAATCAAACATATAGCGGGAAAAAATGGATTTAATACCAAAATAGTAAAAAACATTAATGAAAAATGTAAACAAAAAATGGAAAGATTAAATATGACAACGTTATCCAGGGATTCTAATGAAACAATAAAAAAATACATTTCACTCAATTACAACCAGCTACACAGTAACATACACAAATTTTTTAAACACTTTGATTACAAAATAGCATTAAAAACCACCAACAAAATGCAACAGAAATTTCAAGATAAAAACGATCATCCAAACGATGCGGGTGTATATAAATTAACTTGTGACGATTGTGAAAAATTTTATGTAGGCCAGACTGGGAGAAATTTCCAAAAAAGATTCAGCGAGCACATTCGAGAAATAAAGCAACCAACACAAACAATCAGATCAAATTACGCACTACATTTGAAGACAGAAAACCACACATTTACTAGTTACGATAATAATCTGTCAGTAATACATAAATGCAATAAGAGCCATAAACTAGATAGGTTGGAAGAAATAGAAATATACCAACACAGAAACAACACAAACCTATTAAATGACAAAATCAGGAGAAATCAAATTTACGAGTATATAATTAGTATATAATATATAGATTGCAATTAGTAATGTTATATGTATATTTTGTTTTATATTTTATTTTATATGTATGTACATCATGTAATATGGTCCAAAAGTATTTAAATAAGTTTGTAAAATATAATTTTTGTTCAGTTTTAAAAACTACCTGATGATGAACAATTATGTTCGAAACTAGTAGTGTGTAAATAAAAATATAATAATTTCACAAATAAAGAAAGTGTTTTTAAACTTAAAAATTGTTTAAATTAAATTAAATAAATTATTTTATAGGTAAATTCTAAAATAACATCTGAAATATAAAAAATACTACCAACACCACTGGATATGTAACGTTATACCCATTTAAGGTACGAACTAAGTAGGCATATTTAGAAAGAAATGTCATTTTTCGTGTTAAATCAAAACAATAAAAAAACTCGATTTTAAATTTCAATTTGTTCGGGGCAAGCTAATGCACATTAAAATTATCTTAAATGTTGTCAAATAAAGTTCTAGTGCTAGTGTGTTATCTAAATTAAAATTACGTTAATTATTGTGAATAAATTTGAGGAAAAACAATTCAAAATAGACAAATTGTAACCTCAAAATGTAAACAAATTAGCCTAAATACATCGTTATGTTTGCTATTTGTTTTTTTTTTGTAGGTGCGCGAGATATGTTAGAATTTCGCTGAGATCTGATTTTCACTATACTTAACATAGAATTCAATTATTTTAATAATTTTAAATTAGTTATTCATCGTTTTGTCAATTAATAGGTTGTCGTTTTTTTAGGTGTGTTTTTCTAAAGGGTTTTGTTTCATTTTGGGAGGAGTAATTACCCCCTCTACCCCCCCCCCCCCCCTCCTTCTTGTATCCGTGCTTAAGAGACGATGAAAAATACTCGTTTTCGATTTAGCGTCATTGTATTTGTATTGTTTTTTATACAATGCTGCTGTTGATGGATCTTTGCGGACAAACTTAAGTAAATTCGTTAGGTTAATATGTACAAAGAGGAGAGTGGTGGTTTGGCACACATATTTTGAATTGTAAATCCTACTTATTTGTGGTGGTTGAGGTAACAAAAGATTTACATGTACAAATAAATGTATTTACAAAAAATTTCAATCTGTAGAGATTTGATATCTATCGAGTGTCGTAATCGAACGATTTATATTTTATTTACAATAATTTTATGTGACCTTAACTATGAGTATTTTATATACAAATAATGTTTTGTTTGTTGTAATATTTACAATAGAGTTTTACATAAGTGTAGACGCAGCTTTTATTTATTTCCTATCTAACAATTTTTTTTAAATTTATTATTCAATTCTATTTTTGTTTGTAAAAGTACTATTATTAAGATTTTTAATTAATAAGACGAAAAATTAAAATAAACGGAATTATTTTATGTTTTTACATGTAAAAGGTAGTTGAACTAATTTAAAAAAATAGGCTTTGTTACTTTATTTACGAACGCCTGTTTTTTTTGAAAAATTTATTTTATATTTAATATTTACAGTACATATGGACTATTGGATATACCTCAACTAATTCAACACGGTAAATTTTTTTGTAAGATAAATCAATTTCTTAAATTATGTACTTGATATTTTTTGTAGACCCTATGCAAGCTTTCGTTTTTGGGCCCCTTGAAATATTAGGAAAATCCGCAAATCTTGAAAAGTAGGCTTTTCTCTGTTATCTATGACCAAAACGTCTGGTTTTCCTCATTGTAGACTATTTGGTCGCACTTATAGGTAGCCTCTGTTATAGAGAAACGGTTATATGCTTCATAAGTAAGGCAGTAAAGAATAATTTTATGAAAAAATACCCTTTTTGAAAAGCTGATCAAAGTAAAGTTCAGATTTTTTTTTTTTAAATTTACAGTACATCGGATTTATTGCAATTATCTGATCATAATAAAATTAAACAAATCAAAAAATAAAATTAAACAAATGAAGTTTCTATGTAAGTGAATTACGACTAAAACCACTCTTCAACACTTGAAATCTCAAACAACCAACTCCTAAGAGACTTCGAAAAAGTGAAAAATGATGATGCAGATTTAATACTTGATGGTAACTGATTAAATAAGAAAGGAGCCTTATAATTATAAAATTTCTTGCAATGCTTCTTTCTAGAAAAAGGAACAAGTTCTAGTATTATAGATCTTAGCCTTAATGAATTTTAAATATCCAGACCGTTTATAAGAAATTCTTAAAACTTAAAACAAACCTTTTTTAAAATTAATAATCCTTATAGCAAACTTCTGCGTTAATATTAATATGTGGATATTACTTTTAAACGTTCCACCCCACACTGCTATTCCATATTTCCAAATGGCAATTAATCAACGGATAATAACCAATAAACATTTTAGATTGTATTTCAACAAAATGTTTTTTGAAGTCTAAATGCTGATAAATCGACAAACCCAGATATTTATATAATTATCTAATTGGAATACAAGAACTACTGCATTGAATTTTGTCACAACCTAGGCAAGTCAGAATCATTACAGAGATGATATAGATTGAAAGACATTAAAGCACTTTTATCACTTATACCAGCATATTGAACCATTTGCGCAAGGAAACTAAGTCATCATGAATATAATTAAATAAATCATTACTAGATTTACTGATTTAGTCACCAATTTATTACACTTGACAATACTGTCATTAGAAACGGTAAATCCAATATTTTCAAAATCACCAGCAATCTGATCAGCCACATTAGAACTTAGAAGTTACAGGGAAGTTACAGGACCACTTATCAGTTTTATAATTCGAGATTTTAATTCATGATTCTCTTTCATAACCTTTTTAAATTATTCTTGAGTATCTTCATATTTATTTGCAAGAAATTTTTGAGATTTGTGAACATCCAAGACTACAGACGTAAGTCTATATTCAACGCAGATTTTATATCACCCATATCAGAAGAATTAGCAAATGTTAAAGCATTGAGTTCGCCCTCTTAGTTCAAAAGATTATTGTTTCATGAGTAACAGCACAATTTACATCCTTACATTCAACACAACAATACAAAGTCGAAACTGAAGCTAACGCAACTAATCTAGCACCAAAAATCCTTTTGCATCCGGAGTGAAACATCGCACCACAGTTGTCACATCTTAAGAAACCTTTGCATTGTCAAAGGTCTTTGCCACATTATATTACACAGAAGATTCACAGGAACTGTATTAACTTGATCCACGTTCTTTGTCTTTGGTATTTAATTTTATTTTAATGCAATAAAATGCACGGTAGTAAATTATATTGCGTGATTAAAATGGTGTAAACGTCATAATCATAACACTACACATATTACATAAATTCAAAACACTGGTATGGTTTTTAATTTAAACTGATTTCCTCTTATTTACTTAACTGATATAACTGAAGCTTTTAGTTTCACATATGAGTTGAAGTCACAATTATTGTTAATAACACAGGCACACAAAACAAAAAAAAGTCGTGACCCAGAGGGGAGACCACCACTATTTCTACGTTTTCGAAGTCGCTGAAACCGAATATGACCACAAAAAATGATCTCAATTTCCAATTGTCCATTTTCCCGTTACCGCCCCTCTGGGGGTCGCAATTTCATTTTCCAAAATGAAATTGCAAAATTGAAATGGAACTGAAAATGACAACAAAAAGTAAATTTGACACCTGCACCACCCCTAACATCCGTTATTACCCTTATTACCGCATGAAAATTGAAATTTCAACTCCTTTCTGAGGGGTAGTAAGAGGTGCTAGGGGTGACGGAAGGGCCAAATTTACTTTTCGTTGTGATTTTTGGTTCCAGCGCCCCAGAAAACATAGAAATGCACATCCACCCCAATTTGTCATGAAAATTGAAATTTGAACCCCTTTGTGGGGGTATTGGAGGGCTGTTAGGGGTGATGGAAGAGTCGATTTTATTTTTTGTTATCATTTTCGGTTTTGGCATGCCAAGAAACGTAGGAATGCACATCCATTCCAACTTTGCATGAAAATTGAAATTTCGACGCCCAGGGAGGTGGTAACGGGAAAATGGGCAATCAGATTCATTTATTTCATATTCAATTTCACCGACCTCGGAAACGTGGGAATAGTGGGGTCTCCCATCTGGGGGAGCCAGAAGTGGAGTAGAAGACATAGCTCCAATAATGGCTCTACAAGCAGTAGCTTGCAATTCAACCACCTGCCACTAAACAGTGGAAGCGTATTGGAGGATTTGTTGTATAACCTTGCCCCATTTACAAAATCTAAATACGTAATTCTAAAACAAAATACATAAGACATACACATTCTGCACATAAATACACAGAACTAACGGATTAGATTACAATCCGCATTCCATATAGGAATCCCCAACAACAACAAACAAAAAAAATAATAAATATAAAGCAAAATTGACCTATTTAAAAAGAAAACTATATACATAATGATAACGCGAAAACAAAATAATATACACGCGCGCGCTACAATAACATTTTTTTTTTCTCGTCACAATTAAAAGATAAGAATAAGCATTGTATGCACGCGGTACTATATACATACAATGTTGCATTCATACAAATTAATTTTTTTTACGAAATACACTTAATGTGGACTTGATCGACATTTTAAGCAAGTGAATAATTTTTGGCGACATCTTTCGTTCAAAAGCAATAAGAAAAATTATTAGTGAACGTTTAGGCGAAAAAATATTCACACGCGAAAAGTGTAAGTTAAGCATTTTTTTTTATCGAAATTATAAAAAATAAAATATTGAAACATGAGAGTCACACAAGCTAAATTAAAGTAATGAAAAACACAAAAATTAACGATCAAGCAATTTCTCAAGAAAAAAAACATTTTTTTTAACGGATGTATCGTCTCGCTTTTCTTTGGAAAAAACTTTTGAAAATAAAAATTTTAACATGAGACGATAGAAAATAAAAAAATAAAATTGTTGGTAGTTGACATGAAAATTTTTATGCATATAAGCTGAGGGATTCAAGTAGTTTTTTATCAGTCCATCGATCATAGAACACAAGTTAACACGTAAAATTTAAATAGTTCATAATTAATTTTTTTTTTAGTCTTTTTTAATTATCATACGTGAACAAGTGAAGTGTTTGTCTGTAACAATTGTTATTCCACATTAAATAAAAATAAAAGTGTAAATTCAGAAAGAATCAAAGTGTTTATCTGTAACAATTCTTATTCTACATTAAACTAAAATAAAATTGTAAATTCAGAAAGAATTCAAATTGTTTGTTTACATTCTCAAAAGAAGAAACTTGCTGCACATAATAATTTTGGATCAGCTCGAGCATAAAACGGTTCCAGTAAAGCAACTTCGGGGGAATCCTTAAGTCTAGGAATTTCATCAGATTGGTACAACATTGGACAATTTTTCCTGATTATCTATATCAACCTAATAGGTGAGTATTACGACGAGAATTCATCCTACTAACAAACCATTATAAAGGCTTTATGACATTGTGGCGCCGAACCTCTGTTTAGTAACAGAGGGGGAAACCAATACGTGTTAAGCATACGTTTTCCCAGCGACCATTCTGTCCCCTAAAGTATTCATACTCAATACTAATCTCGTGCAGCATAGCACTACTTTCGAATAGCTTTACTGTTAGGCCCTGACGATACAGAGATAACCCCCACCAGAGGTAAGTTATCGACAACTCATTAGATAATTCAATATACTAGAATACAAAAATACAGAATTGGCTCCCACCAGAGGTAAGCCAACAACGACTTGAAACCGGTATAAATTCAAACGACGTAACTTATCGATACTAGGAGCCATTGTATCGCTACGCATCATACAAATCAAGAGAGGCATTATGGCCCATTTAGATCTCACACCATTAGTTGGACAGAAGATATAATAATTAAGAATTAATAAGGGTTTTTAATAAGCTCGCATTATATCAATAAAAATTATAGCTCGTACGATACGCTTCGATTTGTGTGGGATTCAAATAATCTCTAATCAACTATCAAGAACCCGTTCCAGCAATTTAAATTACGTACACAATTATTAAGTTAAGTTATACTTCATATAAGTAAAATTTAAATGTTAAACTATTATAAAAGCGATCGAAAAAGAATTAAACGGTTTCGCGGAATCGATATCAATTCCATTAACGATCAACGTTTTAACATAATTGCTCATGTTAGATATTACAAAAGTAAAAAATATCCAACAGATTGGTAAAATCAACGATTTGTAAACAAATAATAATATTTTGGGGGCCAGTCCCCACGATTTCCCAAAATCCCCCTCGCTCTTCTACACTGCCAAAAAATTGAAGTAGCTTTCTTAATTTTGTAATCAAGGTTGTAATTCTACGAGAGTTTACTATTCAAGAAGACACTAAGATGGTTTACATCGTCAGATCTAGTAATCGCTCTTCCGAAACGAGAAGTAACATAAAAGTTTTCAATAATTCTACGCCTAGTAAAGACAATTAATTCAGTCTTAGACGGATTAACGCGTAAGTCCTTCTTAATACACCTAGCCTCCACTATTTATAAGTAGGGCCAGAAATTGTAACATCAGCATAATGAAGACAATGAAGCCAGATGTAGCTTAACTAGTAGCTCGTCAATGGCCAAAAGCCACAGCAGAGGAGAGAGCGCTGCACACAATGGACATCCTTTAGCAACGTTGACAGAAACGGACAAGCCATCCAGCTCAGCCTCAACAATGCGGGACTTAAGCATAGATTAGACCCATAAAACAATAGAGCGATCAATACCAAAATTGGTACAGACTTTAGTAATCGTGGCAAACACCCAAGTACAGAAAAGCACCGATAAGAAACTCTTTTTTACTGAAGGACCTTTCAACCTTAGTGACAAGTTCACGTAGAGCAGTTTCATAGGAATTACCAACTCCATAAGCATGTTGCATGCAGGTTTATTGTTATTGCACTTGCAGATAAAGACGCTATCTAAAAGGTAACATCCAAGCATTTGCGGTATAAATCCCAACGTTTTAGCCGACTCGATAACTCGCTTGCTCAATACAGCTTCTTCGCATCACGGGTGTTTATCGGGTTGAAGTCTCGAACGCAGATTTTTTTAGCACAGCCAGCGACGGTTCTTTCTTGAGCGCTAGCTCAGAAGTAGTGCCAGTTATTATTCTGGTTGGCTTGGGAGTATTGGAGGAACCAGAAGCAGGCTCTCCTGGGATTGAGCCGAGCTTAAGCAAAGCAAGCTTAATTATACAAGCCATAATCTAAAAAACGAAGCTTTTATAAGGGAATTAGAAACGAGGAAAAAACCAAAATTTCCATAGTAAAACACATAAAACATATGGGAAATCACGTTTTCATTTTCTTGTAATAATTGATTTATTTAAACCAAAATATAAAAAAAGTTCATAACAACAGCATTCTGATCAAATTAAAAAGAAAAGCTTACTACAAATCGTGTGCATTAAGTCAATATACATTACATAGATGGCAGTAAACATTTTGAAAAATCGTACGAAAAATTGCCACCTGGGGAAATTTCAAGTTCAAAAATTGTAGGAAAAACAAAACAAATTCTCAAAATATTAAGAACGTGTCATAATTTTGTGATTAAACAATTTTTTTCGTATTTTTCTGTATAAATCTGAGACATCTAACGTACACTAGTAACACTAAAGATAAATGTAACACAACAAGTATTATTTTAATTCGTCAGAGCCAACTTTGATGTATTTTTCAAAATGAAAGTTCGAAAAATATATTTTAGAAATAATTTAATTTTAATATTTTTGCAATTAATATTTACTTAATACCAATATACCTTTCCTGTATATTGCTGCTAAAGATTTGTAGAACACTTTTGTATAAAAATTTTGTAACATTTATGCTATTTTCATTGAAAAAGTTGAAGCTAAAAAACACCATTTTTACTATGGATTCCTATGCAAATCAGTGAAAAGTTATACCACTAAAAAAGCTTCTAAAAAATACGTCATAATGATTATGGCTCTATACTCTAGAAGGCTCTGGCTTAAGCCCCGAAAGCTTCCTTTGAAACCTCCTTTGACATAGAAAAATGATAGTGTGATTCAAGCCTAAGACATAAATTAAGAGCCTATACTAATATTTAGTTAGAGCACGCCGTACTAAACATACTTTAAAAATTGTGTCCAAAAGCAAACAAATCCTGCTATAAAAATTACATATGTATCTCGTCCAAACACCATTCTTTGGTAATAATTTATTTCCTTTCCACACGATAAATTCATCCTTGTAAATCAAATGGTATATGATGCAAAAACGCTAGACGTTACGTTTTTTTTTTTTTTGTTGTAAATAAATCATCATTATCTCGTCTCAATCTACAATATAGTCTCTTCCATCGCGCGTGCATGTTGTGCTTGGTGTATATCTATATATGTAGAGAACAAAATGCTATACCATGCTATTCATTTTATGTTTTATTCAATTAAATTATAAATAAATCACGAGAATATTATTTTTGTGTATTTTTCATTTTCACTTTAAATGTAAATTATTTCTATTTATCATAAAAATGAAAAAAAAAAAACAAACATAGATAGAACATTGGTACATGGTAATACATTTAGTCATAATAATACATAATTTTATTATACGAACGAAATAACATCATAAAAAAAACTATGTTTTAAATAAATTATGTACAGCATAAAACAACACAACAATCATCCTTACGCGATAATGATAACGATAATCATCGTAATTCCTAATCTCATATATACATTTATTTACAATATAATATAATGGTTATGATGTATTTTATTATACAATTTCATTCGACTTCTTATCTCACGAAAATCTTTTATATTTGTTTGCTTATCTAATTTTCAATTTTATTAATAATAAAAGCCATAAAGCCACAAAGCAGATTTTTTTTGTTGCTTCTTGGTACATGATGAATTTTCAAGAATTGAACACCATTTTTGCTGTGTTGTTAAGGTGGTTTTGGAAAATTGTTGAGAAAATACATTTTTGTGGGGGGTACCAAAAATGTGTGTGCTGGAAAATAAAATAAAATTATTTTTTAAGGCACATTTGAATTTTAAAGCATACAAATTTATTTGAAGCCGTAAATTAAAATTTTATGTATACGTATGCACATATGTATGTTATGCTTATAAAGTAAAAATATTGGAATTTTTTTAAACAATAAAATTGTTAAATTGTAGCCTGGTAGCAAATTTTGATATTCATTGTTTCAGCAATTAGCGATTAATTCATACATTTCAAAGGATTTCATTTATTTGGTAATAGACATAATGAAATCCTTTGAAATGTATAAATTAATGAACAAATTATTGAAATGACCGCAGTTCTATCATCTGCGAGTTTTTAGAGCAGTCGATTTTACAAAGTCTAACTTTGCAAATGGCCCATAAATTCACAATAGGGTTCAGATCGGATAAATTTTCAGGCCAATCTAGAACAATCATCTCCTTATACTGGAAATATTTCAACATTTCCTTTGACTTGTGGCAGCCACAAGTCGAAGCAAATGTTGAAATATTTCCAGGATAAGGAGATGATTGTTCTAGATTGGCTTGGGAATTCACCTATTGAGAATTTATGGGCCATTTGCAAAGTTAGACTGTGCAAAATCGACTGCACTACAAAAATAAAGATAATAAAAGCGGTCATTCAGGTTTGGTATCGGGATGAGAGGATCTCTGAAAACTGTCAAAAACTAGTGGATTCCATGCCAAAACAAGTAAATGCAGTTATTAAACCTAAATGGGTACATATATTTCCTATTAATTAGCGTAATGGTAGTTGTATAATTTTGTAAAAATTTAGAATCGCATTTCCATCGCACATGTCGGATTTCATCTAAATCGGCTAAGAATTATCCAAACTCCATCACTATTCCCTTGCATACGTTGAATTTCATCCATATATGGGTTTAAAATTAACCAAGTTATATCCTAACTAGGTGCCTGTGGTACCTACGGTGCCGGAACATACAGTTACTCTGGCTCACCAAAATTTCAAACATTATCCGACTTAAGTTTAATACATAAATAAGTGAACTGTGAAAAGGTTAGGAGTGCTTTAGCCCTGAAATCGTTTGTAGAGATAAAAACAAACAAACAGTTTTTTTCATTATACTCAATATTATCCGTGAGCGTCTGGGCACCGCACATTTCCCTTGCTTTGGTCTGTCAATAATTTGTAATTTCAAGGAATTCATGGATCTGACCCTTGAGCAAGCACCGTATAGTTGTCCGTGTGTGAAAACTGGTTCTTTAAGAAATACTCCAACCTTGTCAAAAGTTTGACTCTGAGCTTTGTTAATAGTTAACGCATACGCTAATTTAATCGGAAATTACCGTCGACTGAAATTTAATGGAATACTGACATCCGACGATGTATCTAACGTAATTCTTGCCTGCATAACATTGGCACTTAAGGATCGTATGAGCGTTCACCATTACATAATCCTTTGTCTATGGATAGATTGCGAAGTAACATGACAATGGCACCTACTTTTAATTCCATCTCATGCAATGGTAGGCCAGGTAGATTAATAGTGTTTAAAAATTCAACTGTGACGTTTATTTGCTCTTCCGTGTTTTTAATCATGTCCTCAAATTCTCCTCAGCAAAACTCACAATACTTGGGCTTACGATATCGTGATGGATTAATGGTGGTTCAGGTAAGCCATGTTCGGTACATGAAGAGTTTTTATTTTCCAGCATGGTATTAATATCTCTAAGAGCAACCAAAATTGCAGTTTGCTCATTAAAACCTTGATGTACATGGCCTTCAGACATTTGAGTTTTGTATTCATTCCACAAATCTAATGAAAAACTCGGAAAATAATAATTGAACCTTCAGTCATACAACGCTTCCACTCCAGATCGTCTTCAATAAGGCCAAGTTCTCTTGCAGCATCAAGATATGTAGGGAATTTCACATTATTAATTGTCCGCAATTTCTCAAAAGGCGTTGCACGTTTAACTTTTAATAGTAAGAGACGAAGGTGATAAAGTTACGGGCTCCGAAATCTGTACGATTTAATTCAAATTAAGCTGTCAATGTAGCATCTTGCGTGGGTGCTCTTCTTACAGCTTCTAATTCTTGTCCTTCATTGAAAAATATCATTTGACCATCTGGCAAATGTACAGATAATGTATAGATGGTGTGTGATTGCCTATATGAACAGGATTTTAAAATAATCTCCAACCAGCTTCTGTTGGGCTAACGTATCGACAATTTAAAAAGTTTTTGATTTCATCGTGCTGAACAAAAGTTCCATTTGTATCTACAGTTGTTGTTTCATTTTGAACTATTTCGATACGCGCACAATATTTTCACATTAATATGGCCATTGAATTTTGAACTTAGATATGAGCTATACGGAACAACAAAAGTGTTATTTATAGGTAATTCTCGGACAAAATAGTTTTTTGAACTGTTATCAGATCGTTTATATAGGGGATATCCATTGACTCCAGAGTCAGTTTCTTCTCTAAAACGTTTGGGAAAGTTTTTAGAGCAACTAACATTAACCATACCAATCCTATTGGCATTAAGACTACCGCATGGCCCATGAATATTGTTTTTGCATATAATTTGGTATAGTGCAGGATTAGTTTCAAGATCCGGAATTTCCTCACTAACTACAGAATTGATCTTCTCAAAGAGCAAATGTAAATGGGGAAGGCCACGTTTTTGTTCTTCTTTAGTATAGGTATAGTTACGTATGCAACGACTTTTCCGAAGATTTCTCTATCAATAACATCACGATAAAATTCTTCAACCTTACCCCAAAAATAAATGTGATGTTCTTTGATTTCGAGTTTAAGCCCATAACTTTATCCAACAAATTTTCACCGCTACAAATTGGTAGCCCATGTATATCAATTTGGTAGTTTAACATTTGCTGCTTATACTTTTCATTGTTGGATTCTAATTCTTCTACCCGTTTTGATACAGATGCAATTTTTCCTTCTACATTGTCAAGCCGCCAAGTTTCCAATTTTAGGATATTGTTTTGATCATCAATTTTCAATGAAACAGATTGTAAATTAGAAATTATCATCTCGATTTGCTTTTTTACTAGTTTCAAAATGATCATCCAATGATATTTTTTTTTTTTAGTGACACCAGCACCATTTTCACAATCGTAACAAATTTGGGTTAGGGTTCAGTGAGTGGTTCAGTTAGGGGTTATTTGGGGGTTGTATTTGGAGGTGAATTAGCTTGAGCTGTTGTGTGTTTGAGTTAAGTTCTTGTAAGATGTAATTTGTCGGATTGTGCAGAATTTGAGGATTGAGTTACCTTTGAGTTTTGGGTTAAGTTGGGGATTGAGTTGAGATTTGAGTTGGAGCTTGAGTTATTCTTAGTTGAGTCAAATTCGCATATATTTTTAGGACCATGTTGATTTGGGGATTGAGTTGAACGTCGAGTTAGGGGTTGAGTTGAGTTGGGAATTTATTTGGGGGTTTACCCGATAGTTGAGTGTTAGGTTAGCTTAAGTTGAGTTCAATCCGTATTGATTTGGAGATTGAGTTGAGCGTTGAGTTTGGGGTTGATTTGAGTGTTGAGTTAAAGATTTAGTTGGGGTTGAGTAAAGGATTAGCAAAATCACCACACATTTTTGGGGGATATTTTAATTTTTTTGGGGTTTTATGCATTCGGGTTCATTATTCACTGTGTGAGTGCTCATACTGCAAATATTTCGTTCGATGTTGAAAGGCCAAATGTCGAAAGGCCGAACGCCGAAAGGCCGAATGGGTCGGAAGGCCGAATGTCGAAAGGCCGAATGTGTCGAAAGGCCAAACGTCGAAAAGCCGAATGTGTCGAAAGGCCGAAAGTGTCGAAAGGCCGAATGTGTCGAAAGGCCGGATGTGTCGAAAGGCCGAATGTCGAAAGGCCGAATGTGTCAAAAGGCCGAATGTGTCGAAAGGCCGAATGTGTCGAAAGGCCAAATTTTAAAAATATTTTCGTTCTCGTATAAAAATTGTTTGGTTGCATCAATGTCCACTGTAGTGAGGTTTCAGTGTACATATATAATATCATAATAGTGTTTCTTTTGTTTTATTTTTCTTTAGTTTCTAATTTTTAAGGGTGAACGAAATTTAAACGTGTTGCAGAATTTCTTTTATTCTTTATTAATTATGTTTACGAGAAGGTAGCATATGGAGAAAAGATTTTAGAAACAGTCTTTTGTAAACAGTCTTCTGAAAAACAGTGATACGTGGCCAGCCCGTGGAAAGGCCGATTGGGTTGAAAGGCCGAATTTTCATTAAATTTTCCTTCACTTAATTGATTGACATCAATGTTTAAAACCATTGAATTTATTTCGTAATGTAAAATGTAAGTCCTGTGTATTTAGCATACATATTATGCTTTATACTTTTTCTTTTTTATTATAATTAATTAATTTTTATATGACAAAAAAAACTTCAGAAGATTTTAATGTTTAATGCGATTTACTATTAAACATTTTTATACAAACATTTTGATGAAAATATGAATTTTGTTTTTTCATTTTTTCAACGGCATTCGGACACATTCGGCCTTTCGGCACATTCGGCCTTTCGACACATTCGGCCTTTCGACACATTCGGCCTTTCGACACATTCGGCCTTTCGACATTCGGCCTTTCAACATTCGGCCTTCCAACCCATTCGGCCTTTCGACACATGCGGCCTTTCAACACATTCGGCCTTTCGGCATTCGGCCTTTCGTAAATATTCCAAATATTTTTGTTGGATATCAATGCTGCTGATAAATATAATTATGTCAACGTATGACGTTATTAATTAAAATTTGTGGTTTAAAAGTTTTTTTTTCGCTAAATTGGCTAAATTTTGATGCCAAATTTCTTACACTATTTTCAGGTTCTATATACAAAAACTTCAAAGCTCATATATTAAAGTAGGCTTCCGTATTCAGATAGAGAAAGCTCGAATCTTGAAAATGGTCTTTAGTTGTTAATTATTCCCGTTTTGAACTTGTTGAAGCTGTAAAATTATATTTTACTCTTCCATGGTAAAGAATGATGGAACATGGTTTTATAATTAGCAATGAAATAATTTTCTGCCATCTTTTATTTTGTTATAAAATAAAAAAAAAAAGCTTCGAAACTTTACTTATAATCTTAAAAGCTTTCAACCATAAAACAAACAAATTATTTTAATCATGTAAGTTTCATGTAACACAAAGCTAAATGATAGGCCGCCCAATAAATTTGTGCTAACAACAAACAACTTTTAGAAATATTTGACATGTTCCACTTAGAATTTTGTCGAATATGATGTAATTATCTATGTGCGGGCAAAATACATACAATATGCAAAAGTAAAAAAATTAAAAATTCAGAAACCATCGCAATTTTGCAGACATTTTATTTAGTAAACCGGTAATTTGGTTCTAGATAATAATGTCCTCCTCCCCCGAAGCCATCATGTTTTTGCTACTAGATTGTGCTTAATGATGTTTATGCTAATTAGTTCGTATATTTTATTCATTTCCTTGTAAAAATCTCAATGTAATCGTAATATACGGAGACAAGCGGAACGAGTAGAAGTAGACTACATAAAAAAAAAAAGTTTCAGTTGCTTTAATTATTGATGCGACAAAATCTTGAAAATAAGAATTTTGTATTTTTTTTATTTATTTCTTAATTGATTTTTGTATACATTTTATGTAGACGACGTGACAGAGTACATGCAGAGGTTATATTTTTATGTAAATTTCATTTGTGTGTATGTATGTGTTTAATGTTGGGTGGAATGAGCTTTTTAATTGCAACATTAGATATTTGTATTATTTATGAGATTTGACCAAAATACGAGTAGGTGCGAAAATATCATGGTATAGCGAATATACGTTTGGGATTTATGGCTTATTGTAATACACATACTCGAGTATCTATGGATACAATTTTGTAGAGATTATAAGTTTTGAACAAACCATAAATCAACAATACCTGCTGAATTCCTGGAGGATGTTATACGTTTTTTGAAAAAGTCTAGACAAATGTATGTACTAGGTATATGATTATGATTATTATCTATTTGTGTGCGTGGTTTTAATAAATGTTGGTTGTTTTATGATATACAGATTCATAAAGTAATATGAAGTGTAGATAGATAAATCAAACATTTCCATTTCGTTTTCAAATAAAATTTGATGAAAATTCGGACAATTAATTATAGCTGCAAACTTTAGAAGATAAACCATGACGCGTCACGAAATATTTTATTGGTGAGACAAAGGGCTCGGTTGCACTATCATTCACTAATTCTAATTATCTTTGTGCTTAATTAATAAAAACCCTGTGAAATTTTTGTCCTTTGCTTTCGGCGAATAGTCTAAAACTACTTTCTTATAAAACCACAGATAAGAATAGACAGATGTACATCTTGTATGGGCCAAATTTACATTAGAAATTTCAATACAATAATTCCAATCCAATCCTTTTAGAGCAGGACGTACATTTCTGTCTCTTTTTATCTTTTTTTTACGTATGGCTATTTTGATTATATCAAAGCAAACATGGCATGGCTATTTTGATTATATCAAAGCAAACATAAACCAACTTCAAACAAAATTGTATTTTACAATATATACGTCCTGCTCTAAAAGGATTAGATTAGAATTTGGTATTGAAATTTCTAATGTAAATTTGGCCCATACAAGATGTACATCTGTCTATTCTTATCTGTGATAAAACTAGAAATACGATGTGTCTGGCGCTGACGGTATTCTTTTGAAATACACGATAATATTCTGATAAAAAAATTTTACTACAAACACACTAAAATTGACAGAAAGAGAAGCTTGTATTCAGTTAAATTAAATTCGAAAGACGTTGTGTTACGTACACCATAGATGACATTTTCTAGAATATTTGAGATCCAAGATCCTCAAATAATTTTGGATTAATATAAACGGCAGTTCAAGCGATACACATCAAATTATTTTGATAAGATTCTTTCGGTTTTTATAGACAAAATACATGAACAATAATGGCATTCATAACATTTTTCGACCTGTTAATCAGAAAAAATTAAGAGGCCAATCATTTATAATATATATACCAAAAATGTAGAAATATCAGAATCCCCCCGTACTTTAACCCTTTTTAAAAAAAAATGTGTGAATGCCATTATTGTTAATATATGTTGTCTATAAAACGCCGAAAGAATCTTATTGATTTTAATACACAGACAAACTTCTCTTTCTATTATTTGTGTGGGCATAAAATAAAAAATACACAGAAATAAGAGTTTTCTTTGAATTTTTAAGTTAGAGAATACAATTCGCTAGATCAGTACGTTCTTGCCTCATGCTTAATGTATAAAGTGAGAATTGTATGATATTTTTGTAGTTTGATCGTAGCTACCTGAAGAGCAGGTCTAACTTTTAGAGAACTCAATCAAGGAGGGTTCTCACTTTTTTTTCGGGGCCGATACACTATGTATGACTATTGGGTTAAAGTACGAGGTATTTTGATATTTATAATTTTTTGGTAGATATACATATTATAAAAATGATTGGCATCTTCATTTTTTAAGATTAACAAGTCGAAAAATGTTGTGAATGCCATTTATTAATATATTTTGTCTATAAAAAGTTGAAAGAATCTTATTGATACTAAAATTGACCTAACAAATTAAAGGTTTTAAAGACAAAGTGAAAATAATGAAACAAATTATCAAAGAATTCATTCACTGTTATTAATCTCAAAAACAACGTCGTTCAGAAGCCTATTCTTGCATTGCTTGGTGAGTTTACCTACAGGCTTGGACATGCTTTAACTTTCATAGAAAAGACCAAACTTGTTTCCCGGACGACGCCGGGCGTACACCCATTATATATAACGCAAAAGGAAGGATAGGAAAGAAATGTTAGTATATAAAGGCTTGCCCCGGTTACAGACACCTTTGTAGTTAACAGTTGGTGATATGTTAGTATAATTTATAATAAATTAGTTAGCACAATACAATATAATTTAAATCTACATGTTGATTGGATTCTTGTTTTTCTGGAAGCATTGCCCTGTTACTCAGGTATCTGTAAAATAGATTACATTAAATTTAATTCAGTTATTCTAAGTAATGTTTATCGCAAATAGAACGAAGTTAAATGAATGTTTCCGGTTACAACAATAATAGACAGAAAAACATGAATTCCTATTGTTAAAATAGAAAAATGAATTAAGACGAGCATAATCATCAACAATTTGAACCGATTTCAACCGCTTCGCTTATTTTTAATACTTGCTATCATGAGAAAATATACTAATACACTAAAAATATTTGACCGCACACAATAGCAAAATGTATAGTATACGCCGTGTAACGACCGTTTTTTTTTAAATATTTTAAAGTCGGTCCAACTTTTCCAAGATTGTCTTTTACGGGATTAGAACTTGTTTAAAATGACAAAATTTTTAAATAAAAATAAATTAGTAGGCCACAAGAATATTGTTTTATTTTGTTTTTTCTTAAAAAGTGTGATTTTTGTTTGTTTCACTTGAATAGAAACGACCATAATTATTAATTATCAATTAATTTGAAGTGTTAGCAACTTAAACTTAAGTTAAATTAATTTTTTTAAAAAAGGTTACCAATTTAACATAAAAAAAAATAAAAATGTGGGTCAAGGAAAAAAACTTATTTAGTAAGGAAGAAATAGCCCAAATTCAACAGCGAAAGTAAAACTGTAATAATTGATTTTACCAAAAATCCAAATGAATATGGCTCAAACAGCAAAGGACGAATTGTTAAGGCCACATCTGCAGCCGACAAGTGGGCCATACTAAGGACAGCATCCAATTTCACACTATCTTGTGCAAAAATTAAAGCGAGAGTTGATGTGGAAGCGAGCCGAATAACACTACGGAGAGTGATTAAAAATCACAACACCTTATTCGAAGAAAGCTTCAAAAGAAACCACCTCTAAATCAGGAGAGGAAACAGAAAAGGTTAGATTTCTCGAGGCAACATATGACATGGAAGAAATTTAACCTCGATGGCCCCGATGGGTTTAATTATTATTTTCACGACCTTCGGAAAGAGGTACAGTTCTTAGCAAAACACCATAGCCGGGAAGGAGGCGTTACGGAGTGGGGGGCTTGTATCATTTTATGGTCCGTCATTTTATTTGTCATTTCCAACCGGAAAAATGTCCGCAGCAACTTACAAGGGCATCCTTGAAGAAGCATTTCTCCGGTTCAATGATACTTTTGGGCCATTGCCATGGCATATATCAGCAAGATAATGCCCCTATCCATACAGCTAATATAATTAAGTCATGGATATCGCAGCAAAACGTAGAGCTTTTGCCGTGGCCACCGTATGCTCCCGATTTCATTATCATGGAAAACGTGTGGGGTTGGCTGTCTCGGAAAGTTTACGAGGGTGGTCGACAATTCGACAGCAAAGAAAGCCTTATTAAGGCGATAAATGAGATTTCTTTAGATTATTTAAAATCTTTGTATGACTCCATCTCCAGCAGGATGTATAAAGTTATTTTTAATAAGAGAAGTAGTACGCATTACTAAAATCACTTAAACTCAATTAATTTTTGTGTATAAATCGAATTCAATTATATTTTTAGTAAATAAAATAACTTTTTATTAGGATTAGTTAATCGTTCTTTTTCAAGTGAACATTCAAATTTACCATTTTTTTAGAATAAACCAAGATTGCAAAATTAATCATGAAAAAATAAATTTGTTTTTCCTTTAATAATTACTGCTTAATCAAAACTTATAATTCTGTAAAAATAAAATATTGAAAAAGTTGGATCGATTTCGAAATATTCCAAAAAAAATTGTCGTTCCTATTCAAATGAACTGCGCAGTGTATACAAAATTCTCAATCCTCAGTCCTCATTTTGCGACCAAAATCGCTTCCCTGATAGCGGTTTTAAAAGTAGCTCATTTTTTTTGTTCGATAGTGAAAATTTGAGGCTTTTGCATTTTTTTTTCTTATTCAAACATATCCCTTTCACCTTAATATGCTTACGAGAAGAACCAGACTAATAGTCCAGTGTTTGAGAGTAAAAATAGGTTATTACCTCACAATTCTTACGGACGAAACCGATTGATGTGAAATTTGGACAGTAATAGGGAATGGCTCAAGGAACAAAACTTATATAGTGCCGATGTTTGTTTTTATTCTGGGGCTGGATGCCGCTTCTTATTGGGGGAAGACATCAGTACACCCAAAATAATGACAGAAATCGATAGAGGGATGAATTCTAAGCCAGCTTAGAATAGCTATTCTTTTCAGCTTTCGTGGGGGTAGTAGTCATACATACATCTACCTATCATATTTTATTCTCTTTACTAAATAAATTTTCATGGATATAAATTCTTGCTTATCTTGCTCTCGGTTTCTTAATTTTAAATTTCATTTGGTTTGATTTTAGCAATTTTATTTTTTGCCATGGTTCATTTCCGTTAGATTCTGATTTGATAGTTATTGTCACGTGTCAAATATGCCGTGCTAGCCTTCATTTCGTCATATATTTTTTTTTCTGATGTACGGTATTTCCGTTGTTTGGTTTGATATTCTTATTTGTTGCTCCATGAGTGAGTAATTCCTCTGAGGTGATCGGATGATTGTGGGGTAGGGTCTGTTGAGGGTCGGTTCCATCACTGGCTTTTGTGATGGAGGGGCGACACGACATTTGTGTTGTTCCTCTTGTGATGACGGTTTTCGCTCCGAGAGGTCGTCGCAGGGTTTGTCGCAAGGGCGTCCTTGCATCTTCCTTCGGCATCGGTGACAGTCACGACCGGAAAGGCAATTCCGGTAGACTGTCCGATGATAAGAGGGCCCTTGCGGCAGACAGGGGGGAGATCGCTCGGGGTTGCAGGTGTGGTCACAGACGAATTAACCCTATTTATAATTTGCTTTAGCTATTGGAGATTTGACTAGACTTTGTTTAATTTTATTTTTCTTCGATTGATTCTTTTTCCTCATACAAGCACAGAAAAGAGTTCTTTTCTGTGATACAAGCATGAGATTACATCTGGAAAACCATACAACACACCGTGGGCTCTAGCCAGCTACCAAGGCCTCACCATACCACTGATCTTATGATTCTGATAACGAAATCTTAGGATTTACAAAGAACAACAAAGACATATTTAATGTTTGTGGTCCTTCGAAAACCCCCACCCCAATGTTATTGAAACCAAACTATTGCCCACATTATTGTTGTGACCTCTTCATTAGTCTTAAAAACATTAAATAGAACTTTCTGTGCATTTAAACTTTTTCCAAATTGTTTTTGTTTCAGTAAACCTTATTTCTTGGACTTTGTGTCGGTTGGGTTTATTATTTTGACAGTTAAGTAATCCCATAAAACAGTTTTACTTCAATTACTTGCCTGATCTGACTAGAAAACGCGCTTCAATAATATAAAGTTTCATTTTCTTCAAAGTACTCCTTTTTCATTTATTTTTTAAACGAAATGTTATTTCAAAACTACAGAAGATATACCACTATCAACTGTGCATCATTAAAAAATTTGAGACTCAAGGAACGACATCCAATAACCATCGTTCAGGCAGACCCAAGGAGCAGTTCTTGCAAGAAAAAGAAGAATAAAATATCTTAGAAGTCATGAAATGGCACCCACAATCCTGTTGGATGAACTAGACAGACAAGTACAGAAAAGTTGCCCTACATCTCAAGAAGACGTATAGAGAATATTACAAGCCCAATGGAGAAAAATAACCACATCATTAGAAAAATTAGTTGCACGTTTACCCAAAATTTGTGAGGCTCTAATAAAAAGTAAAGGAGAGGACATATATGAATCAAAAATATGACTATTTGATTTTACAGTGTTATTTATCATTCATTACGTAATTAAAATAAATTTTTATAAAGGTATGACAGTTTTATTTAATGTAACTTCATCAGAATCATTGTCTTCTGGGTGTTCAAATACTTTTGGGGGTCGTGTATATATTGATCTCTATTTTGCGTATCTGAAATTCTAAAAGTTTGTCAATAGTTGAATTAGCCCTACATCTAATCACCCAATAAAGGATTCCGATGAGCAATTCCTGTAAACGCGTTTAGTCCTAAAAAAAAAAAATCAACGTCAAATTACGTCACCCGAAAGTTTTGAAATCGGTATATATCGTTCTATTTTAATCTATCCTTAATTAAACAAATATAAATTGTAATCAAAATTTATTTAAAACATTAGATTATTCTGGAATTAATTAGCCGGATAGATAAATAAATTTAAGAACTGGACAAATTGTTAAGAGTTTTACAATTCAGTTTCTCTTACTCTTAACAATTTCTTCACTTCGTAAAATTATTTATCTATCCGGCTAATTAATTGCGGAATAACTTAATGTTTCAAATACAATAAAATTGAAATTGTTAAAAGTTTTTAAAAGAGGAATTGTATAATTCGCTAATACTACAAGTGCATGGTTGATTCCTATGTATATATAGGAAAAAATCAGTGTAATTAATAAGTTAGCAATTCAGTCGCTATAGCCTGATGAGGTGAACTGAATTGTAAAACTCTTATTATAAAAAAATTATTTAGCTTAACTAAATTATTTTCTATTAAATTTTTATATCATTATATCGTTGGTTTCTGAAAAATGCCTAAATGTTTACTTTTCACACATCCTAGCAAACAAATTGTTGGTTTTGTATTTTTAGGATAAATATAGGATAAACTTCACATCCCTAAGCTCTTTAGGTTGGCACATTAGAAACAACATTTTAAATTCAATAATTTCACTTTTATTTTAAATTGTTTACTAATAAATATAATATTGCATATTAATTCATTTAAATTTCATTTTGAACAAATGAAGAATACATTCGAGGTGATACCATATGTTCCGTGTACAAATTAAAATCAAACTTAGGAAGTTTCACCATAACAAAATGAAGTCAATATTTTTGAAAAGTTCGTCAGTATTATTTTAGGGTAACGTTTTAGTTGTAATTCTAAGGCCAGCAATAATTTAAATTGCACCCATTTTCTCAATATGCGTAGCTTATTCATATTCTAAAATTACAGTTCAACAGTAGCAACTCTAAAATTAAATTAATACATACAATTAAATTCTGGGGTGGGTTGCAAATTTCAAAAGAAAGACCCTCCGTGGTACAGTTCTTGATTTCCTATCAATTGTCGAATTTCAATCGAAATTTTTTTTTTTTTATTTATAGTCCAAGTATGGTTACTCGTTAATTTGACTTGTTTCCTTCAAAAATTTTGACAGACCCCAGCTATTTTATAACCCTCGCAAAACTAAAAGGCATGCTATTTAGTAGACCGGTTTAGAAGAACAGCACGAAGGATAAAAGTTCGTTGTTTAAATTGAACCTTCTTTCTGTCGTCATAAGGGGTATCCAAGAATTCAAAAATTCTACGCAAGGAAAACTTCAATTTACAGCCACGAACGGCCATCGTTCAACAGATAGATTATTATAAACTTTTATGAATTTTCATTTACCATTGGATTAGCACATTTGTCCCCCAATATGCCAACAGTGTGTAAACAAATTTAATTAAACAAAAACTGAACCGTATCTAATATAATGCTCATCCTATACGATCCAACTGAGACAATTATTTTATTGGTCTGCTAATCTCTAATTATCTGTTTTTTATACAGAAATAAACACAACAGAATCATTACCCATTATCATGCTCATGTAATAAAAACGATTATTGTATGTGGATGGTTCGTTCGAGCTCCATATATAAATTTTCCAGCTCTTTAAATGAGATTGCTTTTTGTTTTGTTTCAAATAATAACCAACAACAACAACGACAAGTAGAAAACTGGTGGAAAACACTTTCTAGTTTTATTTTTTTTGATTTTTTGTTGTGTTTCATGTTGGGAAAATAAGTGCGAAAACAGATTTTCTTTTATTATGAATTTGTTGTTTTTGTTCTTTTTGTTGTCGTCCCGGTTGTTTGTCTGAATCTAATGTCTCTATAATTTCATTTTTCACTGCCGAACGTTTTTTTTTTTTTTGGGTTGGTTTGTAAATAGGACAATAAATTTATGGGTGTTATCTTATGTGTGTTTAGATATATTTAAAACAACAAAAATGCTGTCATTAATTAATCGCTTAATTAGCTTTTGTTCTATAAGCAAAAACAAAGAAAATTTGTAATATGCCAAAAACAATGTGTGTTGGCAGAGCCTTCTAGAGTATAGAGCCATAATCATTATGACCTATTTTTTAGAAGCTTTTTTAGTGGTATAACTTTTCACTAATTTCCATAGGAATCCATAGTAAAAATGGTGTTTTTTAGCTTCAAGTTTTTCATTGATAAAAGCAAAAATGTTACAAAATTTTTATACAAAAGTGTTCTACATACCTTTAGCAACATTATACAGGAAGGGTTTATTGGTATTAAGTAAATATTAATTGCAGAAATATTAAAATTAAATTATTTCTAAAATATATTTTTCGAACTTTCATTTTGAAAAATACATCAAAGTTGACTCTGACGAATTAAAATAATACTTGCTACATTTATCTTTAGTTTTACTAGTGTACGTTAGATGTCTCAGATTTATACAGAAAAATACGAAAAAAATTGTTTAATCACACAATTATGACACGTTCATATTTTGAGAATTTGTTTTGCTTTTCCTACAATTTTTGAACTTAAATTTCCCCAAGTGGCGATTTTTGGTACGGTTTTTCAAAATGTTTACTGCCCACTGCCATCTATGTATATTGGCTTAATGCACACGATTTGTAGTAAGCTTTTTTTTTAATTTGACCAGAATGCTGTTGTTATGAGCTTTTTTTTTATTTTGGTTTAAATAAATCAATTATTACAAGAAAATGAAAACCATTTACTTAAACGAGATTTATATATGTTGAAATTCAAACATTTATTAAAATATTTCAGAAATCATAATTAAGAATTTGCAACGTTTTCATTTACAAATTTGTCTTCGGAAAAAAAGTGATTTCCCATATGTTTTATGTGTTTTACTATGAAAATTTTGGTTTTTTCCTCGTTTCTAATTCCCTTATAAAAGCTTCGATTTTTAGATTATGGCTTGTATAATCAAGGTTGCTTTGGTGTTGGTCGTGATTGTAAGACAAAATGTATAAATATACTAGTGTGATGTATAATGATTGTGACGCGAAAAGTGGCAAGATGGAAAATTTTAATTTTTTTTTTTGTTCCTTTCTCACTATTTTCTTTCTCGTGTTTAACAATGATAATATTGTGAAATATGTTGTCGTAATCTTATCACGGAATACATTTTATTTCCCGAATATCAAAATAATTACTTTTTCACAAAAATCACGTATTTTTGCTTTAAATATGGATCACCCAACTAACAAAGACACCAAAAATAGCAGGTTTTGTTGTTTTGGTTCTAACTAGACTCAACTCTTTCTCTACGTGTGGTGTTAAATAGTTTTAGTTCATTAGGGAGTGTATATGAGAAAGCAATTCGTGCCAAAAGAAATTATGCACATAGTTTATAATATGTTCGTCTTCATCCAGTATATATATGTACATGAATACAATGGCGGGATTGGCTTAATTTTGATGTTCTGCTGTTAACAATTTTGTACAATACAACAAGACTTTTGATCGATTAGTTTGCTCATCTGCTTTAATTGGAATATTCAGTAAAACATTAGTAAATTACATATTCATACCAAATTGTATGGGCAAAGTCGAAATTCCGTAGAATATTCCTCATAAGCAAATTCAAATTTGTAAACCACAATAAATATTTACAAAACATTATTTATTTATATTTACATAGCTCTTGATTTAACAATATTATTGTTTTATGTTATGCTTTTGGTTGGTATACATAAAAGCATAAACAAATGAAGCTATAAAAGCGATTGAAGGAAGATTTATAACGAATATATTCAATTTCACAATTCCTGGAAAATTAATGAATTTTTCTTTAGAAATATTCAAAGTTGGAAAACATTTTTTTTTGCTTTTTTGATTTTGATTTAGAGTTAAATTATTGAAAAGAAAGACATCAATAAATGTGGGTTTAGATATGTATGCATTTATATTCTGAGCAAATTGGAAATTTGCAGACAGATATTAATCAACAAGACACAAATTTGAAAACAAAATTTTCTTCTTACTGGAAAATGGAAAATTTCTAAGTTTTATGTAGAATAGAAAATCAAAATCGATTTCGGTGTATACAAGTGATTTTGTAAGTGTGCTTTTCTTGCGGAATTTTCAAAAAACATATTTTAGTCATTCTTGATTATCATAGGGGACCAAACCAATCGTTCGCTTAACAATTTAATGGTTTGCTCCACACCCAAGTATGATGAAACGTCTATTTCCTTGATTAATTGATTTTTAGATTTAGACTCGCAATTATTCGAAATATCCCAGTAATATTGATATTGACTGAGGGGGCAATGAGATTTCTGTTGCTGTGCAATCGATTATCGATTTTATTTAAAAATCCGATGGATGAATTAATTGAAATGGCCTAAATAACGAACTTATCGAGGTGGTACAACTAATGCTTGATAGAAAATAATCCACAAGGCTGAGTTACGTATCCAGTGGTTAGATTTGACGTGTTTAAATCAGTTTGTAGTGCTGGAATGCCAAATGTATTAGTCAGGTCACGGTATAGTGCTTGGTCAGCTGGAATTTGCAAACTATGTATTCGGTATTTCAGTAAAAACTAAATAACTTTAAAAATGGTTTATTAATGTGGTTCGAACACTTTCAATGATGATTGTGCATTTATGGGTTCGATACTCGGGTATTTTTTAAAATTCATGTTGTCACGAAATAAAATATTTAGATAGTACCAGTCACCTCCTACACGATTGATAGATTGTTGGATTTCCCGTTCAATTTCGTTATGGTACTTCCCGTAACTGCTAAGATGGTTTTGCCCACAAACGTATCGATTTTCGAAGCAATTATCAATCAAGTCTACTTACTTTTAAGTTTACTTCCTTTAATTTATTTATTTAAATTTATTTATTGAAATTTATATCCCATAGGCATGCATTTACTCTTAACAAATCAGTCAATCTTCTTTAAAGTTGAGTTTGGCCAAAAGAAAAGTTGTGATAAAGGCGATATACAGTTTTAATACGAAATATAGAAATCTGTAAACAGTCCTCGCAGAAATACACCCAAATGTTTAAATAAATTGTATTGCAGATCATAGTGGTATCAAATTCGATTGAATGTTATTGTTTGATGTATACGATAATCCCACAATTTATCATACAATAAATCGTATCGGCTGTGGACTGTGTTTCACCAAAAACAAATTGAATCGCTTTTTGATCAAACTTTTTTTGTTGCTTGACTTTTCAACATTTGATTTGAGCTCGAATATACCTTTAGAATTCATTTGCCGTGTTTTTTTATAAGTCTCGATAGATTTCAATAGATCGCATCCAGATGTTCTCTATTTTGGTGGTTAAACTGCAATTGATTCAGTTTATTTTAATCAAGAATAACTTTTTATTCAACATTTTATCATTTTTAATTCATTTCCTCGAATTACACAACTTATTAATTGTACATTTGTACCTACATGAAAATCTTGCTTTTTATCCAGATATGCTATCGTGACTACAGATTTCCCTTTTATGAGTAAAGACACACTTTATAAATTTGTATTTTAGCATGGAAGCATAGCAAAGTCTATATTTAGTACATCTATCATACAATAGGAAAATAGTAGCTGGAAAATTTAATCTTTTGCTCTATTTTAAAAGACAGAAGATGTACGATAAAAGTATTAATTTTATTATTATTTCCTTCCATTATGAAGATGCATATTCAAAATGTGTTATTTAATACTATTTACCGCAATCCACAAGTTTTTTTTTGGCGAAAAGAATGGAAAAATCGAAAAATAAACCTGTTTATCATTTTTCGTAATAGTTGCTCAAAATTTAAAAGATCAAAGTAACATTTTGAAAGAAAACAAAAAGTTGTAGAATGTCCGTCTCATTTTTTTATATGGATAAAATGTATTCGCACTTTTCCCTCATGTATTTATACTTTTGGAATAACAAAATATAATGAAAACAACAATGACGTAGCGTTGTCAAAATAAACACAATTCTTAGTGCTGCGAGTGCCAGTATTTTTAAGTGGATGATAGAAGTAGCTACAATTTCCCATTTTTTTTTTTTGCAAATATCTGAATAGATATATTGAGACTTATAAAACAACACTGTAATTATTCCTCTAAATGGAAATTCATTGACAGCTATTTATTTGGCTAGCATCTCATTTATTGAATTAGCTTAATAGGGATTATTCGAGTTTCTCCAATTTTGACGTTATATTACTGATTTACAAGTAGTTTATTTTCGATTTAAAAATAGCTGCGTTTTTCTATAGATTGCTGCTCGAGATCGCGATAAACTTTTTTCGATTTCTTCAGTTCAATTGAAATTATTTGGATATTTAATCATTAAATGTGATAGATAGGGGACGTACCACCTTCAAATTTTCAAAAAATCGAATTTTTTTTTGATAGAATATGTTAGAATGAACGTTTAAGAACATGATTTTAACATGAAAATCTCTAAAAAAAATTTATTTATATTTTTTTTTTTTATTTATTGCGAAGGGCGCCAAAGTTCGCTGTATATCGCTACACCGACTTTCTCTTAGTAACACCTGCTTATATATACATGCATATACATATATAATTTAATACGTTATTCTCTCACATAACAGCTGTAAAAGTAGAGGAGAAATTTTTGAGAGGAAGGTATATTGTACGGTACAGGCATCGCAGATTAAATTTTGGTAAGGTTTATTACAAAAAAAAAAATTTTTTGACTAACGCGATTATCTCGAAATGACGTTTTTCAAGTTGGCGTGCAAGATTGAGAAAAAACTACTTATCCAATCGTTCTAAAATTTTAACACGTTGATCTACATATATTTCTGCTCAGAATGAACTACGGAGGGAATAATCGGCTTTCAATTTTTTGAGTTACAACTAATTGGGGGGGACAAAAAAGCTGAATTTTCGAAAAAATGCCGCCATTTTTTTATTTTTCAACCAATTTTTCTTTTTTTAGTTCATTCCAAGGGCAATTTAATGCTGAATAAAACCCCGTTTTTTTTTTTTTTTGGACGTTTCTGAGAGCAGTTATGATGCACGCCGCGAATTTTCAGTGTTTTTGGAAAACCGTTATAGCAGATGACAGTGGGCTAAAAAAAATATAAAAAAAATATTTTTTATACAAAAAATAAAATAAAATGTCAATGGAAAGTTTCATTAAGATATCTCTTTTTATTCCATTAAAAAAAATCTTTGAAAAACTTTTTGTTTTTCAATTTTGAAGGTGGTACGTCCCCTTAAACTGCATAAATTAATTCATTAAATTAAATGATAATTTTTAATAAAATGTACATATATTTACGAGTTCGCAACAATTCTATGGTTTTATGTAGGACATAACAGAGTTCCTGAAATTTGAAAATAAATTATGAACTGACGAAAGAGGGAAATTTTTTTAGTACACATCTAGTAGATCACTTCTATTAATTTTCCAAATGTCAAAAAAATCTTTACAAAACATCATTATTTAAAGATAGTAAAAGGGAAGTTCATTCATAAAAGCCATAATAATTAAAATTAAATTAACTCTAAAATTATTCATCGGAGCCTGATAAAATTCTATCTCGTCGTTGACCACAGGCTGGATGTACATCGTCGTCACTAGAAACTTCCTCAATATGAATGATTTCGATTTCATTATCTTGCGCGAACAAACTTTGGTTGCCCTCTGGTTCTATTATATTTCAGATGTTTTGAGAAAATCTGCTATAAGTGATTGGCGGCATTCGTTTTGCAAGTTTAGGGGAGGAAGATATGTAAGCATCGAGTTACCGTTAATTCTAGTAGTTCATCCAAATCATTGATAGTCATATCAGTGAATCATTCTTCATCGATTGAATATGCCATTTCTAAAATTTGACCTTGTAGTTCATTTTAAGGGTTTCCGGCACGCATTGAGTGTGAACGACTTCAACTCTTTCATTGATAGAGCAAATATTCATAGCAATGTAATGTTTGTATCCTAACAAAAACAAAAAATGATTTTCAAATTATTGAGGTATAAAATTGTGTACTAAAAAAATAGAAATAATTTCCCAGTATTTTTCCCTGTATTTATCGCGATCTCGAGCAGCAATCTAATAGAAAAACGCAGCTAATGAAAACTTTGATTGCAATGTTTTTTTGTAAGGCCCGATTGTATGAACGAGGATAAATGATTAATCCTCTGATTTAGTGTAATTTGCATTGTATGAACGATGCTAAATCAGAAAATTAATCGATGATTTTTTTTTACCATCCGTTTTATCCTCTCTTTTTGGTGACTGAATCAGAGACTAAAAAAATTCGTTTTTGTTTTTCTGACATTTCAAATGTGGTGTATCATACAAACGAGACATTTTTATAAAAGAAAGTATGTAATTATTCTCCTCTAAATAACCCAAAAAAAATTTTAATAAACATCAAGAAAGTAAACGTCATAGAAAAGGTATTGCCAGTCATACAAAAAACTGCTATAACACTGCAATGAAAGAAAGGCTACATTTTTATTTAGCATCGTTCATACAATCGACGAAAAATAAAATCCTTGAGTAGTGATTAATTATTACTCTCGGATTATTTTTATTTAGAGGTGTTCATACAATCGGCCCTAAATTAAATTTGAAACGTCAAGAAAGTGTTGACACTCAAAAATAAACTGCAATAAAAACTGCAATAAACAGGATGGAATTTTTTTTATCCGTGTTTATACAATCCACGAAAAAAAAAATCGTCGGTTGAAGATTAATCTGTATCGCCGGATTTTTTTAATCTATTCCTGTTCATACAATCGGGCCTAAATCTCGATAGATCTATTCAGATATTAGCAAAAAAGAAAAAATGGGAAATTGTAGCTACTTCTATCATCCACTTAAAAATACTGGCACTCGCAGCCTAAGAATTGTGTTTATTTTGACAATGCTACGTCATGTCATGTTGTTTTCGTTACATTTTGTTATTGACGAATGGAACGCTGTGCCCCAGCGGACAATAGTGAAGTATGTGATAGGCTGTAAAAAAATTTGCTATTGACGATTGCAACGGTGCCCCCAGCGGGCAATAGTGAAGTATGTGATAGGCTGTAACAAAAATTTGCTATATGAAGTTATATGGAAATATTGTCTATTTAAATTACATTTTTATTTATGAAAATTGTAATGATTTAAAAATGAAATTAATCCCATATGAAGTTTAAATTGTGATTTTAGTATATCTGATTCATTTGGGACATTTTATTCATTTTAAATATTAGAAAATTGTACTTAAAAATTGCAGAAATTTAATGTTAAACTCACTATAAATATATATTTCGGCCTCTAAACATTTAGAGAGCTTTATTAGTCCACAGTTGCTACGCATTGAGTTATTAATACAATCTAAAATTTAATATTTTGAAAACATTTGTTTTTGGAAACACTAGCTTATTTAGAAATTTCTGCAATTTTTAAGTACAAGTTTCTCATATTTAGAATGATAAGAATGTCACAAATAAATCAGATATACAAAAATCACACTTTAAACTACATATGGGATTAGTTCAATTTTCCAATCACTACAATTTTCATAAATAAAAATATAATTTAAATAGACAATATTTCCATATAACTTCATATAGCAAATTTTTGTGACAGCCTATCACATATTTTACTTTTGTCCGCTTAAGGCGCTTTTTAAACTTTTCCATTCGTCAATTCCAAAAGCATAAATACATGAGGGAAAAGTGCGAATACATTTTATTCATATATAAAAATGAGACGGACATACTGAATTTTTTTTTTCCTTTCAAAATGTTACTATGATGAGCAGAAATTCAGCAATGAAGTGTTTATTTGTAGAAATCAAGTTTTTGAAATTTTTTTATCGGTTGGTGGTGATTTTAAACTTCGATATAAAGGAATCTTAGAACCTTTTTGTTTATACGCGACCTCGAAATAATCTGTATGCACTACAGTAAAAATATGAATTGGAATGAATGGAATAAATTTTCGACAGTATTCTCAGCCCTAAAGCGCGGTTGAAATATCCCACTTTTTAAAAATGTGGCATTAAGTGACAATCCAATTGTGATAGCTTCTTAAAAGGATCTTAACTACTGAATAAACAAAACGCGTCAAAAATAATAGGAATGCATCATTTTGGTTTTCTGGTATAGCGAATATAAAAATTGAGGAGCCAACCAAACCTGCATTTATATATTTACGTAGAATTACATCTAGTTAATGTTATTTTCGCGTAGTTGCTTGCAATAACACAAGTAATTTTTGCTGTTGCGAAAGTTGCGAAAACAATGCTAATTTTTGGGGCAATGGAAACCAAACAATTTAGATGACTTAAATGTTAAACATGAATAATCTGAACCCAAATTATTTGCTCTAGCAATAAAAGGTCTAAGAGTAGTATTGGTTTATGATTCATCTCTAAATTTGTGAAAATGCAAGTGCTTAAATATCGCAGTAAAAAATCTAGCGCAATTTGATAGATACATAAGTTACACGAGCAGATTGTTTCCTTGAAGCTTCTAGAATTATTCTGTTTTATTCTGGAATGTATTTTTGGAAAATGTAGAATTTAATCAAATTTTTGAAAATCTGTATGTTTCATTTTTTTTTTAATTTCAGAATTCCTATACATACTACTATACTAACTTTTAGCCTTTTCAGAATAGAATTAGTATATAGATTTTCTTGAACTATTGAAACTATCAGAATTGTGATTTTGAATGTTGAAAATTGGAAATTTAGAGAATAAGAATGTTGAAAGAATTGAGAAACTTCTTTGTATTTACAAGGCAGCATATAAAATTAAAATACAAAATTTTAAAGTATCTAAACAATTTCATAATTTTAGAAATTATGAAAATTGAAATTTTGCTTTAACACGTTCGCCACTCAACGCTAGTTTAAAAAACAAACTCATGTCACAAATATGTATGTGATACAAAATTTTACGAAATAAAAGCATAATTTTGTAATAATTTTTGTTACGATTATTTGCGATGCGGCTGTGTTTCTAGAAGTATCTAACACATACTTGTGTCAAACTGTCAAGTAGTATGACTATGGGAGCCCAATCGTTGCCTATATTCGTGGCATTTTATTTCAACACGTGAGTTTTTTTTGAACTTTATTACAAAATTTAAGTACAAAATTTTAATTATTTTTATGATGTTGAATATAATATAAGTAGGTATCTAGAATTTATTATTTCCATAAATTGAAATACTTAATAACAAACATTAACTCACTATAACATGATTTTATTCAGAGGTTAATAATTCAAATTCGGTACAATTTTCGAAATTTAAAATCAAAATTTGAAATTTTTCTCAAACTCTAATAAATATAAGATAGCAAAGAAGACAGATATTCTGCATTAGTTAACAATTGAAAACTTAATATTTTTAAAAATTCAGAAATTCTATACCATGTGATAATGCCCAAAATTCAAGAAATGATTAGTTTCAGATTTTATTAAATTTTCGGAATTATCAGAACTATGATTCTGAATTTTGTAAATTTGTAATCTGGAAAATTAAAATTTTCAAAGAATTGAGGGAAAGCTACATATATAGTATGATAGTACATACAATTAAATTACAAAATTGTAAAATTTGAACGATTTTCAGAATTTTGGAAATTTAAAAAATTACGTATTGCTTTAACATTTATTAAGAGAATAATAATTAAAAATTCAACATTTTAAAAATTCAGTACAATTTTTGGTACAATTCTCAAGGTTTAAGATTACATTTTCAAATTTGTTTATATTTAAAAATTTCTATACTATGTGAAAGTGCGCAAAATTCGAAAACTTTTAACGTTCTCAGAATTGATTTAGTTTCGGATTTTCTTGAACTTTTTGAATTAACAGAATTTTGTAAATTGGTAATCTGAAATGGAAGAATTTCAAAATTTTAACATAAAGATTTTCACAACTTGGGAAATTTCAAAATTTACATTTTACTTTTAACTTTTTTTCAGAGGTTATAATACAGTCAAACCTGTTTTTGTGCGGTCTGTTTTTATGCGATTTTTTTTTACCCGATTATTTTCTATGCGATTTTTTTTATGCGATTTCCTTTATGCGGCATAATTCAAATACCGCTTAAAAAAAATCGCACAAAAAATATCGCATAAAAAAGAAATTCCATAAAAAACAACCGCACAAAAACAGGTTTGACTGTAATTGAAAATTCTTAATTTCTAAAAATTCAGTACAATTCTCCGGATTTAACTTCAACTTTTAAACTGTTTTAAAATTTACAAATTTCTGTACCCATTTGGTAATCCCCAAAATTCTAAAACTTTTAATGTTTTCAGAATTGATTTAGTTTTAGTTTTGAGCTTTCGGAATTATCAGAATTACGATTCTGAATTTTGTAAGTCGGTAATCAGGAAAATAATAATTTGGTTATAAAATTGTACAAAATTTAAATTTTAAATTATTATTATAAAGTTGAAGTTTTGGAAATTAATAACTGAAGAGTCTGAAAAGTTATTTATTTATTAAAAATTCAGTGCAATTCGCTAGATTTAAGATTAAATTTACAAAATTTTTAATAATTTCATAACCATGTGAGCTTAAAATTTTAAAACTTTTATCTTTCCAGAATTTATTTAATATTTTGATTTTCTTGAATTTTCGAAATTTAAAGAATTATGATTCTGAATTTTATAAATTGATAATGTGACAATTGGTAATAAAATAGTTGATAAATTTATTAGAAGATATCAAAATTTCCAGAATTTTGGAAATTCCGAAAATTTACATTGTGCTTAAAAATTGTGGGATTGAAATTTAGAAGTCAATATATAAAGTATGATCTGGAAAAAAATTTTGAAGTTGTATAATCCAAAAATTTCCAAGATTTTAACTAACACATAATTTAAGTAGAGAAGTTATTCAAATTCTTTGGAAAACTTAGATATCTCTTTCCGCATAATACATTTGAGTAGGACAAATTTTATTTTTTTAGCGAATAAAATGAACTCAAGCCTTGCGGTTCAAAAAATGTTTAACTACAAAAATAGGTGAAGCACAGCGTTTAACCAGTTCTGTAAATATTTAGTTAATATTTTATGCTTTTTCATAGTTAATCATTTCATTTTGCATAATACGATTTAATTCATTTTAATCCATTAATTCTAAGCATTGCAGGTGTTATAAAACATCAAATGAAATAATATTCTTCCTTTCACTAGAATTGAAAAAGAATACGGTCTAAATATTACGAATAAATCAAAGAAAGGATGTTTAATTTGCTTTATAAGAATTATATAAACGAAAATACTCTGAGTGTGCGCGTTGCCGTTGCTCTCATCAGTTTTCAGCGAAAGAGATGGAACTGTTGCTCCACTAATATCACTCAAGGCAAACGGAGATTTAAATGTCATATTCCGCATATTTCTGGGACCACTATGGGTGCGGATTTTCCTTATCTGCAGCAGCTGCTGGAGATTCCTGAAGCTAAAGTCACTCGTGTAGCCCTTGTGAAGTCAAAACGATTTTGATTCTGCAAAACTGCTCCGAAAAGAGAAATGTCAGCAGCAATATTTGTACTGCATTATCAAAGGAAGGAAGGAATGATAAAAGGCGATAATAATGGTTTGGTAGTCCAGTCTGGTCAGTTTGAATTTCTGTTGATTAACTTTATAGGGCTCCGCCAAATACATGTTATTAAAATATTAGTAGAAGAAACATACATTCTCCACATTCCGTTTGTCTGAAAGAGAATTTAGGGTGGAGGAGATATCCGAAATCATTCAGCTTGCTTAGTTCTGAACTCGGTTATGTGCAGCCAGGTGGGTCTTCGGAAAATAAAAAAAATTGTAGGGCATAGGACGGACCGTTGAGAAACACTAACATTTAATGTATCAGGAACGAAAGTCGCGCCATCCACCACCACTTGGATTCTACGGCAAAACAAAGAATCGAAGAAACACCTAGAAAAGTGTTTTAGTTTAATCAGCGATCGATTCACGTCGAAACCCATAGTGGTGATCTAAACTGTTGGGGTTCTTTCTGCTATTGCATTAGAAGGAAATGGATTATTGTTTGTAGCAACCGAGTGACAATTCGAAGTGGGTTTTCTGCTTTCTTGAGCACAGAAGGCACTAATTCGTTTTGTCGAATAGTATTTTATTTATTAAGTTCGCTGTTGTTTTGTTGTACTCTGTTCTTATGCATTTTTTGCTCTTTTCCTCTATCTCTTTTGCAAAAGTGGTAAATGTTCCTAATTTTTCTTTGTGTATTTGAATTTTTGGTTAATGTAGTTGATCAATTGAAAACAAAATGGAGAACATGTTTGTTGACCAAATACAAAACAAAATCAGTGCACAGTTCGTAAATAAAAATCGTGTGTTGGCCCCATTTCTCTTTTTTATTTTTGCTGTATTCAAATGAAATTTATCCAGCATCAAAACAAAATAATTTGTCGGTAGTAAAACAGTTCCCAGAATTTTTTTTTGTTAAAATAATATGAAAATCGAAAAATGTAATTTACCGTGTCGTTTACGTAACCAATGAAACAAACTTCGGTATTCAGTTTTTATTTTTTAGGTAAACAATAATAAAAATCCTTCGCTATAAAAATCAATTATGCGCTTGTTGTCAACAATAAAACCATAAAATTAATTAAAACAAAGTTCATGAAAAATTTCAGCCACCGCTTTACGACAATTGAAATTTATCAAAGTTGTTATTATTTTAGAGTAGATACCGTGTTTCTTAAACGTTTTTAAATTAGAGTCCATATGAACCTTACAAACATTCAGATAAAGCTAACACAAGCTTTTCATTGAAAACATTTATACAAGAACGGTCCCGTGGAACATAGATTAAGCATCCTAGTTACAATTAGCATAATTTGGCAAAATTTCAATTTTCCAGTTTGATATTCAAAATATAATTTATAAACTTAATTATGGAATCAGCATACCAGATTTTTTAAGCATATTTATTTATAAGTAATGTACTCACATATTACGAGTACAATTCCCAAAACATTTTATTTAAATACCGTGTGTATCTCAATGTCTAATATTGATCCATTCACGAAGAAACTGAAAAATTTTACACAAATTTATAATTTAACCTTAATTAAAAAAAAAAAAAACGAAATTAAATTTTAATTTGTGATATGTAAATTTAATCCAACCTTTTCGTCTACTAAATATGCGCGCATTTTAAATAAATAAATTACATTTAATAATTACATAATTCTTATTACTCTAAAAAAAAAAAAATTTACTTACACATTATTTTAGTAACTAATTATATTTAACATTAATATTTTCCATTTATATTAAAAGAATTTTACTTCTATTCTATATAAATTCTAATTAAATTATAGAATTTTATTTTATAATACTTACGAGTACAATAGAAAATAAAATGATTGTTCATTGTTTGTTATGTATTTTGTTAACATTTTTTGCTTATTTATTTGGTTTTGCTTTTAATTGGTAAAAAAATAAAAAAAAAATTCAAAATATTTAATTAAATATTAATTAATTCGTATTTTATGAGTATAAAAGATAAAAATTGTGCTTTATAATAAATAAATTCATTGCTTTTGGTAGCAGAGTTGTTTTTGACCAAAACAAATAATTATTTTTTTGTAGAAATGATTTGTCTTTTGTCATAAACCCCAGAATTTTCCCAAGAATTCACGATTGTTAAAATGTAAATCGGTCCATAAGCAAACCATGTTTCATTTAATTATTTATTCTACTACCCATCAAGACATAATATCGTAAGAAATTAATATGTCAACATTTTTAATAAACTTGAGCCAAGATTTATTGTAGGAGGTGATTATAACTTGAAACCTACTGCTTGGGGATCTCTACTCATAACACGAAGAAAAAGAACAGAACTCCTAAATGTCAGGGTGTAAACCAACCTATTGGCCTACATACTTCAATAAAGTTACAAATTTCATTGAAGACCTTCCTTCCAACCACACACCAGTCTTACTGACACTGAGTACTTTAGTCATTAAAAAGGAAACGAAACTTAATCTTACCAATAAACGAATACTGATTGGGAATCATATAGAGAGAAACTGGATAATCTAATTGAGTTAAAAGTTTGTAGGCGATAAAGTTGTACAAGAGATTAACTGCCCCCTAGAGATCCGTGAACTGACAAAAGAAAGGCGGAAAAAAGGTGGATAAAGAAGAATCTAGAACAAAAAGAAGCTTGTACTGAAAATTATCTGAAAGGACTAGGTCCTCAAGCTAACAAAAACTATTCCCTTTGGAAAGCTAGTAGGAGATACAAGAGACCAATAATCGAAGAAAACATCTGGCATCAGTCTTTCAACCACACGATATACAATCTAAGGTTGACCGTTGAAGTGTCACCTCACTCGAAGTTGCACAAGAAATAGATACGAAGTGTAATCACAAAAGTCACCTGGAATTCTCGAAATTTAGCCGATGCTGTTTAAGGAGTTTTCAAAGAGAGCAGTCATTATGGTAGCATATATATAATGCTTGCATTAACATGTTTAAAGGCTGCACAAATAATCATGATAAAAACCCAGACAAACCAGGAGTAAACATTCGACTATTCATCAAGTTCATCGAGTGACTGTAAAGATAGAACACGCATTCGAATAGAAGAAATATTGCCCTGCCGTATTTTTAGATGTATCACAGGCTTTTGATAGAGTCAAGCACGAGGGTCTCATCTACAAGATAAGTAAATTAGTGTCACAAAATTATTGCCAACTGCTTGAGTCAAATCACTCCAAACGAAAATTTAGAGTATGGCATGAAGAAGCATACTATAAGTTTTATCCAGCCATAGCAGAAGTATCACAGGGTAGCGTATTAGGACCTCTCCTATATATACTTTGCCGATGATTGCAGTTGAATACTTACAACAATCTCTCAATAAAATCAGCCAATGGACAATTGTATTGGAAAATAAAGCTGAACCAGCTGAAGTCAGTCCATATAGTATATACTTTGCGGCACAAAAATAGCAACCTCCACACATTTCTCAATGGGGGTACCAATTCCCCAAGCTGAATCTGCTAAATATCTCGGATTACATCACGATTCAAGATTGAACTGGAAATACCACGTTAGACAAAAAGCAGCGCAAATCAAAATAAAAAACCGTGAAATGTACACAACGTTGCCAAATAAATTTCTATGTGCAATAACGAATGCTAAACCCACACTCGTTCCACTTATTTGTTAAAAATAAGTGCATTATCATCATTAGTAATAAATTCAAGATTGTACTACTTAGAATGAAATAAAACAAAACTAATTAGAGGTCGTTTTCAAGGTCATCTCGAGGTTAATAGTGTTTTTACTTTTTTTTCAAATTAGTAAAATAAAGTTTTTGGCGGCATTTTTGGAATCTGATTTTCTTGTCCAGTAAACAGGATGATAGGCTGATAAATAGTCCAATCACTGTTCCTATACAGTTACATACAAATGTTTACCTTTACTGTATGAGTTATTAGTTTTGAATCCTACTAAGTAAATTTTGCTTTCTAAGGACGCCCCGCAAGGATTTTATTACCCATAACTGACTAAAGTAGTACAGGAATAGCACCTTTTTATAACAAGTTTTGCAAGCAACCTGCCCGGCCACAGTTTCTTTACTTTGACGGTTTACATCGTACAATAGCTGAACTATCTCAAAAAGTCAAGATCACATAAACAAAAATTTGGTATCAAAAAACTCCCCTTTTCTCGAAGAAGATTTTAAAACTCTTACAAAAATAAGTGTTACAATTTACATAGCAACAATGACCTTGAAATGACTTTGAAAATGACATCTGGTTGAAAATTAAATCACGTTATTCTATTTTTCATCAGTCTTACACTCGAGTATCAGGCCATTTTTGCAGTCATTATCAATCATTTTTAGTCCGCAGCTTTGATACGATGCGTGCTTGACAATGTGAAAGTGTTCTTCATTGTTTTGATATTGTGTTGAAATTAATTTTACATTTTAACCTACATTTTATTCGATTCTTTTACCTTGCTTTTCAGAGATAAATTGGAATTGAAATTGGGCCAATTTGAAAAACCTAAATAAATTCGAATTAAGTACCATAAACACTTGAAATTTTAAAAATTATTAAACTTAAACTTTAATCATCTTCAATGCATTCACATACATCCTCTTGTAAGGCTCCATTTGGGTTTGCATTCGACAGGGTCGAATTTGGCACGAATGCTGAATTTGAGAATTATTTGAAGATTAAGGAACTCATTTTTACAACTATTGAGGCTAATTCATCCTAAGGGCACAAAATCCCGAAAGCCTATATGAATATTCCAAAATCTAGCTGTTGCACAACTGGTGCAATTTTCCCTTGATTTAAAAATGTTTATAAACGAAAAACCGAACATCGAAACTGGTGATACTATCGGGATTACGGGTTTTTGTACCATCGGGATTTTGTACCCTCGGGATTTTGTATCTTCGGGATTTTGTATCTTCGGGATTTTGTCCTTCGGGAATACAATACCAACCCTTTTTAGACAATGGAAATGTGGGTTGTATTTGTATGGTATCGTTATCCAAACTAAAAAATCCCAAAAATTCAAGATTTTGAAATATTATTTTAACTCGTTTTATACCTTAGAGGATGGGGCTACCGCCTCCAAACTCCCGCTTTGACGGTTTTAACAAATTCTAACATTCACAGAGTTTAGAGCTTAGATTGAAAAATTTACGTTTTTTTATTATTACATGAAATGGACAATTTGGTTTTGGCTTTTTCGGACTCAGGAACCTTTAAAACGTCGAGAAATATGGTTTTAGACAAAAATGGATGTTAGTCAATAAATATATGAAGTCGTCGTAATACAGGAATTGTTCGAAAAAAACAGATGGACGGATCAAAATACTGGAGGGCCCAAAATTAGATTTGTTTGTTTCTAAAACCTGAAATCTTTTACTTTCCCTTATCATATTAGTTTAAATATACAGATGCATATTTCTAAGTCTGACTTTTGCGTAGTTCGTGAAAAGCAGTCCTTCCTGTCCTCTTATTTTTTTCGGTTCAAACCAGTTTCTGAAACCATTACCTTCAGGAGGGAATGAGGGATAAATATTTTCGATTTAATATTCTTCCTAATTTCTGGTCGTTAATTCCAATAAGCTGGGAAAATTCAAATCGATTTAAACGCTGTGGCAGATTCGGTGATACATGGTTGTATTCCACCTTATTTACCTTGAAATCTTTTTCTTGAAAAGAAAATGGCGTGAATGGCAAATTTCTTTTAGATCGAAGGTGTCGAACTAACACAATTTAAGTTAATGTATCAAGCAGGAGGTATCTGCATTCGGAACTGGATATTAACTACTCTAAAGCAATGGAGTCATTTTGAAGGACCTTCGGATTAAAAGATAAAACTTGAAACTTGGGCCAGATAATAATGATGCTGTGTACCTCAGCTCAATTTTTTTTAAACAAAATTTCTGACTTTTTATTTTAACACTACATTACGCTATTCATCGCCAGGCGTTCAACAAAAATTTTCCTCGTGAGGTTACTTTTAGTTTAATTTAGTTGTCATTTATTACGAGATAGTCGGTACAGACACAGGTACTAAGTAAAGGGTATTCCATTCGCTAAACCGAACATAATACAGACTGGGCAACGTTTTACATCACTCTTTCACATAAATCCGGTGTTTTTTAGTGCTTCAATTTTTGATCTGTCAGCATTCACCATTGACTTTACATTTTGTCCCTTAACAAAGAAATCAAAGAACCACGAAACTTTCAATTCTGTCAAAGGTGGCAGAATGGATTCTGTGAATCATCCGGACATTCCTACTAAAATACCCATTACACGATTTATGGTTAGTCATAGGATGAAGAGAGGTAAATGCTTTTACCTTCATTTTTCCAAACATTTCTTGTTTATAAACGATTTAAATCGAATTTTTGACCTTTTGACCATTAAATATTTTCTTAGAAACTTAATTATTCAAGTTAAAGCATTTTCTTTCATTTATCGCCCATCGTCCAAGAAGTAAAATTTGAAGACATTCGTTTGCTAACAAAAAAAAAATGTTGAAAACATTTAAGTAAAAGCTTTTACTTGTTTTTAATCACTTCACCCATTGAGCTTTTCCTATTATTCTAAATAATCACAATATGTGACGGCCTTTCTTAAAAAGACGAGCCACTACTTCTGCAGTAACCTCCGCAAATATAATAAAGGGTGACTCAGAGGACGGTTGAATTTCGTAATTAATCGATTTATTTGTAAAATCGAATGTTCTGTTATGGTCGTATTTAGGGCCAAATATCAAAAGTTTTTTATTCAGCTCGCTTATTGGTACTCATCAATCAGATTCGAACTGTCACACCCATAAATATGGCAATGTATTTAATTCTGTGAATGTAATCAACTTTAGCTTGAAGGTATTTGCAAGGAACTCCACCACTCCCTCTAATGTGTATTTAAAATGTGTACGGAAACTTCTAAAATCCGAAGATCATTAAATATATTGGGAGTCGTGGGAGACTGGCTGAGGGACTGACTTTTGATTTAGGGATAATCACAAATTCACAATGAAGGAAATTTCAACCTCAAAATTTTCAGTTTAACATTTTTAAAATATAATCAAAATCGGATTTTAATATTCAAAATGAGCATTTGACCTAATGATTTAATATATGCAATATATTTTAGGATTCGAGGCACTCATATCTACTGAACAAATTATGTTGACCACCTGCAGACTGCAAAACTTGAATTGTAGTGTAGGATCTGTGGCATTTTGTTCAGTAAATTTCACAGTTATCGCAAATAAGACCGCCTTAAAAAAAAAAATTAACAGACATCTACTGACTATAATGTCTTGATTTAATTAAAACGAAATTAGGGGAAGGTTTACTTAGAAACGTATTTGGAAAAGATGTAAAAAGACCAATCATTTCTAGGAAAAAAAAATTATGTTCGACTACACAGAGTAGAGAACTTAAATTAATTGTTAAACGCTTTACCTTTTTATTGCTAGTATATAACTTAATTTAATAATTAATTAATTAATATAAAAATATAATAATAATTGTAATAAAAAAATTTCTTTGAAATTTTTACATCATTCTTAATTAATACAAACGTAAATATGTATTCAAATAAAAAAATGTACAAAAAAATTAAATTTATATTGTCGACCCGTTTTCGTTTACTTAATACATAATATTTTAATACAAATTAATTAAATTAGTTGTTTGTTGTTGTTTTTGTTATACATATACATATATATAATTATAATAAATAAATATATTTAAATAAAAAAATATAATTTTTTATTACTTTTTGGGATTAAAATTTAAATGTAACCTTCTTTCATGTTGTACTCGTCGTGCCATTTATTGGTATTTGAATATTGTTCATATGAATTTCAGAGGATGCGGTTGAATGTAGCTGGGGCGGTAAATCACCGGATGTGGGTACCATAAATCCTTTGCAATTTAGTTTTTCTAGTGGGCAACAGCTCTGTGAATGAAATGAAAAATTTGTAGTTATATAAAATTTTTGAAATATTTTAGTCGAGAGTATTCAAAATAATTTAATATTCACAATATGTACATATGTATATACAATAAAGTAAAACGATGAAGCTACAATGTACTTCTCTATTTCATGCAACGTTTCTAACATTTAATAGACTTTTCGATAAATGAGCGAAAAATGATAAAATCGGAGTAAAAAATTATAAATTAGTGAAGAACTGTGAAAAAGAATGAATGCTGAAAGGAAAATATGATTGAAGAAAGAGTGAATAAGAAGAGAAGAATGAATGAATAAAATCGAAAAATAAGTAAAGAATATTTGACGAATGAGTGAAATATTAGAGCAAAATGGAAGAAATGTGAGTGAAAATTGTGTGAAAAATAAGTTAAGGCTGAATGGAGAATAGTGAAAATGGGTGAAATATAAGCGAAAAATGAGTGAGGAATTATGGGAGTGATAAGAAAGAATGAATTAAGAAAGAGTAAAGAATGAGTGAAAAAGTTTTGAAAAATTAATAAATAAATGAAAAATATGTGCAAAACATGAGTGGATAATGAATGAAAGTTGAGCGATAAATGGTGAATAATTTGTGATAAATGATCAGAAGCAAACGAAAAATGAATGAAACTGAAATGAGCGATATAAGATTATAATTTGAGTGAGAAATAAGTAAATAAACAGTGAATAATTAGTTAATAAAGTTTGAAATTTTGAATGACAAGGGTGAATCATCAACGACGAAAGAGTGAAGAGTAAGTTAAGATGTGTGTGTCATGAATTAAAAAGTGGGCGAAAATCTGTAAATATGAGAGGAATATGAGAGAAGTATGAGTGAAAAATGAGTATAAATTGAATGGTGAAAATGGGAAGGACAATTAGAGATGAATGATGAGAATTGGGTAGAAAACGAGTGAAGAATGTGTTAAGTGAAAATTAAGTGAAATAAGAGTTAATAATTAGAGGTAAACGAGTGAAAAATTAGGTAATAATATAACAATTATTAAAGATTGAGTGAGAAATCGTGAAAATTGAGTGAAATACGGGTGAAAAGTGAGTGAATAATGAGTAAATGGATTTGAAGAAAAAGTTAAAAATGAGCAAAATATGATCTAAAACCGAACGATATTTGAGTGAAAAATGCATGAAATAATCAGTGAAAAATAAATGATGTTAAATGAGTGGAGATTGAGTGGAGGTTGCTGAAAAATGGTGTCAATAAATTAATGATGAATAGCAAGATTTAGTGAAAAATGAGTAATGAATGAAATGAAATTTGAGTCAAAAATGAGTAAATGTAATAAATAGTTAAATAGCGTAAATAATTAGTCAAAAGATGAATTAGTGATGTAAAAAAAATTATTAAAGCATCAATGAAAAAAGAGTGATAAAAAGTGACGAATAAGGAAAAATGAGTGAAAAATAAATTTAAAGCGAGTGAATGATGAAAATTAGTGATGGATGAGCGAAAACGAGTAAAGAATTTGTGAGTGAAAAATGAGACAAATATCAGTGAAAAATGTGTGAATATTGAGTGAAAAATAAATAATGAAAACATAATTAGTTAATAATGCAGAGAACGACAAGATATGAATTTATGAAAAATGAGTAACGATAGTTGGCAAATGGGCGGAAATTAAGAATGGTGAAAATAGGCGAATAATTAGCGATGCATGATGAAAAATAGATGAAAATAATTCACTCAAAAATTGAGTGAGAAATTATCGAAAATTGAGCGAAATATGAGTAAATAAATAGTTAATAATAATTGAATGGATGTTATGAGAACAGAATAAAAAACGAGCGAAGAATTATTGAAGAACAGAAATGAGTGATACTTGAGTGAAATTTGAGAGAAATATGAGTAGTAAATGTGTAGATTAAAGCGAAAATAAGTGTTTAAAAATGAGTCAAGAATGGCGAATATTTTGGGATGAATGATGAAAATGAATGAAAATTGAGCGAAAAATGAGTGACGAATGAAGATTGATTGAGAAATTAGCGAAAATTGAGTGAAAAGTGAGTGAATAATTAGTTAATAATGGATATGAAAAGTTGAAAAAAATTTAGAACAGAACTGAAAAATTGGCGAAAAGGAGAGAAATTTGAGTGAAGAATAAATAATGATAAATGAGTAAAGCTTGAAAGAATGAAGAATAAGAGAAAATTGAATGGATGAGTGAAAGAATGAACTAATGTGAAACATGAGTGAAGATGGCGAAAATGGGTCATTCATCAATTGAAAGAGGAATAGAGAATGAACGAGAAATGAGTGATAATTTAGTGACATTTGAGTCAAAAATGAGTAAATAATTAGCAAAATATGAGTGAATAATTAGTTAATAGAGGTTGGTTGGCAAAAGATATATTAGTGCTGAGGAAAAACGGGTAAAACATCAGTGAAGAAAGAGTGAAAAAAGTCATGAACGAGAGCCAATGAGTGAAAATTGAATTAAAATCGAGTGATGAATGATTAAAATGGGTAAAGGATGGGCGAAAATGAGTAAAGAATATTTGAAGAGTGTATGAAAAATTAGTGAAATATAAGTGAAAATTGACTGAATGAATGATGATGAAAAGGGGACTAATTAGTGAAAAATGAGTGAGAAATCAGCGAAAATTCAATGAAACGTGAGTGAATAATAAGTAAGTGGATATTACGAATGAGTTATAAATGAGAGATGCGAGAGAGAGGGAAAAAATGTGTGAAATAAGAAGAGAGTGAAAAGTAAATAATGATAAATGAGTGAAGGTTGAGGAAGAATGGTGATGAAAATGAAGCAATGATAAAAGGCAAGGGATGGCTGAGTGAAAACGAAAGAATGATTGAAGAAAGGATAAAGAATACGAGAGTAACGAATGAAAAATTATTGTAAAATGAATAAATTATGATGAAAAATGGGTGAGAAATGAGTGAAAAATGTGTGAAGAATGATTGAGAAATGAGTGAAGAATGTGCGAGAAATAAGAGAATAATGATTGAATAATTTATGAAAAATTAGTGAAGAATGAATGAAGAATGAGCGCTAAACTTTGAAAAAAGGGGATCAATTAGTAATGAAAGATGAAAAGAGAATAAAAAATGAGCGGAAAATAATGGTGAATGAAATAGAGATGAGTGATAATTGGGTGAAATTTGAGTGAAAATTGTTTAATACAGGTTGATCCGCCTGAGGTTATCCGTCATAGTGACGAAAGGGTGCTTAAAAACTGAAGAATAAGAGAAAATGATTTAAAAGCGAGTGATGGGTGATAAAAGATGGGTGTAAAGTGGGGGAGAATGAATAAAGAAAAAGAACACATGAAATATGAGTGAAAAATATGTGAGTGAATGATGAAAATGGGGGAACAATTAGTAATAGTATGAATGATGAGACATATCTGAAAACGAGTAAAGGATGATCGAGAAAATAAGTGAATATGAGTGAAAATTAAGTGAAATATGAGTGAATAATTAGAGAAAAACGAATGAATATTTAGTTAATAATTAATGTGTGAAAAATTAGTAATTAACGTAAATAATGGGCCAAAAATGAGTAAGGAAGGCGTGAAGAATGAGTAAAAAATTTGTGAATATTGAGTGAAAAATGAATGATGGGAAGGTTGAGTGAAGAGTGGTGTAGAATTATGGATGTAGGATGAAAATTGAGCGAAAAATGTGTGATAAGTAAATATTTATTGAGAAGTTATTGAAAAATGAATGAAACGTGAGTGAATAATTAGTTAATAAAAAGCGGTTAGTTGTGAGGAATGGCATACAAATTAGCGAAATATGAGCTAAAAATGAGAGAAATATGAGTGTTGAAAATATGTGAAATAATGAGTGAAAAATAAATGACGATAAATGAGTGAAGATGATAAAAGTGTAAAGGATGAGTGAAGATTTATGAAAATGGATGAATGATAAATGAGTGAAGAATAAGTGGAGAAAGAAGAAAAATAATGAAGAAGAAAAGATTGAATGGAAAATGAAAAGAAGAATGAGTGAAAAATGGGTGAAAATTGAACTAAACATGAGTGAAGTATAACTAAAGGTTGAGTGAAGAATGGTGAAAATGGATCACTCTTAACTTAAAAGTAAGTAAAAATATGCGAAACGAAAGAGAAATAAGGGATAATTGAGTGAAGCATGAGTAAATAATTAGTGAAAAACGAGTGAGTAATTATTTAATAATAAAGATTGAAAGACAAAAGATTAATAGCTAATGAGTGAAAAATAAATTAAAGACGATTGATGAATGGTGGGTGAAAAATGGACGAGAAGTGGAATATGCGTAAAGAACGAGTGAAATATGAGTGAAAAATTTAATATGGGCCCAATTAGCGAATTTGTATGTATTATATTTAGCTACTTAATTACACTTTTTTCAGCACTTTTCAGCGGTGTGAATGATGAATAGACAAAGGGCGCAGAATAATGGGTGATTTATGTTAGAATATTCCTAAAAAATAAAATTTCGTTTTATTTTTGGAAATTATAATTTTTATCAATTCCCAATCTTTGAAATTTGTAAATTTTAGAATTGAATTCAAAATTTAGTAGTTATAGTTTATTACTAAATTCTTTAATTCAAGCTTAATTTCCTAAAGTTTTAAATTCTAGTTCTGAACTCCAAGGGTAAGAACTCATAATTTTCTGATTCCACAAGTTTTTAAATAAATTCAAAAATTTTACCAAAATTCTACATTTCCTAACATATGAATATAAAAAAGGATAAAGAAATAAATTTCTGAGTTACTAAATTTTTTAAATTCCTGTTATATAAAATTTCCAACATATTTTTTTAATTATTAATTTAAACCTCGATATTTTAATTTTGATTCTTAATTCTTGAATTCGTAATTTGCCTACATTTTTTAAATCCTCATAGTCTTAAATATTAGTATTCCTAGATTTTTTTTAAAATTATTTTAAATTCGGGGGTGGAATCATGAAATTCGGTACCAAAACCGGTGCCACAAAACCAAATCGTTTACACTGTAATTTTGACAGAACGTGATTTTCTCTGTGAAAAGAATCAAGTTTCTTATGGTTAACAAATCTTGGAGAAATTTATAAAATTTTAATTTTACCAAAATTGTAAATTTCAAATAATGCCAAAAAGGCATAGTATGTTTCTGAATTTCAAATTTTATTTTAAATTCCGGTTTTAAAAAATTTCCAAATTGCAAAATTCCTTATTTAAATCCTCCTAATTTTTTAAATTACCAAATTCGTTAATTTCTAACTCACATAATTTTCAGAATTCGGAATTCTAGTACCTCAAATTTCTGTCTATTTAACTTGACTCATTTTAAAACATATCGTGGCGCAATTTTTTACTTATTAAAAATTTTATTAAGTTGCAATAAAATGCACACACTTTTTGAAAATTGATGTAGCTTCACCTTTTTTTGCATGTTTTTCGAATATTTTATCTAATTGTGTTACATTATGCAAACTTATGTAAATTTATTAAAATGCTTTATGGCTGCGATTGAGACAACCATTAAAATATATAAATAAAAGCCACAAGACAACAAGACAAAATCGTTCAAATGCAACAACACATAAAGTTGGTATTTTATTTAGTATTTTGACAGTAACATTGCACATAACAAAATATACAAAAACATAAAAATTAAAATAAACACTGAACAAAAATATGCTCAACATTTTTACCAGATTTCATGATAAGATTTCTTCTACTATAAACGATCGGTATTTCCAACCGGATATCATGATCCGCCCCTGGCCACCCTAGACTGCCTGTCGAGAAACAAGAAAATATGTTACTGTTGTGCCAAATGGTAGTGTAGAGTGGTGTAAATCATTAAATATTGTCATAACATGATTGCCCTCTTTGGGTTTTAACCTTGAGCTATGGGTAAGGCTCTAGTTAACTGTATAACTAATTCAGTACAAATGATAGATGTGGATAGATAGAAATTAATTTTGTTTTGTTTAATTATTTTGAAGCGTCTAATGGCAAGAGCAGAAATACTAAATTTAAAGGGGGACAAAATACCTTTTGTTAAAAGTATTGGTTTATAGTAAATTAAAAATTTAACCAACACCACTTTGTAATTGCGTTTTGGCGTTACCTGAATCAGAATCAGTAATTTCTGGCCTGAGGTAAATTTAAGTTTTCTCTATAAAATATGCAGTCCCGGTGAATTTTAGCGAAAATTTCCTAGGTAAAAGTGAAATTTTATCTCACCTATTTACCGAATTTCATCCATATTCGATTAGTGTAATCAAAATGGAATTCTAAATAATTTTTAGAAACATTTCTTAACCGATTGTGGTGAAATATCCAGAATGTGGTAAATCAACATGGAATTTGGCTAATTTTTAATTGATTTTTCAATAGAAATTGAATTTTCAAATAATTTTTAGAACTGTGCATTGACACAATTTTGCAACATATTGAATTAGCAAGCGTCGCTGATGGGAAAGTGTCATTCGAGGAGTCAGATAAACCTGATTTTTTTTTTTTACTTAGAGTTTAATAACAATTCCCAAATGAGTCCTTTTTTTTGTTTATCTGGTAATAAAGTTAATTTATTTTTATATTCGGGCATTTTAGCTTGTTTATTTTGATGAAAAACAATTAAAAAGTTTTACTAATAAATAAAATTCATTTTTAACGAAATTAAAATTTAATTAAATTTAAAATTTGTTTTTTTTTTTTTGGTTTTTGTATTCTCGACAGTGATTTTCCTATTCCACATTTTTCACGTCTGTTTTAATTAACAGAAAATGGCAAAACATTTTTAACGAGCTCATGCAGTTATGGTATACATAGCAATAGCATCACAATGCAAGATACAGGGTTTGCAAGTATGTGTTCCGTTAATTCAACTGCTGATTTCTGCGGGTAAACGTCTATCTATACCCATCATAATGTTTGCAAGGATGATGGCGAAGCTTCTTCTCTCCATTGCCGCAAGGACCATTTTTGTCCAAAAACCATTTCTCTCGACTTTTCGAAGACCGAAAAGGCGGCAATAATAAATGTCTGTCCGTCTGTCTAGATATCTGTACCTACGGTATCTTTACGACACATTGAGTAAGATTATTTTAGGGTACTGCTTAGGAATTTATTCCTTAAAAGGAATATATGCCTTTACGTGCTAACGTAACGACACACAGTATACCAAAAAAGAAATACATAGGTAAAGAAAAAAACATGACAGGACTATGAAAAAAAAGCGTTTTAAAACTTATTGGTTTTTGCAAATCGCAGCTCAAGGTTGTGCTTACGAATTTAAATGTGCGTGTTGGCTTGGACAGGCGGTGTTCGGCTAACTCAAATCTTTGAATTACATAATTCCAATTTTGGGTCTGATGTCTGTTTTATCTTTAATAAATTACAAATTATAAATTTACCATATCAGGGGATATTTCTGAGATCGGCGCAAGAAATTTAGAAATTGAAATTTGACCGCTTGTTTTGAATATTTTTTCTGGATGGAATGAAAATTTCCTTAAATTTTAGCCAAGACACAAATTTAGTCTAGACAGGAGCTGCTCAGAATGTAAATATTGACATTCCACACTACCTAGCAGAAAATTTGTTGACTTCATTTTCGGCAAGAATAAGCAAGTTCTATAGTAAACTATATTGACGAATATCAATTTTAGTGGAGAGTTTCTTCATGAATTGCTTTGTTTAATGCTTATAGTCAAATAAGAGACATAATTATCACTTATGCGACTGTTGCTGATTTAGATTTTCACGCAAATTTTAAATTATTCACAAAACGGTTTGGATACTTTCAGAAAACAAACTCAAAATAGTTTAGGTACCAAGGAATTTCGATAAGAAAGAAACTCAACGTTTAGGAATCCATTTTTACCATTGGTATTCATTTTACTTTCTCATTTTATTTATGGACCCGAAAAATTGTTAGCTTGTATTTTTTGGAAACAAACTCTGGAAAAAATTAAAAATTGAAATTAATGTCATGGTCTATTGACGCAAAAAACTGATCTAGATAAAAACGTCTGAACTGAACTCAATTTCGACAACGGATAGCTCAGTATTTTTTGATCCAGGTGTAGTTAAAAAAAGTAAATGCGGAATTTTTTCATATACGCTAGATGAAAACAAGACTTCTAGATACGTTCTCTTCTGCTTACCTTCATTAAAGAAGCTGAACTCAATGCAACAAGAATTACAAAAGTGTTACCTAAAAACAGCAGATCAAATGATTGTGCTATCTATAGTTTGCTTCCTTTTCGAATTCAATTAATTTCAACCATCTAAAAAATATTCACAGTATATCGGTAATATCGCATGTACGTAGAATATATCTCATACAAGACCTGAGACGATGTATATACTGTTGTATGTCTGGACACACTGCCATATGAAATCGAAGTTTGAATATTGCAGCCTTTCCCATATTGAAGGACAAGAATGCACAATTAAGGATAACGTTACTGAATTTCTTTGTGCAAACTGTAACGTAAACCACTCTGCCAATTCGGTGGTTTGTCCAAAAAGTCCGAGTTGTATTAGAGAAGATTAATGAAAAAAATTCCAAATCATCTATTAATAATTTTAATTGGTCAGCAAACAATTATCCTAATCTGTGATTGTGAGATTCAATTTTCACTTCTGATTTATTCACTTCTGATATAAGTAATTAATTTTTTACTTTCAAATGTGGGGACCGTGTTTAAATGCTGAAAAGACGCCGGCTATATACTTTTCGCGAAATAGGAAACTCTAAATTACCTCAAGCTAACATAACTATAAATGGCCAGCAAGTAAAAATTGCGAAAAACGTTAAATTGTAGATTGAAACAAGTCACAGGTTTTTGTGATGATTTCAGGCAGTTGTCACCGGAATATAAGTATCCAACGATGCTGTTAGGAGGAGATATATTGTAGCATCTACATAAATTTTTCCCATTGGTTAAAGTTGTTCGTCAAAGCGATGTTTTGTTTAGTTCGATACTCACAAAAGTCGGTAATGGCGATATCTTGACCGATGAAGTGTCGAATGTTATTGAGGGCAGATTCGTCTATCTTCAATTATGGCCGTCGTATATACTGAGATTAAAATATAAAGCATATAATATTCAAGAATTTAAATTTAAAACTTCGTGGCTGCCATATTATTAAACGTAGCACGACGATTACATCGCGAAATAAACAGGTGAAAATCAAAAGAATTCAATTTCCATTGGTCGAGAGTGTTGCCGTTACAATACAAAAATCTTAGGGCGCGACATACAATAAAATAGAATATCAGTATGATCTCAGACACAAACATTGATAGAAGTCGCTACAATTTCCTATTTTTTTTTGTGCAAATATCTGAATAGATCTATCGAGACTTATAAAAAAACACGGCAATTATGAAGCTATATTGGAGCCCAAATACTTTCTGGCAATAAATTTGGGTACATACTATATACCCAAAAAGCTTGCAGAAGTGCTTCCGGGTAACATACATACATAATTTAATTTGAACAATTTTCCTATGATACTGGCAGGTGATTTTAATTTAGACATTAAAAAGTCAGAAAATGAAGAGTTGGTGAATTCCATGAAAAATACCTTGAAGATTGATCTTTCTTATACCAAATCTTTATCGACAACAAAGAATAATACGTGTATCGATTTAATGTTCTCAAGAAATTATGAGGGAGTGGATTATATGAAATATATTACTTATTTTGGTTATCATGATCCTAAATTCAAAAAATAATAATTTAAATTTTTTTTTTTATTTATTTTAAACCATAAAACATTTTCAATGTTCTTCCTTTCATCTGCTGAAACCCTTCGGATTTTTTTTAAATAAAATTTTTACCATACATTTTGGGAAGGACCTTATTTAAAAAAAAATTAAGTCGAAAGCATTAAAAATTTTAAGGCCTCTCCAAAAAATTAGCGATTTGCTGATGTCTTATTTGGACATGACGATATCATTAGCCGCATTTCTTGACGTTTGATCTGATCCGGATCAGATCATGTTTCAAGAAATTACAAGCACTAAAATCACCTACTCGGATCAAAATTGATCCATAAACATTGTTAAATTTTTGTTGTTGCTTTCAATGTAAACGTTGATCTAATCCGTATCACTATAAGAAATGCGGCTATTATACATACTTGATGAAACAAACGTATCGTAAGCATATTATACTTTAGTCGTAGACAAAATCTATTAAAAGTGCTAGTAGAATTGATTGAATCATAACATGCGTTTTTTAAACCGGGATTCGATTATTTGCTCTAAAAAAATAAAAAAATAGTTGCCTCGGCTTAATTGGGAGTTGATTTTTACTATTCTGTCGTATTGAACGGATATCGCAGTATATGTGCTTTGATGAAATTATATAAAAAAAAGCTTGGTTTAAAACTCCTATACGATGCACAAGCAGCACATCCAAAAGTTTATCAATCTTTCAGAATTAATTAAACTGAATATGGTTAAAGTAATCGAAACAATTACCAATACAAAACTTTCTATATTTTGAATTTCTCGCCGACGAAATGTAAACATTGAGGTGAATAAAACAGAAGTACTCCCGCTAATCGCAAAGAAAGAAAAAACAAACCACACAAATACACGTTTTATTTAAATATTTTCTTCACTAAGCTGTACAAATTAAATGATTATAATTTTAAATAAATTAAATCGAAGTTATACACAAATTAAACGGCCTGTTCACGAAAAACACACGCACAGAACCAAAAAACAAACGAGAAACTGACATGGAAATTTGAAATATCGAAGGAGTTGAGAGATTCTAGTGTTTTATTTTTGCATGAAATATTATTGTATAACAGTTTTTTAACTATGTAAATCTGTTATACAAATTTTTTATTTTTTTATTTAAGAGCACTAAACATCTTTATTTATAATTCTTTTAATTATATTAATGATTATAAAAGGAAAAATTTGTAGTGTTTAAATAACAAGTCAATTAATATTAATTTGTGTACAGGGAAAATTCACATAGACGAAAGCCCAAAGGACCCGGAAAAATTCCGTTTTTGGGAATCTTTCCGGGTTTAAGGAGTTACTCAGTTACCACGGTAAATAATTAAAAACTGGTTGTACGAGTACAATATTGAGTCGTTCATTTTGAAAGTCGGTGTAAGCAGATTTTTTGTTAAAATGAGATATGTAATAAAGAAATGAGTTGCAATTATGTAATGGAAAAGTACAATTTATATACATGTACACAGTACTTAGCAAAGTCAAAATTTCCGTCTTATAGGGCTTGGCCCATAGGAAAACGAAAAACATAAAAATCGAAAAATTTGACAATTTTTAGCATCTTTTCGTTTTGCCTTGTCCATTACTAAACCGAAAAACTATATTCGGTTTAGTAATGGGCAAGGCAAATGCTTTTGCATATTTTCTGACTTGGCTACGGAGGCGTTTATGAATCTCCTCGTAATACTGTATAGTTCACGTTGACTGAAGTAAATGTCATTAGATGTTATTGTATTTGATTTGAATTCACTTTGAAGTGTTTGATATTTTCAAATATTATCACCGCGTTTGAATAATGTAGATTTATTTATACATCGACACATTTAAATGCTCAATTGATTTTACAATAAAGATAAGTCCTCACTAAATTTTCACCCTTCTTGACGTGTAACATGGGATTTAAAACAATGTGAGGAACAAAAATAAAGAATAAATAGAAACATTTTCCGAAATAACCTCCCATACATATCTATGCATACAACACATACAATCAGAGCTTCATCAATTTTGAATGTGTTAACCGTGTAAAAAGTGTTGTAGAAAATAGAAAAAGTTAAGAACAAGAAAATCTGTATTATTGTATAACAAAATATTCTAAATTCACGTGTAAAGCATAGAACGTATTTTCTATTTTATTTATTTTTACGTTACGATCCCCCACACTACCCAAAAACTTGAAACATGAATTTTATATCCGAAATATTATTTTGAAAAGTTGAAATTTTTATTTTCATATTTGATTAAAATTTTCTTTTTTATTTTTTCTAATATTTTGTGCGCTACAGATGATAAATGTGTACAAAGATAAAATCGTACGATTTATTTGAAGATTATTAAAAAAAAATCCTTATTGGCGTTTGCAATATTCGTATTTATCTAACCGAGATGCGGAATATATTTGTTTAGCTTATATTTCGAATTTGGAAGATGCGGATTATATCGGTATTTTTTATAGTGCAGAAAAGTGTTATCGTATTCGCGTATTGAATATTATATAAAATATATTTTGCGATACGGTTCGATCATTACGAGTTTCGAATAATAAATGGGAGCTACATTAAAAGCCAAACATTTCTCTTTTGTTTTTTTGTTGTTTTGTTTATAAATTAAAGCTAAACTCAATTAGATTTACGGTATAGGTAATCTACGGTAAAAGAACCACACGGTATGTAATTAATGAATTAACCCGAAACCAATTTTATTACACGCACTCGTTATATGAAATACAATTAGGTGAAATTAAATATCTGTAATAAACATTGACAGACGACGAGTGCGGTTGTTTTATAATTTAATAATGTGTGTGTGTGTTTGTAACTACAAAAATTGTTTACCAAATCATTGTACATTGTGTGATACATATTAGCAACCATATTTTAGTGGTTTTAGAGAAGTTTTTTTATTCGTTTTACAGATTTCCCCAGATGAATATGAATTTTAGGCAATTCCATGAATTATTAACATACGTACGTATACGGCACGCGATGTAACATATGTATGACAAGCGTGCTAAATTTTTTGGTTTAAAGATGTGCCAACAGCATTTCGTTTTTTGTTTGAATTCTGTTATTGATTTGGTGAAATGTGGATATTTCAGTTATTCTGTAAATAATAAATTGTATTATTTTACGCTCCCGATGTGCGGTTTCATTAATCCCAATCAAATCATTTGTAAATAATAAATATTCTTATTTTAGAAGCATCTTATGTACATGTGTAGGCATTTGCCTTGTAATAATACAACAATGGTACCTGTAGTATTTGTTTTTAGTAGCAGGAAGCGAATCATAACCCAACATAAATTTTTCACAAACTTCCAAAAATTTATATTCGCTATTTAAATCGAGAAAAAAGCAATTTCAATTGTGCATGCAAACGAGAATATCTTATGAGAGGAAGTGGTGGTTTTTGTGTTTCTTCGATCAAAAATTTGGTTTAGCAATATTTAGAGTATAACTTTGAAAAACGATTATTCGTATGGACAATTGATGGTGAATCAGTTGATCGTTGGAACTTCGCTATTTCTTGACCGATTATGATGAAATTTGACATGGGCGATGGTAATGGGATTCTAAAATGATTTTTGGATAAAGTTCTAGAATGTGGCCAATTAAAGTGAAACTTCACTGTTTCTTGACCGATTACGATGAAATTTGACGATTAACTGTCAATTGACCGTAAACAATTGATCGTACAACATTTCATCGTACCTACAACAAGTGATCGTGGATACAATTGATCATATGAACAATTGATCTTGGATCTGTTGATCGTATGGACGATTGATCGTGGTTCAACAGTATAATTGAATTTAAATAAAGAATTGAAGTAAATTGCGTTAGTTATTTGTTTACAAACGAGTTTGAATTCAAATTGCCCACATGGTCGAGGCAAAAAAAAAAAAAAAAGAAAAGTTATAGAGTTGAGAAAGTTCATCCATTTGTTCTGGAAAAATATTTTGTTATTCATTTCGTATTATGTATGGCCTACGTAGCCAATCTTTCTGTATATTTTTACGGATAAGGCTTTATACATACAATATATATACGCAAATGACTATTTATACATACAATATTTAATTCCACTTTTTTTAAAAATATTTCCAATTTCAATTAGGGTTGGCCACGTGTCACTGTTTTTCAAAACACTGTTTACAAAAGACTGTTTCTAAAATCTTTGCTCCAAAATCTTCGCTTACAAAATCTTATCACCAAAAATCTTTTTAGAGAAAATCTTGTTTCTCAAAATCTTGTTTTCAAGGAAAATGACATCGACTCATTTAACATACAATTGTAGAGGCTAACGGCTTCGATAATTCTACCGGGCACGTGGGATGTCGCTGCGCTCCCCCCGCTTAACTCTCCGAGGGGCTTTAGATTTGAACTTCGGGGGGCATAGGAGCCGAAAACAGTAAACGTAGGAGCGGACTAAAAAGAACTACTAAAAACTAAAAAGAAAAATATTTGCACTATCTTGTTATGCAAGATTTTGTAGTTACAACATTTGGTAATTGCAACATTTTGTAGTTGCAAGATTAACAAAAAAAAGGAACATTTTGTTAACATTTAATTGCAATAAATATATTTATTAGGGAGCGCCCCGAAATCTTACAAAATCTTGCATTTTTTAAAAATCACCTAAATCAAAATCTTGCCAACTCAAAATCTTGTAGTTACAAAATCTTGCATTCGAAAATTTTGCAGTTTTAGTGTCTGTATCTGTACCTGTTAGTATCTAACATAATATTGCTTATTTATAAAAGTTCATTTCTCAATTGAAAATTCAAATAAGTCAGTTTTGAGTTTAGATTAAATGATCGCAATTTTATTCACAAAAAAAAAACATAAATAAGTTTTTGATTAATGGAGATTTAATATTAAAATTAGAATGGAAATCTCCATTTTCCTGAATGTTTCAATACAAAATATTTCAACAAATATTTAGAAAATAAATATTCCAGAACTTTATCGAAAAATCAAATAGCGAAGTTCCCCCTTAATTGGCCATATTCCAGAACTTGAATTGTCTATACGATCAATTGTATCCACGATCAATTATTTCCACGATTAATTGTGTCTACGATCAATTGTTCACGTCCAAATGTAACACGATAAATTGTTTACGATCAACTGACCGGAACTCTATTCTTCAAAAATCTCAATGTTATCAATAAAACATGGTTCTAAACTTTACATTAATACAAAAATCTCGAATTTCTAGAATTCCAACTAATTCAATGCTACGTACGCTTAACTAAATCTTTACAAAAATCGAAGAATACCGAAAATCTTTAATAATCTCGCAAAATCTATAAAATCTTGCGTAATTTCATAAAACGTTACTTAACCGTAAACAAACCTCGAATGTACTTAAACACGTCGAAAATCACATAAAATTCCGAAAATTTCGAATCTATTTGGCGCAGACAGACACAAAGTTAATGGCTATTTTCATTTATCCCGATTGTCAAAAATCGCATTGTGAAAAAGAAATAATCCGGTTTTTGTGAAAATCGTGTAATGGCAGACAGGCAAATAATCTAGATTCGCGATTATTCGGTTTGTGTCTGTCTACCGTATAAAAAACTAAACGAGGATAGTAATTTTTTGGATGGATTCAAATTTTTAAGTAAGTGTTAATTAGGTTTTAGGTGCTTCTGATCCTAAGAAGATGCTATTATTGAACTGCTAAATCGACTTCATGAGAGTCTTAATAATTTTAAAATGGTAGCTGCTTTGTTTACAATGCTCAGACAACGATCTTTTGAATATATGTGGAGGCTGATACCCCACAGCGATCTTTGCCCGACTTTATTTAAGATTTATATTAATTCGGTTTTCACTCAAAATTTTAAGGGTAAAGTGGTGGGTTCTGCCGATGTTATGGCTTTTTCGGCTAAAGTTCTAATTACTACGTTTGATATTAATTATGACTTATAGGCTTATTGAGTAAGTGATACGCTACACACAAATTGGTAATAAGTCTTAAAAGGATGTTGATTAATTTAAATGAGTTGCGTTTTTTGAAAGGAGTTATAATTTATCATGACCTTCATGCCACTAAGAATGGTTATTATTACCTTACAAATTGTTTGACGATTGAGTCCGTGAGTATTTGGGGTTAAACGTAGATAGCTGTTTAGACTGGAAATGTCATATATCTGACCTAAATATTTTACAACATTCTTGTATTACAAAAATCTAAGGTTCTAAAAATAAAAAATATTTTATCATGGCTTTATTGAGTCCAGCAACCTTGATTCTGTAGCGCCTCACGCATTGATTTATAAAATTATTTATTTGTTTTTATAAATCGATATACGTTCGCCACCACATACACATTTGGTTTACGCATAAGATATCTCTTTGCATAACAAACGCTTTCATTTGCCATCTAGCGAAAATAACATGTATACAAAATATATGGAACAATTATATTTTGTAATTTTTGCTCCATCTCATTTTCGTTAGCTTATTCAATTCGAACTCGAATTGATCATTTCTGTTTCCATCTCGCGTTCAGCAAATTTGACATTACGATTGTTCGTATGTCAACACCAAATAATTTCCTTTAATCAAAAAATAAAAAGGGAAAACCAATACCACGCCGAAACAAAATAATTACGTGGAATTTTTGATACGACACACAGCCACAGTCGTCTTTCATTTTTTTGGCTATACGTGTGTTAGTTAATTTTGATAAAAGTAGTTTTTTATATAAAATGGTGGTGAAAAATTATAATTAACTTTAAAATTATTGTGCTTGTTAAAATTATTTGAAAAATAAATTTTTGGCCGAAAAATACTTACATAAGTGAATACGTGTATTAACAATAACTATTTTAATAAATATATCGAATTTACATATTAAAATCATAAATAAGTGTCCGTGTATTTATTTGATATAACGCTCTGACACCCAGAGTGTTTTTAACGCTCGAACGCCCAGCGTTATAATTCTTTTAAAAATAAGATAATGTGTAAATGTGTAAACTTGTGAAAAGCAAAGCTAACTTTTACGAGTTTGTAATTTCTCGTTTTCTCGACTCACTACTAAAATAATATCGAAAAATTTCAAACTCATAAAAGTAAGCTTTGCTTTTCACAAGTTTACACGTTTACACATTATCTCATTTTGTAGAGAATCAGCACCTAGGTTGCGCGCTATGATATTTGCTGCTCGGTGACACCTACTTTGAGATAATCTGACCTTCGGTTAAAATGTGATGGTCTAGGCCTTTATTCAAAATGAGTAATATTCTGCCACTGAGGCATCTTTATATTTACAAGGTCATCAATATAAAATTTGAGAGGAGTGGAAATCATTTCTTTAGTTGTCAAAGTTACCCTTTGAGAAAGAATACAAACCATTTACGTACGGTTCCTAAATTTCTAAATACCCATTATTTTCTATATTCGACCTCGATTCCCCTAAGTAAGACATCACATTTTACGAAGTATGCCTGTTCGCCTGTACACGTAAGAAAAATGAAAATTGATCACCATAAACAAGTACTTAGGTACATCTACATAAACATAATTAGATTTACATACGAGTATATCTATCGATTTTCGTGTTTTTTCTTTCTAACAAAATTGATGACATGAATTCTAAATTTTCATATTTTAATTAAGAAGAAAATAAAACTAGATAAACTTAAACAATAGAGAATTAAATTTAACAAAATTTTATTGTTTATAAAATGTAATTCAATTACGATGTTAATTTAAATTAAACATTATTGTTACCATAAAAAACAGCACAAACAATAGGCATTTAATGTATAAGAGATTTGGCTTATTACAATATTTCACCTTCTGAATGCCACCCGAAATTAGATATACGATTAATGGATAAATAAAAGGCAATTACATTGCTAAAACTTTTGAAGAGCTATAAAAAAAAATTTACGCGTCTCAAGAATATACGACATCATAAATTTTTTTTTGTTTAACCTTCTAAGGTGTCTCGTGAACTCTTAATAAATAATAAACCATATAACCAAATTTAAATAGGTACATGCGGCGGTATTTATTATTTATATGATTTTGAACAAAAATCAGCAGGAATACATTTTCTAATAAGAAATTGACTTTATAAATGTTTACCTGTTGTTGTGTTTACTTTATTACAATTTGATCGATATTGAATACGATTTATCTCCTGCTGAGGAGCTATTTCGGTATTTTCCGTATAAGATGTTGTTGTAACATAATATCTTAAAGTAGTGCAGCAGTTTTTTTTCGTAAAATTTTGTTTAAAAGTTGTATACGATGAAAATTTTTGTTGTTGTACGTTTCGAAAAACATTGAAAACGTCTTGTGTCTATTCTTATTTAGAAATGAAAAGATTTAAATAAGGAAGTACTAAACAAAAATGTGATATCATCTTTCTATATTTTCCTCCTTGCAGGCGGAAGTTAATTTTTTTGTTATGTTTGTGAGAATTTTATAATTTCATGTAAAAAATATAGAAAGCAGTACAGCACTAAGGAAAACTATATGTAGATGCCATAGATAAATGCAGTGACGTAATATTATTTTAAATCAGTCACTCTAGCGTTCGTAGTCGACCAACTTTTTCGAAAACACGTCGTTGCTGACTTTTTAAACCAAATTCAAAGTCTATTCTCGCCAACCCAAATCGCAACTCTAAAGTCTTTCTTTCTCACCTAAAATGTCAACTACTTTTTAGTATGAAGTCTAGAAACACTGTGGAGATAGAAAACAATGCATTCTTTACTCCATTGTTATCTTTCTTTGCTCCCACGTCAGCGCTCTTTTTTTGGATTACAATACATAAGTGGCCTTCTTCAGCGTATGATTGTTTGTACTGCTGAAGGTAGATACGCATTTTCAACAACCGCTCACTATTCCAAGATATATGTGTGGTAAGCTATAAGCCGTAATTTTGGTTTATTAGTTTAATTAATTTAACCCTCCGCGGTTGCACTGGGGTGATTTCGTCCCTATCAAAATTTCACTTGGGAATTGCCGAAAAACGGGAAAGGGTTAGAGCCTAGCTCCCCTTTCTAAAAAAACTTAGTATATGTATGGTCCTGCGAGCGTCGCTTGCCCGCTCTCCACCAGTTAGTTACTGAGCAAAAGCGGCACAAAGTATTCGACCGGACAAAAAGTCCCAGTGCGACCGGCGTGAAAGTTTAAGTTCAAATTCAAGAGTAGGGTGATTTTTGTCAAAACTTGCTCAAATTCTTTCTAGATAGTCTGCTTCTTTTGCTTATACGAAGTTACAAACTTTAGGGTTTGAACCCTAACATCAACCTTTAGGTCTGTCAGTACGAAAAACCATATAAAAAAATTTAAATTTAGTCGTTTATTACTCGCATACCACCCAATGTGAATATCACACAAACACTACTAACGACGATTATTATTTGAGCATTTTCACTTTCTACTTTTTATTCTAATTTATATAAATGTCAAAAACATATGAAGAAAATCTCTACTTTTTCATGTAGGATGAGAAAAGAAAACCACCATTTTCCACCACTTATACAATCAACTTGAACTATAACTCCAAGTTTGGTGGTTGCTAAACGGGAAACTTTGTCAAAAGACTATCCATGGGATTTGTTAATTGTCATTGTATAAGCAAGATGGAGCGATCCAAATGGCCGTTGACATGACGATTACAGGTCTCAACGCCTATTGATAGAGGTATCAATCAACGAAATCGGACCACGATTGCAGATTTTCGATTTTTCTGGCTCTGAATTTGTGGGCTATAGTACAGTTGATTTTCAATAAAATTGAATTTTCTGCGAAATGTGTAGAAATATGCGAGCAATCTAATTGGCCGCTGGCATGACGATTACAGCTCTTAACCCCTATTGATAGAGGTATCAACCATCGAAATCGAAGCACAATTGCAGATTTTCGATTTTTCTGGCTCTGAATTTGTGGGCTATAGTACAGTTGATTTTCAATAAAATTGATTTTTCTGCGAAATGAGTAGAAATGTGCGAGCGATCCAAATGATCGTTGGCATGACGATTACAGGTCTCAACGCCTATTGATAGAGGTATCAATCAACGAAATCGGAGCACAATTGCAGATTTACGATTTTTCTGGCTCTGAATTTGTGGGCTATAGTACAGTTGATTTTCAATAAAATTGAATTTTCTGCGAAATGTGTAGAAATATGCGAGCAATCTAATTGGCCGCTGGCATGACGATTACAGCTCTTAACCCCTATTGATAGAGGTATCAACCATCGAAATCGAAGCACAATTGCAGATTTTCGATTTTTCTGGCTCTGAATTTGTGGGCTATAGTACAGTTGATTTTCAATAAAATTGATTTTTCTGCGAAATGAGTAGAAATGTGCGAGCGATCCAAATGATCGTTGGCATGACGATTACAGGTCTCAACGCCTATTGATAGAGGTATCAATCAACGAAATCGGAGCACAATTGCAGATTTACGATTTTTCTGGCTCTGAATTTGTGGGCTATAGTACAGTTGATTTTCAATAAAATTGAATTTTCTGCGAAATGTGTAGAAATATGCGAGCAATCTAATTGGCCGCTGGCATGACGATTACAGCTCTTAACCCCTATTGATAGAGGTATCAACCATCGAAATCGAAGCACAATTGCAGATTTTCGATTTTTCTGGCTCTGAATTTGTGGGCTATAGTACAGTTGATTTTCAATAAAATTGATTTTTCTGCGAAATGAGTAGAAATGTGCGAGCGATCCAAATGATCGTTGGCAGGACGATTACAGGTCTCAACGCCTATTGATAGAGGTATCAATCAACGAAATCGGAGCACAATTGCAGATTTACGATTTTTCTGGCTCTGAATTTGTGGGCTATAGTACAGTTGATTTTCAATAAAATTGAATTTTCTGCGAAATGTGTAGAAATATGCGAGCAATCTAATTGGCCGCTGGCATGACGATTACAGCTCTTAACCCCTATTGATAGAGGTATCAACCATCGAAATCGAAGCACAATTGCAGATTTTCGATTTTTCTGGCTCTGAATTTGTGGGCTATAGTACAGTTGATTTTCAATAAAATTGATTTTTCTGCGAAATGAGTAGAAATGTGCGAGCGATCCAAATGATCGTTGGCATGACGATTACAGCTCTCAACACCTATTGATAGAGGTATCAACCATCGAAATCGGAGCACAATTGCAGATTTTCGATTTTTCTGGCTCTGAATTTGTGGGCTATAGTACAGTTGATTTTCAATAAAATTGATTTTCTGCGAAATGTGTAGAAATGTGCAAGCGATCCAAATGATCGTTGGCATGACGATTACAGGTCTCAACGCCTATTGATAGAGGTATCAATCAACGAAATCGGAGCACAATTGCAGATTTACGATTTTTCTGGCTCTGAATTTGTGGGCTATAGTACAGTTGATTTTCAATAAAATTGAATTTTCTGCGAAATGTGTAGAAATATGCGAGCGATCTAAATGGCCGTTGGCATGACGATTACAGCTCTCAACCCCTATTGATAGAGGTATCAACCATCGAAATCGGAGCACAATTGCAGATTTTCGATTTTTCTGGCTCTGAATTTGTGGGCTATAGTACAGTTGATTTTCAATAAAATTGATTTTCTGCGAAATGTGTAGAAATGTGCAAGCGATCCAAATGATCGTTGGCATGACGATTACAGGTCTCAACACCTATTGATAGAGGTATCAATCAACGAAATCGGAGCACAATTGCAGATTTACGATTTTTCTGGCTCTGAATTTGTGGGCTATAGTACAGTTGATTTTCAATAAAATTGAATTTTCTGCAAAATGTGTAGAATTATGCAAGCAATCTAATTGGCCGTTGGCATGACGATTACAGCTCTTAACCCCTATTGATAGAGGTATCAACCATCGAAATCGAAGCACAATTGCAGATTTTCGATTTTTCTGGCTCTGAATTTGTGGGCTATAGTACAGTTGATTTTCAATAAAATTGATTTTTCTGCGAAATGAGTAGAAATGTGCGAGCGATCCAAATGATCGTTGGCATGACGATTACAGGTCTCAACGCCTATTGATAGAGGTATCAATCAACGAAATCGGAGCACAATTGCAGATTTACGATTTTTCTGGCTCTGAATTTGTGGGCTATAGTACAGTTGATTTTCAATAAAATTGAATTTTCTGCGAAATGTGTAGAAATGTGCGAGCGATTCAAATGATCGTTGGCATGACGATTACAGGTCTCAACACCTATTGATAGAGGTATCAACCATCGAAATCGGAGCACAATTGCAGATTTTCGATTTTTCTGGCTCTGAATTTGTGGGCTATAGTACAGTTGATTTTCAATAAAATTGAATTTTCTGCGAAATGTGTAGAAATGCGCGAGCGATCCAAATGATCGTTGGCATGACGATTACAGGTCTCAACACCTATTGATAGAGGTATCAACCATCGAAATCGGAGCACAATTGCAGATTTTCGATTTTTCTGGCTCTGAATTTGTGGGCTATAGTACAGTTGATTTTCAATAAAATTGAATTTTCTGCGAAATGTGTAGAAATGCGCGAGCGATCCAAATGATCGTTGGCATGACGATTACAGGTCTCAACACCTATTGATAGAGGTATCAACCATCGAAATCGGAGCACAATTGCAGATTTTCGATTTTTCTGGCTCTGAATTTGTGGGCTATAGTACAGTTGATTTTCAATAAAATTGAATTTTCTGCGAAATGTGTAGAAATGCGCGAGCGATCCAAATGATCGTTGGCATGACGATTACAGGTCTCAACACCTATTGATAGAGGTATCAACCATCGAAATCGGAGCACAATTGCAGATTTTCGATTTTTCTGGCTCTGAATTTGTGGGCTATAGTACAGTTGATTTTCAATAAAATTGAATTTTCTGCGAAATGTGTAGAAATGCGCGAGCGATCCAAATGATCGTTGGCATGACGATTACAGGTCTCAACACCTATTGATAGAGGTATCAACCATCGAAATCGGAGCACAATTGCAGATTTTCGATTTTTCTGGCTCTGAATTTGTGGGCTATAGTACAGTTGATTTTCAATAAGATTGATTTTTCTGCGAAATGTGTAGACATATGCGAGCCATCCAAATGGCCGTTGGCATGATGATTACAGCTCTCAACCCCTATTGATAGAGGTATCAACCATCGAAATCGGAGCACAATTGCAGATTTTCGATTTTTCTGGCTCTGAATTTGTGTGCTATAGTACAGTTGATTTTCAATAAAATTGAATTTTCTGCTAAATGTGTAGAAATGTGCGAGCGATCCAAATGATCGTTGGCATGACGATTACAGGTCTCAACGCCTATTGATAAAGGTATCAATCAACGAAATCGGAGCACAATTGCAGATTTACGATTTTTCTGGCTCTGAATTTGTGGGCTATAGTACAGTTGATTTTCAATAAGATTGATTTTTCTGCGAAATGTGTAGACACACGCGAGCCATCCAAATGGCCGTTGGCATGACGATTACAGCTCTCAACCCCTATTGATAGAGGTATCAACCATCGAAATCGGAGCACAATTGCAGATTTTCGATTTTTCTGGCTCTGAATTTGTGGGCTATAGTACAGTTGATTTTCAATAAAATTGAATTTTCTGCGAAATGTGTAGAAATATGCGAGCGATCTAAATGGCCGTTGGCATGACGATTACAGCTCTCAACCCCTATTGATAGAGGTATCAACCATCGAAATCGGAGCACAATTGCAGATTTTCGATTTTTCTGGCTCTGAATTTGTGTGCTATAGTACAGTAGATTTTCAATAAAATTGAATTTTCTGCGAAATGTGTAGAAATGTGCGAGCGATCCAAATGATCGTTGGCATGACGATTACAGGTCTCAACGCCTATTGATAAAGGTATCAATCAACGAAATCGGAGCACAATTGCAGATTTACGATTTTTCTGGCTCTGAATTTGTGGGCTATAGTACAGTTGATTTTCAATAAAATTGAATTTTCTGCGAAATGTGCGAGCGATCCAAATGACCGTTGGCATGACGATTACAGGCCTCAACCCCTATTGATAGAGGTATCAACCATCGAAATCGGAGCACAATTGCAGATTTACGATTTTTCTGGCTCTGAATTTGTGGGCTATAGTACAGTTGATTTTCAATAAGATTGAATTTTCTGCGAAATGTGTAGACATATGCGAGCCATCCAAATGGCCGTTGGCATGACGATTACAGCTCTCAACCCCTATTGATAGAGGTATCAACCATCGAAATCGGAGCACAATTGCAGATTTTCGATTTTTCTGGCTCTGAATTTGTGTGCTATAGTACAGTTGATTTTCAATAAAATTGATTTTCTGCGAAATGTGTAGAAATGTGCAAGCGATCCAAATGATCGTTGGCATGACGATTACATGTCTCAACGCCTATTGATAGAGGTATCAATCATCGAAATCGGAGCACAATTGCAGATTTTCGATTTTTCTGGCTCTGAATTTGTGGGCTATAGTACAGTTGATTTTCAATAAAATTGAATTTTCTGCGAAATGTGTAGAAATGCGCGAGCGATCCAAATGATCGTTGGCATGACGATTACAGCTCTCAACACCTATTGATAGAGGTATCAACTATCGAAATCGGAGCACAATTGCAGATTTTCGATTTTTCTGGCTCTGAATTTGTAGGCTATAGTACAGTTGATTTTCAATAAAATTGAATTTTCTGCGAAATGTGTAGAAATGTGCGAGCGATCCAAATGATCGTTGGCATGACGATTACAGGCCTCAACGCCTATTGATAGAGGTATCAACCATCGAAATCGGAGCACAATTGCAGATTTTCGATTTTTCTGGCTCTGAATTTGTGGGCTATAGTACAGTTGATTTTCAATAAAATTGATTTTCTGCGAAATGTGTAGAAATGTGCAAGCGATCCAAATGATCGTTGGCATGACGATTACAGGTCTCAACGCCTATTGATAGAGGTATCAATCAACGAAATCGGAGCACAATTGCAGATTTACGATTTTTCTGGCTCTGAATTTGTGGGCTATAGTACAGTTGATTTTCAATAAAATTGAATTTTCTGCGAAATGTGTAGAAATATGCGAGCGATCTAAATGGCCGTTGGCATGACGATTACAGCTCTCAACACCTATTGATAGAGGTATCAACCATCGAAATCGGAGCACAATTGCAGATTTACGATTTTTCTGGCTCTGAATTTGTAGGCTATAGTACAGTTGATTTTCAATAAAATTGAATTTTCTGCGAAATGTGTAGAAATGTGCGAGCGATCCAAATGATCGTTGGCATGACGATTACAGGCCTCAACGCCTATTGATAGAGGTATCAACCATCGAAATCGGAGCACAATTGCAGATTTTCGATTTTTCTGGCTCTGAATTTGTGGGCTATAGTACAGTTGATTTTCAATAAAATTGATTTTCTGCGAAATGTGTAGAAATGTGCAAGCGATCCAAATGATCGTTGGCATGACGATTACAGCTCTCAACGCCTATTGCTAGAGGTATCAATCAACGAAATCGGAGCACAATTGCAGATTTACGATTTTTCTGGCTCTGAATTTGTGGGCTATAGTACAGTTGATTTTCAATAAAATTGAATTTTCTGCGAAATGTGTAGAAATATGCGAGCGATCTAAATGGCCGTTGGCATGACGATTACAGCTCTCAACACCTATTGATAGAGGTATCAACCATCGAAATCGGAGCACAATTGCAGATTTTCGATTTTTCTGGCTCTGAATTTGTGTGCTATAGTACAGTTGATTTTCAATAAAATTGAATTTTCTGCGAAATGTGTAGAAATGTGCAAGCGATCCAAATGATCGTTGGCATGACGATTACAGGCCTCAACGCCTATTGATAGAGGTATCAACCATCGAAATCGGAGCACAATTGCAGATTTTCGATTTTTCTGGCTCTGAATTTGTGGGCTATAGTACAGTTGATTTTCAATAAAATTGAATTTTCTGCGAAATGTGTAGAAATGTGCGAGCGATCCAAATGATCGTTGGCATGACGATTACAGGCCTCAACGCCTATTGATAGAGGTATCAACCATCGAAATCGGAGCACAATTGCAGATTTTCGATTTTTCTGGCTCTGAATTTGTGGGCTATAGTACAGTTGATTTTCAATAAAATTGATTTTCTGCGAAATGTGTAGAAATGTGCAAGCGATCCAAATGATCGTTGGCATGACGATTACAGGTCTCAACGCCTATTGATAGAGGTATCAATCAACGAAATCGGAGCACAATTGCAGATTTACGATTTTTCTGGCTCTGAATTTGTGGGCTATAGTACAGTTGATTTTCAATAAAATTGAATTTTCTGCGAAATGTGTAGAAATATGCGAGCGATCTAAATGGCCGTTGGCATGACGATTACAGCTCTCAACCCCTATTGATAGAGGTATCAACCATCGAAATCGGAGCACAATTGCAGATTTTCGATTTTTCTGGCTCTGAATTTGTGGGCTATAGTACAGTTGATTTTCAATAAAATTGATTTTCTGCGAAATGTGTAGAAATGTGCAAGCGATCCAAATGATCGTTGGCATGACGATTACAGCTCTCAACGCCTATTGATAGAGGTATCAATCAACGAAATCGGAGCACAATTGCAGATTTACGATTTTTCTGGCTCTGAATTTGTGGGCTATAGTACAGTTGATTTTCAATAAAATTGAATTTTCTGCGAAATGTGTAGAAATATGCGAGCGATCTAAATGGCCGTTGGCATGACGATTACAGCTCTCAACACCTATTGATAGAGGTATCAACCATCGAAATCGGAGCACAATTGCAGATTTTCGATTTTTCTGGCTCTGAATTTGTGTGCTATAGTACAGTTGATTTTCAATAAAATTGAATTTTCTGCGAAATGTGTAGAAATGTGCGAGCGATCCAAATGATCGTTGGCATGACGATTACAGGTCTCAACCCCTATTGATAGAGGTATCAACCATCGAAATCGGAGCACAATTGCAGATTTTCGATTTTTCTGGCTCTGAATTTGTGGGCTATAGTACAGTTGATTTTCAATAAAATTGATTTTCTGCGAAATGTGTAGAAATGTGCAAGCGATCCAAATGATCGTTGGCATGACAATTACAGGTCTCAACGCCTATTGATAGAGGTATCAATCATCGAAATCGGAGCACAATTGCAGATTTTCGATTTTTCTGGCTCTGAATTTGTGGGCTATAGTACAGTTGATTTTCAATAAAATTGAATTTTCTGCGAAATGTGTAGAAATATGCGAGCGATCTAAATGGCCGTTGGCATGACGATTACAGCTCTCAACCCCTATTGATAGAGGTATCAACCATCGAAATCGGAGCACAATTGCAGATTTTCGATTTTTCTGGCTCTGAATTTGTGGGCTATAGTACAGTTGATTTTCAATAAAATTGAATTTTCTGCGGAATGTGTAGAAATGTGCGAGCGATCCAAATGACCGTTGGCATGACGATTACAGGCCTCAACCCCTATTGATAGAGGTATCAACCATCGAAATCGGAGCACAATTGCAGATTTTCGATTTTTCTGGCTCTGAATTTGTAGGCTATAGTACAGTTGATTTTCAATAAAATTGAATTTTCTGCGAAATGTGTAGAAATGTGCGAGCGATCCAAATGATCGTTGGCATGACGATTACAGGCCTCAACCCCTATTGATAGAGGTATCAACCATCGAAATCGGAGCACAATTGCAGATTTTCGATTTTTCTGGCTCTGAATTTGTAGGCTATAGTACAGTTGATTTTCAATAAAATTGAATTTTCTGCGAAATGTGTAGAAATGTGCGAGCGATCCAAATCATCGTTGGCATGACGATTACAGGCCTCAACCCCTATTGATAGAGGTATCAACCATCGAAATCGGAGCACAATTGCAGATTTTCGATTTTTCTGGCTCTGAATTTGTGGGCTATAGTACAGTTGATTTTCAATAAGATTGAATTTTCTGCGAAATGTGTAGAAATGCGCGAGCGATCCAAATGATCGTTGGCATGACGATTACAGGTCTCAACACCTATTGATAGAGGTATCAACCATCGAAATCGGAGCACAATTGCAGATTTTCGATTTTTCTGGCTCTGAATTTGTAGGCTATAGTACAGTTGATTTTCAATAAAATTGAATTTTCTGCGAAATGTGTAGAAATGTGCGAGCGATCCAAATGATCGTTGGCATGACGATTACAGGCCTCAACCCCTATTGATAGAGGTATCAACCATCGAAATCGGAGCACAATTGCAGATTTTCGATTTTTCTGGCTCTGAATTTGTGGGCTATAGTACAGTTGATTTTCAATAAAATTGATTTTCTGCGAAATGTGTAGAAATGTGCAAGCGATCCAAATGATCGTTGGCATGACGATTACAGCTCTCAACGCCTATTGATAGAGGTATCAATCAACGAAATCGGAGCACAATTGCAGATTTACGATTTTTCTGGCTCTGAATTTGTGGGCTATAGTACAGTTGATTTTCAATAAAATTGAATTTTCTGCGAAATGTGTAGAAATATGCGAGCGATCTAAATGGCCGTTGGCATGACGATTACAGCTCTCAACCCCTATTGATAGAGGTATCAACCATCGAAATCGGAGCACAATTGCAGATTTTCGATTTTTCTGGCTCTGAATTTGTGGGCTATAGTACAGTTGATTTTCAATAAGATTGATTTTTCTGCGAAATGTGTAGACATATGCGAGCCATCCAAATGGCCGTTGGCATGACGATTACATCTCTCAACCCCTATTGATAGAGGTATCAACCATCGAAATCGGAGCACAATTGCAGATTTTCGATTTTTCTGGCTCTGAATTTGTGTGCTATAGTACAGTTGATTTTCAATAAAATTGAATTTTCTGCGAAATGTGTAGAAATGTGCGAGCGATCCAAATGATCGTTGGCATGACGATTACAGGTCTCAACGCCTATTGATAAAGGTATCAATCAACGAAATCGGAGCACAATTGCAGATTTACGATTTTTCTGGCTCTGAATTTGTGGGCTATAGTACAGTTGATTTTCAATAAAATTGAATTTTCTGCGAAATGTGTAGAAATGTGCGAGCGATCCAAATGATCGTTGGCATGACGATTACAGGTCTCAACGCCTATTGATAAAGGTATCAATCAACGAAATCGGAGCACAATTGCAGATTTACGATTTTTCTGGCTCTGAATTTGTGGGCTATAGTACAGTTGATTTTCAATAAAATTGAATTTTCTGCAAAATGTGTAGAATTATGCAAGCAATCTAATTGGCCGTTGGCATGACGATTACAGCTCTTAACCCCTATTGATAGAGGTATCAACCATCGAAATCGGAGCACAATTGCAGATTTTCGATTTTTCTGGCTCTGAATTTGTGGGCTATAGTACAGTTGATTTTCAATAAAATTGAATTTTCTGCGAAATGTGTAGAAATGTGCGAGCGATCCAAATGACCGTTGGCATGACGATTACAGGCCTCAACACCTATTGATAGAGGTATCAACCATCGAAATCGGAGCACAATTGCAGATTTTCGATTTTTCTGGCTCTGAATTTGTGGGCTATAGTACAGTTGATTTTCAATAAGATTGATTTTTCTGCGAAATGTGTAGACATATGCGAGCCATCCAAATGGCCGTTGGCATGACGATTACATCTCTCAACCCCTATTGATAGAGGTATCAACCATCGAAATCGGAGCACAATTGCAGATTTTCGATTTTTCTGGCTCTGAATTTGTGTGCTATAGTACAGTTGATTTTCAATAAAATTGAATTTTCTGCGAAATGTGTAGAAATGTGCGAGCGATCCAAATGATCGTTGGCATGACGATTACAGGTCTCAACGCCTATTGATAAAGGTATCAATCAACGAAATCGGAGCACAATTGCAGATTTACGATTTTTCTGGCTCTGAATTTGTGGGCTATAGTACAGTTGATTTTCAATAAAATTGAATTTTCTGCGAAATGTGTAGAAATGTGCGAGCGATCCAAATGATCGTTGGCATGACGATTACAGGTCTCAACGCCTATTGATAAAGGTATCAATCAACGAAATCGGAGCACAATTGCAGATTTACGATTTTTCTGGCTCTGAATTTGTGGGCTATAGTACAGTTGATTTTCAATAAAATTGATTTTTCTGCGAAATGAGTAGAAATGTGCGAGCGATCCAAATGATCGTTGGCATGACGATTACAGGTCTCAACACCTATTGATAGAGGTATCAACCATCGAAATCGGAGCACAATTGCAGATTTTCGATTTTTCTGGCTCTGAATTTGTGGGCTATAGTACAGTTGATTTTCAATAAAATTGAATTTTCTGCGAAATGTGTAGAAATGCGCGAGCGATCCAAATGATCGTTGGCATGACGATTACAGGTCTCAACACCTATTGATAGAGGTATCAACCATCGAAATCGGAGCACAATTGCAGATTTTCGATTTTTCTGGCTCTGAATTTGTAGGCTATAGTACAGTTGATTTTCAATAAAATTGAATTTTCTGCGAAATGTGTAGAAATGCGCGAGCGATCCAAATGATCGTTGGCATGACGATTACAGGTCTCAACACCTATTGATAGAGGTATCAACCATCGAAATCGGAGCACAATTGCAGATTTACGATTTTTCTGGCTCTGAATTTGTGGGCTATAGTACAGTTGATTTTCAATAAGATTGATTTTTCTGCGAAATGTGTAGACATATGCGAGCCATCCAAATGGCCGTTGGCATGACGATTACAGCTCTCAACCCCTATTGATAGAGGTATCAACCATCGAAATCGGAGCACAATTGCAGATTTTCGATTTTTCTGGCTCTGAATTTGTGTGCTATAGTACAGTTGATTTTCAATAAAATTGAATTTTCTGCGAAATGTGTAGAAATGTGCGAGCGATCCAAATGATCGTTGGCATGACGATTACAGCTCTCAACGCCTATTGATAAAGGTATCAATCAACGAAATCGGAGCACAATTGCAGATTTACGATTTTTCTGGCTCTGAATTTGTGGGCTATAGTACAGTTGATTTTCAATAAAATTGAATTTTCTGCGAAATGTGTAGAAATATGCGAGCGATCTAAATGGCCGTTGGCATGACGATTACAGGTCTCAACCCCTATTGATAGAGGTATCAACCATCGAAATCGGAGCACAATTGCAGATTTTCGATTTTTCTGGCTCTGAATTTGTGTGCTATAGTACAGTTGATTTTCAATAAAATTGAATTTTCTGCGAAATGTGTAGAAATGTGCGAGCGATCCAAATGATCGTTGGCATGACGATTACAGGTCTCAACGCCTATTGATAAAGGTATCAATCAACGAAATCGGAGCACAATTGCAGATTTACGATTTTTCTGGCTCTGAATTTGTGGGCTATAGTACAGTTGATTTTCAATAAAATTGAATTTTCTGCGAAATGTGTAGAAATGTGCGAGCGATCCAAATGACCGTTGGCATGACGATTACAGGCCTCAACCCCTATTGATAGAGGTATCAACCATCGAAATCGGAGCACAATTGCAGATTTTCGATTTTTCTGGCTCTGAATTTGTGGGCTATAGTACAGTTGATTTTCAATAAAATTGAATTTTCTGCGAAATGAGTAGAAATGTGCGAGCGATCCAAATGATCGTTGGCATGACGATTACAGCTCTCAACGCCTATTGATAGAGGTATCAACCATCGAAATCGGAGCACAATTGCAGATTTTCGATTTTTCTGGCTCTGAATTTGTGGGCTATAGTACAGTTGATTTTCAATAAAATTGAATTTTCTGCGAAATGTGTAGAAATGCGCGAGCGATCCAAATGATCGTTGGCATGACGATTACAGGTCTCAACACCTATTGATAGAGGTATCAACCATCGAAATCGGAGCACAATTGCAGATTTTCGATTTTTCTGGCTCTGAATTTGTGGGCTATAGTACAGTTGATTTTCAATAAAATTGAATTTTCTGCGAAATGTGTAGAAATGCGCGAGCGATCCAAATGATCGTTGGCATGACGATTACAGGTCTCAACACCTATTGATAGAGGTATCAACCATCGAAATCGGAGCACAATTGCAGATTTTCGATTTTTCTGGCTCTGAATTTGTGGGCTATAGTACAGTTAATTTTCAATAAAATTGAATTTTCTGCGAAATGTGTAGAAATGCGCGAGCGATCCAAATGATCGTTGGCATGACGATTACAGGTCTCAACACCTATTGATAGAGGTATCAACCATCGAAATCGGAGCACAATTGCAGATTTTCGATTTTTCTGGCTCTGAATTTGTAGGCTATAGTACAGTTGATTTTCAATAAAATTGAATTTTCTGCGAAATGTGTAGAAATGTGCGAGCGATCCAAATGATCGTTGGCATGACGATTACAGGCCTCAACCCCTATTGATAGAGGTATCAACCATCGAAATCGGAGCACAATTGCAGATTTTCGATTTTTCTGGCTCTGAATTTGTGGGCTATAGTACAGTTGATTTTCAATAAAATTGATTTTCTGCTAAATGTGTAGAAATGTGCAAGCGATCCAAATGATCGTTGGCATGACGATTACAGGTCTCAACGCCTATTGATAGAGGTATCAATCAACGAAATCGGAGCACAATTGCAGATTTACGATTTTTCTGGCTCTGAATTTGTGGGCTATAGTACAGTTGATTTTCAATAAAATTCAATTTTCTGCGAAATGTGTAGAAATGTGCGAGCGATCCAAATGACCGTTGGCGTGACGATTACAGGCCTCAACCCCTATTGATAGAGGTATCAACCATCGAAATCGGAGCACAATTGCAGATTTTCGATTTTTCTGGCTCTGAATTTGTGGGCTATAGTACAGTTGATTTTCAATAAGATTGATTTTTCTGCGAAATGTGTAGACATATGCGAGCCATCCAAATGATCGTTGGCATGACGATTACAGCTCTCAACCCCTATTGATAGAGGTATCAACCATCGAAATCGGAGCACAATTGCAGATTTTCGATTTTTCTGGCTCTGAATTTGTGGGCTATAGTACAGTTGATTTTCAATAAAATTGAATTTTCTGCGAAATGTGTAGAAATGCGCGAGCGATCCAAATGATCGTTGGCATGACGATTACAGGTCTCAACACCTATTGATAGAGGTATCAACCATCGAAATCGGAGCACAATTGCAGATTTTCGATTTTTCTGGCTCTGAATTTGTGGGCTATAGTACAGTTGATTTTCAATAAAATTGAATTTTCTGCGAAATGTGTAGAAATGCGCGAGCGATCCAAATGATCGTTGGCATGACGATTACAGGTCTCAACACCTATTGATAGAGGTATCAACCATCGAAATCGGAGCACAATTGCAGATTTTCGATTTTTCTGGCTCTGAATTTGTAGGCTATAGTACAGTTGATTTTCAATAAAATTGAATTTTCTGCGAAATGTGTAGAAATGTGCGAGCGATCCAAATGATCGTTGGCATGACGATTACAGGCCTCAACCCCTATTGATAGAGGTATCAACCATCGAAATCGGAGCACAATTGCAGATTTTCGATTTTTCTGGCTCTGAATTTGTGTGCTATAGTACAGTTGATTTTCAATAAAATTGAATTTTCTGCGAAATGTGTAGAAATGTGCGAGCGATCCAAATGATCGTTGGCATGACGATTACAGGTCTCAACGCCTATTGATAAAGGTATCAATCAACGAAATCGGAGCACAATTGCAGATTTACGATTTTTCTGGCTCTGAATTTGTGGGCTATAGTTCAGTTGATTTTCAATAAAATTGAATTTTCTGCGAAATGTGTAGAAATGTGCGAGCGATCCAAATGACCGTTGGCATGACGATTACAGGCCTCAACCCCTATTGATAGAGGTATCAACCATCGAAATCGGAGCACAATTGCAGATTTTCGATTTTTCTGGCTCTGAATTTGTGGGCTATAGTACAGTTGATTTTCAATAAAATTGAATTTTCTGCGAAATGAGTAGAAATGTGCGAGCGATCCAAATGATCGTTGGCATGACGATTACAGCTCTCAACGCCTATTGATAGAGGTATCAACCATCGAAATCGGAGCACAATTGCAGATTTTCGATTTTTCTGGCTCTGAATTTGTGGGCTATAGTACAGTTGATTTTCAATAAAATTGAATTTTCTGCGAAATGTGTAGAAATGCGCGAGCGATCCAAATGATCGTTGGCATGACGATTACAGGTCTCAACACCTATTGATAGAGGTATCAACCATCGAAATCGGAGCACAATTGCAGATTTTCGATTTTTCTGGCTCTGAATTTGTGGGCTATAGTACAGTTGATTTTCAATAAAATTGAATTTTCTGCGAAATGTGTAGAAATGCGCGAGCGATCCAAATGATCGTTGGCATGACGATTACAGGTCTCAACACCTATTGATAGAGGTATCAACCATCGAAATCGGAGCACAATTGCAGATTTTCGATTTTTCTGGCTCTGAATTTGTGGGCTATAGTACAGTTAATTTTCAATAAAATTGAATTTTCTGCGAAATGTGTAGAAATGCGCGAGCGATCCAAATGATCGTTGGCATGACGATTACAGGTCTCAACACCTATTGATAGAGGTATCAACCATCGAAATCGGAGCACAATTGCAGATTTTCGATTTTTCTGGCTCTGAATTTGTAGGCTATAGTACAGTTGATTTTCAATAAAATTGAATTTTCTGCGAAATGTGTAGAAATGTGCGAGCGATCCAAATGATCGTTGGCATGACGATTACAGGCCTCAACCCCTATTGATAGAGGTATCAACCATCGAAATCGGAGCACAATTGCAGATTTTCGATTTTTCTGGCTCTGAATTTGTGGGCTATAGTACAGTTGATTTTCAATAAAATTGATTTTCTGCTAAATGTGTAGAAATGTGCAAGCGATCCAAATGATCGTTGGCATGACGATTACAGGTCTCAACGCCTATTGATAGAGGTATCAATCAACGAAATCGGAGCACAATTGCAGATTTACGATTTTTCTGGCTCTGAATTTGTGGGCTATAGTACAGTTGATTTTCAATAAAATTGAATTTTCTGCGAAATGTGTAGAAATGTGCGAGCGATCCAAATGACCGTTGGCATGACGATTACAGGCCTCAACCCCTATTGATAGAGGTATCAACCATCGAAATCGGAGCACAATTGCAGATTTTCGATTTTTCTGGCTCTGAATTTGTGGGCTATAGTACAGTTGATTTTCAATAAGATTGATTTACAGGTCTCAACACCTAATGATAGAGGTATCAACCATCGAAATCGGAGCACAATTGCAGATTTTCGATTTTTCTGGCTCTGAATTTGTGGGCTATAGTACAGTTGATTTTCAATAAAATTGAATTTTCTGCGAAATGTGTAGAAATGTGCGAGCGATCCAAATGATCGTTGGCATGACGATTACAGGTCTCAACACCTATTGATAGAGGTATCAACCATCGAAATCGGAGCACAATTGCAGATTTTCGATTTTTCTGGCTCTGAATTTGTAGGCTATAGTACAGTTGATTTTCAATAAAATTGAATTTTCTGCGAAATGTGTAGAAATGTGCGAGCGATCCAAATGACCGTTGGCATGACGATTACAGGCCTCAACCCCTATTGATAGAGGTATCAACCATCGAAATCGGAGCACAATTGCAGATTTTCGATTTTTCTGGCTCTGAATTTGTGGGCTATAGTACAGTTGATTTTCAATAAAATTGAATTTTCTGCGAAATGTGTAGAAATGCGCGAGCGATCCAAATGATCGTTGGCATGACGATTACAGGTCTCAACACCTATTGATAGAGGTATCAACCATCGAAATCGGAGCACAATTGCAGATTTTCGATTTTTCTGGCTCTGAATTTGTAGGCTATAGTACAGTTGATTTTCAATAAAATTGAATTTTCTGCGAAATGTGTAGAAATGTGCGAGCGATCCAAATGACCGTTGGCATGACGATTACAGGCCTCAACCCCTATTGATAGAGGTATCAACCATCGAAATCGGAGCACAATTGCAGATTTTCGATTTTTCTGGCTCTGAATTTGTGGGCTATAGTACAGTTGATTTTCAATAAGATTGATTTTTCTGCGAAATGTGTAGACATATGCGAGCCATCCAAATGGCCGTTGGCATGACGATTACAGCTCTCAACACCTATTGATAGAGGTATCAACCATCGAAATCGGAGCACAATTGCAGATTTTCGATTTTTCTGGCTCTGAATTTGTGGGTTATAGTACAGTTGATTTTCAATAAAATTGAATTTTCTGCGAAATGTGTAGAAATGCGCGAGCGATCCAAATGATCGTTGGCATGACGATTACAGGTCTCAACACCTATTGATAGAGGTATCAACCATCGAAATCGGAGCACAATTGCAGATTTTCGATTTTTCTGGCTCTGAATTTGTGGGCTATAGTACAGTTGATTTTCAATAAAATTGAATTTTCTGCGAAATGTGTAGAAATGCGCGAGCGATCCAAATGATCGTTGGCATGACGATTACAGGTCTCAACACCTATTGATAGAGGTATCAACCATCGAAATCGGAGCACAATTGCAGATTTTCGATTTTTCTGGCTCTGAATTTGTAGGCTATAGTACAGTTGATTTTCAATAAAATTGAATTTTCTGCGAAATGTGTAGAAATGTGCGAGCGATCCAAATGATCGTTGGCATGACGATTACAGGCCTCAACCCCTATTGATAGAGGTATCAACCATCGAAATCGGAGCACAATTGCAGATTTTCGATTTTTCTGGCTCTGAATTTGTGGGCTATAGTACAGTTGATTTTCAATAAAATTGATTTTCTGCGAAATGTGTAGAAATGTGCAAGCGATCCAAATGATCGTTGGCATGACGATTACAGGTCTCAACGCCTATTGATAGAGGTATCAATCAACGAAATCGGAGCACAATTGCAGATTTACGATTTTTCTGGCTCTGAATTTGTGGGCTATAGTACAGTTGATTTTCAATAAAATTGAATTTTCTGCGAAATGTGTAGAAATGTGCGAGCGATCCAAATGACCGTTGGCATGACGATTACAGGCCTCAACCCCTATTGATAGAGGTATCAACCATCGAAATCGGAGCACAATTGCAGATTTTCGATATTTCTGGCTCTGAATTTGTGGGCTATAGTACAGTTGATTTTCAATAAAATTGAATTTTCTGCGAAATGTGTAGAAATGTGCGAGCGATCTAAATGGCCGTTGGCATGACGATTACAGGTCTCAACGCCTATTGATAGAGGTATCAACCATCGAAATCAGAGCACAATTGCAGATTTTCGATATTTCTGGCTCTGAATATGTGGGCTATAGTACAGTTGATTTTCAATAAAATTGAATTTTCTGCGAAATGTGTAGAAATGTGCGAGCCATCCAAATGGCCGTTGGCATGACGATTACAGGCCTCAACCCCTATTGATAGAGGTATCAACCATCGAAATCGGAGCACAATTGCAGATTTTCGATATTTCTGGCTCTGAATTTGTGGGCTATAGTACAGTTGATTTTCAATAAAATTGAATTTTCTGCGAAATGTGTAGAAATGTACGAGCGATCCAAATGATCGTTGGCATGACGATTGCGGTCTCAACGCCTATTGATAGAGGTATCAATCAACGAAATCGGAGCACAATTGCAGATTTACGATTTTTCTGGCTCTGAATTTGTAATTTATTTTCCAAACTACGAAATTCATGTTTTTCTTCTTATCACAGTTTTTTTCAATAAAGTTAATTTATTTACAAGTTATTTTAATGTAAAATCATAAAAACTGAGGTCCCCTGATGCCTTTACTGAATCAAATTTTTTTTGCTAGTGATCGTGCCACCCTTCTGTACTCTTGATTTGTACAAAATCTAAAATTAATGTTTGATACTTTTTTTGTAGCCCAATCGAAAAGCGGTTGCGCTATCGTTATTTGATCAGCATTGGTCGCAGAAAGCTGGCTTTCGTCGCATTACGTTTGAAGGCACCTCCAATTCCGTCACAAGGACCTTTTCCATGTGATGTTGCAAAAAAGTGCCATTCGGGATAAAAGCCATGACTTGTCTTGTAGTATGTAAAATTACCTTTCTAACGAGCTACTACACGTGAAAATCTGACGAGAAATACTTAAGATACACGCATTTGAAAGATGTCAACTTTCGAGTTTCGATAAAAACGAATTATAACGGTACTCCGTGAATATTGATCCCAGATAGTTTTTACTCAAATTATATTTTTTTTATCCAGATTAACCATCTTGTATGAGTGTTTGATTTCGGGTGGAATGGCTGCTATTTAGTATCAAAATGTCATTTTTGAAAAAAATGTGAATTATGGCCGATATTCACTAAGCCATCGATATAAATAATTCAAATCTCTATGAATAATGTTCACTAGAGAAATGTTAAATTCGAAGAGCACCACACATAACCTAAAACACTTCAATCAATATTTTATTAATTAAATATCGGATGCGGCATCAGATTCAGAAATTCGCTTAGCTATTAAAATAAATAAAGTTTGCTTTCACTGCTTTCCCTTTAATCGAACCCAAAAATCATCGAATTAATTGCCGGTACATAATTTTACACATTAAAACACAAAAACCCAATCAACCAAATTTCTTTTTAATGATCTATAAAATACTTCATAACATTTTTAATGAGTTTGTTGTGTCGTGTCACACATATTGTCCGTGGTACAACAGTTGTTCAAAAACAAAACTATTAAAGTGTTTGCTTATTACAGTGAACACTATGTATGTAGGTGTACAAGAAACAACAAATCATTGTTTATTACTTTTCTTGACAAAAACAAAAAAAAATTAATAATTAAATATTAATTTTGGGATATATTAAATTTAATTAGTAAATATGAAGGGTAATTTATGTTTTGTTTTTGTTATTGATCCCTTCTATGACCTTTAACCTAAACGTGATATTATCTGTTCTCATAAACGTTACTAATGAGTTGGTTTTGTAAATTACGAAAAGCTCTTACAAACCACTTTAACACGTACATATGTATATGTACACCTTTAATCTCTTTAAATTTAAAGTAAGAATTTTATAAGACATGTATAAAGTGCAAATTGCTAACAAGATTTCTACATATTTTCATAAATTATTCTCTTGATAATTATTTTTTAATTACATTTCTAATCCTGTTTTTGCTTACATATAATTTTTCCCGAGTGACTCATCTTGATAATGTCACAACTCATATTACTATTCGTGTAGTATGTAAATAATATACAGGACCACCTCGTATAAAGTTTTAGTGATATTGTTAAATTTGGTACCTTACTCGCGTCGTTCTCTAAAATTCGTATTTATGTGAGTGGATTAAAATTTTAAGAATCTATCTATATTAAGACCATTCCAATCCAGTAAAATTTGTAAAATACTATAAAACATAAAAATTGATCGAATTATTTATGGTGAACCAGTATAGGAAAGTTTTCTAAACAAAAAATGATTTATTATTTTTGTTATAAACAAATATTTTTGTTTCAAAGAAAATTATAATTAATTCTTCAAAGTTTTAATTACATTTTTTTTTTAAACATTTTTTATCTACTTTTTTCAATTAAAGAAATTAAATAATTTTTTTTGTCTCTATTCAGTGGCAGAAAATTTATATACCACGCAATTACTGGAATGGCAGATCAAATAAAATTATTTAATACAAAAAATAAAACCTGCCTTAAATACAAACTTGATATCATGATAAGTAATATATCGACTGGTAAATCTGATAAGAATATAAATTACGTACTTTTCGATTTTTATTTTTTTGCCAAAATAAAATATTCGTCTTCTTTTATTTTTATGATTACAACAATTTTATTTTTGTCAATATAAATGTTGTTGATTATAAATTTATAAATTAGTTATGTACGAGAATAGGTTCCGTCACAACTGAACTGAATGATTCTCAAGCGGTTTAAAAATTATGAACTGGTCAGAAAGTCTGGCTGATGGCATTTTGCTAACATCATTTTCTAAAGGCAAAATCAAAAATAAATCGACACGTGTGTCATTATTTTTTTAACTGTGATGAAGGTGGTGATGGTGTTGAAGATGTTGTTGGTGATGATGAAAATTAAAATAGTGATGGGGACGGTGATGATGATGCTGATAGTGGTGCACGATGGTATAATGGTAAGTCGGTATGATGGAATGATGGTATGATTGTGTGATGGATTGTATGATAGTATGATAATAAGATGGTATGGTGGTATGGTGGTAAGATGGTATGACATAGTGTGATGATATGATGATATGATGGTATGACGGTATAATGGCGCGTTGGTAAGGTGGTATGATGGTATGATGATTTGATGGAATATTAGTATGATGGAATGATGGTACAGTGGTATGATGTTATGATAGTATGCTGGTATGATTGTACGATGGTACGATTTTATGATGGTTTTATGGTGTGTTGGTATGATGGTATAATTATATGCTGGTTTGATGTTCTAATGGTATGATTGTGTGATTTTATGTTCGAATGATGGTATGATGGTATAAAGATACGATGGTAAGAAGGTTTGAAAGAGGGATGTTATGATGAATATATGATGGTATGTCGATATGATGTTATTATTGTATGGTGGTATGACGTTGTGAAGATGTGGTGCAAGGATGTTAAAGATGATGACATGCTACAGTACATAAACAACCATTTCGAGATTGATAAACCTGCTTTGGTTCGAATGAAAAATGATGATCGTGACTATATATCATTTAAAATTGGTGTTCAAGAGGTGTATTGATTAAAGAATTTTTAAATTATCGTTGACAATCTTCGAATAATTTTTTAGTCCCTCGCTCAGCTCTAATGATATATGTACACGATTAAATTGTTTTGATACAATCTACTATCAAAATGTTGATGGTATGCATTCCAAATCTTCGCATTTTTCACAATATTTATCGTCATCTTGTTTGCCAGTATATATGTATAATGTTTTTTGTGAGACTAAGTTTCATCGAAGGGTTTCATGTTATGAATTTTTTGGTGAAAATTATGTAACGTACAGGTGTGATCGATCTGATGCTGGTGCAGTTCTTATAGCCGTGCACAACTCAATAAATAATGTTGAAGTAAATTGTCAAAATCATAATGTTGAGTATGTTGCTGTGAAATTGTCATGGACTGTTAAATCGTTATATTTATATGCGGCGAATGTTCCACCTCAAAACTCTGCTGTGGTTTACAACTTACATTGTGAAAATATTTATCACTTTTTATCGCATTCTAACATAAATGACATCATATGTATCTTGGGTGATTTCAATCTTCCTGGGATATGCTGGTGCACTGATGATGACGTTATATCTTCAGTTTTCCCATCCAATGTCACTAGTGCCGAAGAACAAGTTTTCATTGATTCTATGTTATCTTTGAATTTGTTTCAAATTTGTAAAGTTGCGAATCTAAATCGCAGAATTTTGGACCTAGTGTTTCTGAATGAGCCTAACTGTGATCGGTTACAAAATCATAGGAGCCATTTATTTCTGATAGACTTCACCATAGTGGATTGGATATTAACTTTAATTGCCAGGAACTATTTTGTAAATTCAACAACACTATACAACCGAAGTTAAGCTTCAATTTCAATAAGGCTAATATTACTGGACTTCAGGATTTCTTCGAAAATGTGAACTGGGATGGAATTTTTGAGTCTAATAATATTGTCTTCGATTCCAAAATTATTTGAGCTCATTATGACTACCTGTATTTTAATGTCAAATCATTAGCACTCGAACAACATGGAAATATCATACACCGTTTCGCCACTACAAACCTGTTAAGTTTATCATCTCGAGTATTGACTAAGTCAGCTTGATGACCGCAGTTTGAGCTCATCACAGTTTGAGCTCATCCTTGCCAAATTGGACAGATTTGGAGTGAATACATTATTTTTGAAGTGGATTGAATCGAATCTGCGGAATCGTGAAGAGGTGGTTCAAATTGCCGGTGTAACATCTACGACGATTGAAGTTCATTCTATAGTGTTCCTCAGAAAGGAAGAATTTAAAGAATAAATTGAATATAATTAACTCCAAAATTAAAACTCGGATTCCGTTGTCAAAAGAAAAGTACATATTTTAAAAATAAATTTAAAGCTGCTTCTGATTTGAAGGCCAAATGGAAGGTGGTTAATAATGACACTCTCAATATGAATATTATAATTGCAATTGATGTCGGTAATAAATTTATAGAAACAGATCCCCTAAAGATTGTTAATATTTTTAACGACCATTTTATTAATATACCGTATGATATTTTGAATGAAAATAGCGAAAACGTATTTATTGATCGCACTAATTCAGAGTTTGATTTTTTCGAGGCATGTAAATTGTAATTTATACTTTTTCCCTATTTATGAAACTAAAATTTTTCAGCTGTTCTTATGGAGTTGACGGCGTATCTAGTATAATGGTTAAAAAATTGCTTTTCCTATTGCACATATTTTAGCCTTTATTTTTAATTTGTGCTTCCCAAAGAAGTGTTTCCCGAGAAATTAAAATACGGTGTTGTAAAACCTTTATTTAAAAAGGGTTCTCGCCTGGATTCCAATAGTTATCGGCCAATCACACTTCTAAATGCATTTTCTAAAATATTTGAAAAAATTATTAAATCCAGATTGTTGAATTACCTAAATAAGATTGGTTTCCTTGATAAGAGACAGTTTGGTTTTATGAAAAATTCTTCAACTGAGAAAGCCTTTCTCTCATTTTTAACACTTGTATACATGATTATTTAAATGATAATTTGAAAGTGTTCTCTGTTTTGATATTGATCAAATTTATAGTCATGATATGTTTGTGAAAATTAGAGTTCCGCAAGGATCAGTACTAGGGTCCTTGCTCTGTCTGATTTACTGTAACTCAATTTTTGCTTTTGCTGATGATATGTCATTAGTATGTATATGCAAACAATAATATTGATTTTTTAAATGCGCAATGTCAGAAGATATGGGTTTGCTAAAGAAATGGTTCCACGTACATCGATCATAGTTCTAAGCTCCAAATCCAAATTTATGCATTTCAATTTAAGAAGTACAGTGCATGGCTTCTCAACTGTGATGTATCATTCTTTATAATGTAATGATTTCAATTGCACTTCACCATGTGTACCAATCGAGAAAGTAAATTCCTTTAAATATCTAGGTTTAACCTTGGATAGTCTACTTAATTTTAAAACTCATGTGGCCAATTTAAAAAAGAAATTGCGGCAGGCGTTGAGATCATTTTACTATCTGTGTTCGATTTGTACTCCAGAATTTTTGAAATTTCTTAACTATGCTCTGAATGACTCGCCCCTTCAATATGGATTAACATGTTCGGGTGGTATTTACCATTCAAATATTAAAGCGTTGATGTCATTACAGTAAGGGGTGTTAAAAGTAATGAAGTAAAGTAAATATTACCTCTACGTTTACAAAGTGCTTAATGTTTGTTTTATTATGAGCGGAAATCGGTTACTCAGTAATTCTTGCCATGAGCCATACATGCTCCGCAACAAATTTAGAATAAATATACCAAAACCTAACAAAGACAATTTTAAGAAATTTGTTTCCTACACCGCTACAAAGTTGTTTAGTCAAACAGCCATCACATATTATGAATGCAAATAATTGTAGAGAATTTGGGCGACTTCTAAAAGAATGGTTATTTACTATTGGAGATATCGAGGTTTTTTTAGATATTATGTTCTAACAGTTCATTTTATGGTAAATGATAATACTACTCGGTATCGGTGCAACAGTGAAGGAAGATCTTAAGTGCTCACCGGCAGAATTAATTTACGGTCAAACCATCAAACTACCCGGTGAATTCTTTATCGAAAATCCTCCTTCACCAATTATAACTACTGACACAATCGTCGACCAACTGCGACAAACCATACGCAACCTCATGCCAAAACACCGTCAATCCAAAGAAGATGACGTATTCGTTCCGAAATCGCTCAGCAACTGCGATTTTGTTTTCATAAGAATAGAGATTAACTCCTCCCTATGAAGGTCCGTCGACGTTATACGTCGACTTAGGAAATATTTCATCGTATCGAATAATGGAAAAAATTCCAACGTTTCAATCGATCGACTTAAACCAACTTACGGAATACTTAGTACGACTATGCAAATATCAAGCCATCGGGTTCACAAAACCATCCGTATAGCTTCTACTCCTACAATCATTCCCTAGGGAGGGGGAAATCACTCGCGGCGGTGTCCTGTAGCGACTCACTCACTTATTCAATTTAATTCAAATATTTTTATTAAAGATTCATCACCCGTTCATCGCCACAATTCGTGCATGCATATTCATACCCATATATATGAACGTACCTTGTTCAACCAACAAGCAACACGCACAATTCATTTTTCAAATATATACTTCAGTGCATAACCAAACAAAATAATTCATTTGTTTTTGTTCCCCTTTATTTTTATTCATCCGCTTCAAATTCACTTAGAATACGAATTTGGTTTTTAGAACAACAGAATCGGTTTTGTACTTTCAACACGTATACGCATCGCTGTGTTAAAATTCTTAAATTACTTTTAACTGTGAAAATTCGTAAAATAAATTTTTTAATAAAAATTTACCGAAACATTCGGGTATAATACATAGTGTGTGGTGATCAATATTATATTATCAATCTTGAGTTTTTGACTTTTGGCCAGCTTTTTTGAAATCGGCCGCAGTGTGCGACGGCGGCGTTTCGAACGATGCACAAGAATACATTGTTTTTCTTCCAACTGCAAACAGAATTAGTTTTTGTAAATTAATTTAATGTATGTATAATTTATTATTTTGAACAATTTTATATTTTATTATTTAACACCATCAAAACGCGAAACTAAAAATATGGCCGAAAAGTAACACTATGGACCAACATGTTGTCGTTTATAAATTTGAGACGAGACTGAATAAATTTTATTTTGTTTTAACTTTTGTTGTTTGTGTGTTTTTGATTGGTCCTGGCAGAAAAAGTACAATAAAAATGTGTACCGGATGACACCGGAGGCACCCAATATGCGCGGCGAGGTCATGTTGGTGCCGGAGGAATATATTGAATGAATATTGTAGTGGTTCATTGGGTGAACTGCCACAAGTCCATAAAAAATAGCCAAAAACAGCATCAAATTACATAAAACATTTATTTTAGCCATGAAAAAACTGAAAAACTACGAGAAACGCAAAAAAAACTGCTTTCATTTAACTTCGAAAATACCAACGTCGTGTGTGCACTAACCCTTCTAGGGAACTGAAATTACTTGCACTGGCTGGCATTTGCCAGTAAAGTGCCAGACCCCGAGGTCATTTCGGCCTTTAGTGCCCACTACTACCGAGATTTTTTAGAGGAGGTAACCGAAGCCCGCCCTCTATTCATGAGAGGGAAATTTCAGTTTCAAATTTCGGCTGTTCTTTCAAAGACCCAGTGTACACTCGGAGGGTTAAAAAAAAATGTAAAACGCCCAATTCGAATTTTACACACAAAACTATTTTTACATTGTTCCTTGAAACACAAAATGGTTTTATCAAATAAAACGCACGTTCGCAAAAAAAAATCAGCAAAAACAAGAAGAAGCGAAATCAAAAACTCAACAACCCTCAACCCAAACAATAACAATAACAACAACCATAACTAACGCAGAAATGGAACCCATCAATGGTTGTTCAATTACCATTTTATTGACCATGTTACCAAAAATTGGCATGTGCGGGATTCATTCTCATTCTTGAATAGGAAAATTCGGAAAATTCTCTAGGACACCTTCCAAATTGTTGCTTTATTTTATAGATAAAATCTTCTGGAGCTTGTCCGAAAATGGCGTACAACACTAATTTTAATTTAAAACCTTTGGAAGTGTCAAATTTAATCTAAAATTTAGATAAAATCTGTTGGGGAGAAATTATTACGAAAATTTGCCTGTAGGTAGAACTTAAAGAACTTGATAGTTGGTTCAGGAAGGCCGATGTTGAACTTTTTGCTGAAACGTTTTGTATTTTTTTTGTATTCGGTCGCATCCGTTTGCAACATTAACTAGCCACACAAAAGACAACCAATCAAAATGCCAACCACGACTCAAAGCAATTCTTCATAGATGATGAATACTTCAAGTTATCAAGATCGAACTGAAGATTATAGATTTTGTTGAACTGCCGAAAATCCGAGCTCGTTACTCTCGGTCGTATGACCCCATCTACGATTCTCCCGAGAAATTACCAATTCTTTGGCCCAACTCGATATCAAGAGGAGCCCGTTGAAGATGGAATCTAGAGCGAAAGACATACAAAATGCGTCCCCTATTTATCGAATTTAGTATATTTAACCCAACTTTTGGTTCGCAGCTTAAAAAAAAAAATCAGAAACTTTTGTGTGCAATAGTTTGTTATTTCGCTCCAATTTCATAGATGGTCTTAGGTCATAATGATTTATGTTTGGATGTCTGTCCCTTTGTATCTCGAGAACGGCTTGTACCATTTGTAATTTTTATCGCCAATCTGGTTCAGCGGCCAAAACGGAAAAGGGATTGAAAAGTTTTCGGAATCTGTACACCTAAAGGATTGGGTACCTGCTGTACGAATTATCTCAAAACCACGTGGTAATTTGACCTCGTTGACCAATTTTTATATTTCCTGGTTTGATGATTGAGTTGGACGTTAAGTTTTTTGTTGAGTTGGCTTCCATTTGCGGTTCCATTTGTAGATCAACTGATTTATTTGATTGTTGAATTGACAGTTGAATTAGAGTTAGTTTAAGTTGAGTTCTTGTATGGATGTAGTTTTTAAGGCTATGTTGATTTGGGAGTTGAGTTGACCACTGCTGAGTTTGTGTTAAGTTGATGTTGAGTTGAGATTGAATTGAATAGGAATCAGAGTTGGGGATTTTTTTTGGAGTTGTGCTAAGGCTTGGGTTGGAAGTTAACTTGGCGGTTGATTTGGTAATTGCGTTACAGAAGATTGACTTATTAAGAGGTTCGGTTAGTACTATTAAATTCCGTTTAATTTTGCAGGAACCTGTACCCTTATATTTTATTCAAGAGCACAAAAATATTTTATCGATCAATCAATTTAGCTGTATCGTAAAAATCGAAAAACGTATTCCAAATAAAATTATGATTTATTTTTGAAAAATTAACTACTGTACCTGTACATTGTATAACATGAGAAGAAAACATATTTTGATGTTGCGATGATGTGGGGGGGGGGGGGGGGGGGGTAAATCTCCAAAACAAAACAAACAAAATTTTGATTTATACGTTTTATGTGACAAGTGAAACTCGAATATTTTTTTGTATGGCAGCGATTTTTACTTCCATTGTACGAGTGTTTACATAAAATAATGTTTATTTGTTTGTTGAAATGTATGTATGTACAATTTACATACATATGTGTCTACACATAGAAATATTTTTTGATGTGACATATGTAATCTCCAGGGAAGCTCATAATATACTCGTAAGTATTTTCAAATTAAAAATTTAGTAAAAACTAGTAGTAAATAATAAGCATAATTATTAGTGTACCTGGAGCTACATACTAGGCAAACACTGAAAATTGATATTTTCGAACAGTTACATTGTTTGCTTGTTTGCCTGTTGGTACACAATAAAAAGTAAATTTTATTTCTAATGTTTACTACTGTACCCCATTTCTTTGCATAGTTTTACATAGGCTAAAGTTAGGCCGTATCTTGATTATTATGATTGATTGACGAGCATTTTTTTTTGTTTTGTTTATGTAATATTTATGAGAGTTAAAGTTGGTCTAAGATGAAACATGTTTAGTACATAAAATCATAAATTATTATGTGGTGATAAATTATAGTAGACATCATAACTAATTATTACCAAATACATAAAGAATTTTATGAGAGGTTATGAATTTATGATGGGAGAGTATATTCTTAATTAAGATTTTATGATTAGACATTAGGTTTTATGTAACCGCAATAATTTTGGGATGTGACTTCGATTTAAATTAAATATCTTGAGATACCATTATCTTCTCTTTTTATAGCCTGCGTTAGATTTATATACATATCTTTATGATTTGTGGGCCTCGATTCGGTCACTGGCTTTTGTAAAATTTGCTTTTGCACATAAAACAGGATTTTAATCGGTAACATTTTTCAATATTTAATTTCCAACATTTTTCAACACTTTTCATAGGGTCCACGGAATAAGATCACAGGAATTAAACTCGAAAAAATCTCTATGGAATTTCGGAGTTTTCCGAGTTTAATTCCTGCCTAGTTTAGATTCTTGAAATTCTGGAAAAGGAGAAATTTATTATTGAATAAAAAACATTAAAGCCGGATCAAGGATTATTCGTTCACGATTCACTCAATTATTAATTCATCATTCACTCATTAACTACTAGTTAATCACTAATTATTTAGTTATCTGTCACAGTCATTATTGATCATTCCGATCATAATGAGTAATGAGTCAGTGAATAATGAGACAATAATCTATGAATAACGAGTGAATCATCAGTGAGTAATGAGAGAAGATTACGTGAATAATGAGTAAATAATGATTGAATTCTCCTTGATGAATTAGAGAATTTGCTACTACTCTTTCAGTATTTACTGATTATTCTGCCATTATTCACAGAATGATGAATGATGACAGTGACAAATGTGTGAATAATCTATGAATAATAGGTCAATAATCAATAGGTAACTAGGGATTAATCAGTGAATAATCATTTAATCATCCCGAATAATTTGTGAATTATGAATTATAAGTAATTATGGATGGTTTATTATTCGTTCATTACTCACTCAATTACTAATTCATCATTCACTTATTAACCACTAATAATTTACTTATCTGTCACTATTATTATTGATCATTCCGATATTAATGAGTAAATATTCAGTGAATAATGAGACACTAATGAGTGAATAATGTTCATCATTGAATAAAAAGTGAATAATGAAAAAATAATCAGTGAATACTCAATGAATAAAAAGTTAATGATCAGTGAATAATGACAGAATATTATGTGAATTATCAGTAAATATTGATTGAATTCTTCATTCATATTCACTGCGTTTACATTTGCTCTCTTTACACACAAAATTATTTTAGGGTGGGGAATATTTAGAGAATACCATAAGTTAGTTGAATAATTTTATACAGACATAGAAATTAGGGCTTGCGTCTCAGAAATTCCCGGGAATTAAAGAAATTAAAAGTATTCCCGTTTTGCGGAAATGTTGTGAATATTTCCCGGGAATGCAAAATCCACTTTCAAGACTTCTCTATGTCATTTTTAACTTATGGAATGAATCAGAAAGTCGCCGGCGTACAGTTATAACTCTTATAGAGTAAGAGAGAGTGTACCGAACTAAATATTATGTTAGATAGCCGTATCCGCTGCAGTACTTTAGGGAATACGTTGAAATGGTTCCTTAGTAAAAATAGCACTTCGGGAATCGAAAATTAACGAAACGTGGAATGACTTGAATATTGAGCAATGCTTTAGCTGGCCGACAAAATATTCTTAGGCCGCTGAAGATATCTTCAGATACCGTTAAAACTTCTAAAAGAAAAACTAGCCATTATAAGAAATAAAGATGTTGACTCATTAATAAAATTCGTTCAAGATCTAGAGTTGGGGACAAAGGAAATTATAGTTGATGCCTATTTGGATAAGCTCATAATCGGAAATGGCTTTTATGTGTTAGGACCATTGGAAGCAAAAAAGAAATAGAATTCAGTCAAAAGAATAGCTGGTCATACAGTGGTGGCATTATAATTAAGTCACAGATTAATCAAGCGACAAGGAAATCACAATTAAGCAACCGAAACGTAGCCAAAAGAACAAAACTTATTTTAAATCTTCGTTAATTTATTTTCCTTTCCATTTCTCGACTTAAAATTTAAAATTGTTTGAATTCTAATGTTACATAACATACATAATGAGGTATTGGATAAAAAACTTGGCTTGTCCCGAATCCCGGGAATTCCCGGGAATCAGAAAATTACAGTCCCGTTTACCGAGAATGGAAATGACCCGGGAACGGGAAGTCTAATAGAAATATAATTAAAAAGAAACGCAATTGGAGAAACATCGTCTCTAAACTAAGATTGTTTTTTTGAAAGCAGAGAAACGTAATGCAAGAAAGCAAATGTAGACCCAGTGTTTCTCACAGTGTATTACTCTCTTAATAATATTCACTGATTAATCTCCAATTATACACATAGTGACGAGTGCTGACAGTGGCAAATGAATAAATAATCAGTGAATAATGAGTGAATAACGTGTGAATTATGAGTGTATTAATGAGTTATAAATGAGTGATTGATTAATGATTGATTTCTCGTTCATTACTCACTCATTAACTGCTAGTTAGTCACATTATTCACTCATTTGTCACTGTAAATAATGATCATTCCGTTAATATTCAGTAATGATCAATGAATAATGAGACAATAATGAGTGAATGATCAATGAATAATGAGTGAATAATGATTGAATTTATCAACATATCGACAATAATAGCAGAAACATTAATAATATGAAATGTATGACTTTTTCACTCAATATTCATGTTTTTACTGAATAATGAGAGAAAAATCGTGTATCCACTTCCGTTTTATTGGCTCTCGGATGATGCCGGGAGATACATGGTTGATGTTACTAAATTCGTTTCACATGCATGTGTGCATGCACATACCTGACGATGTCATGTACTATTCTAAAAACGACAGATGCTGTTTCGGGTGGTGTGTCGTATAGACGTACATCAATTACGTTGTGGTAGGTATTTACCAGAATTTATTTTGAGGAAAGGTCACAAATTCCTTCTCAATGCATTTCTTGACCAAAACGGAATCCACACTAGGAGAAGCGCATATCGCGTTATACGTAATCAACCTGTTTTGGGCAAATTTAATTTAGTACGAGAAACGCCAAAATATGATTTTTTATTTGTATGCCATTCATGTTTTATACACGTTAAAGAATTCATTTCCTTTTAACATCCGCTTATTTTGGCTGCAAACAAAACAGAAAAAAAAAATAAAAAATTGGGAACAAGATGGATCATTAGATATAAAATTCTCATATTCTCATTCGTGTCAGCTTTTATGTATATAAAACATCATGTATTAGAAGATACATAAAATGTAAAATTTTTTTGACGCTTTAAATAAAACACGAAAAAAGTTGTGAAATGTTAAAAGCACAAAATATGTACATTTGCATATACATACATACATGAAGAAATGAAACTTAAGGTTTTGTTGGAAAAAGGATTTTTTTCTTTTTTTGTGATAAGAATTGTATTTTCAGATAAAAGCCACTCGACAATTTTTTTGTAATGCATTTTTGTATTCTGTATCGTTGCGAACAATGGGGAATCCTCTTCAAACGACCTTTATACATTTAAATTCCTATATAAATTTGGTTCAATAAAGTACGTGAACAGCTTTTGATGGCAAAAAAAATTTGATTTCACACTTTAAAATGAAACACTCTATCATTTTTTATACAACACCTTTTTGCCGACCTTGAGTACCGCATATAGAATTTTGTTTTCTTTAAAGATTGTCGTTTTGGAAGTGAAGTGGCATGCCTTAGTATTTCTTCAGATGCATTTTGATATCTTCAGATAATATTTCATTGATAAACCTTTCAAACGAGCCTGGCAATAGATGGCTGTGTTTAAATTTCATTGTCTAGTATTTTGCAAGGTTTTAATGAATTTTATTACAAAAGTTTATATCGAAAACATTCGTAAAATGCGAATTTTTGCAGTTTTCAGAATATTACGAATATTTTTTTTTTTTTTGGAATAATAAAACATAAATTTAATTACTACTAATTACAACTTTTAAGATTCAAAATTTTGATATAATTAAATTTCATTTTTTTATGTTTTCAATGATAACTTCTAAATTATTTGGGAATGCTGTGGGAATAGTCAATATAAACCTTTTTCTGTACGTACACATTATATTATTCTCAAATCACTGAACCAAAAGTGTTACACACACAAACAAATTTAGCAAATAAATCAAATTTCGATTTTATTCATCATTTCGTGTTGTGTTTATTGTGTATCGTAAAAAATCGAACAACACTTGTTATAAAGTCAAATAAAATTATGTCGTTAATATTTTCCTGAATTTAGGAGGGAAAACAAATAAAATATATCGATTCAAAGGTATACAAAAGCACACAGAAGCTGTGAAGTAAAAGACGGAAATAATTATATAATATCACTGCAGGTATCATACAAAACCTTGTGAAATCACTTCAAAAAAATAGACATTTCTACAATAATCTTGGTAACACTAATAATATTCGCTATACATATATAACGTAAGATACAAACCGAAACCAACTTGACTTGAGATAAATAAAGATATATACGGTAAAAGAAAAGTCAAATAAAATTTTCGTCAAACTTGTGAAAGAAGCGCAAAAGAAAATTCCATTTTACTAAAATATTGTTGCTCGCATTGTGTTTGGAAATGGTGGCAAAGGAAGAAGATTTGTGTACAGCGGAAAAAATATTACGACCTCCTCATCATTTGCTTTTTTTTTTTTGTAAGAAGGAACGAAGTACGAAAGTATCACAGGTGTTACAACAATATTATCTCTTAAGTTACATTTTTATTTTTATTTTTAGAAACGAAGCGCAGAAAAAGTTTTATATAAGAAGACACTTTAAGATAAATACAGAAGATAAACATGTTTTATGTACGGACATTGAATTTCCCGAAATATAAACAACATCATGAGCGAGATAATGAAAGTTTGTGTCTAACTAAAATATTATCATATAGTTTAGATAATATCGTACATATGTTGCATTTTAAAATGTATACAGTAATACATCGTATAAAGGCTCTCAACTAGCAAAGAAAATAAGCAGAAGTTATAAACTTACGGTTCGTTACAGTTTTTTGCTCAGAGGTCAAAGAATTGGATATTAAATAACTTTTAGTAAACAATGCATCTGAAAGTTGCTGAAATTATGCTGCTATAATTAAATTTAAGGTATGACATTTCGAAACAGAACTGATTTTTTTACAAGGATAAATTATTAAGTGCTTTAAGCACATTATCGTAGTTATGAGTAAATTAGAGTTTCTGTATAAATCTAACCATTTTGTTAAGCTCGGCTCACATAAGTTCTTATTTACTCTGTCCTTTTCTCTCCAGTTAAAATTTAATAAAAGCTCAATCACAACTTTACTTCGCTTGACAAAACGTAACAGAAAACATATGTTTAAAAATATCAGTAGATTTGAAACCTCGACCAGTAAATTACTGACCTTTGATTTATTACCTTTAAAATTTAATGTAGCGGATTTGGTGATATCTATAGATATTAATGGATTTATGCAGGTTCTACGCCAATTTGGGAATGGGAATGGTGACGTCAATATAACAGTCGTTTATGTCATCATTGTTTGGCCAAAAGGCCAAAAGGTCAAAGGTAAAGGTCACCAAAAAACTAGAGGTCAAAGGTTAAAAGGTCAAATGTCAAATATCAAAGGTCAAGGTTATCAAAAAAAAAATTTCAAGGTTAAAAGGACAAAGGCTAAAGGTCAAAAGCATGATCACATGAACAATTCTTAAATCGGACATCCACGCCCCCACATCCGATTTTAGATGGATCATGAACATTGTTCATTGTTCATGAACATGGTTCATGAACAAATCAGACATCCCACGTCCGATTTTATATAGTTGGGTTTTAGATAAATCATTCAGTATGAAGCTCGTTTTATATGTGCTTGCATGATAGAAGAGCAATTCTGTATAAATTATCACAGTTATTCTTATGTGAAGAAATCTAGTTTAGTGTTGTTAAAATTCTATGAAAACGATAAAAATCTTTATTAAATGAATTAAGTGCTTTTTGTGTGTATTCAAATTTGTTTGGTTTTATCCATATCTTTTGATTCAATTGAAAAACTCTTAAGTATCTTATTTATGTTTAATTCGTGTAATATGCTAAAAACGTTAAAAGTTAAAAAGTTAAAACGTTGGGATTTTAGATGACTAATTCAGTATGAAGTGTAATGACGCGAATTCGCGTCTTTTATGCGAGTGATAGAATGATAAATTGGGAAATGTTGTCGTAATAAATCAGGTACACAACATCGGGACGAAACGTCAGGTAGGTTCCCTTAATATCCCTTTCCCAAAACTACATTTCCTCTCAAGCAACTCACCAAACTTTTTCGACATGCAAATGAAGAGCCATAAAATTACTTGGCCACCAACACGTTTATGGTAGCTGATGTATAGTTGTCTCATTTAACAATGGACGTCGCGTTGGTATTTAGTTGCTGCGCAATAGCTGGTTACGGAGAATAATTTTTGGGTGAGCAAATTAATTTTCTTACTTTGTAAATTAAGAAAGATAAGGCAAAACGAGGAGCAGTGAGCGTCAAGTGTGATTAAACAAACTTGGACAAATAACTGTACCGAGGGTGCTATGCTGGTGTAGTGGTACGCGAGTACTATTAAACAAAGGGGTAGACAAAACGCGGCACACAATACCTACAAATTAACAGGCGGGATGGCAAACAGCGAGTGAGTCGACTAACTACATCGGGTGGTTTGGATTGTCCAATTCAGTCACGGGAGTAATTCCTGGTCATTTCCTTTCTTGAATAAAATCAATTTTAGTTTTTTTTGTGCGTTTCTTGCTGATGATGGCCTGTACCAGACCCGTAGTCTCATACTAAGCGACTGACACATAGTCGAGCAAAAGACACGCGCGCGGACTAGCGCCTTATAAGTGTTCATGGAACATATTGTCCGCTACATTGGGGCACCATCAACGCGGTCACTCTGTTTCTATTACAATTCTTTTTTCTGTAAAGAAAATCAAAATCCCTATACCTTTTCATTTATTGAAACAGTTTCAAAATGAGACTAAAAAATTTAAAATTTGCCTTTGATGGTGGGCAATTACTCATCAGCTGTAAGCGTTACCTTTAATTTAAATATATGATTTCTTAGATTGGTTCTTAGACTTCATGCTTCATGCATAATATTATCGCAATGACGTCAACAGGCTAGGCAAGCCGCACCGCGAATCTCTAATTTCCCCCGATTTAAATGCTTGAACAACTGTAGAGAATAAAACTCTAGAGAAGAAAGTCTCATCCGATTCGAGCAATTCTGAAGTCAATTTATGCGTAAAGAAACAGTCGTGGTTAATTTATTTTAAATTAAAATAATTAACTGTAGCGAGAGATCTATATATAGATTAGTAAGAAACTTGGCCATTTCGCATCCAATTTTGATGAAATTCAGCATGTATGATAGAAATGGGATTCTAAAACGATTTTTAGATACATTTCTAGAATATGGCCAATTAGAAAGGAACTTGACCATTTCTTAACCTATGAAGATAAAATTCTACATACACTTTGGAAATGGGATTCTGCATACAGTTCTGGAAAATGACCAAACTTGGAGATTTCTTAATTGATTTTGATGAAATTCGGGATGCATGATGGAAATGGGGTTCTAAAATGAATTTTAGATGATGTTCTGGAATATGGCCAATTTGAAATTGTTTAGTCCCAATTTGAAGTTGTAAAGGTACAGACCGGTTAAGCATTAATAAAATACTCTTGAGTTTTTTAATATCAAAAAACATGGCTATACCCATATAGACTTGAATACAAGTCTTAGAGAAAAGCACTTAATTCAATTGATAACATGGTTACATTTTTACCAATTACTGTGTTTCATTACTACGTTTTCATTTAATTTTAATCATCCAAACTAGATTTTAATTCTTCACATAAGAATAACTGTGATATATTTATACAGAATTGTTCTTCTAAATATCATCCAACGTCAAATATTGTTCATGAAACATTTAAAATCAGACGTGGGATGTCTGATTTGTTCATGAACTATGTTCATGAACCATCTAAAATCGCATGTCCGATTTTGAAATTGTTCATGAGCCATGTTCATAAACCATCTAAAATCGGACGTGGGATGTCCAATGTGTTCATGAACAATGTTCAAGTACCATCTAAAATCGGATGTGGGGGCGTGGATGTCCGTGCTTTGTCCTTTTGACCTTCAACTGTTTTTTTTATTACCTTGCCTTTAATCTTTGACTTTTGACATTTTAACCTTTAATCTTTGACCTCTGACCTTTAGAGTTTTTGTAGACCTTGACTTTTGACCTTTTGACCTTCAACCTTTGATGACGTAAACGATTATGATACGATGACGTACCAATCCCATTCCTAAATTGGCATAGAACCGGCATAAATCCACTACTCTAGATGCTTTGTATTATGACATAGACCCAAAAAGAAGGATAACAGGACGTAGTTTTCGTTCCACAAATGAGAGATTTTAGATGAGAGTTTTTGATTCAGACAAGGTAATACAATAGTATACAATTTTGTTATTGTATGCTGTCACTTAATTGCTTTGTTTTTATCATGGTAAGTATCAAAAATTATTATATCGGGCAAAATCGGTTCACATTTTTTGCACTATAGGCATATTAACAGAGAGAGATTATTCTGGACGTAGGTTTCGCTCAAAAATGAGAGATGGGGGAATAATTACCGGAAAGTAATAGTATTGGTAAATACGATTGTGTTAGTGAATTCAACGCGAGGGAGAGAAAGAGAGAAAAATGTGATTTGTTTATTTTATCTTTTGAATTCAATTTTGAATTTTCAATTTATGATAATCGGTTGTTCATATACGAGATTATTTTCGAGGTTAGGAAAATTTTATTACAGTATACGGAGAAAATAGAAACGCATGAAAGCGAAAGATTATCTATTTATTTTTGTGCCTTACGATAGGTTTGGGTGGCGGTCCACTAGAACCAGGCATAGACACAAAAAGGTCCGTAGCCGTAATAATTGCCTTACGATATGTTTACAAAATTTTCTTTTATAGAGAAAAATGGTTTAAGTGCGTGTTTCAAAGCAAAACAACAACTCCTATATGGAAAACTTATTGGATTACAAACACCAGATTTAATTCAGTTTTTTAAAAAATTCGTCAACCTTTCACCACCATATCGCTTCTACGGATACTTCTACCACAAATGTTTCAAGTTATGCCAAAAGTCTAAAAATGCCTATAAAATTGAATTTTTGTCATTTATATATTTTAAACAAAATATTTGTTCTGGATTTTTTCTGGATTGCTTTTCCGGTAATTTCTAGATTTTTTTCGGGATTTTATTTTTCTGGATTTTTACTTTTCAACTTGATTTCTTTTTTCAGGCAAATGTAGTGATCCCGAAAAACTAAAATCAATTTCGGCCTTTCGACATTCGGCCTTTGGGCGTTCGGCCTTTCGACATTCGGAATTTCGACATTCGGCCTTTCGGCCCTATTCCCGTGATTTGACATGACAAAAACATTGTTTCTCGTGCTGTTATAATAATTGAAATAATATTTTAGATTGAAATAAATTTTGTGTGTAGTTTGTCGTATTACACATTTCTGTTCTCTGTACAAGTAAAACAGAGTGGTCCTTCATCATAAGCCATAAATCATAGTAAGGTAATAGGGACTGAGCAATAGCATCGAAAGCGATATACTGAATTGGGATCCAAACATGGTCCGACACACACACATCGAGGTGGATCAGACACTCCTTGGACATATTGTTTATTGAAAAAAAGAGAATGGTCGGTTCAAGTGTTGTTTATTGACATTTTGTAAAAATTAGTGAAAATTCTGTAACTAATGATGAGAGAACACAGAGCCGCCGTCTGCAAGGGTTGCCAACAGCAAGCCCAAAGGTGTATCCTCAGAGGAAAATATTGTCTCCAAGACCGGAAGTAGAGGGAGAGGAGCATAGCTATCTTGAAGAAGAGGTAGAAGTGAGGATCGCTAAATTAGAAGAAGAAGATTCCGCATTCCTAAATATTAAAGATGAATTAGGACCATCAAATTATTTTGTAAGTCAGCATTGAGCACCATCAAAAAATGCTGAAATGGATAAGTGGCTTGATACGGTACCCTTTGGTAAGGTTAGGTTAGGTTAGGTTGAAGTGGTTGCTATCGCACACTTAGGCCAGCAATGGCCCGTTGTGATACCACAGGATCCCATCTCCCCATTACTCCCGTTGAAACCAACCAGAGCTATTTATATAGCGTAATAAATCTCGCACTCCACAGTTCGCGAGTTCCGAAAGGCTGTCCATACCGTACACACCCAAATACTTATGCCTTCTGTATGATAGCGCCGGACATGAGCATAGGAAGTGTTCCAAAGTCTCCCCCTCCTCTTCGTCCATGCAACTTCTACAAAAGTCATTCGTCTGTATCCCCAGCCTTCTCGCATGCTCCCCAAAAAGGCAGTGACCTGTCATTATCCCTACGACCCATCCTATTTCTTGTCTTCCCAGGGATATTAGTTCCTTGGAGCGCCGCAAGTCCAGTTTTGGCCAAACCTGCTTTGCTACCCTGCACGTGAGAGTGTTGATCCACCTCTCATTTGTCAAGGCGATTGCCTTTTTATTGAGCGCCCATTTTAGCATTGCCATAGGCCTCCCCAGACCTACCATTTCCGGCTGCATCTGGAGAGTCGTACCGTACCTAGCTAGTTCGTCCGCCCTGCAGTTCCCCGTGACGTCCGAGTGACCCGGGACCCAGATTATCTGGATGCTGAAATACTCGCTCATCTCGTTAAGAGATGATCGGCAATCCAGCGCCACCCGCGACTTCAGACAAACTGCCTCAAGTGACTTGATCGCTGCCTGACTGTCCACATAAATTGCGATATCCCTCCCGGATACCACATTATGCTTCAACCATGTCATGACTTCCCCGATCGCCACCACTTCAGCCTGGTACACGCTGCAGTAGTCAGGGAGACGAACAGAAATATTAACATTAAGTTTATCACAGAAGACTCCGGCTCCTACCTTATCGTCTAGCCTCGAGCCGTCCGTGAAAAATTGCATTGCCTCGTTTTCCAAAATTGATCCGTTTCTCCAGGATTCCCTTGAGGGAAAGATGGTACGGAAACCCTTATCGAAGCACAAAGTTGGTGTAATATAATCCAGATTCGCCAGTTCTTCGCCAGCGAATCTACCTATCGTCGAGTGTCCCACCTGAAGACACTTCCACTGAGAGACAGCCAAGAGTCTCGTAGCCACGTTGGCTGCCATCTGTTTACCATAATGGTCGATTGGAATAAGGTGGAACATAACCTCTAAAGCGCGTGTAGGTGTTGTCCTAAGCGCCCCGCTTATAAGCATACAGGCCGTTCTTTGTACCTTCTCCATCATACCTCTATATGTTACCTTATCTAGAGCTGGCCACCAAATGCCCACCCCGTACATTAGCACAGGTCTTACCACGGCGGTATAGAGCCAGTATACCAGCTCCGTTTTCAAGCCCCATCTCTTACCTATAGCGTTCCTACACGAGTATAAGGCTACAATAGCCTTATTCACCCTTTCCAAAGTGTTAGGCTTCCAGCTGAGCTTACTATCAAAGATTATGCCCAGAAATCTCGCTCGGTCAGCAAAAACTAGTCCGCTGCCGTTTATGATAGGAGGGCTAACCACCGGAATTTTATATTTCCTAGTAAATAGTACCAGCTCTGTTTTGGAAGGGTTAATCCCCAATCCACACTTGCTGGCCCATTTCGTAACAATCAGGAGTGCATTCTGCATAACATCCCTAATCGTATCTAGTACCCTTTGGTAAAGAAAGACCACAAACTATTATTAAAGTATCTATGAAGTTAATAATTGTGCCACGCAACTAATAATAAAACCACTATAGCAGAAAACCGATGTCGGTAATGATATTACGAAGCTTATTGCAAGACAATTTTTACCAAAAGTTTTAGCAACGTTCAGGCTCGTTGTACATTTCAGCTAAGCTAAGCTAAGGGATGTGAGCTAAATTCTTTTCTCAAGGTTGTAAACACAAAATTTTAATGGAAAGATATAAAATCAACAATGTATTTGTGTGTAAGCGTAGTAATCAGCTAAAAAGTGCAAAGGGGTGAGCTTGGCGAGCTAACTAAGTTAACGGAAACTGTATTTCTCGCTTAGCTTAGCTGAGATGTGCAACGGGCCTCACTGAAAAGACTGGCCAATTTTCATAAGTCAAGTCCGTGGCACGGCTGCTGCCTGCAGATTTCCGGATTTTGAAAATAAGAAAACACTGGAAAGAGCATTACAGAGTTTTTCGATTTTATTGAAATTGTCCGATATAATTTGAGTTTCTTAGAGATTATGCGGCTTCTTCTGGGGAATTCGAAATTATTCGAATTCTGTCTAAATTTCTTAGGGTTTTTGATATTTTTGGAAAAGAAAGCCTTCTTCGTCCGTATTAGACTGTTGCATAAGAAATTGTCTTTATTGTATTGTAAAATTTCGAATACTTTTAAACACTTTTATGTTTCTTGCGTTATTCGAAGAATTTAGCGGTAATCGGTGAAGATTTTTACCGGTAGAAGTTTACGTTCAATGTCCTACCTATGTAGGATCAGGCTGCACGCCAAAAAAATCTGCACTCCAGCAGGTGGTCACAGATGTGTCCATCGCCATAACCGATCATAAACAGATCATAAAAATACCTTTCGCACTTCTCCATTTTCCCGTTTGGTCGATAATATAAATTTTTAATAACTAAATGTTCTGCTATAAAGTAAGCTACAGAATATTGAAAGTTCTAATAAAAGCTTTCGATATTTACTTCGATTTAACTTTTTAACTAAAAAGTTTTTGTTCGAGCGTACAATCATACTACATAATTAATCACCTGTGATGCAATGTATTTTGTAGTATAGAGGTTCTAGTGGATATTGTATCCAAACTATGACCAAAATCTGCTGTTGATCCATATTTGTTCCGGAACACCTGAAACCAAGAGGCATACTAAAATTTGAATTTGTTTTTTTTTTTGAAATATTTTATACAGAGACAGATAAAAATTAAATTCAGTGCATCTTTACTTATACATAGCTGTGTGTGTCGCTTTTCCATTTGGAAAGCTCATGTTTAGAATAAACTATATTACATTGTGATCAAAAAGCGTGTTGAGAATTTCTTACTGATTACATAGCAAGATTTATACATCAAATACTGGATAGAATAGATTCACAAATCGTTTCAGTTCTTAATAAAAATTAATATTCATGAACATCAAAATATTCATGTATTACAGAGTATTTATTTGTATAATAAACGTTAAAATTATGCTACCTTTCTGTACACATACATACTATTAAAATCCACCCATACCTCGTCGCATCACTATGGTTCCGTTTGAATAATAAACCTACCGTAAAAGCTTTATAAATGTTTTATGTCTGTTGCCTAATTTATTCGAGACTAAAAATAAATTTTTTTATACTTTTATTAAATCCTTTTTTGCCAAACTTTTTTTCATTTTTATCTTTGTTGAGCTTATAACGTAAGTAACATCTTGGTTTGATACATTAAAATAATTATTTTTTATTTTTGTTCGTGGGTTTGAGGTTCGGGTTAATTATTAAATATGTAAAGTCAGTAACATGTTAAATTCGGCGGTTTAATGTATGTATTACATATATGGGCGGGCAAATGTATATGTAAATACGTTGCGTTGAAATCAATTTGCATAATTTATAAAATAGAAAAATAATAATTAAATTACAAAGCACTCAGATACGCATAGTCTACAAAAGCTAATTTACATAATGTTGAAGCTTTTATATTTAATTGCTCTACTTTGGATTAGTTCAGATTTTTAGCGCTGGATTATTTCTACTTTCAGAATTTGTCAACGCGGAGCATAATTGCAAATTGGCACAACAAATGTAGGTATCAAAACCTGTATTTGTAGAGATATTAATCATCTTAATCGGAGCCTGGTTAAAGATTTAGATTTTTGGCCCAGAGTTTATGGGCTCAGCGATTTTCAACAAAAATTAAATTTTCTATGAAATGCATAGAAATTATCGAGCGTTTCCCATGGAAATTTACACAATAATAATGGATACTGAAGACTGTTGGTGAAAATATCAACTAAAACGATATACCACTGGTTAGAGATTTTTTAGTTTTGGCCAATAATTTGGGTTGAGCTTTTACTCAGCGAGTTTCAATAAAATTGGTCCAGTTAATGGGGGTCGAATGTTCGGTTGCCGTTTCTAAACTGCTTTATGTATTTTGAGGCGCAGATTGTACAAAAATAAGTTTAACCACACAGGATGCAAAATCACCCCTCCTTGGGAGGAGGTGAGGTAGAAGAAAATTATCGTACCCAAATGCAATTTTTATACTTTTTATTCAAAAATTGAGTGCATGTAGGTACAAATAAAAAATAATAATTCCACAGGGTTAATTATTAGGGTTCGAACTACCCAGTTCAAAATTTTAAAATTTTTGTTTTTAAAGGGTCTCTTTATTGCTACTTGTAAGAATAATCAGCAACCTATGCGTAAACCCAAGAAAAATTAACATTTAATCATAATAGTAAAATATAAAGGGCTGAAACCTCATTAGATGATCAGAACTTCGCTCTTCAAAATTAAGTCTACTCCCAAATCAATCCCAAACGGAATCTCATAAGTTAGTCTTCAGCTCAACCTCCAAAAACAACATTTATGTAAAGTTTGGTTCAAATCGGTGAAGGCGTGTGGATTTGTTTAAATATCTTGCACATATACAGGTTTTACAATGGCCAATTAGGATAACACTTATCTATTTCATAACTGATTTTAGTGAAATTTGACATCCGCGATAGAAATGAGATTCTAAAATAATTTTTGGAAGAAATTCTGGACTATGGCCAACTAGAAAACTCATTTTAGAATCCTATTTTAGTATCCCTTGTGGAGCTCTAGTTAGGTGCCACTTTTTTCTGGATTTGCGTTTATCCCTAAGGAGATTTCTAATTTCTATTGGATAGTTATTTCCTTTTAGCCTTGATTTGATGTCTGGAGTACTTTTCCATGCTGATTGTTGAATATCCGTAATGAACTTTTCTACTTCTATGTCCAGTTGATCCATAGTTTTAAAAGGATCCTTCAAAATTATTCTTTATTCAAGGTGTACTTTGAAACTTTCCCAGTCCGTATATTTGTGGTTAATACTGGATTATTCCCTTTTTGGATTATATACTCACTTAGAGCTAGGACTATTGGAGAATGATCTGAGCTCATTCATATCTTGGCTTTGCTCAACTTTCATAAAATTATTAGAAATATTTTTGGTTATAAAAAAATCGATCAGGTTAGGTATTTTTCCTGGGTCAGTTGGCCAATATGTTGGTTTTCCTGTTGAAATGGATTCACACAGTAAAATCCTGCCACAACAATAGGAAAGTTGTTGGTTTTTAAATCAACAACTGTGGCCTGAATTTCTTCTTTTTCATACTTTGCTTCTCCAAAATGTTGGATATTTTTTTTTACGATTACTGCACTTCCTCCTCTGGCTAAATTATCTGAATGAATAGTGTGATATAAGCAATAGCCTTTAAATGTTATGTAGAATTGCTTAGTAAAATGTGTCTATGTATATTCTCAATGTCGAAGACTGCTTGAAGTTGTTGCTGATGCCGAAGCTAATCATTAGCATTCCATGACATGATTTTTATTGTGTTGTTCATTTCTGTGTGGATTTGGGTTTAGCTCTCAATGCACTATCTTCCAATTTTTGTAGCCTTTCATCAAATTTTGTTAATTTCATGAGAATATTTCATGACCTTTACTTTACTCATTGTTTATACAATAAAATAACATTACACCACTCTACAAATAATTTAATTTAGCACATGTGCCCAGTACATATAGAGATTCCGGTTTGATGAGATTTTTTTCGTGAGATGAGATTTCGTACTAAACGAAATTTTTGTATTCTGGTTCAGTGAAATGAGAAAATAAATTATTACTTGATGGAATCATCAGTGATTCGCATACAAGCGTACTAAAAAGAGATTTTGGATCGATTTGTTTTGAATATTCGTAAATAAATGGTAAACTGTGTGTTTTTTGGTGTTGATCAAGTAAAATTTACAGTTCATCAATAAAACACTTTATTGGAATCTATAACTAACTCGCGAAACTTGGCGTCGGGTTTAGTTAAAGGATAGCTACAATCCCTGAGTAGTCTTAATACCCACTATAATGGCGCATTCAAGATTAGATTGGTTATTTCTCAAGACGATTTTATTGCTTTCAGGACTACCGCGCTTATATAATTTTATCGTAATCTAGTTGTGAGATTGAATTATTTATGTGATTTTTAAAACAAAATTGGAATCACGATCTGTAATTATCGCGATAATCTTTGTGTCTGTCAATCGTATTACGTTTATTGTATCGTATTTGTTTACAACATACAAGAGCAATCGTTATTTAATAAGAATTTAATTCAATTTAACTTAAATCTATAATTAGTGTACTCTCGATTTAATAAACCTAAAATGTAATTCAATATTGAGACTGTGAAGTTTCTAACAAAGAACAATAAACACATACATATACAAATCCAATAAGAACTTTCAGATGTGAAGTTTCTAACAAAAAAATGGCGTATAATCCAATAAGATTTTTTTAAATTTTTGATTTCACAGTTTAGTTTTATTTCTATGGCCTGGCCAGCTGGTCCAAGAGTAAATAACACATCTTTGAGCTCTCCAACTTCATATCATGGGGATAAAGTTGTTTAATTTAATTGCGACCATGACAGATTTCGTGCATGTATAATGGTGAAACAATAAAGAGTCAAACAGCAATTACAAGAGATAAATCTAAGTAGCGGAGTATACGGTCAGCTGGCGTAGGATAATATCAAATATCGTTGAGCTCCCCAACTTCATATCATGGGGATAAAGTCGATTATTTTAATTCCGACCATGACATATTTCGTGCATGTAGAATGGTGAAACAATAAAGTGTCAAACAGTAATTACAAGAGATAAATCTAACTGAAGTCTCCCGAAATTTAGCCCTTAGTCGTGGGTAATTACATATCAATTATAAGCATTACCTTTAATTTAAAGATATGGTTGTTTAGGTTGGTCCTTCGGATTTATGCCTTATGCATAATATTATCGCAATGACGTCATCAGGCGGCAAAGAAACCCGCGCCGCGAACCTCTGATTTCGACCTATTTAAATGGTTCAACCAGTGTAGCTAAAGAATGCCTCATCCGATCAGATATCTGATGGTGTCAATTTTTGCGTAAAAAACCAGGAGTGGTTAATTTATGTTAAATTAACTTAATTATTCTCCACATAAATTTTAAATAAAATAACAAAGTACAAAACAACGAATTACAATCAACCATAAGAATCCCTTATCTGATCGAAGCAATTCTGGTGTCAATTTGTGCGTAAAGAAACTGTGGCAGATAACTTATTGTTAATTAAAATAATTAATCTCATCTAATTGAAGTATTCTGCATTTTGTGAAGAATGGAAAAATTTCAGAAATTCATTATCTTCATTTGAAAAGCTTATCAGCAACCGATAATTGCTCTGTTTGCTGCATTGGGTTAATTCCTCTTTACAATCTAGATAAATTAGGCCGCCTCTATAATTTGATGTGTGATCTCCATCACAGTTGCTGCGTTTTCTCACTGATGCTTCCATTTTACCTTTGTTGCAGAACTTTGATTTATGGAGTTCGCCACATATAATACTAGTGTGAATGGTTTGTCATTAATGCGACCAAAACGAGTTCGTGTGTAGCGCGACGTACGGTTAATTGTTAACGTCAAAACAGAAACGTTTGAAAATTGTCTGTCATGGGCGAAATTAAATTAATCGACTTTATCCCCATGATACGAAGTTAGGGAGCTCAAATATGTTTGATATTATCCTACACCAGCTGACCGTATACTCCGCTACTTAGATTTATCTCTTGTATACATGCACGAAATCTGTCATGCTCAGAATTAAATTAAACAACTTTATCCCCATGATATGAAGTTGGGGAGCTCAAAGATGTTCGATATTATCCTACGCCAGCTGGCCGTATATTCCGCTGCCTAGATTTATCTCTTGTAATTGCTGTTTGACACTTCTTCGTTTTACCATTATAAATGCACGAAATCTGTCATGGTCGGAATTAAATTAATCAACTGTATTCCATAAACATATTTGTTATTGTCTTTATGTTTAAAGCGGCACCCTATACTCTACTCCATGAGTTTACTTTCCTCACTTTAACATAACTTAGAGAATAATCCTAATAAAATATAAAAAAATTAAAATTCTTATTGGATTTTAGGTGTATAAATTACTAATACATACATACTTTTTGTTATTTGCTATTTTCATATTTGACATTTTATTCGATTTAGAACTTGCACTAAAAAATTATCAGCATTCATAATGTAAAAACTTTTTACCTTTAACTTACAGGTTTGTAAGAATTTCCAACATAACAAACAAACATTTTTGCTCTTTATGTTAGAATTTTGAATACTCTGATAAACATCTAAATATTTTAAAGTTTTTAAATAATGTGCCTCAGTACAACCAAATTGCCTCCAAAAACAGGAGAATGAAAATTAAATTATACTCATTATTTATCAAAAAAATAAATTCTTGCCCGGGGCGCTAAAAACCATAGGGCCGGCCCTGACTCAACCGCAAACTCTACGCCAAACTCAATCCTCAAACCAGCATATATAAAAAATTGGGTAATTGCTCACTACATTCTAATCCAACCACAACTCAACTCCAACTCAACTTTAACTCAACCGGCAAATTGGCCCTTAACTTAACCTTCAAGTCAACTCCAAATTCAATGCCCAATTCAATAATCAAACCAGCATATATAAAAAAAAGTAAATATTTATAAAACCAGGTATTTTGATCCTCTTAACGTACAGTCTTCAAAAGCTTTTCAGATGTCCGCCTTGACCATAGACACAGATTAGCGAAAAAAATTTAAATTGGACAAGCTTTTCTCGTGATACCATAGGTACAGACATCCAGATATTCAGACGTCCAGACCTCCAGAGAGACCGACGGATATTTTCTTTGCTTTTTGAGACTCAGGAACTTTCAAAACGTCGAAAAAAGTGGTTTGGACCAACCGATTTATATCTATAATAGATATTATATTTTTAACGTATAGAAGCAGGTATCATGCAAAACTTTACCACATTTTTTGAAAATCGAGATTTCACTTGATCATCGTTCCATATTTTCACAGCTATTAGGAAAATAAAAAATATAAGTGCAAAATCAGGTCTATCCCTTTGAAATATCGCATTGAAATGTATATAACTAAGCATAACAAACTTTATCCACAAAAGAAAATGGTACAAAATCAAGTTTCACCATTCGACCACAACAATCATACCACAATCACGTGACCTCATTTCATAAAGGTTTATTAAACTTTCGATATGAACATATTAGTGACAAGTTTACTACCCCGTTCACGCTAAAAGAATTGCCGTTGTAACATCCGATCTCATGGGAAAAGATTCAGGACGTTAAAAAACTCCAGAGTTTAAATTTTGGGGAAAATTAAAAAATATAATTAAATTAGAAAATAATGCGTTCGATATTTTTAAACTTTTTTTGAAATATTCTGGTATGTATATTCCAGATTGATAATTATTTTAAGACGATAAAGATATTTTTAAACATAAAACTTTTGAAAAATTTGAATGATTAAAAAAAGAAATTCAAAGTCAATTTTCGGACAACTCACCGGATGAATATTTACAATGTGAATTAGTAAAAGCAAAACAAAACTGAAACAAGGACGTAAAGAGTTTCGCCAGTAATATCGAAAAATTTAAATATAGCAATTGTTCTTAAAACATTTGTAGATGGATTGAAAGATCCCTTAAAACTTCTAATTAAAGTTTGTCGATTTAGCACGTTGAAAGATGCCATTAGTAAAGCTATTGGAGAAGAATCTATGTTGAATTTTAATGTAAATTCTTCTAGAAATTTATTCAGTCCGAAATGTCAGATTTGTAGGAAAAACGGTCATACGGCTGCAACTTGCTTTCAAAGAAATTTGAATTCTACTTTAAACAGTTCGTATACGAAAACCTTTCAACCAACGCATAATTCTGCAGTTTATGGATCTATGATTCACAAATTAAAAATCTCGTTTAAATACAAACACAGTACAATCCAATCAATTATCTAAATATGTGCAGCAAAGATCAATAATATGTGGTTACTGCGTCATCATATTCGAGATTGCCGAAAAAGAAAATATTCCGAATCAACCAAGATTTCTACATCAAGCATAAATTTTATAGAAAATCCCAAACATTTAAACTAAACTAAGTGTACGATTATGGATATTACCACTATGATAATGCAAACTCTTGCTCAGTGTACAACAAATACTAACTTTAAAGAAACGTCATTAAAACATAACTTTCACATCATTGAAGACGATTTCCCGATTAAATCAGCTCGTATACTAGGAAAAGATTTTTTAGATAATAATCGTTAATTATTTTGGCTTTTTATAGACAACATAATATTTGTTATGGCATTCTTATTATTTACTCATTATTATATTACTCATTAATCCTCTCCCCTAGAGTCAAGTCAATACAAAATTAAAAAGTGTATCAACTCTCAAAAAATGAGAAATCTCTTCGAGATTTTTGTGTTGGTAATTTGGTTTTGTACTGAAAAGTAAGGTCTACAGTCTATTCATCAGGCAGCTACGACCGAACTACAAAAATGCAACTCTCGCTAAATACATTAAGTATATAGGTAGAGTGTATCGACTTAGCGAATTGTATTTGTAACCCAAAATCAAAAAAACCAAGTAGAAATTTGAGAGTTGATACACTTTGTATTGAAAAAGAAGGATAAATAAAGGAGGAGGGGATTAATATTTTCTTATTTTTGCTGGGTAGGTATATTAAGAGTGTGACTCCATTATTTTACTGATATACCAAATCGATAATAACGAGTATGTCATTACAAATAGTATGTTGCCACGTTGCCAGATAAATTTTTAACTTCGTAATTATACGTGTGGGCACGATACACACAAAAATGAGATTTCTGGTTGAGTTTTTTGAAATTGATTGATAAATGGATTTATTGACACCCCACATTTATTGCGGCCACACTAATTAAATTATCATTTCTTCACGCATCTAATTCAGTGCTTACATATAATACAGCTTAATATACAATGAAGATGTAAATCTTCAAATTTACTAACGCATTAAAAATTATCATATCTAATTAACCCGCACCCAGTAAAAAATTCATGTAATAATATTACCGGTAAATTATCCTCTAAGACAATATTTTCCATAACAATAGATATCCATATCACGGTTCCTCTCCCACCAACATCATTCGCCAACACCAAAATTAAAATTTTTCCGAATAATAATGGAAAACCAACAACAATAAGAAGAATAAGAAGATAACACGAAAAAATTTGTTATTTGTTTGCTTTTAAACCGTTTTTCAAAGTAAAGTAATTCTCTATATAGATAAAAACCGATCTATGTAAATAATGTAGAAAGTGGAAGTGGTTAAAAATAAGGTCACGTAAAAATAATCTTCCAACCGCACAAGTGACTTACGCGAAACTTTCTTAACGGTTTACAATAAAAAAAAAATGTGACATCATCATTTTACTAAAACTCATTCCATTTTTTGTGCGTTATACACACCATTTTCGGTCGTATTCTCAGGTGTAAACGAAATAATTTTGCGCTGTTCCTTTTTAGTGGAATGTTTCACGCTTTTGTACAGATAAAATAATAATCTTAGCATTAAAAATTTATTTAGTTATGTTTCTTCTTTTTTTTATGAATAAAATTAAAATTATAATTACCCAGTTTTTTTTAATTACCAGGAATACAATAAAAAAAAAGAAGAAAAATTATACAGCTAATTATTGTGCTGGATGAGCTTACAAAACAAAAAAAAAAAGAAGCTTCAGCAAAAAACAAAATTCTAGCTCGTAAATAAATTAATTGAGCCCGACTTACCTGCAGTGTCTTTTTGAATGCGGCTCGAAATTCCCGATTAAAATATGCATAAATTAATGGATTTAGCGCCGAATTGAAATATCCAATCCAAAACACAATACCAACCACAACTTTTGGTGCTGTACAATCATCACCACACAGCGAAGTTATCACATACCTGCGAATAAATTAATTAACATACACTACACTCCCTCAAGTAACATTATTCATTCAATTTTTACCATAAGAAAAATGGTAACCAACATGCTAAAAATGCACTCATTATAATTCCTAACGTACGGGCCGCTTTTCGTTCTCGTCTCATTTTCGAACTGCACAATGGTTCAAATTGTACACTTTGCCGACTCACCGGGATACCATTGATTTGTAAATGTTTGTCGAGTAGTAATGCAGCCACTTTTGATCTGTAAATGTAAAAGAGAAAAAAAACAAATTAATTTTTTTATGTATGTTCCATTCTAAATAACCCGCTGGCAATAAGTAATAAGGAATCATGTAACTTTGTGCTTGTATAACATTGTTTTATACATTTCGTTTCCATCGCATACATATATGTATACGATTGTAGAGAGATAATTAGGAAAATAACATTTTATGTCTGATTGCACATGAATGGAAAATTTCGATGAATACAAAATAGTTGTTTTCTATGAATAATATGAAGTATGGAATAACATTGTTGTTCATAAAAAAATGTTCAAGCAGAATATGTAACAAAAAGTATAAGTTTCTATAAAAAAAAAAAAAAAAAAAATTGAGATACAATTGGCCTTGAAAATGAATCCGATCTTAAAACGTGAATTATGCAACTTTATTAAACTTTTGGGAATGTTCATTTATTTTCCAAAAAGTAGTGTAAGTACCTAATTTTTACTAATCACAAGAAACCAGGTCAGAACTCTAAAGATTTGAACCCATGGCACAGATTATAAAAATTCCCATCTTAGAAAAGTAACAAAATGTGTGGAACCTATGTTTAGATTATTCGTCATAATTTGGACTAATCTTTTTGCAGTTCTTAACTAATATTTAAACCAGTCTCGTTTAATGGAGGTTAATAAAATTTGTGGAACCTATTGTGTTTAACTTGATTGAACCAGATTTTGAGAGAATCCTGATCCTGAAAGAATAGAAATACTATTTATCCCGTCGGCTTTTTTAATTTGTACTGCCTCTTTTCAAAATGCTGAGGAACATATTCCCTTACAGTTCTCAGTCTCAAGATTGATCATTTACAATATTTTCAACCAAAACTTAAGTTTTATGAATCGACTATTTATACTAATTGAGTTAAATGAGATTTAATTTGTGGAACCTATTTTACTGAACTATGTTTTTGTGGGTTTTAATGTTTTAGTTTGGTTTCGATTTATAAATAAAGAGCATATCTATGAAAGACTAGTAGTAATTTATGGCTTACAACATTAAAATTAGACAAGTTCTTTTGAGTGTAGGAGTGACACATATGAATTCCATATCGATTTGCTTTTCCTAACTGATCTGTACAGAGGATACCTTACCACATCAAAACTCATATAAATTCACACATACCTTGCACCGTCCACCTCGGAACTAAAGTTTGTAAAGCAATTTGTGGAACGTATGTCCAGATTATTAATTAATTAGCCACTGTTCCCATTTTATTTTTGAAAGTTGTCGCGCTTAAATAATCAAAATAGTATTTAATCACTTAAGTGCTGTATGTATACTTCAACAGTCATTCTTCCAAAATAAATATCCTGTGGAACATAATCATATACGAATGTATACAGATAATTAAGAAAATAACATTTCATGTCTGATTGCACATGAATAGAAAATTTCGATGAATACAAAATAGATGTTTGCTATGAATAATATGAAATATGGAATACCATTGTTGTTCATAAAAAAATTTTCAAACAGAATATGTAATAAAAAGTATAGGTTTGGCCTTGAAAATGAATTCGATCTAAAAACGTGAATTATGTAATTTTATTACCCTATTGGGAATGTCAATTTGAATGACTTACTTTTATTTTCTAAAAAGTAGTGTAATCACTAATTTTTATTAATCACAAGGAACCAGGTCAAAACTCTAAAAATTTGCTCAGTAATTGCACAGATAATAAAAATGCCCATCTTAGAACAGTGATAAAATGTGTGGAACCTATGTTCAGATTATTCATCGTAATTTGAACTAAAATGATAATCTTTTGGCAGTTCTTAACTAATATTTAAGCCTATGGATCGTTTAATGGAGTTAATAAAATTTGGGTTGTGGAACCTATTGTGTTTAACTCTATTGAACCTAATTTTGAGAGAATCCTGATCCTAAAAGAATAGAAACACTATTTATCCCTTAGGCTATTTTAACTTGTACGGCCACTTTTCAAAATGTTGAGGAACATATTATCTTACAGTTCTCAGTCTCAAGATTGACCACTTACAATATTTTCAACCAAAACTGAAGTTTTATGAATCGACCATTTATACTGATTGAGTTGAATGAGGTTTTATTTGTGGAACCTATTTTACTGAACATAGTTTTTGTGGGCTTTATTGTTTTATTTTGGGTTCGGCTTATAAATAAAGAGCTTATCTATGATATTACTAGTAGTATTGTAATTATGGATTTCAACATTAAAATTAGACAAGTTCTATGGAGAGTAGGAGTGGCACGAATTCCACATCGACGCATTTTCTTTCATTAAGAAATTAATATATGCTTCTAACTGATCTGTGCAGATATCGTAGATACCTTACTACATCAAAACTCATATAAATTCACACATCCATTGCACCATCCACCTTAGAACTAAAGTTTGTAAAGCAATTTGTGGAACGTATGTTCAGATTATTAATTAATTAGCCACTGTTCACATAACTGTTTATTTTTAAACAACCAAAATAATATTTAATCACTTAAGTGATGTATACTTCAACAGTCACTTTTCCAAAATACATATCTTGTGGAACGTAATCATATCCTCACATAGTTCTCTGTTTCAAGAATCATTGGCATAAAATGATGGTTTTTTATCATTCCTTAATAATATTTTGACGTGGTACTTTTCCCGAAGCTAGTTAATGAATTTTTGCCGATTTACGATTTATCAACATTCATTTAATGGTGTACAAGCATAATTTTGCTATTTTGATATTTAGCAATTCTGGAAATTAATCATCGTATGAGATATTTTACGAGAACTGCATCAGAACTGTTTACTAATGTAATTTATTACTCATCACCCTTTTGTATATATATAAACAACGGTTTGTAATCTACTGTTAGTACTGCTTATTGATTTGGATTGTTTAGAACGCTATCTAAAATGGCTCCGGTATGTAAAATAAAATTTGAAAATTCTAATTCACCCGGTACCGTATTTTGGTGTGGTCAAACATTACGATGTAACGTGATTTTAAATTTCGATAATCCGCAAATGGTTAAAGGTACGCACATCTGTATATGGTTTGTACACAACATGATTGAATCACAAATTTGTTTTTGTTATTTTATAAAAAAGGCGTTTTTGTCACAATATCGGGACGGGCGAATTGCAAGTGGACTACACATGAAAAACACGGTGAAACAACTGTTACAACTTACTATGAGGGGAACGAAAATTACATTAATTCGGTCACATATTTAGTGGGTAGCGCAAACAGTGACACTGTAGAACTGCCAGCTGGTGTCTATACAAACAGTTTTATGTACGATATACCATCAAGTCTGCCGTCATCGATTGAAGGTGAAAAAGGATATATCCGATATAAATTAAAAGTTACAATAAATCGACCGTTTCCACATTTCGATGATAATTTCAAAGAGAATTTAACATTTGTAAAACCATTTGATTTAAATTCAGGATTTTCTCTATATGCCGCACCACTTCAAAAAGATTTTCAGAAAATATTTTGTTGTTTTCCATGTCGATCAGCCCCATTTAGTGTAGTGGCAAGTATTCCGCAAACCGGTTACGCCCCCGGTGACATCATAAAAGTTAACATTGTGGCAAAAAACGGAAGTAATGTGACGATTCAAGCAATTAAATCGTCACTGAAACAAAACATAAGCTATTTCAGTGAAAAACCGTATGGCAAAAGGGTTCAATGTAAAACAATGAATAAATCATTAGTGGCAGGCGTACCAAAAAAACAAAGTAGAAATTATCAGCTTGCAATAACCGTTCCACCTGTAGTGCCAACAGATCAATTGAGCAGTAAAGTTATCCATGTGACGTATTTCATAAAAATAAATTTTGAGACAAATTGCTGGCATGCAAGTCCGAGCTTGGTTATACCGATTACAATTGGAACGGTATCAATTGGATCAAACACTGCATCATTATCGGTTTACAATATCTAAAATCATTGATAAATTCTAATGAAATTATATTTTTACTGCCTTATTCATAATAATTTATGCATAAATAAAATTTTGATAACGTTTAGTACAACAATGAAATATGTTTTACGATAAACATTTAGTGCAAAATGCAAATACAGAGCAACTTCATTTAACGCTGTTTAAGGCGAATATGGAATACAAAAATCTAAGGCAGATATAAAACAATTGGCGCTTCGAAACTTTCAGCTGATCAAAATTAGCCCTTAGAAATATAAATTATGATGGGTTGTGAATCGTTCTGTTTAAAGTATAGAATATTATAGGGATGGATTAAAGGATTTAGGCTATAAGAAAATTGAACATTTTTGGGCCAGAATTTTTATACTCAGGGATTTTAAATAAAAAATCAATATAAACGTGTAGAAATCATTGAACAATTCAAAAGCAAGTTGGCCCAATAATTACGGATCTCGAAAATATTTAGTATAGGATTCGAATAGTATTTAGTATAGGATTCGAAAGTTGAGTACACGCGCGATAAACTGAAGACTGAATGATGCGGCATACAGAGTGACAATTTATTAGAGCAATTGATATGTTTATATATAGTGTGAAGGTAGTTTTGTGTAGAAGTTTTGAGTAAATTTGTGAGAAGAAAAAGAAATCTATTGGTAGATTACGGTACAGATTATTAGCATCAACCGTTGCAATCAGTGATTTTAGATCTTGGCTAAGCCAAACAAATTGAAAGGTGATTTTTGAAATCACCGGTCCACTAATTTAATAATATTTTAATATTAGGCATTTATGTTTCAATATCGGGACGGGCTAATCAGTGGCAGCGGATTGTGGAAAGCATTAAAATTGCAGCCTACATTCTAACAACAAGAGCACCCCGACCCCAAAACGTAGGCGAGCTTTGGCACGGCACAAAAGCGCCCAACATTATAAAAACTTCCATCCCAAAGACCTGATCGCTCAAACAAATTTGAAGAACATCCGGCTTAACTTCAATAATGCTGTCTCAAGTCACAATGATCAAGAATGCCAGAGCTTTTACCAGAACGTCTATGGCACAAACTATCTGATCGCCTGCGCAAAACGTACTCATTTTTTAAATAATTTAAGAGATCGAATAGGCACTACATTCCAGTTTCCGCTTGGTTAAACGAATTAGTAAAATCTGCGGGTAATTGGCCACATCTAATCCAAGAAAACGATTATTTTCCACTGGGGCCTCCACCCACCACTGATGACATCAAGTTCACCACTAACCAAACTCGGCCAGGGACCGCTCCTGGCATAGACGGGATTCCAGTCGATTTACTAAAAAACGCGCCAGATACGGTGATTCCAGCAATACACAAAATAATGGAAAAAGCCTGGATAAGAAATGAGCCTCCTCTAGAGTGGATGGATACCCTTCAGATCCCAACAGCAAAAATAAAAATCCCATAAATGTTGCCGATTACCGAAAGAACACACTTTTCAATGTCGGGTACAGATTGTATTCGAAAATATTACCAAATAAGCTAGACGAACACTTGAAATTACGACCCTCATGTCAAGCTGCTTTTATGGCTAATCGATCCACAGAAGACCACATTTTTACCATACATCGAGTACTTGACGAGGAATGACGGGCTGGCCATCGAGTTTACTTCATAACTGCTTAATTAAAACATGCTTCTGGGAGCGCACTGCAATTAAATGGTTCAACGCGACCACAAACACAATCAAGATAAATAAAGGAGTGAAGCAAGGATGTCCAATCTCCCATCGGTTATTCAATTTCTTACTCAACGAAGTATTAACGACGGTTTCTGATCAGTTTCCAGAACTAAAATTGGAACAGCGATAGAACCTACAATTACCACTAATTCTTGCTTATGCCGACATCATCCTCATAGCACGTAACATCAATAATACCGACCCCATTCTCAAGGAAATAATGGAGAACCTGGAAATTTCCGGATTAGAAATAATCCACAGAAATGTACAGTAATCACATTACGCCACGTCAACACAATACGGTATCTAGGCACCCAGCAGCTGACCGCGGAACTAAATCAGCCTCTCACCATACGGGCCAGATACTATCAAGCACTTGGTTTTGTCAAGCAGATGGAGCTCTTCATACGTAAAAACAAAATACCATTTCAAACTGCTCTCACGATGTACAACACAACAATAGTTCCCATGATAACTTATGGGTTAAGAACTGCAGCTCTCACTTCCGCAAATCATCGCCGATTGAGGCAATATGAGCTATTCTTCTAAAAAAAATGGCGGAGTTCAGTACACATAAACCAAATTCACAGAAGCTCAGAGAATTATTGATGGGAAGAACAATTACCAAACGGGTTAAGATTCAGAGAATTAAATATTGAGGACACAAAAATCGCCGTGGACCATCTCACATCCTAAGTACCGCATTAAGGTACTCCGCCGGCAAAAAGAAACTTGGACGCCCTTGCTTCACATGGAATAATTCACTAAAACATAATTTAAGCTACTACAAGAAACAATCAGCCGAATGAATAACGTTTTCCCCATATCGAAATGAGTTGCACAAGGCAGCGGAAGAAGTTTATGAATTAGACTCCAGCGATTTATTTGAGAATCCAGAGGAAGAAAAAATCTTGCCGTATAAGTTTATTTGTTTTTACAGTTAAGTTGCGTAAAAAAGGATATCTCCAAATTGCTAAATAAAATGATCAAAGGGTAGAAACTTCTAAAACTGATAAAATAATTGACTCTTCCATGGTATATCAATCCCCACACCAAAAAGTAACTGATCAGGTAAGACACCTTCTATATATAGTTGAAAGAACTGAAGAGCGACATTTAAAAATAAATAGTAAATAAAAAGTAGTAAATTAGTAAATTGGGAAGGAAATAATAATCAATATCACCAAGGTTTGAATGAGTGTCACTATGGTTTTATATCCTCTAACCTTGATGATTGAAAATAGACTGTTATTTGTTTGATTTGTTTTATTTTAGTCACCCTCACTCAACCAGAATGTATTTATACACGAACCTATAATAAAATTAAATCATCGAAGCACTTGACCCAAGTTGTCATGTTACTTTGCAGGTCATTTCATTCCACTTATGTAGGTGTATAAAAAAAATCAAATCGCATGAAAATTTTCATATTATGCATAAGTAAGTTCAATCAGAGATAGAATATAAAATTTTAAATTAAAAAGCAAAATAAAAGAAAATTCTAACTTCTTAAGCATTCTGAATGCAAAATCTACAAAAAAAATATTTTAATGACGTCTTTTTATATAATTAACAAATTCAATTAAATTACAAAAAAAAAAATCGTTCGAGCACGTATTCAACACTCAAGACATCTTAACATCAAAGAAATGTTTCTTTAACACATACTCGATGATTGTTTCTAGAATGTTTAATTAATAAAAAAAACACACGCCTATAAGTAGTGTAATGACTTCCTATCAGTCAACAATATATAGAGCAAACAAATTTTATTTCACTTCCACATTCCACTGACTAATCTCAGACAATCAAATGTAATAAGATTGAGTATCACATTTGTTGGGTGTTCTATAGGATTATTTCGGTTTGTCTAGTACTAAACTAGTATTGTTATATGCGCCTAGGTAGGATAAATTTGAGGCAATTTATTTAAATAAATCCATACATATGTAATACTCGCACTTAATATGGAAATCGTGATAAATTGAAATTCGTTCATTATGTACATGTATGTTTGGATTTGATTATTGTTTGATTAAATAAAAGGTATGTGTAGGATTCTAAATTTGTAAAAGTTACAGGGAAAAAAAACTTTCAAAGCTTATGGTACCATAATCGAACTAAATCAGCAAAAGCAACAAATTATCTCGATATGTCACAGAGCATATTTTATGTACTGTTTCAAATGATTTAATTTTGGATTTGTATCTACTTTGTTAGTATAACTTAAAAGACTTGAAATTTGCTTACTACGCAGAATGAGAGGAGAGATTTGATTCTACTACGCTATTTAATTTGCTTCGTGTTACGCTATTTATAGCATTCGGCTGCGCGTTAGGACAATTCTACTAAGAGCGTCATGTGAGCCCCATACTATGGCCAAAAACTCTTTCTCACTAGTTGCATAATTTAACTCTGCTTTGTTTAAAGCCCTTGATGCGAAAGCAACATCGACAATGGTGTGTAATAAGTTTATTTAATGACCTTAACTCGAATCTGCCTTCGACTGGAAATTGGATCATGTATAGCCTTAATAAAAATAAATGTTTCCACTTTAGGTGAGATGGAATTTGTCTGTTTTATTGCCAACTTTGAACAAGGATCGAGTTGCAAGAGTCAGCTTTTAATAAAATAAAATGTCAGCTGGCAAACAAGCCATTATTAGGCATGTATGTTGCGGGCGATCGATTAGAAGTGCATACTGATGCAAGCTCTTTAGTTTTAGGCGGTGTGCTATATCAAGAGCAATACTACATCAGATGAATCGAAATATTTAGCGGTAGAATTGGAAGCTCTAGCTTTAGAGAAATGTCACCTATTTTTGGTAGGGGGGTACAATTCACGATAAAACCTGATTGCAATAATTTGGTCGTGGATGCCTTGAGTTGTTATCCTGTAGGAGATAATACCGTAGATAAGGTTTACGGTATCACTTTAAACACAAATTGATTCATCAGCGCACTGATGAAAGAATTATGAAGAATAGGGATCTTTAGAGCTTGGCGATGAGAAATAATTGAAAAATTCTTAATGTGTAAGTGCCGAACAACCAAGAATAGATGGCGGTTTCATCTCCTTTAGAATTTGGTTGATGATGTGCAATGAGATGCGCATGAAGCAGCCGTACACCAAGGCATTGAAAACGATGGAAATTTTGAAAAGACCTTAATATTTTCCAAATATTGGGGTATGAAATGTCTTTATTTCAAGCAAATTGCGGGCAAGCAACCGTGATATTTTTATACTTTGGAAAAGGGTAAGGAACCCTTTGTCAGAATTCATCAGAACAGTTACTATAAAAATCACCTGTAAGCCAACGCGACATCACAACGGAAGTACTCCCCCCCTCCCCTAATAAATCCACTACATTCAAACTGCGTCTCATCAATATTATCAGGGGAATACCGACCCTGAGGGAGACTCAGTGATTATAGTGGCTACATCATCTGTATATTCTAGTACAAATACATAGCCACAGCAAACTGCCATTGTACAAGTCGTTATTGGAGCTTAGGGCCAAGATTTGACCCGTTTGCCACTCCGATGGAGATCTCTTTCAATTAATTCAATTCCCGCTCCGGGCATCCAGAGTTACCATAAAAATTCGATGGCTGATGTTACGTACTTTCATCTCTTTCAACCATAGATGTGATAGTTGAGTATATCCCTTCCGCAAATCATTCTATCTTGGCGACAAATAACCAGCAGCTCGAATTACCAACTCCAACCGAGGTTTTAAATGTTTCACTAACAATTAAAGCAAGTCAAGCCACCAGCTAGCGCAAACCGAATAATTGATTTCCTGTTCTTCATGGTATCGTTTTTGTCGCAGTACTGCTCACTGTCGAGCTGGGTCAGGAGATTATCCGCAGATCTATATCCATTCAAGTTTCCTCGTTTTGAACAAGATTTATGCTTTGGAGCCTCTGGTTGCACGTCACAAAGGGAGCTTCTAGGTTGTAACATAGACATCCCAATGATCACCCTGCCCGCATTTCCAGCAGTTATAGCTGCGGTGTAGACACGTCTAGCCTCCTCTGATGTGGCCATAGCCCAGCCATTTGTAACACCACAGAATAGCAATTCTCCTCCTGATACGACCAAAAACCAGATAGTCCTTTTTCTTCCCTTATCTAACATTTTGTGGGCAAGTGTCCGATTTAACTCTAGAATTGTTCTCTTTAACTTCTCCGTTTTGGGGGCTTCACTACTTTAGTTCAGGCGTCTGAACGCTGTTTGATTTACTTGTGCACCGTTTAGAAACCATGTTGATTACGGTATTGAGGTAAGTGTTGATTTTGGGGTCAAGTTGCGGGTACAAATAATTATTTGTGTACATTCAAGATGAATATCCTAAGTTCGCTCGTATGACTACCAAACCACCTTTAGCTTTTTTACACAAAGTACCTCGAAATCACGTGGAAGCTCGAGATTTTCTCCTATTTTTAAGACCTCCTATTTTTGGTTAATGCGGTTATAGGATTACAAGTTGAACGGCGATGGACTTACAGAGATGCGATGTCGTGTTCTTTAACTGTCCACCTCAAAGTATTTTTTTGTCGCAATTAAGAGTTGTAGGGTTTTGAGGTTTTGGATTACTGGGGTTATAGGATGTTATATTATAGGGTTGTGGGACTTCATGGTTATGGAGCTTATGGGTTTTGAGGTAATAAAGATGGGCGTATGGAATTATAAAGCTAAACCTCTCCGATATTTAGGTTTGAGTTTTGCGTGTAAGTTTTTTTAGTTTTGTTTGCTGCATTTTGGGTTTGTAGTTTATTGGGATGTGAGACTTATGAGTTTTGAGGTTATAGATTTTGAGGTTATGGGTTTTAGGGCTATATGTTATCGATCTCAAGGTTATTGAGCTATGCAAAGGTATAGGGTTATAAGGTTTGAGGATTGATATTGTTGGGTTTTATAGTTTCAAGCTATTTTTTGAGGTTAGAAAAATAGAAAAAAACACTGACGTGATGGTGCCTATGAATGTAGATATTTGAAATCAGCCGCATGTTGAGATTTATGCTATAGTCACATATATGTATGTATGTAGCCCAAAATGAATATTTCTGATAATTAATGGCAAATAAGAACATTGAGTGTCTATGAATGTCTCTTATGATTTCGACTCGTATGATGTCCACTTACTGTAGTAGACATTTGAAGATCAGCCGCATGTTGAGAAATGTATGGGACCCCCGCATTGCCTGGTATAAGGACTTCTTCAAAAGATCAATGACTGCTTTCTTTACGCATTTAAAAGCTTGACAAGATGATGAAAATTACCAATGAACTTCCAACACCAGAGTTCAATCCAACATTTTATACTTAGCCACCGTTAACAATTTAAACAGATCAGCGTTACGTCAAATTATAATAGATTATGTTTAATTCTGATCTCAAAATTAGTATTGTTTAACACCCAAATATGCTAACGTAATCCCTCTTTTGCTCCCCTCTAATATACCATATAAATACTAAATCAATGTACCTTGTAATTACAGATTTTGAAACTGTCAGTTCATTGAAATAAAAACATCTATATGGAAATTGTTGTTGTCGAAGCATCTTAACAAAATAATTCGCTGTTCAACAAATAACCTAACAAACCATTTTTTTGCCGTTCGATCCAATTCAACGACTTTTTGTGACACAATTTAGCCTTGCCGAACAATAAAACAAATTTTCAATATTTTTTTTTTGTTCGTTTTCTGAACGGCTTCATCTGTCAATTAGAATTTAATTTAATAAAAAAAAAAACAAAAAAGTTAAATCATCCAAAGTAAATAATTTTACCTCTAGGTGTATCAAACAGTAGATTGAATGACAATCAATAAATTTTGTTCGATTTTCCCCTAGCGAGCCAGCGCCACCAACCATAACAAAAAAAACAATAACAACAAAAGGAATTAACCTTGGTTGTCTAAAAAATCCTTCCAGCAAATAAGTTAAGTAAATAACCAAAAAAAAAAAAAACTCTCAAAAGAAAAACATAAAATCGTTTAATTTTGTCTTTGTAGAATTCTTCTAGCTAAATAATATAATCTTGGTAATCTAATGATTGGAATGTCGAAGAATATTTTTGCCGAAAGTTTTATTTTCCCAAACAAAAATAAAAAAAACTTTTTTGCTTATTTTTACTCTCTGTATAGTTCGATATAGTAAAAAAGGAAGATGATGCTGATTTTCATTTTATGCTTGCCTAAAATATTAAAGTTTATTGAAAATCAAAATATTTGAGCAAAAAAAAAATTACCTATTGGTCCCTAAAGGTACCAATAACAATAATGGATCAAAGCTTTAATATAATATTGGACGAAGAAAAGGAAAACATTTTTATGAGATTTTAGGAGGCATTCTGAAATGTGCGCTTTGTTGTTGTTGTTGTATGTTCGGTATATAAAAAACTTTTTTATTATTTGGTTTATTTAAATGTTTATATCCATTTGGGTATATTGATTTATGTAGGACCAGGATATACGGTTGGTCTAATAAATCATCCTGCCCTCTATACACTCATATATACCCAAAAAGTGCGTAATATTATTAAGGATACCTTTCAAATGAAATTAGGATTAGTTGGAAAGGTTAGTATTTAGTTCGGTTCTTGTGTGATTCAACAAGGGAATTGATTTTGTAAATAAAAAAGGGATCGTTCTGTCCAAAGTGACAATCTTTCGATGAACCAACGCATAAGTTAGAAATTTAGGATTTTTAGGTAATTTAACAAAATTGATTTTGAAAAAATCGGGAAAACTTGTTTGAATTTACAAATTAGTAATATTGAAGAGTATTACCTCTGGTATAAGACGGCTATTAAGTTACCAAGTTAGAACGGGATTTGCGAAAAATACGTGTGTACATCAATTGCTTGCATTCCTTTATTAGAAGGAACTATCTGTTCTTGTATTTAGCGTGGGTCATTGTATCTCGAAAAATTCGTGGCCTAAGAAAAAACGATTAAGGAAAAGTGAAGGATCAGATGACCTCAAGGAATATTTCAAAATCACTTTGTATCTGGCAACACATATTTTGTACATGCATTAATTATATCAGGGCCGTAAACTTGAAATTCAATCGAAAAAGTCATTAGCAGTAAATTTTGATTTTTCAATATCATACAAAATAAACTCTTTGAGCGAACCATAACCAATCGGTTATCAGCAATTCAATTACAAAACGCCTCAACAATTTTTAACTAAATGGAGAATAAAGCAATTTGAATTATGCATGCAAGGGAGAATATTACATGAGCGGAAATAATTTTCGCAATATTTACAGTATATATGTATGTATCTTCTTTTGGTGTTAGAAGAGAGATTTTGCAATATACGATGCTGAAAAATATTAACGCGTACACATTTCAACAGCTTAAAGATGAGTTGGAGCGGCGAGACTTGACCACGGACAGCAATAAGTCGGAGCTACATCTAAAGCTTTAAAGGGCTATGCAACGTGAGCATCAAGAGACTGGTGGAGACACTAGTAAAAACGGAGAGACTATAAGGTCGCGTCCGCTATCACTGGCAGTGCAGGTCAGTGTCCCGACCATCATCAACACTATCAGTATCTCAACGAAACCCCTCATTTCTGTGTGTTTTATGCCCAGACAAATAATAGAAAGAAAAGTTTATATATGTGTTACAATCAATAAGATACTTTCGGCTTTTCATAGACAAAATATATCAATAATTGATTAATACCCGTGGTAGTGGACGGTATAGTTTTATACTCCTTACTTGCAAATTTTTCAACCTGATTAATGTGTACAACGCACCTTGTATTTGTAAAAGTAGAGACAATTTCAACGTAACGCAGACGGAGTTACGCCAGGAACGCAAAAATTAATTTAGTACTGTACAAATAAAACGTTTGCTGCACGTTTAACGTGATTGGTATCACTTCAATTGTTAAACCTTTAGCTTCATAAGAATGTCTCTCATTTTATAGTTTTTCACATCACAAAGTGACACTTCAATTCGTTCTTGCGTGCAATATTGAAAATAATTTAATTTTAGTACTTATTCTAATGCGCTCCTCCATAAGTGTTTACTCTAAGGCTATCAACAACGTACTCTTTTTACCAAAAATAGAAACAATTTGACAGCCCTTTTCTAATAAAACTTAAAGGCTGTTTTCCAAACGAATACTTATTTGTGGAACCTGTATAATTCAAATAAGTAACCAGGCGAGGTGATTTATTTTCTATCTCTTTCTTACCACAAAATCTAATTTGTATTGTCAAATAAATAGTTTCAGGTATTGGTTTATGTTTATATTTTAATTAATATTTATAAAAATAAATACAAATAACATAAAATTAAAATACAGATACAGAAGAATAATGAATTTAAAAAAAAAACGCCGTGCAATAAATATTGCGCATTTTCGTTCTTTTGATGCTGCTATCAAAATACGTAAGCTAAATCAATTGGAATGACTTTACTTACTTATTTAAAATGGCGGCCAAATAAATCAATAAGTATCAAATAAGTATCGTTTGAAAACAGCCAAAGTACAACAATTATAGTACAATAGTTATGGTAAAGATATCCACTCACAGATGGCAGTGTTATCAGTATTAATTGTTTTATATCATGGAAGTCATAATATATAATATAATGGACCGCCAGCAATGGCTTTTAACTGTCTCCAGCATCTGCAGCGCAAAGTAGCCTTGTATCCGATAGGGTAACTATAGCAAGTATAATCAAAATTAGTACCCACAGATGTCGCTACCAAATTAAGTAGATTTGTTAATACCAACAGATGTCACTGCAACTGTATCCATCGTAAATTTTATAAATCTAAATAATAAATCTTATATTAGAACAAAGTTAAATAAAATTATCAATTTTATGGGTCAATAAAATAATTTTTTTGAATTATCGTTTTTATTTTATTTATATGTAAATTTAAATTTACAGTGACTTCTTTTGGTACTAAATGTATCTACTGAATTTTGTAGTGACATCTGTGGGTACTAATTTAGATTATACTTGTTATAGTTACCCTATCGGTCACAAGGCTACTTTGCGCTGCAGATGTTGAAGACAGGCTACTTTACAATTTTATATGGAAACGTCACTTCGCTAGCGGTCCATTCTATTGTATGGTCTAAGGAAAAAACAGAGTGTAAACGGGACATAATAAATTGCTCGGGTATCAATATTTTGACGTTTCCAAATATAAACAATGACATCAGACATGGTAAGAAACAATTAAAAATTACAATGAATATAAAACTATTAATACTGATTTACAATTTAATTTAAGGAATCGAATACGTACAACAACTTATACGCGGTTTAGCTAGTTAGATGAGTATCCAAAATCACATACTAAATAATATTATTATTACTAAAAACTGTTAATGGAATACTTTTTTCTAATATTCCATTAATAGTTTTTAGTAACTGCATTCAAATATGAGAGCTGGATTGCAAGACAAATTGACTCGGTATGGAGATTTGTGTGTTATGAAGACAATTAGTTAAGAACAGGTTTTATCCCCGAATTATTGTGTGTAAATCGCAAATATGTTTATGCCATAAATCAATTATGAGCAAAAGTTGTTTGATTGAGCCAAATTTGAGTCAAATTACTTCGAATCAAGCTGCGTAAGACCTCAATCGTCGCATTCAAATAATTTCCCAATCGAACCTCTGACTAAACACCAACGTAAGCTAACTAAACCTTAACTCAACCTCAATTGAACTTAGCTCGAACCAAATCTCAACCCTCCACTCAACTCCACACTTAACGGCCAACCCAACCCGAAAATCAGCTCGACTCGAAAGCCACATGCGTGTTCGAACTCAACTAAAATCAACTCAATCTTACCTCACACTAAACCCTAAACTCGACCCCAAATTAAACTCTAAAACCGAACTTCTCACTCAAATCCAACTTAACTTCAACTCAAATCCTATTCAATCCTAACTTGAACTCAACACAATCCAACCCTAAACTTAACCATAATTCAACCCCAACTGAACATTCAATTCAACCCAAACTGAACATTCAACACAAACCCTAAATCAACACGGTTCGAAAACTACAGGAGTACATGAACTCAACAATCTATTCTCCACCGCAACCTCCAACTCAATCCTCAAATAAAGCTCAATAAATCTCACTTAACCCGAAACTCATCGCCATACTAAATCTCTAAATCAACATGGTCCGAAAACATTCGTATATACGTGAACTCAACTCAAGCTAATTTGCAACTCAACCCACAACTCTCCCAAAATAAATCCGCAACTGGGCCCTCACTAAACCTGAACTCAATCACAACTTAACTCCCAATTCAACCCTCAACGCAACCCTCAACTCAATCGCAAACTCAATGTCAAACTCAACGCCCAATTCAATTCAGCAATTGGACAAACCATTATGAGATAATAAGCGTCTTCCATTGGCGAAAGCAAACTACTCGTAAGTACTTGTATCTACTCACAACTACCCATGCTCATACGATGGTGTAGAAAACAGAAGTAGTTACGCATAAAATTTGCGCTACTTAGTGGATTTTAGTTGCGAAAATTCCAATAGATGGCTTTTAGACCTTTTTCGATATTTTTCGAGAGTTTTTTATTACGTTCGATTTTTTTTATTTTTTGATGATGTAAAATGTCAAAATTAATACAAAATTATTTTGTTGTTGATGATACATTTTTAAGAAAAATGTGTTTAAATATCAATGCGGTAAATATCAATGCTTTCCTTTTATTACATGTCCATTTTATTTTGTCATATTTTGAATCTAATTTTAAATATCGCCATTACTATAATAAACAACTTTACAAAAGACAAGAAAAACAACTAAACAGAAGGCTGTGTTTTACTTGTGTTACTCAATTTCTCATTCCATTGGGTATCTACTCGCAAGTACTTCCAAGTAGCAAATTTTGCCCATTGGAAGACGGCTATCATGGGTACAGACATTCAGATATGCAGACACGTCCAGACAGACGGACGGACATTTTTTGTGGTTTTTTTCGGACTCAGGGACTTTCAAATCATCGAGGAAAGCGGTTGTGGACCAACCAAATTTTTGCTCATTTTTGACAGAGATTCAATACTTTGGTCTTTTTAGACCGAAGTAATCGAATGTTGGATAATAACATTTAATTTAACATCTTAAACGTGCCTTATGAATTAAAAAACTGACTTCTAATATGGAGTTCAATAAAACCCTTGAGTTATGACGACGATATTATTATTGGCCTACCATGAGTCGTGACGTATAGCAATGTGTTAAATTATGTGCAATGTGCAAAACCTCGAAAGCTCCTAACTATTCTACTTCGTCCGCATATTTGGGTATTTTTGAATTAGCAGATAAAAATGGAAAGTCGTTCTGGCGTTATCACATTAAAGATATAAAAAACGTAAACGGTCAATAATTTTTTTTTGTTGTTGCTTTGGTCTGGCTTGTATTGATGAGACCTATTCTCTAGAGGTGGAACGCCGCCATGATTGTAGCGATGATTATTTCACCGTTACAAGCAAGCAATACTCGATATTAAGATGAAAAGAAAAAAAAATTATGATCGGGTCGGTCTTTCAGGACTTTGTCATGTTTCAACAAGCACCCAAACCTTGAGTTTAGTTTTTTTTTTTTTGTAAAAAAAATTAAGGATGCATGAATAGCATTGAAGACTTTTCTTTGTTAATATGTGGAAAATTGTGGAAAACTTGCGAAACCCAAAAAAATATTTTAATTGGAATAAAATCAGCCTCTATCTAGAGTGTTATGTCTGGAGATGTATTTTATTGATGTGACTTGTCAATAGCTATCGCAGGAAAAATATTCAGTACAAATTTCCCGTGGAAAATCTCGGGAAACTTGTACTGAATTTTTTTCCTGCGATAGCTATTGACAAGTCACATACTCATATCAATGTAATCCATTTCCAGACTGAGGCTGATTTTATACATTAATTTCTTATGTTCGGCAAGAAACTTTTTCAAATTTTCCGAGATTCCCCACGAGAAACAACGAAGTGAAATTCTTCCCAAATAACAAAAAATATGTATGTATGCGATTCTATAAATGGCATTCATTCAGGCGATATAAATGTTGCACATAAATCCCAAAAAAGTTTAACTTGAAATCAGAAGTATCTTAATATTGAATATTACGTTACAAGGGTTCATCAATATGAATAACAGGCAAATTCAACGACAAAATCTGTTCAACAAAATTCAAAAGGACATTCGACTATGGTTCTTGGATCTCCTTTTTATAGGCCTTAAATTTAAAATAGCATCTTGGCTCGTTGTAAATATCTGGAACTTCGGCATGGACGATAGGATCTATGGCTTCTGAAGTTTTAACAAGTTTTTGTAACAATTGATAGGTGGGCATATAGAAATTTTCGCTTTTCGAATTCATTCGAGTATACATATGCCATGCACTTTCTAAGCGCTTCGTCAAGCTTTCAATTTAAATACTCGAATAACTAAATCTGGGCAGTCTGATGTGGTTTCTCTCTTTGGAAGTTCTTAACAATTTCAGGTGATTTCGGATTTGCCGTAACTGTAACGAAAAGAAGGGTGGCATTGTATCACCTTTCTGTCATGTTCTTATAGTAACCCTTCGCATAACGATGGCAAAATCACTGAAATGCCGGCCTGAGCTTACAAATTTGCTTTGGTTAGCCACATGATCTGCAAGTCCTGCATATAATTCTCTTTGCAACGTTTTCTGACGGAAACGAATGAACTTCAAATTATTTGCTTCGACTTGCAAATATAAATCTACTATCCATTGCTGAGTAAGACAACCGGCATTAATGATTGGATTAATGAAATTTCTAAAGGCCAGTAGAAAAGCCTTAAACTGCAGCATACTAATATTTTGCCGGATCTGTTGTATATCATCATATAGCTACAACCTCCCCCAATTTGGTTGCCATCCCGGGTCCATTAAAATGTTAATATGAATGAATTGCTGGGTGAATTTTCATCTTTATTATCAGGATATATTCTAATGACTCCATCATTGTGAGTTGAGTGTTATAGTGTCTTTGATCTGAGCGACGAGCTATCCATCATTTTTCCTTTTGCAGGATGAAAATGGCACGTGCAGTAATAAATCTGTGTCACAGAATTGTCTTTAGTCTGAGATCGTTTGAAGTTTTTTCAGGCGTCATTAATACCGTTGACGCGAAGAATTCTGTCTTCGTGAAACACCTATTTCTGCTTATTAAATCCAATTTCTTTGAAATCAATTACGGCGTTACTCAATTTTCCGCTTGAACATTTCCAAAGAATTTTTTTGGTTAGGTCTACGAATTTTTTTTACCTACCTCCTTCCCATGTGTAACAAATACTGTTTAATTCACAAAATAATTTAATTGTTGATAAACAAACTTAATAAAAATCAACAAGAAGAAGAGTTTAAATTCGATCGTTCTTCCATTAAATGTACATGAAAAGTATAAATTTACATCGCCATAAGAACACAAACAATATTAAAAGCGAAGTGTTTGGTAACTTTCCTAATTATCACAAATTTTCCAAGTAACTAAGTTTTTTGTATATTTATGTATGTACATAATATAACGGGTTTAAAAATAATTTTTAATTTTGTTTGGCATTTATTTAACCGATATAATTTAATTTAGCAACAAATGTAACGGTACGGTATATATGCGGTACGTGTTCATTACGTTTTTCCCAAAGTAATGAAAACTTTTTTTTTTGTTTTTAATTTTTTATAATATGGGTTTTAATTTTAATTTATTTTACTCGTATTCAATTTCAATTTGAACTTTTGCGTTTTGTGACATTTTCTTATAAACTTTATACTAAGATGGATCAAAAAAGTTTTTTTATTTGTGCGACATTGTACATATATACATATGTATGTAGATACACAGGGGCTTTTGAGATTAAATATTTTTTTTTTGGTGTTAAATAGCGATAGAAACCAGAAACTACAATATCTCATTTGTGCGCACTTGAACTAGTTTTGTATTATCCAACAAAAGCGCGGCAACAAAAAAATGTCTTTATTTATGTATGGATGTATAAGTGAACAGAAGAAAACACTTTACACCGTTCATTGTTACATAATATAAAAGATTTTTTTGTTATATTTTGCATTATGTAACGGGTTGAGAAATTTTTAAGAGTACACACTACAATATAATAATAGAAAAATAGTACACAATACCTGTACAATATCCGCTCTTGTCGATCAGCCTCTTGATATATTTTATAGTACATAAAAATCATAACAACGCCTGGTATCCAAAAACTAACCGATGAACTAACAACGGCATACGTTCGATTTACATTAAATTGACAGATATGTGTATGTTGCCGCAGAAATTCTAAATTTTCTGTTGTGGTATACCATCCTAAGAATATTGGAAGAAATGATAAGAATGCTGGTGAAAACCACACAACACATAACATTATAACTACTTTTGTATATGTCATAATTAATGGATAGTCGAGCGGTTGGACGATTGCATAATATCTGGAATGAGACAATAAATTTAATTTTATACATTACGATTACCAATGACTTATATAGATACTTACCGATCAACTGATATACAGCACAAATGTAATATACTAGCGGTTGAAAAATATACATCCAGGCTGTTCCACATGTCACACATGATTGGCCCGAATAACCATTTCCCTGATAATTCTACAGATGCATTAAATGTCATAGCACATAGTGCTACCAACATGTCTGCCATTGCTAACGATACAACAAAATAATTTGTTTGAACTCTGAAACGAGGTAAAAAAAAAACAAAAGGGATTATTAGTAAAATCTTTGAAGATTTTTTCCAATTTCTCATCAATCATTCGTTTGGTAGATTTGTTGGTTTGATTTATCGATGACACGATATGAAGATACATTTTGATTACTAAACTCTTCTAGAGAAACTCATTCATAAGGTTTCCTCAAGATTCCCCATGAATGGGTGCCCTTCAGCAAAATTATAATTTATTAGACGATAAGCTGAGATTTAGTCGAATACAGGACATATTATTGTTATTGAGCCTGAAACTTCAGTTGTTTTTGTCTGTTTGACCCATGTGTTTCGAAAATAAAAAAATTCTTGGACAAAGTCGTTTGTTTTTACGGGGGAAAATTACTAAATTACTTTGGATAACCTAACAGTTATTTATCATGTTAAACTTTTTTTATACAAACTTTTTTCGAAAGAACAGGGTAGCGGTAAATGTTTCACACAAAATTTGTTGTTTGAATGATTTCTTCAAAAAAATATGGGTTCTTTTGTCTTGTTGACCGGTCACATTGACCGGTCATTTCAAGGTCTTTAAAAATAATTTAGCTGAGGTCGATTAATCAGAGGCAGCTGCTCCATGAATGAATTGCATGCGTAAAGATATTCGTTTGTTTTCAATACACAATAGGCAAAAAAATCAAAATTGTTTTTTGTTTATTTTCTCATCAACCATTCGAACAAACATATACAATCAGCAATCAGCTCCTCACCGCTTTCTCTTCATCTATTTTACAATTACAAAAATCTGCAACAATTTTTAGGCAACATACATTTTTCATTCGCATTTTTATACAGGGTGAGGAAAAATATATAAACCCCTAGAAATCTCGCGGTGATCGATCGAAACAAATATTAGCAAGGTTAAATCTTAAGTAATTTTGAGTAAGAAATTAAATGGAAAGCTTGGATATGACCTTGAACCTCATGTTCAAGGCCATTTTGAGGTCAAGGTCATTTTGAGGACAAAGGCATTTTTTTCAATTGGAACCAAAATTTTTGGTGCCAGATTTATAAAGAGTGGGAAATTGTTCTTCCGAATATTTCTTTTCTATGACCTCCCAAGGTCACCTAAAGGAATATTCATTGTGAAGAAAAAGTATGGAAACCCCTAGAAATCTCACGGAGTTCTGTAAAAAAAATCACCAAGGTTAAGTCTTAGGTAATTTTCAACGAGGAATTTAATAATAAGCTTGGATGTGACCTTGAACCTCATCTATATAGCCTTGATATTTGGAGGTCAATGTCATTTTTTTAAATGGGAACCCCCATTTTTTGTGCCAGAATCGAAAGGAGTGGCAAATTGTACGTCCGAATATGTATTTTTCATTACCTCCGAAGTCCGAAGGTCAGCAGAATGAATATAAGTCTGTCAAGGTCGTTTTCGAATTTACAATCAGGTGCAAATTTTCTTAAATCTGCTACTTATGATGCGAATATTTCATCTGGTAGCTTGTTCCTCAGGAAAAATTTGTAGAATCCAGAGATCTCCGATGGGTGTGGTGAAAAATGATCGGTTAGCGATTTTGTTAACTCGTTTAATTTCATTTCGAAAGGTCAAAAAGAGCAGACCCGCACAAAGTCAAGAACACTGCACATGTTTTACTTTCGCCTTCGAGTTCAGTAGCTTGCAGGTACAACTCGAATTTTTTAATTAATAAGGGGCCCCGAAATTATAATTTCCCAAAATTTATTTTAATTTGCAATGGTTGCAATTTGTTAAGCCCGTCTTATTCATTTCGACAAATTAATTATAACTTTTTTACGCCACTATACAAAATATCAAAAAATTTATGTGTTAGCAATAATTTGACACTTAAATTAAACCCAATAAAATACAACAAAATTTAATTAAATTATTTATACATTTTTAATTATAACTTTGTTTAATTACTTGCTGTTATTATTACAAATTAAATTTATTTAGATTAACACCATTAAATGTGTAATTAAAAACCAATCAAAATAAAACAAAAACAGAGAATAATTTTTATCTTCGTTTCGAATTGATAAAATTTGTATATATAGTAAGATAAGACACAAAGAAATTAATGTTGAGATGAAAATCGATAATTTAATGAGTCAAAAACGAAAGAATATGCGGTAAATGGATTTCACTGGAAAGTTAATTGTGTCTGTTGAAGTTGGCAATTTATATATGTAGTTCGAGTAAATGTATTCTTTATTTTGTATATTGACAGCAATTAACTGATTATTGAAATTTTATCCGAAGATCTGTACAAAATTTTCAAATGTACAAAAACATTAAAATTAATTCATAAAATCCATATTTAGATGCCACTTAAATTATTCAGCATCAGCAAAAAATGTCTCGAACAACGTAATAAAAAATCTTAATATCCTTTTTCCTACTTAATATTTTAATTTTTAAGCAAGTAGATACACTCGTATGTGCTATATGTACAGACAAACATATTATTATTTAAATTGGCATAATTTTATTTCGTGCTTCTTTCACGTTGTATAAAGGGTGTCCCGAATATTTTATTCTCAACTGCTTTTTGGGGCTTGTATTTTATTTAAAAAAAAAAAAATTGGGGTTTTTGGAACACCCTCTATTTAGTTCCATAAGAAAATAAATGAAAAAAACGAAAAAATTATCATAAAATACAGTTAAGATGAAATTATTTACAAGATTTTATATTTTTTTATGTTTTTTTGAAAGAAAATCTTTACACATTTTCACTCTTTTATCCTAAAAAAAAAAAACTTCCTTTATGTGTACCTCAAAAACATACATATTGTACTATGTACTCGTATGTGCAAGAAAACATGAAACCTGTATGTTCTGTAATGCTAGAAATGAGGTTTAAACTAAAATCTTTCTTGTAACTTGAGGGAACTTAGGAGCCCACTAACAAGCAAACATTAAATTATACTCAGGACAAACATTTTGGATGTTTAAATGTACATTTGTTCAAAAACAGCCAGATAGTGGTGGGTTTAGGCCAAAAATCAAATCAGCAAGGCAGCATGGAACTGTAAGTTTGTGCATATATTGGGGCCTGCCACAAATTAATTTGGCAAATAACTCGAAAATTACGCTCACCATCGAAAAAAGGTAAAGAGAAACTTTTACTAATTAATTTACATAACATTTGAGGAGTGGCTGATCAAAAGTGGCTATTTACGTTATTCGAAAAATATTTTGAAATGATCTGGCATCTGGCTGTTTTCAACGCACATTTAAAGATTACTTTTTTATAGCTTGTTTTAACTGTTTCTGATTTTAGGGACATTTTTGATAGAGAAATAGCCACTTTTGGTCCATTCTGATATCGAAAAAAAATTATAGAAAAAAAATAATTACATGTTGGAAAATGTAAATAGCTACTTTTGATCAGACACTCCTCATTTTTCATTGTACGTAGATGAATTAGATGAATACCTCAGGTCAGTCTCCCGAGTTGGATCATACAGAGACAACATTGCGGCTGAAGTAAGAGATCGCTTGAGATTCTCAAATGCCTGAAAATAATCGTCGTTAAAGTCAAACACAGCATCTTTCTGAAGGAGGCGATACAATGGTGCAGCAATGCGAGCAATTCCGGCTATGAAAAGGAAGAAAGAGCACAATCCAATGAATGAATATAATTCATTGATAGGTACCGGGTATTGACGAACTGCATTCAGTTTATTGGTACCCGGTCTAATTCTTTTACCAAACACAACAAATCCTAAATATTCAATAGTACTGCAAGCGAATTTACATTTACCTAATTGCAACTCTAACCCATGCACAGCAATGCATCGTAACAGTTGCCCCAATAATTTCAGATGATCATCGATGGTTTTGCTGGCTATCAAAATGTCATCCAGATAAACAACTATTTGCCCACTATCAATAAATTTCCTAAGGATATTATTTATAAACCGCAAAAGGCATGCGCAAGTACTCAAACTGTCACTCAGGTGTCACAAATGAGGTATATTTAATCGATTCTTCAGAGACTCCAACCTGATGAAATCTACTTTTCAAATCCAATATAGACTAAACACCCTCTTAACTCAATTTCTCCCTTTATTACTCATTAGGAGCAAAGGGATGTACAATTAAGTTAATATGATCCCCGAAATTCAACTGATGGTCCAAGATGATTCTCAAATCCTTAAATGTCATCACTCTCTCGAGCGGATAATTATTAACGTGATAAGGATAAGTAATCATCTCTCCTCTCCTGAAGAAACTCATAGCCTTACATTTTTCTAGATTTAAGTATAATTTATTCGTAATGGTCCATTTGTATATAATACAGCTAGATCACTTTGCAGTTCCATACGTTGTTGCGAAGTAGTTATGATTTTTGATATTTTCTGGTTATCCACATAAAGTTCACTGCCGCTATATTTGAACAAACATACAATTTCATTGATAATAAACAGCACAGGTCCAAGGTGAGAACCCTGACGGGAACCTTGAGGAACGCCTTAGTGATCATCAATGGTTTTAGATGCAATACCATTTGTTCAAACCACTTGCTTTCGTTCACCCAGGTACGAGCCAATCCAATCCAAAAATAATTTGCTTACTCAAAATCTGTCTAATTTTCCAAGAAGAACGTTAAACTGCGGTATATCAAATGCCTTCGACAACTCATTAAAAATGACATCTAGCTGACATTAAAATACAGATAATTAGTTACAATTAATTCAAATAATTTAGGTATGGATGATAGTGTGGATATTCCCCGATTATTTTTGATATCATAACGTTTACCAGATTTGAAGATTGGTATAATGATTGACTGCTTCCATCTCGCAGGAAAAATGCCATTTTTCAGAGAAGCAAGTAATGACTTACTGAGATTTTTAAGAATACTTGTGGGTATATCAAAACCACATCCACATTTTATTTTGAATATACTAAAACTACTCGGGCTCAAATTCATCAGATCGCATCTGGCGGCCATATTTCATATCTTTTGTTTCTCAAATTTGGATGCCTTTGAATAAAATTCGGTCTTGCCTACTCTGATTATAAAACTAGATGGTGAATTACGCGAGATTTTTATACTTCGTCGGTCCGACAATTTTACTTGTTTACACATTCATTCATTTCAACCTCATTCCCGCCTATCGAATGTTGTTGGACACTTTACATGTTGATAAACAAGATCTATGTAAACTGCCATAATTTGACAAAATGAAGTTCCTCTCGATTACTTAGGTAAGGTTTTACCACCAGAATTTGAAGTACTTTCTACGTATTGCTAAATGAGTTACACATGTCCTCTTATCTAATAGGGCCTAAGTTTGTATTTCTGTAGATCATAAGAAGGGGAGAAAGCCCCATTGTCCATTTCACGTTAAGCTTAATCCATCTTTATCAAAGCATAAAAAAAACATGCACGCGAAAATGTATTCTCATCATGACGGCTAACGAAAAACAATTAATTTGGATTCGTGACAATTGTCGATACAAATAATTCCACAGGTAAAATTTTAGAAAAGGGCAACCGATTAATTAGTGAAATCTATCCAGTAAAATAGCGCATCAATATTTTAATGATTCGTCATATTTTGTTCCCTGTTATTAGCGTGAAAAGCCCAGAAAAGTTGAATAAAAATGTTAAATACACAATGAAAATGCGGAAAAAAGATAAAACAAAAAAAATATTTGCTGTACTAGATGAACTGGAAAATACTTTTTTTATATAATGAATTCTATTGATTTTTATTTTATTCTAAACAAAAAAAAACAAAAAAAGATTTTCCCGTCATTTTATTTTTGCCGCCATGGTTGATAAATGGAAAAAGTTGAAAATTATAACATATACAGAACGAGATAATATTGACAAGTAAAAACACTTAGTATTTACATTTCTGTAGAAATTTAATATTTGTGTTTGAAGTACAATTGGGAAGAAAATTGATGGGGGGGGGGAGAAAATGTTTATGAAATATAACAAGAGTCGATAAGGAAGCAAAATGAAATTGGAAAAATTTTAAATCACTCAAATTTACAATTTACTAATTGGTTTCTAAATTAACCTTTTAAAATGTTTTACTCAAGCTACTTCCCAGTAAGCTCAAAAATTTTCATCTGGCCATATTAATTCGCAAGAAAGATTTTCTTTTTTGTAGCTTTTCTAAATTTTGAAAAATGTAATTTCTTGTTTCAATTTGAAAATAGATTGAAATTAGCTCGCTTCAATTGAGGGTCTCGTTTTATTGTGAACACGTTAAAAATGACAAAAATACTCGGGTTTTTATATTTCAATACAGGCAAACTTACGTAAATTTACTGTGCTTTGAGGAACTGCTATTGATAATAAATCATGCACTTTCTAAGGTGGTATAGACGTCCAAGTATAAAAACTCCAAATTTAAAGCCTACATGCTCACAGCAACCAACACCAACACCACAAAATGGAGATCAAAAAAATGCCGATAAGTTACTTCATGGTGGGGCGGCATCTAATTTGGGCTAACATCAAAATTTACAACACCAGTATAACCTCTGAAAGAGCTGAGTAGAGATCTCTAACAGGACTACGTACAATTGAGAAAATTTTATTTGTACAGTTTCAGTGATCAAAATTACTTCGGTCTAAAAAGACCAAAGTATTGAAATCCTGTCAAAAATAGGCAAATATTTGGTTGGTCTAAAACCACTTTTCTCAACGTTTTAAAAATCCTTCTGTTTGGTTGTATATAAATATTTGCCAATTTTTTATATATGCTGATTTCAATATTGATTTGGGCATTGAGTTTATTGTTGAGTTAAAGGTTACGTTAAAGTTAAGTTAGAGATGAGTTCGGGTTGGACTAGAATATACTGAGCAGTTGACTAATTTTTTATTTAATGCTGGTTTGAGGATTAATGGTATGATGGTATAATGGTATAATGGTATGATGGTATGATGTTATGATGGTGTGATAGTATGATGGTATGATGGTACGATAGTATAATGGTGTGATGGTATGGTGATATGATGTTATGACGGTATGATTGTATAGGGTTTTCCAATAGGAATATGATCCAATAGGAATATATGATCTGTCATTTTTTGTTTCATTGTATTCAGTAATGTTTACAATTTCATCATGGTGAGCTATACACAAGAACAACGATTACAAATTATTCAGTTTTATTATCAAAATAACCGCTCTCCAATTGCAACATTTCATGCGGTTTTGCCATTTTATAGTCGTAATAATCATCCAAATGTGCTCGCTATTCGTCGAATTGTTGAAAATTTTGAGCGTACATTTTCTTTACATAATGTCCAAGTGCCAATAAGACAAAGAAACGCTCGAAGTAATGCAAATATTGCTGCCGTTTAGGCAAGTGTGGCTGAAGACTTTAATTTGTCGATTCCAAGACGTTCTCAAGAATTGGGACTGTCTCAAACCACTACTTGGCGGATTTTGAGAAAGGATTTGGGTTTGCATCCGAATAAAATTGTTTTCACTCAAGAACTGAAGCCATTGGACCACCGTAAACGTCGTGAATTTGCTGATTTTGCCTCGGAGCAACTTCAAAACGATAACGATTTTTTTAAGCAAATCATCTTCTTCGATGACGCTCACTTTAATCTGAGTGGTGCGGTAAATAAACAAAACTGTCGATTCTGGTGCGAAGAAAATCTACAAATTATTCATGAAAAACCATTACATTCACCTAAATTGACAGTTTGGTGTGGTTTTAGGTCTGGTGGAATCATCGGTCCGTATTTTTTTCGAAATGAAGCTGGTAACACCGTTACTGTCAATGGAGATCGGTATAGATCGATGATAACCAACTTTTTATGGCCGAAATTGGAAGAAGTTGATCTTGACAACATTTGGTTCCAACAAGACGGGGCTACGTAGGCTTTAGAAATAATAGAATAGAATAGAACTCATAGAATTTACAGAATTAATTGAATTTATAAAATTTATAAAAATTAAAAAAATTTTAGAAACATTAGAATTTTTTAAATTTATAGAACTGACAGACTTGGATAATTTATAGAAGCCATATAGAATCTATAACATTTAAATGTTTTATAAATTTTATAGAATTTATAGGGTTTAAAAACATATTAGAATTTATAAAATTTATAGACTTAAAATTTATAAAATTTATTGGACTTTTAAAATTTATAGAATTTAAAGAATTTATAAGTATTTACGAATTTATGAGATTTATAAAATGTAAAGAACCTACTGAATTTTAAAACTTTATTTATAGAATTTATTAAATGTATAGAAATTATTGAATTTATAGAATTATTAAAGTTTATAGGCTTTATCGAAATTTTTGGATTTATAAAATTTATAGAATTTATAAAAATTATGGAATTTTTAGAATAAATAAAATTTGGGTGTATAGAACTTTTAGAACTGACAATCTTGAAACAATTCCTAGAACCCATTGAAACTGTTAAATTTAAAAAATTTATATTATTTGGGAGTTTATGTAATTTATTGAATACTTTGAATTTATTTATCAAATTCATAAAATTTATAATTTATAAATATGTAAATTAGAATTTATAACATTTATAGACTTTGTAAAATTTAGAAAATTTGTAAAATTTATATAATTTATCGAAATTACAGAATTTATAAGAAAGAAAAAAATTTGTGGAATTTAAAGCATTTACTGAATTTTCAAACTTTTATTCATAGAATTTATAGAACTTAAAAATTTTTAACGAAATTATTGAATTTACAGAATTGTTAAAGTTTATGGAATTTTTCAAAATTTTTGTATTTATAAAACAAATAAAATTCGAGTTTGTAAAATTTGTTAAATAGATACACTTGAAACAATTAATAGAACACAAAGAATCTACAAAATTTAAAGAATTTATATTAAAATTTATAAATTTTATAGAATTTGTAGATTTTATAGAATTTATGAAATTCATAAAATTTAAAAATTTATAGAGTATATTAAAACTTATAAAATTTATAAAATTTATTGGATTTATCAAATTTACAGAATTTATAAAATTTATAGAATTCAAAGAATTTATTGAATTTATAAAATTAATATCTAGAGAATACAACTTTCACAAAATATGCCATGGGAAATTTTACGAAAAAGCGATTATTACAGCAATAGTATTTAGATTGCCATGCAAAATACAAACAACAACACGTTATTATAGCGGTAGTTTTACAATTTTCACCATGGCAACGCGATAGTTTTACAATTTTCACCATAGCAACGCGATAGTTTTACAATTTTCACCATAGCAACAAGAAAATCCTAAACAATTATCTCTAATTTGTAATTGTATTTCAATTTTTCTTATTATGATTGAATTTGTTATACACACATCAAAGGAAAAGCCGTGCAAACAAAAGCTTGTCAAATAATTTGCATACAACATGACACAAATGGATGAATTGTGATTCAATCGCTGACGGGAAAGTTGTATTCTCTTACTAAATACAACACGTGCTGCAATTAACGATCTATAATTTTTAACTCGTTAAAACCGACGCAGATAATTCAACTCGTGCTGCGCACTCGTTGAATTTTCAGCGCGGTTTTAACTCGTAAAAAATTATCGATAATAATTGAGCACTAGTTGTATTACGACTGAGAATACAACTTTCACAAAATATGCCATGGGAAATTTTACGAAAAAGCGATTATTACAGCAATAGTATTTAGATTGCCATGCAAAATACAAACAACAACACGTTATTATAGCGGTAGTTTTACAATTTTCACCATGGCAACGCGATAGTTTTACAATTTTCACCATAGCAACAAGAAAATCCTAAACAATTATCTCTAATTTGTAATTGTATTTCAATTTTTCTTATTATGATTGAATTTTTTATACACACATCAAAGGAAAAGCCGTGCAAACAAAAGCTTGTCAAATAATTTGCATACAACATGACACAAATGGATGAATTGTGATTCAATCGCTGACGGGAAAGTTGTATTCTCTTACTAAATACAACACGTGCTGCAATTAATGATCTATAATTTTTTACTCGTTAAAACCGACGCAGATAATTCAACTCGTGCTGCGCACTCGTTGAATTTTCAGCGCGGTTTTAACTCGTAAAAAATTATCTATAATAATTGAGCACTAGTTGTATTACGAATGAATATAAATAAGTCAAATTTGAGTTTGAAGATTTATAGAACTGTTGACAGACTTGAATATGGTATATTGGGTTGGGTTATGGTCGATTGGGTGAATTGGGAATATCAACAAACTTCATGGATATCGGGTGACATTTTTTCTGTTGCCTGATGTCAGGGGGAAAAAGTGAATACATGACGCGTAGAGTAATTGGGACTTTCCTCGAAACAACATGGTTGGTAGCGTGTAATTTATAAAGAACGAATAATATATAAAGTATCAATTCTGTAAAATATTATATTTTATTGTGATAAAATAAATGGTGGAATATAATTGTTATTTGAACATCTCCCGATTTACAAAAAGAACCCATATAGAACCTCTACATTTAAAGAATTTATAAAATTTATAGACTTAAAATTTGTACAATTTATTGGACTTTTAAGTTTTATAGAATTTATCGAATTCACTGAATTTATAAGAATTGAAGAATTTATGAGATTTGCAGAATGTAAAGAACTTACTGAATTATTCATAGAATTTACAGAATTGTTAAAGTTTACACGATTTTCGAAATTTTTTAATTTATAAAACAAGTAAATTTGAATTTGTAGAATTTATAAAACAGATACACTTGAAACAACAATTAATAGAACATAAAGATTCTACAAAATTTAAAGAATTTGTATTATTGATACATTTTATAATCTTTATAGAATTTGTAGATATAATAGAATTTATAAAATTCCTAAAATTTAAAAATTTAAAGAGTTTATAGACATATTAAAACGTTTGAAGAGAGAGAAAATTTTATAGGATTTATAGAATTTAAGAAACTTGTTGGATTTTTAGACTTTATAGAATTTGTAGAATTTACTGAATTTATTGACATAATTTATTGCGTTTAAAGAATTTAAAATTTTCAGAATTTATATACATTGTGTGTATCCTAATCGTAGGTGCGATTTAGTATCTTTCGTACATATTAGCATAGCAATGAATAAAAAAATATGTAATACATATTTTAAACAAAATGAAAAATATTTGTTGTTTTTCTGTAAAATTTTGATTTTTACTTTTTTTTTAGTATATTATTTAAATAAAATAAATTTCGGAATTAATTCCGGAATCAAAAATTTTTTAGCTAAAAATTGGATGCCCTAGTGGAGACACCAAATGTTATAAAATACCAATAAATTATACCAGCACGTTGTAATAATTTCGCGAAACTCGTTATTATGATAATTTCATATACAACATATACACAATTCAAAGTAATGGCAAGTGTAATCCCGCGTGTGTCGAATCTTAATGCTAACAAATGAACGAAAAGGAGGAAATTATGAATTTAATTCAATTGCATAGAGACAAAGAATGCTTATGGAATATAAATTCCAGTTTATTCTAATGGTAGTGGTATGCTATTGAAATTGCTAATGGTAGTGGTATACTATTTGTCAGGTGGAGAGGTAGGGTAAGATACATTATTTTTTACCATGGTATACTGGTGTGATGGGTCAACGGTACTATGGGACAATGGCATGATTGTTTGTTGGTTTAATAGTATAGTGTCATGACATGATGTTATAATGGTATGATGAAATGATTGTATAAAGCTATGATGGTAAGACGGTACGTATGCTGGTATGATTGTACATTGCTAGGTGTATAGGGTGTGAGTTTAAATTGAGTTTAATTTGAGTGGGAAGTGTTACGTTGATATACGCTTGTAGTTTGTGAATCGAATTTAAATTTGGGATTGAGTTGGCCATTAACTGTGTATGTAGTTATCCAGAGGGTTGAGATTTGGTTCGAGCTAAGTTGAGTTGAAGTTTAGTTAGCTTTCATTGGGGTTAAATGAGTTGTTCAATTGGGGAATTATTTACGGGTTGATTTAAAAGTTTATTTTAAGTTCATTTAGTGATTGAGTTGAGGATTAAAGATCATCAAACCAACCATTAATATTTTACAAACCATTTCTGTTATATTTTAAAAATATTCTACTCTCATGCCGCCAAATCGCAGTCGCAGACTCATAATTAATCTTACAAGGGAATCTTTTGTACTGTCAAATTCAAAAAATTATAAAAATTATTCTTAGTTGTAGTACTCTGTGAGACAATAATGAAATCATTTTTTTTATCGGCAACCAAGCACTTTTTGGGCATTAAACCGCCCCTTAATTTATTTTTGAGGAATAATTACCAATTTGTTTTATCAGAAAAAGTGGAAGTCGAGATAATATATCGAAAAAAGCATTTTATTGAAGTTAAATTAAGGGGTTTCGTTATTGTCTCACAGAGTACTACAACTTGAATAGATTTTAAATTTTTTTGAATTTGACAGTTCCATCCTTACATACAGCATATAAATTCAGAAAATGTACACAATATTTTACATAATGGAAATAAATTTTTTTTTAACTTTTTTATTTTTATTTTATAGCTTTAAATCAATATGGCGTACGGCATGTTTGATTAAGTTCATCACTATTTAATTAAAATTGAAATTAAAATACTTATTGCGTCATCACATTGAAATTATGGTTTATCCCCCTTATATAATGAAAACAAGAACGTAGTCCTACATCAAAATAAGTGGGTCAACAAAGAGTGGATCAAAGAGGTGAAAAAAACACTTGACAGAGGTTACACTCGAACGTTAAAACATTCGGAGCTCTTTCCTTGTGTGCAAAAGGATGGAAGTGATGGGTAGAAAGTCACCCATCGTATGCAGCAGATGAATAAAGAACAACACATAGGGCAGATCATCATAAAGGCAAACGAGTAATCGAGGAAAGGCCATGCCAAATCTAACTTCCCCAACTCAAGCAATGGGAAGGCACATAACGAAGGACAAGAACGCTTCTTGCAAATAATCCTCGACAGAAGACCATTTCAATAACAAAAGTGGTTATAACAAAGGGAACAAAACTATCTACAACTAGATTCTAAAAACTTAAATAATTTACAAAAAATTAGGATTTTAAGAGCTTTGATATTTAGGTTAACTGTATGACAGCCATTAAATCGCTTCAACAAATTATGTATGTATATGCCTGACAGACAAGTAACGTAGATGAAACAATATTTTGAATAATTTGAATTCATCTGTTAAACATTTCATAAATATCTGCCTTGCTTATGTATACTACTTATATAAACGAGTATATCTTCATATCTACATACGTATGAGTATGAAGCTTATATTTGCATATTAAAACAAAACAAAATGTAGGCACTTAAAACAAGAACAGTTTTATTTAGATTCCTCTCATATATAAATTAAAAAAAAACTTACAATAGAATTTCAAAAGAATACCTAGATCCAGAAGATGAACTCATTTATTTATTATTTATTAAGAGGAACAAAAAAATCAGGATATATGAGTATAAAATAGAAATCCCACATTTTGGGTGATTTTTTAGCTAGATGTACGAAAATACAAAATACAAAATTAACATATTATGTCAAAGTTGTTTTCTCCAATATTATATGAAATATGTTACACGTGTAATCAAATCAACATTTATATCAATCAACATTTTTATTTAGACACACACACACATAAAGAATGTATGTATATCAATTACAATAGAAATGAATTTATTAGGTTTCGCCACCAAACAGAAGAATAAAAATGCTGGAAGCTGTGTGAATAGGAAAAAAATGTTCCAAGAATCAATAAAAAATTATCAACATGGAGAAGCGTTATAAATGAATTTACTTCCTAAAAAATATTCGCAAAAAAAAAAATCGGTAAATGTGTTATATGTATACATACAAATACCTACTAAATTCCTTGCTGAATTCAGAGAATGGTGCGTGTGGAAAATTAATTTTCATATACTTATATGTGATAAAATATTCATCTCGTTTAAAAACAGTAAAATGTGAATTTTTCAATTTTTTTGTTTTTTTTTAACTTATAATCAAAAAACAATAATAAATTTTATCAAAATACAGAAGCCTAACCCTCTTCTATGTATGTACTTACACTGTAATCCTATACGCCGAATAAAATAATAAAGTACAAGAGTCACACGCGCTAAATAATTGGTGACATTAATGGGATTTTTTATGAGCAACAAAATATTCCAATGAATTTTAAGTATAAATGTATATGTACAGGATACCTTCGGTTTGCGTGGTGTTGGGCACATAAAAATCTTAAGTAAATCATTTCATCCTATTAATTAACAAAATTAAACCTTAATTCTAGCTATTAGTGTAAAAATCAAAAATAGCTCTATTAGATTTACAGGTGTTTACTGCCCACCGGAGCACTAATTGAAAGAAAAGAATTATCTAGGGAAAATCGGCCTGTATGATGTTTTCTTGTTCGGCGGCTTGTTAGTTTTTTGAATCATTGTCACCTCTTCACCTCTGCTAACTTCCACTGGGACGGAAAGTATTGTTACGGTGACACCTAGGGAAGAATAGAATAAGTTGATTAAAAGCGCATACAAAGTTTACTACTAGTAGTGACTACTAGTGATACCTAGGTTAAGGTATTGCTAGTTCATTGTACTAAAATGATAATTTTCCATGGTACAACTTTCTACATTGTTTCTTACTGGAAAGAACATGAAATTTCTAGTTTCGAGGCGAATGAGATCGAATTGGATCATTAGTATTTGAAAAGCGAAAGTGTAAAGATTAAATAGACTGATTAAATGTGAATTAATGCGATGTAAAAATTATAGGTGATCAGTAAAATTTGTGCGAGTATTATAAAAAGTGATTTTGTGGATTATTGTTAATAAATTGTCTTGAAATAATTTTTGGTGCTCAATAAATAAATTCGTTTGTGATAAATTGAAGTATTTTGTTTTATTCACAATCCAGTGATTCGAACCTTGATTGACAAAGCAAAAATGTAACAGTATTTTAGTCTCAATGCTGCGTTAATTACTTGCAGTAATTTTCGTAATTCTCTCACTGGTAGTTCTTGTACTATATGTCCAGTAATTAGGTCGTAACCAGGAGATATTTTTTGTTAGCTCTTGTAGAGTTACAGGTGTCATGTTTTAATTATACACTTTGCTTACTATATTTTCTTCAGCTGTTTGACATGAAAGGAATTGAAATGTATCCTCAAGCTAGTCTGCAAACAATGCAGCTTTTTCTTTGACACTTTTAGTCCAAGTTCCACCATCATTCTTGATTGAAGCTATTTGTAATTTAGCCCTTTTAGGTAATTTATGTGCTTTCCAAAGGGAATAATTAGTATCCTTTTGGCCATAAAGATATTCGTAAAATCTTTATTCTTGATTTCTTTGATAAGCATTTTCAATTTATTGCTTAAATAATTAAATCGTAAAAAAATTGACAAACAAATCTAGAGCTGTTAGTGCAAAATTGTTGAACAAGCTCACAAGTTTTTAAATCGTCAAATAATGCACATGAAAGAATTTGTAACAAATGCAGCATAACATTGTACCGTTTAAATGAAGTTGTAGTTTTACCAAAACCAGTTGCATCACAATAATCAACACCGTCGTATAATACTTCAGGTCAATCGGAAAGAATATCACCGCCACAAAAATTTCTTCAAACAGCGTATCAAGATAGTTTCTCTAAATCATGTATTCAATTGGGTGGAGAACCAGTTTATGGTCATATTCACCCACTTGTGAAAATGTTCTTAGCGTTCCGGTTCCCGTAATAATACAGATCAATGAAAATCATGAAGATTTTGATGACGAAGGGGACTTCTCAACAACATCGTAAAAGCATTTAATCGCGTGTGCCTTTCCTCTCTTTAATACCTGAGCATTGGTCAGTGTCCAGAATTATGGAAAAGTTCCAGGCAACAAAACACATAGTAATCAAGTCAAAAAATGTAATCAAAGAGTCAGGATACAGTAGCTTTCCCAGATCAAGAAAAAAGAGCTCGGGAATATCTTCAGAAATAATTACCTTAGTAGAGGAATTCTACAGAAGTATGAATATTGTAGAATAATGCGACGACCCAATTATTCCAATAATCAATAAACACCCGGATGATGGGTGTACTTTCTAGGTTACTAATACTACTGTGAACATCGCACCCAATAGCTCCCAACGAATAAGGCCTTAAGTTTTTTTATTTTTTATTTATTAACATAATGAGACATCCATACGGGATGCCGAGATGATCTTAATGATTTTCTAATACTTACCTCAATTTCAGAATTAACATTTTGATTTTAATTTGATTGAATATTTCTTACATTATCATTTTGATTTTGACAATTTTCAATACTCGAAGCTGCCGTTTGGAGTAATGAATTAATATATTCTGATTCGATTGCTTATACGGCGCATGAATCAAATGCCATCTATTTCAATACCGTACCATAAATTCTTAAATCTACAATCCATACAGCATCTCCTTTTTTGAATTTTGGTAAATCCTTAACCCTATGACGTTTATTATAATTAGTCTCTAACTTTGATTTTAACTTCTTTTCAAGCGCAACCTCTTCTCTGCCATTGGTCACTTCCAGTCAATTAGGATGAATAGGAACATGTGAGAAACCATTTGCCAAAGGAGTAGTCCGATAATTCAAAAGTTCCATATTTATGTCCTCATTCATTTTTATGAGTCGTTTAGCTCTCTTCACAGCTGCTTCTACAGCCCAATTTGACTGGATTTAAGAAGGACTAGACGTGTCATGGATAAAATTGTAGTTTGAAGCAAATTCTTTGAATTTCATTTCTATGTATAGTAGGTCTATCACAAATTCCGTAACGAGAAAAATGAGATTATCACATCTTCGGTCAAAGAAGACTGCAAAGGAAAAATTGGTTATGATGAGATACCAATGTTTATGTTTAAATAAATTAACTGCGATTCTTTGCATAGGCCTAGTGAGAAAATCTTCCTTAAGTAAATGTTCCCTAATATTGGTTCGTTCCTCAACACAATTAGGACAGTTCCTAATCAAGTTCTCTAATTGAGTGCTTAAACTAATCCACCATACTGACAACTGGGCTCGTCTTCGACACTTTGTGATTCCCTGATGGCCTGCGTGTATAATGTCAATTACTTAATTTTGAAGAGGTGCTGGTATTATGATTCGTGTTCCTTTCAAATGTAAATTTTGTGAGCATGATATATCCGAACGATATTGATAATATGGAAGAAGTTCATAACTGATTGCGCTTCGATCTGGCCATCCATCGACTGTGTACTTTTCTAACAATTTGCAAATTTTGTCCTCTTAATGTCGTTATTTGTCTACTTCCAGACTTAATTCTTCATCTTCACAACTATGTTTTAAAGAACTTCTAGACAATGCGTTTTTCCTGGAAAGTAAACAACTCTATAATTCGAGTGTAGTCTCGGTGTAAGTGTATCCAGATTTTTTGTTTGAAGTATTTGTACCAATGGTTTTTGATCTGTTTCAAGCGTGATATAAATACCTGTGATGTAATCGGAAATTTTTTCAGCCGCCCATGTTTACCCGAGTGATTTTCGTTCTATTTTTTTTTTTTTTTTTTTTTTTTTTTTTTTTTTTTTTTTTATTTATTTATTTTATTTATTTATTTATTTATTTATTATAATACAATCTGTGGATTTTTTAAAATCCAGTGTCGACTGATAACAATTTAATATATTTACAACATTAATACATATTTAAAGGAAAAAAGAAAAACTAACATTAATAAAGCAGAAAATTACAAGATAAATGTAATATATGTACATAATTACATGCTACACTTTAAAATGCAACAAATCATTCACACTCGAGGACTTGAACAAAAACGATTTCAGTCCTAGCTTAAATATATTGAATTTATGAGTGCCTTTTAAATCATCTGGTAGGCTATTGAAAATTTTTGGAGCCAATATTTGAAACGAGTTTTGGTAGTTTGTTGTTGTAAATTTTTCTAGCCGTATGTACTGCTTATTTCTCAAGTTGTACTTGACTGTAACATGAGACTGAGTGTCCTTAATAGAAAAAAATGATTTCATTACTTTGTACACAAATAGATGTCTAATGGGGAAAATTTCCAAAAACTCAAATAAAGGCCACGAAGCCGATAGCCTTGTTGAATTGAGCATAATCCGAATAACATGTTTCTGAGCAATAACAAGTGGGTAAATTCTAGTATTATAAGTTCCTCCCCAGCATATTAAACCATAGGACAATCTTGATTCAACTAGCGCAAAATAAATAATTCTTAGGACTGCTAAAGGACAGGCTGAACGTAAAATATAAAATTTTCGAATTACAGCATACAAATAGATACGCAACGAATCAATATGAGGCAGCCAACGCATAGAAGCATCCATAGTCAGGCCAAGGTACTTGAATTTTGATACGAATTCAATATTAAAACAACCCGCGCAACAAGTTATGTTATCACACTTTATATCATGGTAAATGATATCTGGTTGAACAACAATTTCATTATTAAGTTTAAAAAACATACCCTTAGTTTTTGTGCTCAGAAACATGGTATGAGCAAGACACCATTTTCTAAGACTACATAGGTCAGAGTTCATAGACTGAATGTTCGTACTTTCCAAACGATCATTATACAGAAACAGTAGATCATCCGCAAAAGCTATCAACTTTGCAGAAAGCTTCAAATAAAAAATTGAGTTTAAGTAGATCAAAAAAAGCATGGGGCCTAAAACAGAACCTTGTGGAACACCAATGACTTTCCGTTATGTCATTATTCTAGAAATGTACGCTACGATTTCACGATTACCGAATTTATCGACTTTAATTAAACAACTACCTATTCCATAAGATGACGCATCCGGAATGATATTCTTACTTGGATCATAAAATGCCAGTACAGGTACTTCACATATAAATTTATTCAATTGTTCAAATGCATTATTTTGAAGTGTATCCGTTAAATTGGCTAATGTTGCTTCCATCCGTGGTTTCGGATAATATGGTCTTCCCACAGATTCATTCAACTTAGTATAGAACACATAATCTTATTTCCTTATCGTCTTTAGGTAGTACAAGGATAGGTGACACCCAACCTGTCAAGTTAATCATTTTCATTTTTTTAATTTGTTCATTTAGGGTATTGGTACTGGACGTGGTACTGACTGCACATATGGTTTCGAATTATTCTTTAATTTTATTGACACTTCGCCCTTAAATAATCCCATTTCATTGAAAAAGGTTGCATATTGCTTCGCAATATCTAAAGAGTTTTGCCGAGTTGAACACCTCGTGCTATTGATTTCTACGGAGCTAGGTGGTGGTTGCAAAACTTTGAGTAACTTGATTGCTCCCCGTCCTAATAGTGGGAATTCTTAAGTTTTTTATTACGTAAACTATACATTTTTCCGATAAATTGTTATACGATAGGGTTAAATTGAAAGAACCTAAAACCTCCAGAGGAGATCCATCAGCACCACTTGCCATTGAATTTGTGTTTAACAGTTCAAAAAATTGTTTAGGTACTATACGTGCGCCGGAAGGGAAACGTTACTTGCATCCGTATAATAAGAAATGTTACTGTAGCGGAAATTCTTGAACATGACAGTCCACCTGCCAATCTTCAGTCTCAGAAGGGCGACATAGAATTTGGCCTATGAATGACAACCGCAACTGGTGACCCCGACTTGATATATAATTTCGAAATATGTATTGTAATTAAAAACTACAATTGGTGACCCCGAAAATTATTTGTGGTATGAAAAAACGATTGAAAATCAACAGTGGGTCTGCTATTAAAATGGGTTACAAAAAGTTTACATATCAAAACCGTACACTAACGCAATAAAACTAGTGAAAACCACAATTGGTGACCCCGCTTTTTATATCTAAAAACCTCGTTGGTTGTTCAACGACGGCTGTTTACCAGAAGTTTAAAACCGAAAACTAGTTCAATAAAAATATTGAAATTTGCAATTGGTGACCCTTACAAGGGATTTGATTTCGTAACATTAATTAAGTAGTGGAATAACTCAACTGATTGGATGATTTAAAAAAAAAAAATCAAAATTGCAGTTTTAAGTTTTCTCTTATCCGCAGTTTTGTAACAACGACCAATCGGGCAACACTGAAATTAATAATATTCTCTTATATAGTTCGAAACGATTCTTAAATGGTTATGGTTCGCATCCATTGTTAAATATTATTATTGTATGTAACCTCCACCTACCACAACTATTGAAAAGGGGTCACATCTGTGTCCCGGTTCTCTTAATTTTGTAGTCACCCTTGTACATATACAACCATGGAATTTTTATAATTTTCAAATGGAAAATAAAACAAATTAAAATGGATTTTGGTTAAACAACCAATCCAATTTTATTTTCTATTTATCAAAATTTTATGTTGAGACAATACCAAAAAAAACTCATTTCGTAAGTAAGTTACTCACTTCACACAAACTTCTTTATTTCGATTCATGAGTAATGATTAATGAATAATGATAAAAGGAAATAACATTTTTGAAATAATGATGTGTGTCCATGTGTGCGTTACATGAGAAATCAACACAACGGGGGCAAAATACATAAAAACAGGATAAACTTTCGAGTTTAAAACGGAAAATTATTAAATTTAGATAATTTCAACACAAAGAGATCGGTAAGGCATTATTCAAATTTTCGAAGTTTGAGAAAATAGTTGCGTTGTTGTGTACAAGTTACAAACTTTGTTAAGTTTTATACAACATAAAATTTATTATCTACCATATATACACAATGAATATATTGGTGGCACACACAAGTTGATTTATGGTGTTTTTATGGTAACAAGAATGTATTTTTTATGCTGTGCTCTTCTGCTCACCCCAACGGTGTGTGTGTGTGTGTTCACAGCAGAAAATAAATTATTTACCAATTTTATGTTATTCGCTTCACGAAAACTTTTTTTTTACGCTTTTGGTTAGGAAAGTTGTTTTCTAGTTCGTTCGAGTGAACTTTTTTTTGTTTTTTTTTTTAAATAAAACTTGAGGAAGTTTTTAAATTTTATAGAATCAATACTTATTTGTTTTATGTTTATATTTTTTTAATATTGAACTTTTTTAACATAAGTTTTACCCCTCCCCAGAAACATTTTTATTTTAATATGTTTATAGAATTTTATCGTGGATTTTTTTTTCGTGGTTTCAAATCACAATAGATTGAGATTTTCGATAAAAATACAAAAAAAAAAAAGGATCTAAGAAAATTCCCTCGTTAACGGTTCAACATCTGCAACAGTTATTTTATATTCGTTTATTATGTTAGTTTTATGCTAATATTATACAACTTTTAAAGTATATGGAGGTTTGTGGTTAAAATATCATAATTTATAAACTCTACTCGTAGTATTAAGATTTTGAACACAGATGAACATTTTCATGAACATTGTAGCTTAATTTATATTCAACCAACTTTTTTACTAAAAAAGCAAATAACGTAGGCCTCTACTTTCTTTTGCAAACTGGGAAACAGGGCACAGCCTGACAAACAGACAGACCGATAAACATTACTTCGAAACCTAATTTTTCGGACTTGACGGACCCCAAAACGGATAACTCGTTACTTGGATCCGCAGGACAAAGTTTACGAAACTCTGGATATACACTATTCCAAGGTTTAAGAAATGCATATCTATAAAATCCATTGATTGCTTAACGAGCGAAATTTATTCATGAGTTTATTGATTTTTATAACAAATATATCATTAAATTGAGATTAAACCGCCGTCGTCATTCTGTTATTTACTTATGCATATAATTTATTGGTTTTTTCATTACAATATTGAAAAAAATACCAATAATAAAAATAATTGTTTGTAGACAATGAATTGCAAAAAATTAATAATCCATCAGGATAATAAAAAATATTGATTAACCGGAAAAATTTAGCTTCATTCCGAGTAAGCAAATTTATTAAAAAATAAATAATTCACAAATCTATATCGAGATAATTTTTTTATACTAAAAGAAGAGTTTTCAATAAAAGGATAAACACGAATAGACTGTATCTTTGTTGCACCTGACATAAACAACGCAGCGATAGGCTGACTCGGACCCTACACATGCATGTAGCTGAATTGAGATTGGTTTTGTAAATGGTATAGCAAACACCTAGATATTTGGATTCCTCGAACATGGCTTAAATTAAAAAAAAAAAAAATCTTCCAATTCCGTTCATTATCTCAGTTTCCGTTAACAATAATCTCTGCAGCAACATTTTGAATTAAATGACAATTGATGATAACCAACCCAAGGGATCGTATAATTTGGAACTTTCTGTTAATGTTTGTAGAAAGTCCAGAAGATTTGGTTTCCATATGCGCAGTCTAATACCGCAACTATTTAGGATTTCAACTATTTGGTTCTTTAATGTAATTGCATCTTCTACAAATCGCCCATATAAACGTTGTTGCTTATTGCCTGAGTTAGTTTCGGATATTTTGTTTCATAACAATTTGGTACTTGCTCCACAAGAAATCATTTTACATTTGTATGGACTTAGTTTTTCATGTAGACTGGTCTGCCAATATGTAAGCATTCATTTAGGGATACATCAGTGGTTGACTTGCAAGTTGCATTGAATACAACTCGCATTTTTGCAACCGTGCTATCTATATAAATTCCATGATGTGGCATGACATATTTCGCGATTTAATCAACACACAAGTTGTTCCTCTTGTTTTGCCTGCTGAGCACGCACGACAATTTCGAACACAATTAATATTACGAAATTGCATATAAAGCCGGGGTGGGGTCACCAATTGTGGTTTTTCAATATTTTATTATGCTACTGTACAGTTTTGGTATGTAAACTTTTTGTAAACCTTTTTGATAGCAGGCCCACTATTGGGTAGCCATCGTTGGGCAACTACCAGGATTTTCAATCGTTATTTCATATCACAAATAATTTTCGGGGTCACCAATTGTAGTTTTTCAATATTTTTGTAGGCTAAAAGCGTTTTGTGTAGTTATTTCGTAACTTAATTAATGTTACGAACTTGTATTAGGTCGGGGTCACCAGTTGGGTCACCAGTTGGGGTTTTTCAATATTTTTATTGAACTACTGAACAATTTTGGTAAGTACACTTTTTGTGGACAATTTTGATAGAAGCCCCACTGTTGAGTAGCCGTTATTGAGCAACCAAGAGGGTTTTTCTTGCATTATTTAGTAACACAATGTAACGAGGATGGGTTACCAATTGTAGTTTTTTTTATGAACTACTGAACAATTTTGGTAAGTACACTTTTTGTGGACAATTTTGATAGAAGCCCCACTGTTGAGTAGCCGTTATTGAGCAACCAAGAGGGTTTTTCTAGCATTATTTAGTAACACAATGTAACGAGGATGGGTTACCAATTGTAGTTTTTTTTATGAGCTAGAGTACAGTTTTTTATATGTATGTAGAATTTCGGTAAAACATGTTGATAGTTCGCCCACTATCGTGTATCTATCGTTGAGCACCTAGCAGTTTTCTATCATTATTGTGTAACTTAAGAAAATATAGGGGTCACCAATTGTCATTTTTCAATATTTTTATTATGCTAGTGTACAATTTTGATATGTAAGCTTTTTGTAACCCAATTTTCATAGTAGACGAACTGTTGGGTAGCCATCGTTGGTCAACTACCAGGATTTTCAATCGTTATTTGATACCACAAATAATTTTTGGGGTCACCAATTGTGGTTTTTCCATAATTTTAATAGGCTAAAAGGGTTTTGAGTAGTTATCTCGTAACATAATTAATGCTACGAATTAACGTATCAAGTCGGGGTCACCAATTGTAATTTTACAAGATTTTTATTGGACTAGTGTATAATTTTGGAATGTTAATATTTTGTGTTGATAACACAATATTTCGAAGGCGGGGTCACCAATTTTAGTTTTTATTATTTGTATGGGCTAGTGTACAGTTTTATTTAGACTTTCATATAGGTGTCACAAATTGTGATTTTTCGTTAGCTTATTGGGGTAGTGTACAGATTTGGTATTTTGATAGCAGACCCACTGTTGGGTAGCCATCGTTAGGCAATTGTCAGGATTTTCAATCATTATTTGATACTACAAATAATTTTTGGGGTCACCAAATTTTTCAATAATTTTGGTACGCTAAGAGGGTTTTGTGTAGTTATTTCGTAACATAACTAATGCTATGAACTTACGTATCAAGTCGGGGTCACCAATTGTAATTTTTCAGAATTTTTATTAGACTAGTGTATAATTTTGGAATGTAAAATGTTTGTGAAAAATTTTGATAGCAGACACACTATTGAGTAGCCGTTATAGAGCAACAAAGGGGTTTACTATCGTTATTTGGTAACGCAATGTTTCGAATGCAGGGTCACCAATTGTAGTTTTTGATTATTTGTATTGTACAGTTTTTAGTTTGTAGACTTTCGATAAAATGTATTGGTTGTACACCCACTATCGTGTATCCATCGTTGAGCAACAACAGATTTTTCTATTGTTATTTCGTAATTTAAGGATATGTAGGGGTCACCAATTTTGGTTTTTCAATAGTTTATTGGACTAGTGTACAGTTTTAACATATAGAATAAATTCAGGTTGATCGATGGTTTCTATAGGTATTTCGAAACACAATTAATGTTACTATTACATATCAAGCCGGGGTCACCAATTATGGTTTTCAATATTTTTATTGAGCTAACATCGACCAACCAGCGAATATTACCAGATGCCACCTTATTAACCGTGCGTTTGCCTATTATTGTGTTTATTTAGATCTCCTTACCCAACTTGTTTACCTAAGTTCTTTATAAAACATTTTAAAATTCAATTTCATTCTTACGAATCAATGTACCTTCAATATTGATCCGGTTTAAATCCCCAAGCTATGTATTGCAATAAATTACCTAAATGTTGTATAGAAAACTTTCAAATTTCCTTTTTTCATTATTTACGACTGCCCAAACTGGTCTGTTTAACGCATTTTTTTACTTTTATCAGATTTGTATCGACAAAATCCAAGTTTAATTTAATAATAATACAAGAAGAAAAAAAACAGAAAATCGATATGATATCATATATTTCAAAATTAGTTTTCTTCAAAACATCTATCGATAGGTATACAGTTATATGTATCAACGTGTAACTAATAATATACGAGAGAATTTGAGATAAGAACACCCAAACGAATACGATGATACAAACTCAAAAAAATTCCCTGATTTCCTTTTCTTTTTTTTTTTGTTCAACTTAATTTTGTTTTATTTAAATTTGGCTCTTTGTTATTTGAAAAATAAAAATAATAAACAAATAAGTACAAAGTTCCGCATAATGACAATATCAATATTATTATTACATTACTATTCGACATCGTATATAGAACATGAATTGTTTAGACATTTTTTTGTTGCTTATATCGTATTTGTACTGTGTACAGGGATGAAAATTGGAAAATTTATAAATAAAATCAAATAATAAAATAGAAAATAAATTTTCGACAACAGAATTAAATTCAATTTGTAAACAAATAATAACTTTTTATTTTCTTTTACCTGTGCCAAACACGCGCTTCTCATTTTATTCCCGGCAAAATTATAATATGTATTCCAATTTATTTTGTTATGTACTTTGGAAAATATTAAACTAAATATTCGTGTTGAAACTAATTTTGTACAAGGAATCTATTGTTAAATCTTGATTTATCGGTGATAACATATTTAGGTAAATAAATATGATGTTTATGGGAGAGGTTATCAAAATTAAGTTGTTTATATCGCACTCGTAAAATGCCCAGGCATAGGCATGCAATCTACATAAAATATTATTAAGAAAGCTTTTTTTATTTCTTCTGAGTCTACATACATATACATCAACAGTATACAAAATTTAAAATCAAAATATAAATAATTTAATCGTATTACACAGAATAACCAAGAGAATCAAGACAATTTTCAACACTCTAATGGAATCTACGCATAAAGGCTCGTATTTTATACGCTTGGTACATAAAACAGCGCACCAAAGAAAGTTAAAATCTCTTCAACAAAAAAAGCTTAATATTAATCTACATATATAGGATAATAAAAAAAATGGAAACTTTTTTTTATTACATAATTTACGAAATATATGTACATACATTCCCTTGTAAATATGTACCTTCCTATGTTGATTTACCTGCTCTCGTTCGGTGTACGTACTCAAACATTACTTTTCTACAATGAAAATTTAATGTGCGACGAACAACTTTGATAGCAATTGTGAAAATTGTTCGCAATATTTTAATATCGGCAATTTTTGTTATATGCGAGTTCGTTGTTGTTGGAAGTAGGTTAAGCTTTTGTGAGTAAGTTAGCTGCGTAGAATAATTAAATTGAGGTTTATGCAGTGATTTATAAAGTAATAAATGGGTTCTTCTGCTTCAGACACATAAAATGTTTAATACACGTAATTTAATTGCCATGCTTAGCTGTAGCCACTTAGGACCAACACGTGCCCTTCCTGATAAATTAAAGTGTTTACCAATAAGTCAATGTGAGACAACGCACTAAACACTAATTTTCTGCAGGCAGCTTGAGACATAAAATGGGGAAAACATGGGGATAATGTAGGGTAAAGTTCAAAATTTTCTGAAAATATGTTGTTGTCCCGTTATTTAAATAAATTTATTTAATGATAAAGATTTACAAAAACAAAAGAAAATTGCTGGTTACTAAAACCAGTCCTGTTACCAATCCTGGCCAGGAACTTAGCCCTGCCGCTCGACATGTTTTTCAGAAAACCTGGTTAGTGTGTGGCAATAATGGAAAAATGCATACAAAAGGAAGAGTCATAAATGTTCCAATTTCTATGGATATTTAAGTTAACTTTTTACCCCTTATACCATCCAAAGAATATGTTGAGCATGGAATCGCGCTTGTAACTGAAAAAGCAGACGGACACAAGCCTGTTTCTGCTCTATTTGATTTGGATTCCCAATACCTAGCATTACCTCAAATCTTCGGTATAAAATAAATCCTAAGTATATAGACAAACGTGGTCCAGCCATTTCACTTTCTCGCCAACATTATCAATAAGTCTACGGCAATGTGATATAGTCAACGAGTGTAGAATGTGTGGAACACTTACTATACAAAGCCAAATCTCTCAAAATCCAAAAGATAATGAATAGTTTTTCGACCTATCTTTGTAAACAACAGGGATATTGCCGTAACCGTTGGGCAGCTGAGCGACTTTAATTTTGCTTACGGAGTAGTGTAGGATGACAATGCCTACCGAGTCTGGCAAGGAGTTTGTAATCCATACCGGACACAACTGGCATCAGGTGGCATGAAAGTTCGAATGAGTTAATTGTGAACCTTAAACTCACAGTAAATCGCAAGCACATCTCGGAGGGCCAAGCTGAAGAAATGACTGGAAACCAGAAGACTTGACTAATACAGTGTGATCCAATGATTTGTGCTAAATCCCTTGATTGTAGACTTAGTATGCTTATGGAAACATGGGAATCACCTTAAGATCAATTTGGACATCGAAAGGTTATTCATTTTTATTACAGAATTGAGTTCCAGATACATGGCTCCCTCCAGTGACTATCCAGATTCACAATCCAACCCGTTCCATCAACTAACTGGATAAAACGAGAATTCTAAAGCCATTAGAAGAGGACGATCAAGAGTTAAAATGTCTAAAAAAAATGAAATCGTCCCATTTGCCAGTTTTTGGAACGCATTTCTCATGAGTCTCCTCCTCTGATGTTCATCAATCCATATAGCGAGAAACCTATTTGCCTTCAGCGATCAAATATAAACATACAATATATTCTGGATATGCTCTTTGCTGTTATCTAGTTGATAACATCAATAAATGTGACCGTGGTTTGAGTGATCGTCAGAAGGTTCTCAACCTAATGACCATGATTACAGCGAACAGAAAAGAGTTTAATCATTTTGATGATGATTTCTTGGAATCTGGGGAGAGAATGATGGCCAAAATCGCCCTACATACTCGAGACGAATATAAACAATGTCAATTTCAAGATGGCAATGGATCAAACGAAAATGTGTTTAGTGTTTACGGAAAACGTGGATTTATGGAAAAGTTACCAGCCCCCGAAACATACATTTTTGAATTTACCTATCAGCCTAAAGATTCTTCAGTAGCTATTACTAAACGAGTATTCTTATCGGAAATGGCAAGCTTATTTGATTCACAGGGATTTGTATGTCCCGTTATAACCTTAGCGGAGATTTTGTATCATGCACTTTGGAATTGATTGAGGCGAACCCTTAGATAATGATCTTACTGGGAAATGGGTTAAATTTAGATTACGGTTGTCATCTTTAAAGGATTTCACGCAAGACCGCACATCGTGCTTAACGCGATTCGGCCAAAGTATTGTCCCATCAATGGACTCACCCAAACCCAAAATATCATCAACAAATGCACTAGATGTGTTCGAATGCGGCTGAAATTTTAATCGCAAATCATGGGGAATTTAACAGAGAATAGACATGAACGGTCTACACGTGATACATACTATCTGGGCTCATTGCTCTCCCTCCTAGATGTTTACTATATATTTACTTCTGCTAGAAAAGCGGTAGATTGGGACTCAAGGGCAGTCGTCTACCTAATATAAAGTCGCCTGTAGGTTACCCAGCTTTATTACAGGAAGGCTAAATAAAAGTGGAGGGTGCCTGTTATCCAGAGTCCGCATATTTGGAGTTTGGAATAATTAACTTATCAGCCATTCATCTTTCGGCATATGCTGTTACACCTTAGATTAGGGTTTTTTGTCAAGGTTTTCTCCTTTAGCGCCGTATTTCAGCCTGTCCTAAAAGGCCACATTCTGCCTAATGGTTCCAGTTGCCAGTGGTTGCCGCGAGGAGGCAGTACGTACACTTGGAAATTGTGTTCCGGTTACCCCTTGCACAATTGTAACCATCACGCAGCTGCCTAATACATGACCAGAACAGCTTACGTGACGTGCACCCTACTAGAAGGTTACGGAGCTGTTACAGTAATTTACCAACTTTGGCCCCCCCCCTCCTGTAGACGCCAAACCACCTACCATTCTCGAGATAAAAGCCTGGCATTTTTTTTATAAATATCTTGCCGAATATCTACTCATTAAAAAAAACTTCAAAGTTTTCTCGGACTAACGAAGTATTTTCCAGAATTTATATCACAGTACTCAAATATAGCTCGTCCAATGATTCAGTTATATGAAAAAGATGCGAAAATTGAGTTTGGCAGTAAGCAAAAAAGAAATTTTTCTCGCACTAAATCAAGCACTAACTACAAAACCCTTACTAAGCATTTAACGACCCATCGCTGAAAAAGAACTCCACACCGATGCATCGAAATTAGGCTATGAAGCCATACTACTGCAAAAATAATTTGAAGATGGCCCATTTCATCCCGTTTACTTTTATGGAGCAGAAGGAAAATGTTGCAGCTATTATTTAGAGATTATTTGAGACTGTGCCGCTTAGAATTTTGTAACTGCAAAGAGGATGAAGCTAATTGAAAGGTCATAACTCATAATATATTCCACAACTAAAGCAGAAGTGCGATTGCTTTCGTCAAAATTGTATTAATTTTGTTGCCCCCCCCCCCCACGTAAAGAAGAGTATCCATTCCCAATTTATCACACGGATCATTTAGGTCTACTTCCAAATACTTCTAAATGCAGCAAAGCAAGTCCGCCACAAAGCCGCTTTTACAGAATTCCAGCCCATCAGCACATAGTGGAATTAGGAATTTACAGGCGATTCACACCTTCCGTCTCTTGTCCACTGCATTTGGTGAGAAAAAAGATCAAGATTGGAGACCATGTGGGGATTATCGGAGGCTAAATATGGTCACAACACCTGACCGGTATCCGATACCCCACATCCAAAACTTTTCCATGCACAATCGTCTCCAACATTGATCTGGTCAGAGCATACCACTTAATTCCCGTCGCACCTGAAGACGTTCATAAAACGGCAATCACCACACCATTTGGCATCTTCAAATTCACCCGAATACCATTCGGTCTACGCAACGCCGCGCAAAACTTTCAGCGATTTATCAACGAAGTCGTTTACGATCTCGATTTCGTTTTCGTCTACATTGACGATAGATATTCTTGTGACTTTAAAAACTGAGGAGCAATATAAAAAGAACCTGGAACAACTTTTCCAGAGACTAACGCAGTTTGATGTGCATATCAAGAGCGCAAAATGCGTCTTTGGCGCAACTACTCTTGATTTCATCAGTCACAAGATCACCCCTAATGGTATTCTACCGTCTGAAGAATGAATTAATGCCATAAAGGAATTCCCAGCTCCAACATCAATCAAACACATTCTACCACCGATTTGTACCAAAACTTGCACAAACGCTCGCACCAATTCACAGCCACTTGGCAGATTTACTTAAAAAACCCAACTCACCCAAGAACTTCGTCGGATGACGAAAAGAAATATTCCGCATTCGACCGGGAATTACTCGCAATTTATCTGGCAGTCAAACACTTCAGATATTTTGTCCAGGGTCGGGACTTCACTATTTATACCGACCATAAGCTTCTGACTAGAGCAATTCAATCGAAAACTGAACGTAATCCAAGGCAATCTCGTCACTTGGATTACATCAGTCAATTTATAACGGGCATCCAACATGTTCATGAACATGACATGACATGAAACGGCCACAGTCGAGACACAAATCGACTTACACACAATTGCAATCACAGAAAAAGCTGACCTAGAACTTAAGAATTTATTTTCTGGTTCCGAATGTCACACTAGCGCATCATTAAAACTAGAGCTTTTTACATTACCTGGCCTCGAAATTATCTGCGAAACATCAACTGGGAACAATCACCAATACTTCGCAGAACTATTACGTCAAACCATCTTCAATACGTTATATAACATTTCGCATCCTGGAGTCCGCGTCAAACTAGTAAATTGATCACGGCTCGCTACTTTTGGCCTTGTATAAGCAAAGACGTAGGGCAATGGGCCTAGTCTTGCTTATCCCGCCAACGTGCCAAGGTTGAAAGACATTCAAAATCACTGCATGGATAATGCGAAATTCCACCTGGTCGGTTCAAACATTCACATTTAGACATCGTAGCTTCACTTCCTCCATCTAATGGATATACAGACTTGCTCACCTGTGTCGATCGCTTCACTCGCTGGCCCGAAGCATACTGCATAACAAATATGTCAGCTGCAACCATTGCCACCACATTCGGCAACAAATACGTATCACGATTCGCCGTTCCACGTGAACACAGTGCTAGTTGCAAATGGTTCAGTAAATTTTCGAAGATAGTAGAACGCGAAATGGTTAAGTGTTATGAACTTGAAGACGATTTAATAAGATAATTTCAATCAATTTTAGAAAATCTGAGAAGCATGAACAGTATACCGGGAAAATGAAAACTGTTAATAGTGGAGACAAATATACGGCATTGTGTGAAGAACTAATTCAGCTGAAAAGAGTAAACAACATACAAAAGGCAAAAGCCAGTTACGGAGCAAAATGGTACGGTTGGTGTTGTAAATGTTTAAATTATAGTGGCCATGCTGAAAACACATGTTTCAGTTTTAAAATCAAACTTAATTCAATTAAAGGATTTATTACTCATAGAATATAATCAACTGTCTGTATATGGGGTTAACACTGCAGACGAATTTGGAGAGAAACTGCAAGCAGAAAGCTACAAATACATGTCGGATTTTCATAATAATCAACCTCACTCTGCAGAAGTTTTCTCAATCCGAGATTTGCACAGCAAGAAGAAACTGTGTAGCTTGTGTAACGCATAAGGAATACTTATGTGTCACATATACATTGAGTTCCTTATGCGCTACAACAGCCATTAGCGATTCGAAGGAAATCTAAAGAGTTACAATTGGATTATGTACTTCCCCAGCCGTTTAGCCTAACTAAATTCAAAAACAAAACCATATATACATCTAAATTGATGACATATAATTAAGCATACATAGGTGCTGGTGAGGGGGGAGGGGGGCCTGAAAAACGTCGCAAGCGTGCTCTCATCGCCAGCGGACATAGTCTCAAATTTAAATGGAAAAAGTGCAAATTCGAACAGCAAATATCAAATCATTTCAAAGTATTCTGATTCGATAATTACAAGATCTACAAGAGATCTTTTAAGAAAAGATAAAAAGCTCAAATGGAGCCTAGCCCGGCAAAATGCATTAAAATCTCTCAAACATTTCTGTACAAGACGACGATAACTGAACATTAGGAAAATACCGCTAAAATGAATAGAATTCGAAATTTTAGTACCAAAAAGAATTCCAAAATCATAGAAAGGGATTACTACGTTCCTGGACTATTCGAGAAATGTTAAAAGATTCATGATAATTAAATTGAGTCATAAAAATAATGCCGCTCATAAATGTGGAAGGCAGAGATTTTCCTTAGTCTCCTGACCAAAGATAAGCGTACATTACAACGTAACCTTCTAAACCATTTACTGCCTCTTCTGTTGTAGATGCATTCCCAAAGAGTGTCTGAATATATCCCGCGAAGTCAACATCTACAGCAACGGGCTCAGAATTTACCTCAAACCATTTTATTGAATTTTGTAATATGAACAAGGGGAATGGGCAAGTCGAATAAACGAAATTATCAATTGAGGTACCAGGGAACATTGATTATAAAGATTAGGTTTGGCGAAAATATGCCACCCAGATGGTATCCGCAACCGCAGAAATATTTTGGAAGAAAATGTTTAACAGAACATTTATAACAATATCTGAAAAAGTGCTAATGGTTTCAAAGTGGATAGACCCCAAAAATTCATGGTAATCAATCGATCGACGTACTCTTTATCAACTTGTGTGCCAACTCAATTCTGTTATCGAAATCAACAATACACCGCCACACTAATATTTTACTCAGTGTAAACAAACCCACAAAAAAAAATCGAATCGATCACACAAATACAAAGCACAGAAGTTTTACTGATTTAGATTCGTTATTTTACGAAGCTTAAAACTGTAAAGTTTAGAACTTTGTATACCATTTTAGATTTTATGTGCTTCATCCAGCGTTTGTGTTCCTCAAGTATATATACTTCATTGTACTGCTACCACCCGCACCTACATTATATCGAGTTCTTCAAATTTTATTAACTCAATGGATCGTTATAAAAATAATATTTTGTAATTTCCATTAAAGTTTTTGTGTCATCTGCCATAACATTGTTTAGAGTAAATAAACAGTCATTACGTATCACTTTCCTTGTATCTATATACCAAAAATTCTATGATTGTAATCGGTTTCGCGATGATATTCACAAAAATACCAAAAAATAAAACTCATCCGATAGTGTGGCGTATAATAATGATAAGAATCATGATAAAATAAGCATTTTTGTCTAGACTAAGAACAAAATTTTCATGATATTATTATTATTACTACGACTATCACTACTGTTTGCTACTACTACTGCTCTCATTCTTCTTGTACATATTTCAATTAAATGAGTTTTCATTTCTAGAATAGACAAAAAAATTAAAATGGATGTATACGACATACTGATACCAAGTATCTTTAATAAATTACATGACAAATAGAAAAACTAGATCTTAATTTACGAGAACAAACAAAGCAAAATCTTGAAAGATTTAATCTAAGATTGAGATTCTTTAAATATTTTTATTGTACAAATACGAATGTGTAATGTGTATGTATATAGTATACCATCGAGGGTGTGGATTAAAATGTTTTTTTATAAACTAATTTGAAATATAATTCTTGGAATTAGTTGAGGATTTTGATTTAATCGTCTTATCCATGTACGAGTTCGTCTAGAAGGACAATTTCCAATCTTCTAGTTTGTCTGTAGATTTAGATTTATTATTTTAATGCTTACCTTATTTTTATGTAAATATACATATATTATTATATGCAGCTCACCTGAAAAAAATAGAAATAAAAACTGTCAATTTCAACTAAATGTATATTGCTACTCGGTATTTATATTGAAAATGTTTTGAGATGTTAAAATTTTGCTTTATCGATCCATCTCTTCATTGGCTTTACATGGCTCTGGTAATATTTATAAATATTTTTGAATAAAGGTTATAGACTTGTTTTAATCTCTTTTTCAGGATAATTGTTTATCCAAATATTTTTTCATATATACGAATCATATAAAAAATATTTTAACAAAAAATGTTCATCATCAGATTTCGCCATCAAAATATTTTACGAGTTTACCATAACGATATGATATTCTGCTGGAAGCAATTTTTATAGATACACAAATATGCCAACGTTACGTGTGCCTAAAAAAATATCCATATTTTTACTAAAATTTTCAATTTTACTTTATTTTGATAAAGGTAATCATAACAGTTATATTTCATACGGGACAGATACAAAAGAACTAAGGAAACATGAGATAGATGAATTTTTCATGAGATGACAGATGAATTTATTTTAAATTAATTCAACTACATATTTGGACTTTTGTTATTGCTCGTAGTTTTCAGGCATGTTGAATAAGATATAGGACTGATTTCACTTCGAAAATATTTTCACGTTTTTTATTTATATTTTAACTTTAAAATATTCTACACAGCGCTATTAATAGTTACTTCAATACAGTAATAAATGGTTTTTCTGGTATCAAACCTTGGTAGTTATGGACTGCAAAATATTGTTCGTGTTTTAATTTTAACAGAAAATTCACTTCATGACATTAAAGGGTGCAATGTTATTCACGACTCATTTTACTCAGTTGTCCACTTCATTTTCACATAATTTGTGATCAAATTAAACTGCGATGAATGCAGGTTTTTTAAAGAAAACTCTGTAAACATAAATTTAAGCAATAAGTAGCATGGCGCTACCGTCTTAACGGGTTTTGCACTGTATGACTCTAGTTGTATTTTAAAATTTTGACAATGATGAAATCCTGGAAATTTTGTGCCCCAAAGTCTATGAATGTTGATCGTGGGACATGTTGGAGATGAAAAAAAAAGCATTTTAAAGCTTCAAATCTCTAGTTTTGAGATTTTTGAGCGGAACATTTTTGAGAGATACCGTTATCACGCAATCATAAGAAAGAGCGCGAAAAAAAAAATTCAATTTTTTTGTTTGTTTGTTCATGGGTTTGGGAAATTTCTTTTAAGTTAAACCAATACATAGGTCGGTTACCCTGTTAATTAGGCGTAAATTTAATTTCTTTCTGGTTTCTCTATGTTAACTGTTTGCTTAGATATCTGACTTTGAATCAAAAAAGATCCTTTTGTCTTTAATCTTAGATATCTCAGCAACCAATGATTGCACAGTAAATTTTAGGGCAGCTATAAAAACTTGAGTAAATTTCCTACAAGATCCTTTAATGATAATTTGAGAACAAATTTTTTTTACACCTCAATACTGATTTGAAAAAAGTACAAAAAAAACGACTTCTTAGGTTGTTTTAGTAAATCTACCGTTACTTTACAAATATTGATGAAAAGACTAATGATGCCAGGTCATTTTACAGTTTAATATACTCCTAATAGCCCTGTATTATTTTCAAATTGATCCATCCAACCGTTTTTCAACGGAACAAATGATCTTCAAAATAAAAAACCGATCTTTTTCACATTTTGCGTTAGTTACTTGTTAACCCTTAACGATCCTACGATTTTTTTGTAATACTCGCCGATAAGAGACGACAGAAAATTAAATAAAGTTCTGCAATATGATCAATTATTATGGAACTTGGCCATTTCTTATCCGATTTTAGTGAAATTTGGTGTGCGCGATGGAAATGGGATTATAAAATGATTCGTAAATGAAGTTCTGGAAAATGGCCAGCTAGGAAGAACCTTGGCCATTTCTTATCCGATTTTGATGTAATTCAGGATTATAAAATGACATAATATGTAGGTGACAACCGGCCGTCTGAGATACTGAGGCAAATTCGATCTCTAGCCGAACCTCAATTTAATCCTAAAATGATCAAGTCATTTTAGGGTTTATTTGAGCTAAAACGGCACATAAGCTGAACGAGGCAGTACAGGGGCACAAAACGTCAGCTTCGTAGGTCGTTAATCAAAACCAACTGTCAGGCAAGATTATCATCCTCCTTCCACAAACGCGTCCACAATCCACATTAGAAGAGCGCATCAAACGAATGGAAGGCATGCTCATAAATCTAGCAAGCGAGGTTCGAGGTCGTTCACATAGCCGTGGACTTTCGTCTAGAAACCGGTCAAATTCAAGAAACCGATGTAACAAACAAGGCGTATGCTGGTACCACCGCAAGTTCGGGGCTCAAGCACAAAACTGCGTAAAACCATGTACTTTTGAGTTTGGCAGCTCAACGATGCAAATCGATCAGAGCTCCTCAAACTAAATCTTAAAGTCGCAGCACATCCTGAACGACGCAAAATTCAGCATAGCGACAGACACTTCAAATACTACCGTATAGGGGCAGTTTTGCAACAGTCCACAAGGATGTTGGGAACCACAGGGATTTTTCTCAAAGAAGTTATCGGATGCGGTAAAGAACTCAGCATGCGATCGGGAATTGCTAGAAATATATCTTATTATAAAACATTTTCACTATTTTATCGAAGATCGGGACTTCACTATTTACACCGATCATGCACCTCTGACAAGAGCAATTGAGTCAAAAACTGAACGTAATCTAAGACAATCTCGTCATCTGGATTTCATATCTCAATTTACTATGGATATTCAACATATCCAAGGCGAAACTCAATTCGACTACAACACAATCATTAGGTCACAAAATACAGACTTAGAACTACAGAATTTACTTTCTGGTTCCGAATGTCACACTAGTTCTAGAATGAAACTAGAGCTTTTCAAATTACCTCGTCATCTTCGACACTCAGCTCAACATCCGTGCTATAGCATAAATCAGGACGTAACCCGGTGGGCGAAATCTTGTTTTTCCTGCCAAAAATGCAAAGTTCAGAGACATACAAAATGACCACATGGACAATTCGATATTCCACCAGGTCGATTCGAACACATCCATGTAGACATCGTAGGACCACTTCCTCCGTCTAATTGATATACCTCCATTTTAACTTGTGTCGATCGCTTTACCCGATGGCAGGAAGCGTACTGTATTAAAGACATTACTGCAGCAACCATTACCACTACCATTGTACATAACTACATATCTAGATTTGGAGTTCCGGTCAATATCTCGACTGATCAAGGTAGTCAAGCTCACACCGAATCCGTACCACCGCTTATCATCCCCAATCGAACGGCATGGTGGAACGTTTCCACCGACAGCACAAAACAGCTTTAAAAGCCAGAGGTAATACAATTCATTGGAGTTCGGAAATTCCAATCGTTTTACTTAGAATCCGAGCAACAGTGAAAGAGGATCATAAGTGCTCACCAGCTGAGCTTGTCTATGGATAGACAATAAAGCTATCAGGTGAGTTCTTTATTGAAAATGTCCTTTCATCTCAACCAACCCATGACACAGTTATCGATCAACTGCAAACAACAATGCAAAACCGTATTCCCACAAATGCACGACAATCCAAACCAGATGACATATTTGTCCCGAAATCTCTGGACAACTATGATTTTGTTTTCGTGAGGGTAGATACGGTACGCACAGGCTTAACTCCACCTTACGAAGGCCCTTATAAAGTCATACGACCCAAAATATTTCAATCGACAGATTGAGACCTGCATACGGCATTCTATGTTCCACTGATCAAATATCAGGCTTTAAAACACACAACCGAAAAGTTGTCCGTATCTATGCGCATAATAAACTTTACCAGGTTCTCTCTCTCTCGTTGGGGAAATTATTTGGCCGAGGGTGCTGTAGCGGTTGGAATAATATCACTCATAACAACTTTCTATCATTCCAATTGCTACATAAAACTTCAGCCCTTTGAGTGTTAATATTCTTCATAGAGACCGCCTTCTCTCGTATATACATCTGGCGTTGAATGGATAAACTTAACTTTTAACTGATACCATACTAAGATAACACGCTACCAACTGATACGAGCAAGAATGATATAGAAATTACGAATATTCGCCATGAACTATTATAACAATATTATCCGAAATTTATAATATAGGGCTTATTTTAAAGGTTAAAGGTGAAGAGGAATTAGGAATAAACATAAAAGTAATACCATCTCTCCATCCAAATTAGGAATAAACATAAAAGTGGTACCATCTGAATTCGTTCAGATAATTGGCTATTTAGAAGTGATCAAAATTCATTAGTGTCATTATTGCTAATATACGACAAACGTATTACATTGCCAATAGCAGTATCCTTAACTCATAAAATTGGACAACAATTTAAGTTTGTTGTCAAAATTAGAAAGTGAAATCAATTCGAATGATTTTACTAGCTTACTTAGTTATGATGGCGTCGAATAAGTCATAACACTGTCCGTTTAGTACCGATAAGGGTATATCCTCAGACTTAGAATCTTCTCTCTTCAAAAATTCTTATTTTATGGGTATTTCGCTGTTTTTCGGCAGGTTGGGTTTGTTTGCGCTTCTCCTGCACAAAAAATAATTAATGGTAATGAAAATAAAATATCTCTTGTTCGTACCAAGGTTCTATTGCGATTGATCGTTTTTTAATCATCTTATTATTTGACAGCGATTAATGCGTTCGGTTTCTTATTAATAGGAATGTCCATCCCTAGATGAAATTAGTTAAAGGAAAGGGAAATCATATATTTAGTAATACTATCGAATTACAGATGGCATTAATTTAATAATTATATAATTCAAATAATATCCGTTAATTCAAATTATGTCCGTTGGTTTATCTCCATTACGGTGGCCGTAACATCCTGGCCGGCTAAATGAACAAGGCCCCTGGTGGTTCCCGTTGCCATGTCGAATAATTCCTTTAGCCAATTCTAATACAACTAGGTAGTACAACATGCTCTTTTCTTATACAAATTTTCATAATCAACATCCAGCATTTGCTCAAAGGCACTGGGAAAACCTTAGGGAAAACTCGAATTGAGAATCCTAAGGAAAACCAGCCTCAGATGTGACTGCTTACATGGTCGTACCTTGTCATCTCGCCCACTAAATACTTAGTTGATTCTGGCCATCAGCCATTAACTAGGAGGCGTCATTTCATTTTTAACAAACACCAGATCTCCTACCTTCAATGACCTATCTTCGCTAGCCCATTTGTTACGACGTTGCTGTTCTGTGATGTATTCTTGCGACCATCTTGCCCAAAATTCTTACTGCCTCTTCCGGACTCTCTGCCAAGCTGATAACCGGTTTGATGGTACTTCAACCAGCATTGATTCATAAGGGGTAATAATTGGTTGGCCAGCTAGAAAATGACCCGGCGATAATGTTGGCAAATCAGTTGGATCATTACTTATCGGCGTCAAAGGTCTTGAATTCAAACATGCAGCGATTTTTGCTAACAACGTGGCTAATTCCTCAAAGGTATACAACTATGCTCCACCTACTCTTTTCAAGTGATTTTTGACTGATTTAACTGCTGCTTCCCAAAGACCTCCTTGGTGCGGGGTTTTCGGTGCATTATGGTACCACTGAATAGAATTCACCAGCAGATAATTCATTACTGCTGCATTTTCCCATAAATCGATCGCCTCATGGAGACTTCGGTCAGCACCATCAAAATTGCCACCGTTGTCACTATACATATGATGGACGGCTTCTGCTCTCAGATTCACAAACCGAGTTAATGCAGCAATGAAGGAGTCGGCATCCAATCTGCTAACCAACCCCAAATGAACCGCCTTGTATACCATACAAACAAATACCGCTATATAACCCTTTATTGTTACATTACGTCCTTGCTTTAATTGTACCGGGCCAGCATAATCAATGCCGCAATATTTTCTTTACCGTTACCCACGTTTCAATTTTTCATTTTTACCACATTATTTCCTTTACCGTTACCCATTTAAACAGATAAATCAGCTTACCCTTTTCCTTTGTGGTATCACTCCTGAATTTTACCAATACTATTTTCCTTTCCTCTGTTTATGTGCTTTTACTAATTATTTCTCCTCTATACAACAAAAATACTAATTTGCTTATTTATCACTTCTAATAATTTTCACTTTACTTTATAACACTAAATTTTAACACTGTCCCCGAATCTCATCCCGGGTTTCTGGCACCAATGTTTGCGCTTCTCCTGCACAAAAAATAATTAATGGTAATGAAAATAAAACACATCTTGCTCGTACCAAGGTTCTATTGCGATTGATCGTTTTTTATTTCATCTTCTTATTTGACAGCGATTAATGCGTTCGGTTTCTTATTAATAGGAATGCCCATCCCTAGATGGCATTAGTTAAAGGAAAGGGAAATAATATATTTAGTAATACTATCGAAATACAGATGGCATTAATTTAATAATTATATAATTCAAATAATATCTGTTAATTCAAATAATGTCCGTTGGTTTGTTTCTATTACGGTGGTCGTAACAGGGTTTGCTGCGGACTTTGCAGCGGAAGTGATTATTGCTCGTTGGAACTGTTAGCTGAGGTGCTAAAAATTCCCGGGCTTGCTGAAATTGTCATTTCAGAAGTTGTTAAACATAAGTCGGGTTTAAAGGCACCTTTCATAACCAAGAGAATTGCAGGTAGAACTTCAACCCAATTTTTACACGCAAAAAATCTTAACGCTGACTTTAAATAGTGATACTACTGATTACCCCTGCGATTTATCTAAAGAACCTAATATGTATATGTTAATGTGTTGAAATCGGGTACCTAAAAGTTTATTTCTCAGTTCGCGCAATCTTCATTTATGGCGGGCCAGACATATTTTGTATTTATTAAAGTAGTGGCGCGCTTACCCTTGGATTGATTATGTATTAACAAAATTCTGGGGCATCCCTTGCCGTATACTCTTTAGCAGAGATACGGTCGTTTTTTGTCTTCTTTTAATTCGCAAAATAGGTCTCTTTCACTATATACCAGGTAGTATTACTGGTGTGAACTTCAAACTCATCTGGCTTTTTGATTTCAGAAATACTTTTAGCTCGTCAACTGTCGTTTTTAAATGAGCTAGATCTTCTAGATCCACCATCATCTAGCAAAAATTGAAATTATTTTACCACCGAATATGCAACCAATAATTTCCAGTCGTAGGCGTTATATTTAAAAACTGAACTGTAGGTACCCAATTTGTATCTGGCATTTGTTGAACCACATCTCCCATAACATAGTCGGACGTGGCGACCATTAGGGAAAGTGTGTCCATTGATGATGCGAATGGGCTAACATCGAAGCGTGCATTTTACGAATAAATCGAAATTCCCTAAATCATACTTTGTTCCTAGTTATCGGAATAATTCAGCACATCATCCAGGTAACGGAAAACGAAATCGAACCATCTCAAAAGAGCATGAATAACCCTTTGAAAGACTTTGAAAATACTGGAGCGCATTTTGTCTCGCTAATATGGGTCACGATATGTTTAATTGGACTCAAACATACATTTGGACGAGTATAGGGTTTTTATACTTCGAGAGTAATTCAAAGAATGGAGAATCAACAACTCGTAGTGTAATTAAGCACATTGTTTGGTCTTTCGAAACTGTACCAATTGAATTAATATTTGTTGTGCTGTCAATTAGTTTCTTTAGTGTTTAATTTACGAGCTATCCGAAGTGAGTGACTTACAAATCAACCGTAATTACCTTGTTTCATATAGTTTGCTAATATTGAATAAGTCAGCTAATTATTTTCCTAAACAGCATTCAAAACTTATTAAATGTCCACGTTGATTTGAAATGAAGAACTAAAAGCTCATTCGAATTGGGTGCGCGCCTTACGAAGTATACCTGTAGGTTTTCCCATTTTATCATTTCAGGTTTAAAATGTTTATTCACTTAAATCATTGCAATTATTCTAAACATAACCATTTATAAATAGATAATTGAAATATGTATCAATCAAATTTCTTGGTATATATGGAGAGAAGGTAGGGTACATTAGAATATAAATAAAATTCAACAAACAATTAGTCTATAGGTATAGCGTTTGTTATAAAGAAGAAAAACATGATTTAGTTAAAATTTGCCGGTAATCGAATACATACAGATACGGTATACCATAATATAAATTTTATCTCAGGTCGCATGTCTGTTTACATACAACAACAACACCAATCTCGTTTTCCATTTACTCAGTTCATTTTGCAGCTACATAATACTTGTACATACTCTTTAAATTTATTAATTTTAACCAGCTTATCGCTTTTTATTTTACAAACCATACTGAAATTTCAATTAGAATTTGATGTCGTGAATGGACGAGAATCTTCCACCCGCTTATTGGCTATACATATTTGTTCATCACATAAACGTTATTAAATGTTTTATTTTTGTTTCGCTCGTAAAAAAAATATTGGAAAAAAATTTACGACCACTTTTACCGACTTTGGATTTTTTGTTGTACTAAATATGCTGACGGTGGCGGTGGCTGGTGGTTGTCATAAAATTTTCATTTTAGAAAACTAATCGATTGTCCAAATTTGATTTTAATAAAAAAAACGATGTCGTTTTTTTATCTGTTACACTATGTACAACACAAGGAAGTAGATTATTATGAAATTTAAGGCATTTGTGGTGGAAAATCGTAAATAAGAATTTTTTATTATATATGTATATACGAGCGGAAGGACGATTTTAACTGTCAGTTGATAAAATGTATATCTATATAAAATCCTGGGCTATTAATATATAAAATGGAATAATTATGCCATTTTTTTACAAAAACAACGATATTTTGTAATTATGGTTATTATGTAGATTATTTATTATTATGTCTTTTTTTTATTGAGTCTCGTAAATTTATTGTACATTAATTATAATCTCGGTAGAGTGGTGATTTTAAATTATGTTTCGTTTTTTTTAATTTGTCTTTCCAGCCTCGAATATAAAATTGTACATTCAGAACATTAAAGGCTCTTAGCTCTTTAGTTTAGAAAACAATTAAGCGTAATAATTAGCCTTTCCTATAGCTGATCCAGAGGAGACAATTAAAAATAAAAAAAATTGTTAGAGTATAATAATTAAAAAGATTCTTTTGGCTTTTTATCGATAAAATATATTAACAATAATTGCATTCACAACATTTTTCGACTTGTTAATCAGAAAAAATGAAGAGACAATATATCTACCAAAAAAGTATGATAGAAATATCAAAATCCCTCCCCGTACTTTAACCCAAGATTCATACAAAGAATAATTGAATTTTCTATGTTGTAGTTTGGTTTCGTACTGAAAAGTTCGGTCTACTCTTCAGGTAGCTACGACCAAACTACAAAATACAATCCTAACTTCATACGTTAAGTATGAGGCAAGAACGTGCTAACTTAGCGAATTATATTCACTAAATCAAAAACTCAAAGAAAACCCTCATTCCTGTGTGTTTTATGCCCGCACAAATAATTTGCTAAGTCAGCACGTTCTTGCCTCATACTTAACGTATAAAGTTAGAACCGTATTTTGTAGTTTGGTCGTAGCTACCTGAAGAGTAGACAGAACTTTCTTGTTCGTGCGAACTTTTAGTACGAAACCAAACTACTCTATATTAATCTCAAGGAGGGTTTTAATTTTTGGGGGTCGATACACTTTGTATGACTCTCGGGTTAAAGTACGGTTTTTTTTTTATATTTCTATTTGTTTGGTAGAAATATTATAAATGACTGGCCTCTTCACTTTTTCTGATTAACAAGTCGAAAATGTTGTGAATGCCTTTATTGTTAATAAATGTTTTCTATAAAAAACCGAAAGAATAAAATTTATTTTAATACAGACAAATTTCTCTTTCTAGTAGATTAATTGAATTCAAGGATAAGAAGTTAGAAACTGATATTCACTTCTAAAGGAAAGTGAAACGTTTGTTGCTATAAATCGAGAGATACTAAGGAAGGTTTAATTGGTAAATTGAAAGATGCCTAAATCGAGATCAATATGTCGCAGAGTCAACCACGCTTGTTCGATAACGATACAGAGGGGTACCTGGAACTTTTAAAGAGACGGGATTTTCAATAGGATTTTGATTTTGGTAGTTATGCCTAATCGTGATGGTAGTGACGTCAGACGTTGTGTAGATATTCGACGATATAATGCCAAATTTACTTCACAGCAAAATGTTTTTTTTTAATTGGACATGAAAAATGCGTTTCATCAGGTGGAATTTTTGTTATAATTTACATACGACGACATTTTAATTTTTTCAGAAATAGTTAAAGCCCAAAAAAAATTTGTAGAACTAGTATTGTTTCACGTAGGAGTATTATAAAGATGAAACTACTTTTAAGGGTCATGTATTAACTGGTAGTGGTATTAGGCCAGCCCAAAGTAAAATGACAGACATACAGACAAGCGCCGCATAATAAGGAATGAGTACCAAGTGTCATGGGGTTACTTAATTATGTGGGTCGGTTTATCTACTTCCAAGAAAAGAGAAACTTCCAAGAATCGAAAACAGGTTCAACCGGACTATAGAGCAAGAGGATTGTTTTCAAAAGTTGAAAAGAAACATAGTGAACGAAACTATGCTGGCCTATTACGATTCAATGGACAAGAAGATAATTGTAGCAGACGAGAGTTCTTACGGACTCGGAGATGTTATTATTCAAGAAAATACAGACGGAGTCGTACGAATAGCTTCTTTCGTCTCAAAAGGGCTTAAAGGGTTTATGCTATGGGACAGATATGCGACTTGATAACGGATCATAGACCGCTGAAAATCTTAGAATACATAGTATCTTAGCGTATAGAGCACTGGATGTTACGCTTACAATCGTATAAGATTAATGTGATCTACAAACAGGTCAAAACCAATATCCCTGATCCATTGTCCAAACTTAGCCAAGGAAAATATGAAACTGTTGTTAAAAGGCAGAAGAATATCTAAATCAAATTGTACAAACAGAAGTAACAAAAATGTAACATTAAAAACATTAAAAGATATGAAAGAAGCTGTTTTGAAGGAAGTGGAGCTTACCGATTGAAATATTGCTTAAAATATGGAACCTGCCATGCAGAGATGTCGGGAACCACCTCGAGTGAAAAAGTCATCGTCCTATTGAAGGCAGTTGTTACCCGATTTGGGTTACCTGAGACTATAATTAGTGCAAATGGCGTAGCAAAGCTCCCTGATTATAAATCAACACATTTATTAGCATGCACTGATGATATACGCCTTCAGACATGGAAATGCGGAGACTTCATATTTCAGGAGATTTGCGGTATGAGAAGGTAAAATCAGATCACTGATAAAAATTCCATTTCCAAGGATTGAGAATTAATTTTCTGCCTACATCAAAATCTTTAATCTTATATTGATAACAACCCTATTGAACTCAACCCCAAACTCAATTCCCAACATACATAAACTCAACTGAAGCTAACTTCCAAGTAAATCCGCAACTGAGGCCCTCATTTAACCTCAACTCAATCGTCAACTTAACTCCAAACTCAACCTTCAATTCATCCCCAAACTTAATCCCTAAAGTAACACGGTACGAAAACTACATGTGCCTGTGAGCTTAACTCAATCCTAACTAAACCTCTAACTCGACCCCCAACTCAACATCAATTTAACTTCAAATCAACTCGACACGAAAAGCTACATTCGTACAAGAACTCAACTCAATACAACTTAACCCTCAACACAAATAAATTCCCAACTTAAGCGCTGACTCCTATACTGAACTCAATTCCAACTGAAATTCAACTCAGCATACACGAGCTTTTAAACCAGCATATATAACAAACTAGCTGGTATATTCTGAATTACCCGGTAGATGACGTTGAAAGTGATAATACCTTTGATATAATTTCGAGAATCCGCCAAACTTGCAACTTGCTGTCAAAATTAATATGGCATTGCGAGAATGTGGCTAGCAGTTCCGCCAGTTTTGCTAACAACAAGTTAGATATATATAGAGTATAGCCTATCATCCTATGTTGTATGTAGCCGTAAATAGGGCACTAAATTAAAACCCTAACCATTTATATATTAAATGTAACTACAAATGCTTAATGTACACGCAATTCAAAACCAATCGAAATACTTAAGCGAACAATAATCCTGATGCTTCCAACAATACAATTTGGTTTAGTTACACGATTGAAAAAAAAAATCTCGCTGCCTGTAACAACATCCAATTAACGGGAAAAAATACTTGAGACACGGTACTTGAATCCATTAAATACACACACAAATAATAACGAATAAATTGTAGCCGAAAGGTGAAAAAAGCTTTTTGTTTGGTCTGTGTAATTTTTCATTATTCAACTTGAATACCATCCATGTACTGCTGAACTCATCCATTGTATGCATCATTGAGTGGTGTCAAGCCCATGCACACATCAAATCATTGAACAAAAACACGTACCGTATACAACATTTTCAAGAGTGTGGGAGTCTTAAAACATTTCTTATTGAAACAATACAATATTCTCTGTAGTCTTAGGTACATATTATGTATGTATCGATCAATTTTTTTTTTACCCTTCGAGTACAACAAAACCAATATTGTTTCATATGAATCCTAAATAAAATTTGTTGGTCACGTTTTATATTTAAATTGAATTCGATTGTAGCTACGATATAAATAGACCGCATATGCTCTCTATTATATTGTACATATTTATGGTTGTGGGACCTGGAAACGAAACCACCAATAAATAGATTATGTCTATATAAATTTTTGATTTATGGTTCTATGTTGGGGCATTCAAAATGTGTTTCCAAAATAATGTAATAAGAACAGTGAACACATTACGAAAGCATAATCATACATATGAAATTTGTGTTTGATTTTGGTTGTCCGATATACTGAAATTGTAATTGACACCTTGACCTTTTGTAATCTATATTATGTATCATGTATCTATAATGTCTAACGTATCATTTATATAAATTTCATATATAAAACGAGGGTTGCATTACAATATGTTCGACCTTTTGCGTTTGCTTGTTTGTAGATTTATTTTGTTAGTTTTGATATCAGTTATTGGCTCGCTCAAGACAAAGTTTTAATTTAAATACTCGAGAGGCATTCAAATTGTTTGGACCTCAGTGTGCTTCCATACTCCTACCTGTGCGTTAATACATCAGCAATCATCTGGTCTCGATTGGATTTAGTGCGATTTTATTTATCCACCGCATTTGAGAAAAATGTAACCAGTGGTGGATTTTCTTTAATCGAGATAACTCGAGATCAATTGAGATCACATAAATTCTGATTTTCGATATTCCAGCTGTGCATCTATTGCCCCTTTAAGTAACAGAAAATTCGTTTCACTACGATCCGATGTTACTTGCTGGGATTGTTGGAAAATCTGCCTATCGCTTCTTGAAATGAAATTTTCTGCATGTTCTCAATGTGGGTTTTGCTGGTGCGTGCCATACTTTTGTCTAACTTAACGTTTAGCTCAATCTGTTCAGCAACGCTTTTGTATCAAAACATTTGGTCTGTTTAGTTAAATCCGTGCTCTGTGCTTTGGTGGTATTAAAAGCCAAAAAATCATTGAAAAACACCACAATAAACAATCTGGATTCACCTTCGACTTTGTAGCATAAAAACACCTATCAACTATGTATATAGATCGTTTCAAGCCGATCTCTACTAATGTCTTGTCGAACTTTTGATTCCAGTCCCGTCCTACTTGTTTTATCCCTTAAAGTGCTTTGTTTCTTTAAAATGTGCTTGAAGGAGCACAGACATACTCCATTCATTTATTCAACATTCATATTGTTTTGAATGGTGAATGACAACAGGTGAAGACTAACATCGCTTCAACAACGCTAGCAATACTATATTGTTGAAACAAGATTCATATCTCATCAGGGTTGCCAACACCTTCCCTTTTATAAGAGGTATCAGTCTTTGTAGTATGCTGGACAACGAAAAGGACTTCCAAAGCGTCACATGTGAATTAATAGAGTAGCAGGCTGAAAAATACTGTCTCTTTCATTGAACGAGTAACTCTTGTTACTGATAAATAACTGATCACGTTCACTGCTAGTTTCCTCTCCCAAAGGCCTCTCTCTTGCTCTTTTCTACTGAATGATGTTTTTCTTGCTACTATTGGAATATGTATGAGCGATTTTTGTATATCCCAAGGCCATCTTGGGAAGCGTGTCCTTAAAGGATTGCTTTAAATTTATTGAACGTCTGTTAAGACTCGGTTGACCAAACGAATTTTACATTTCCTTGCAATAATTTATCCAATGGTGATCGCAATTTTCGTATTTTCTCGACTAAATTATCGGATTCGTGATTAGCGGATCCAAGAAAGATATGAGTTGGCTGACGTTTTCTGGAACTGGTAAATTTTTTATTTTCTCGATGTTAGCAGGATCTGGACGTAAACCATGACGATCTAGAATTTCCGCTAAATAGTTAATCTCAGGTGATAAAAACTTGCATTTGAGCGGAAAGTTGCATTATTCTATTGGATAGTATAGCAAATATATCGGCTGGTACAAGCAAAGGATATTGGTGAGTCAGTTGTGCCTCATTTAATTCTATGAAATAATCGCCACAAATCCTGATTTTTCCGTTTAGTTTGGAAGCTACCACAATTGGAGCTACCCAGTCTGAGAAATCGACTGGTGTGTTTCTTCAATTTCAGCTAATACTTTGAAAGTTACTGGTCACTTTGGCCTAAAACCTGGTCTTGCACCTTGTTTTAGATATAAATGTGTTCATCTTCCCACGTGTATGTTCATCTTCCCACACACATCAACGTGAACAAACAAAATGTGACATTTTCTTCATTTTTCCATATTGACATTCCCCACAAAAGAAGGTTTTTTAATCCGAAAAATGTATACCGACCGTCGACAATTTTACTTTACTCAATTTTTTAATTGCTGTGCATTTCCGTCTTTGAAACCAAACGCTCTCGTTGCCCCATCGCAATCCATTATTTGGCAGTGATCACTATGAATCACTATTGCAAAACCCTTTGCTTTGTCGACCTTCAATACACTTTAATTCACTGAACCATTCTCGTCTCGATGTCATGTGCTTTGATGCGCCCGAGTTCGCCAGCCAAACATCGCTATACTTAGCCGAAATCACATCACAAATTGTGGCCGTAAAAGCCATCTCGCTCGACTCTTTTTCTTCCGACGAATTACTATTTCTGTTGCGTTTGACACTCATGCCGCCAATGACCTGTTTCCTTACAGAAATTGCATTTCGATTTTTTTTTAATTATTCAATGGATGTATTTGACTTCTTACTCATTCGACGGGGATTTTTGCATAAAAAGCTGCATCGGTCGATTCACTATCCATTTCCTATTTTAATTGATCCTCTTCCAATTTCAAGCGGGGCAATAAATTTTCCAATGTGCGACCTTCTTTCACATTGTACGATACTGTACGAAAATTCTTTAACTTGAAGGAGAGACTGGTGATGATTCTCATCATTTTTATATTTTCGGACAAATTCTCCCCTTGGTCTTCAATTTCAGCTGTCAGCAATGAGCATTTCGATACATATGCCATTACCGAATCATCCTTGGCATTAAGGTTTCACCGGGTTTCCATTTGGCATTAAGGTTTCACCGTTCACTACGTACAGCGAACCTTGTGCACGTAATACCGCATTTACTTGAAAATCCCATAACTTGAAATTCGTCCCATCTAAGCGATGATTCAACAAAATTTGCTCCATTGTTTTCGAGCCGTTATACTATATACACAAAACCACGTTTAACTTTCACTTTGTTTTCTTGCACTAACACAATGCAACCACGTTCTTACACAATGCAACCAGGAAGCCGTCCGGCGCTTCCGCGTCCATTTTCACTAGACATACTTTGAAATTAACTTTGAATTATTTTACTTAAATTGTTTTGAAAAAAAAACAGTTTTTTAAACACTTTTTGTTCACACATCACACGAGACACGACACGATACAACGACAACACTTCCTTCACATTCGCAAAAATGGCAAACCCTTAACACACCAAATAAATACGATGATAATGACATCTCATGGTCGTTACACGTAGCTTCAGAAAACGAATAATTCCGTTCCTGTGGAAAATCAGATAAAACCGATCTAGTGGTGAATTCACAAAATTAGCCTAATTTATGTCTTATCATTTGACAACTACCCCAATTCAGATTTTATCCGATTTATATTAAAATTCGTCGAAATATTATTTACTGGAAAATAACTGCCCACAAAACGTTGAGCACACATTTATTTTGGTTGCGTAAAGACATAACCTGTGATAAACGGAAATGACGTCACAAATTTCATTCGCTCGAGTATTTCTAACACATTTCAAAGAAAATTGTTTTATTCTTGAAAATCACTGAGCTGTTATAGCCCAAAAATCTACAATCTGTAATTATGCTTCAATTGCCATAGTTGATACCCCCAATAATTTTCGAAACTGTGATTGTTTTGGCAAATTGCCGACCAACAGATTGCAAGACTCAGGGTATCAAACGGCTTGTACGAAATGCGACATGGAGAAATTCAATAAAAATGCGACATTCTAAGTACAACAACTAATTTATTTTATTATACAAATAAAAACCTCCGTTTAAACCAGGGAACACTTTGACCACTGTTCTATATCCGTTGGCAAATCCTCATATCTAGCGATCGCACCATTTATCTGGCCAAACGTTAAATTCAACCAAAACATTTGAAACTGTTTTAACATATTGGCCGCGGCCGAAGACGATCCAACCGGTAATATAAATTCCAAATCCTTAATCCGTTCGAACGATTTGAGAATCACATCACGGCTAATATTTTGAAAGATGCCACATGAATTGGCAAATTTATTGAAACGCGTCAAAATCATTTCGAAATTAAATGGATCCCGATCGTAAATCTCACAATGATGTTTCATCGTTATGATGAGACAAATTTCTAGCACGGATAGGCTACACAACAAATTGATTTTACTATCCAGTTGATATTTTTCAATCTCTTTGATGACATCATCGACAGTGATTTGGGGACAATCGGCCGATAATTTCGACACCAATTCGAAAAGGAATAATTTTGTTGCACCAATATTTGTCTCATAATGATAGAGTCGTTCAATAGCGCTTTCAACTTTTTTAGTTGCGCATAAATTCGTAATGTGTGTATTCCATTGGGTGATCCATTGTTTGGTGAACTTATAATCCGGAAATTCAGTATCTTTAAGCGGTAACGTTAGAATTTTGCCCACCAACACCATACGATCACTAAAATCAATATTAGGATACAAAAAATATTGTCGATGTGAAAAACGTGATTTTACACGTTTCTCCAACAATTCGATAACATCTAAACGACATGTAATACCTGAAAGAGACGTGTGTAAAGTGGTTTCAAATTTACAAAAAAAACGGTTTAGTACAAACACTAACCAATCACACAAATTGGTGCCTGTGCGGATTGTGCCACATCAAATAAATTGTATAGTAGCGTTTGATTGTGATGCGAACAGAATAAATCGAATTCCTCGAGCAAAAAAATTACACTTTTGGATATGGTGCGATCACCCGATTTCAAACAATCCAGTAAATAGAGTAAATTTTCAGCAAACGAACCAAACACTTTCCCGTCTGTATCGGCCGTTTCCAATTCCATTTGGATTGCGGTCGCTTCAAGCGCTAAACTATCATTCGTGTGAATCAATCCGTTCAGCTCAACGATGAATGTGTCTTTTATAAAATTTGGTTTCGTCTTTAATTCTTTTAATATGGATTGAATCATCTAGAAAATGAGTTAATATTATTATTGTGGTGATTTTAGTATGTAATTTGTTTACCGTAGTTTTTCCGCAACCTCGCGGCCCAATTAACAATGCCGAATTGGATTCACCGGTTTTGGACGTACGAAATATTAAATCATATATTTGTTTCCATTCTATATCGTTTCCCTCATAGTTGTTGCGATTTCCTTTTAATTTCCATTTCAAATATTTTCGCGTTAAATCAATTTCACTCATGTTTTTGTGATTTTAATTTACGAGACGTTGTAAACACTAAACATAAACACTTTCTGTTTTGACTTTTAAAAATGTGAAATAAAAATATTTTGACAGATTCATCGTTTCGCTACTCGCCGCTTTGTGAAAAATATCGCGTAACCGATTTTAACAAGAATAAATAAAATTCTAATTTTTTAAATTAATTAAATAACCGACATCCTTGAGTTTAACGAAAATTAATTAATTATTTTAAAATTTTTAGGTCTAACCAGACATTATGCTTTATTATGCTTTATTTATGTTGTAATTTGAAATTTGATCGTTGTTTTCGTTTAGTGACATCTGTCTTTCAAAAGATTAATTTTTATGTCGATAATGTAGTTTTCATTAAGTTATAGTCTTTTTATTATTAGAAACTTATATTTTTTGCTGTAAACATTTTTGTGCGCTGTGGTGAGCGATAATTAATTTAGAAGAAAGTTATTTTTGGAAGCGTTTAGTTTGGCCAATTTGAGCAATTTTTGATTGGAATTTTTTTTTTGTGTATAAGTAAATTGAGATGAAAAAAAATTTATGTTCAAACAATTCGCAGTTCGTGAGTTCGACAACTGGTTTTTCCGCCTGAAAATTACTCTGGAATTGTCTCTTGGGTGTCGAAAATGGCTGGAAGAAGATGCTGCCGAAGCAAAAATTGTTGGCAGTGCCAACGTCGAAAAAATCAACAAGGAGGATCGCATGTGCAAGGTGCATATAACTCGACGTGTTGCACATGATTCACATTTGGAATATCTGAAGGACCGCCCGACAGCGTTTGCGATGATAAATTCATTGAAAGCAATTTTCGAACGTGCATGACAACCTAACCTCACCTTTTCTTGTATTCGACAAACTGATACGTGAATTAAAGGAGTTAGCGCTGAGACAAATGATTGAATGCTGGTTGTGCGTCATAACGACATGGTCGCGACAGCATGGAGACTATCGAACCATCTAAATTGACGATGGAATTGGTGCGTTCGCGCCTGTTGGACGAGGAAAGCAAAACTTCGATTGATCGTCCGAATGGTGATTCAGACAACGTCGCCATGGGGTAACCCTGTGAGTCGTTTGGAAAGCGCTAGATGCCAAGTAATTTTCGACGATGGTATGGTCCGTATTACAAAGGATAATTTGGATATGGCCATTGGCAGGCGTAATCGTAAGCTGTATGTGTTTGAGTGGAAGCGTGTGCGACATGAAACAGCGAATGTTACAACATCATCAAACGAAGGCATTGCTGCGAAAGCATCGAATGGAATGAAATCTAAGCAAATCAAGTCGAAACAAAGCATTAGTCTGTGGCATCATCTGAAGCTGTTTGCGAGCCGTGTGTTTTCGGAAAGCAATCTCGAAAACCATTCATCGGTTCATGTGGAGCATGATCGAGTCGTGTATTGGAGCTTATGCACAGTGATGTGTGTGGGCCTGTCACGCCCTGCAAGTGGGTGTTTTCCCGAAAGCGAAACGATGTGGGCAAGTTGGCATCGTACAAGACGCGACTGGTGTCCCGTGAATTTACCCAGCGTAAGGGACTTGATTTTCAAGAAACCTACTCTCCGGTGGCAAGGAGTTCACATGGTGATGATTTCGTTGGCAATTTGCAAGGAAAGATCATTTTTTCAAAGATCGACTACCAGAAAGCATTCCATCAGGTTCCAGTCGCTGAAGAGGACATTGAAAAAACGGCTATTACGACGCCCGCGCCGTTCGGACTCTTTGAGTTTAAGTTTATGACGTTTGGTCTACGCAACGCTGCACAAACTTTAGAGCAATTAATTCACTAAGGTTACCGCGATCTCGATTTTGTGTTTGCGTATATCGACGATTTGTACATCTCCTCAACAATGCCCGAAGAGCACCAAGAACACTTGCGAATCGTTTTTGGGCGCTTGAAACAATACAATTTAATAATAAATGTTGCCAAATGCGAATTTGGTCGGATTTCCACGTCCGACAATGGTAAATCAACTAAAGATTTTTTTGTGACACTATTATCGAAAGTTGTTACCAAACGCCATGGAAACTCCAGTCAAATTATGGAAATGATTCCCGGAAATAAAAAGAATGATCGAACGCTGTTAATGTGGACGGACGAAGCAAGGAATGCATTTGAGAAGTGCAAACTTGATTTAGGTTTTTCTCAAAAAAATTCGACAAAGGGCAACTTCGATACAGCACGTATGACCGTGAGTGAGCAATGTATTTGGCCATTAAATATTTTAAATTCATGCTGCAAGGAAGAAGTTGTCAAATCTACACCGCTCATAAGCCACTTACATTTGCCTTCGCACAGAAACCCGAAAAAGTGAACGATCGTCAAACGAGGCAACTCGATTATATTGGACAAATAACCACCGACATCCGGGCGCTGAAAATGTAACGGCGTATTATCACGCATATAAAAGTATCCACTCGAGTGCAGAAATCAATTACGAGAAATTGGCTGATGACCAGAGAAACGACGCAGAAAATCTCTTTACCGTTTCAGGCAGTACGGAACGAGTATATTGTGATTACTCCACTGGTGACATTTGTCCATTCGTGACGCAAAAATTTCGAAATCATTTTATTCAGGCAATTTATGACATTTCGCATCCAGGTGTAAGAGCCACGGCTAAATTGATGATAAAACGATTCGTTTGGCCAGGCATTCAATCAGATGTCGCGAAATTTGTTCGAAGCTGCTTAAAATGCCAACGCGTAAAAATTGGACGTCATACGCATTCGGAACTGGAGAGATTCGACTACCCGACCGAGCGATTTGCTCACTTTAATATAGATCTAGTGGGACCGTTCCCACCATCCGAAGGAAATCGCTACTGTTTAACGATAATAGATCATTTCATACGGTGGTCAGAAGCGATTCCGATTCCCGATATGGCAGCACCAACAGTTGCAAGCGCCATCATTTCGGGGTAGATAGCAAAATATGGTGTACCAAAAACAATCACTACCGACCAAGGTTCTCAGTTTAAGTCACACCTTTTCGACGAGCTGATGAGAACTCTGGATACTCGACATTACAGGACAACGGCGTATCATGCACAGGCAAATGGCCTCATCGAAAGATGGCACCGCACGCTGAAGGCAGCAACTCTCTGCTACAATACTGAGAAATAGACGACAACAATTCTCCTCGGCCTTCGATCAACGTATAAAGAGTATTTGAACGCAACACCCGACCGAACTCGTTTTCGGTACAACAATTCGTATTCCAGGTGAATTTTTTACAAGCTTTTCACAACGAGTGGAGGAACTGTTCGATCGATTCGGTAAATCTGGAGACAAATTAACTCGTGGACGATCTCAAAGTTCTAATTTTACCCTCGTTAACGCAGTAGTTCACATTCAAAGGAACAGGTCGCGAAACATCCAAATTGCTGGTATCATCACAAATACGGCAGCCATACCAGAAAATGCATAAAGCCATGCCATTCCAACAAAACCAGTTCGGAATCAATTAATCAGGGAAATGAACAGATTTGTACCTCACTTCATGCGGCAAGTGATGGTAGCCATAATTCAAAAAGCCGCCTAATCATTATCGATTCACAAAACAATTTTTAATCGACACTGGCGCCGAGGTATCCGTCATACTACCAAGAAACCTCGAAAAATTCAACCCATCAGCATTTAAATTGTTTGCAGCAAATTCGACAACCATCGATACGTACGGATACAGAAATCTTATGCTCAACATAGGTCCTCGCAAATCCTTAATATGGAAGTTCGTTGCTTGTGGCTATAGTCGACCGATGCATTTTGGGCGCCGATTTTATATCACACTTCGGTTTATTGGTCGATCCAACATCGAAGGTGCATCCATTCAAATCTCATCGTATGGCATCACTAAGATCAAATACGATTCGGTACAATCCGAGATACTGGGAATTATTACAGGAATTTAAAACTGTTACCCGCGAGCGATTCGACCAACTTAAACGCTGTAAAACACAACGAGACTCATTACAACCCTGTCACGTAAAAGTACGACGTCTAAACGCTGACAAGCTGAAAGTAGCTACGGCTGAAATCAAGCTTGGACAGCACAAGGAGTTTGTCAACCCTATAAAAGTAATTGGGCAAGCCCACTACACATAGCCACGAAAAAGACGGCAACTGGCGATTACGCGGTGACTATAAACCCGGTAATAAACCCTAAACTCGGTAATAAAACCTGACCGTTATCCAATTCCATTCGTGACAGATTTCACACACAAACTCAAATCACGTACCATATTTTCAAAGATCGACCTCGTTCGTGCCTTGTGCAAACGATCCGACGAAATCCACATCGATATTATTGGACCTCTACGACCTTCAGACTGTAATTCATACTGCCTAACTATAATGGACCGCTACACTCGCTAGCCTGAGGCCATCCCAATCGCAGATATCAAAACGGGCACTGTAGCGGAGGCACTAATAAAAACATGGATCAGCCGATTCGGCATACCATTAATCATTGTGACCGATAAAGGTGCACAATTCGAGTTAACTCTGTTGAACGAGCTCTTAAAATCTCTGCGAATCTATTGAAAACGGATCACAGCCTACAATCCGGCGTGCAACGGTATTATAGAACGGTGACATGGAAGATTTAAGACCGCAATAATCTGCGTAGCTGAAAAACAATGGACAAAATCTCTACCCATAATACTGCTCGGTTTAAGAACAACCTTCCGAAAAGACTCTCAAAGCACAGCAGCTGAACTGGTCTGTGGAGAAACCATACGACTGCCAGCGGACTTTTTCAAATCGGAAAACAAAAACCGCAATCCGAATTCATCACACAACTACGCAATCAATTCACAGACATAAAACCCGTTTCGGCGTCTCGAAATACACAAGAGCAAATCTAATACGTGTTAATACGGACAGATGCAGTACGGCAGTCAATACAACCTCCATATGAGGGACCATTCCCAGTGATCAGACGTATCTAAAAGTATTTTACGGTACTGATCAAGGGCAACCGGAATGAGCTGTTCCATCGTCAAACCGGTTCGGTTCCGCTAATTCTTTTATCGTTCATCAGTTCACTGGTGGTGGAATAGTGTGCGAAACCATAACATTCCAAAATTTTGTAGTTACAATTTACGGTTCATTGGTAAAAATCAATAACGAACCGACAGTTATGTGGCATATTGGGTCCGCCTGTTACGTCAAAATATAATATTCGGGACAAAAGGGTTACAATAAAAACCACGAGGCAAGCTCTTCTAAAATAGAAAAACATGAATGTTCATTTATTTAAATTAAATATTTTATTATTAATTATAGTGTGGAATTAAATGTAAACATTGTTTGTTTTAAACTAAAATCGGTGTGAATAAATTGAGTTACCTGTAAAGTAGCTCAAGATACCCACAACTTTAACAAACAAAAACAGCATTTCAGGTAATGAATGCAAACTTCATCTAAATGGAATAATTTTTAAATAAAATACATAATCTAAAAACATATCGATAAAGTAGTTTGCCTTAGTATTAAAGCTTTTTAAGAAAATTGTACCGCTTAAAAAAAAGCAACCACTTCTAAAATTAGTACTCGCCACCCGGTAGAAGTAGTAATAGCCAATAAACTGTTTATACCCTCGCAAACCAACACAATATAAAATATAGAAATCGAATTCAAAAAGCGAACCCAAAAACCCAAAAACTTGTAAATCACAATTGTTGAGAGTTATACCATGAAATCCTTTAATTGGTTGGAAAAATAAAAACACAAAATTTACGTTAAAATGCGGTAAAATTTTCAAGATTTAGCAAAAAACGATTAGGTTCTTTCAATAAATCCATTGACCGTTAACATTTGAGTGTTATACATAATATATGAAAGAAAATCTTTCGTTTTCCAACCCATCCCGATGTACAGAATACATATATAAACTTTCCGAACACATATACTTATATATAACTAGGTAAATAAATCTATCTTTTTTGACATTATGTTGATCCTTCTATCTCGAACTCATACATCTTCCATATGTCTATATAGTACGACTTATATACGCAGACAAACATTATTTTCATGCAATTGAACATTTGTTAGATTTCACTGAGTGTATATTCGAGTATAAGTACGATTGAACTAGGGAAAAGGCTTAAATCTTTCAAAATATTACTATTTGTTGTTTTATCCTGTTCGATTTCCAACATTAAACGAGCACAAAAAAAAATCAATACATATTTATACCTCAAAATTTTCAGGTGCGGGTGATTAAAGTATGTACTCGTATCTTTATAAAAAATTTATAAAATTTTATTTTTTGTTGTTTTTCTTTCGAATACCAGAAGGAGTAACAAAAATACAAATAAAATATTTCTATGTGTATTTTATTTTATACGTAGGTACCCGTACAGGTAAGTCCGGGATGAATAAAAATCAATAAGAATAGGAATTTATTAGAAGAAAATCGGGTGAAAAACAGGGGGAAAACTTTATTAGGGGTGAGTGTGTGTGTATAATCAATTTTATTGAAAAATAACCGGACGGAAGAAAACAAAATGTTGATTCAAATGAAAAAAATATTTTTTGAAAAGCTTATACAAGTGGAATGCACTTGACACTTAATCACAAATTTGTAGCACCAAACAAATAGATGTCTATAAATACTTCTACTGTCTCATTATTATATGTATAAAACTTGCCAATTTAATTTATTTGAACGGCCATAAAGGACTATTTTTCCTTTAAAAGATGTTGGCTTGATAACAACGCTAAAATATTGTTACGTTTTTGCCTTGTCAATCAAGGTTCGTATCACTGGATTGTGAATAAAACACAACACTTAAATTTATCACAAACGATTTTATTTATTTTAACACAATTTGTTTACAATAATTCACAAAATCACTTTTTATTATTTTTGCATAATTCTACTGTTCACTTATAACTTTTATTTCGCACTAAAAAACTTTTTAATTCACTTCTAAATTTCATTTTTAATCTTCACTTATCGCTCACCAAAAACTCAATTCGAATTGGTTCGCTCCTTTTACTTATACTCAAACTAAAATTTCTCGAAATATTTTATGATTGCTCCTGTAAGAATAGTATAGACACATTTAGGACAGTTTTAGCGTGAATAATTGCATTGTAGTACAGTACACATTTGTGCTATTAATAACTTATTCTATTCTTCTCTAGATGTCACCGTAACAATATTGTTTTATTAATTTATTTATCAAGATAAAGTTTCAGCTTAATGTTTAGGAATAAACTAAAATAAAGGAAGTTTCATCTAGAGAGACTGGCCCTGTAGAGAGGAGGTGATTTGGGTGCTGTTCGTATAGGCTTAAATAGTTAATCAAGTTATATACGATATATATATATATATCAAAGTTTTAAATAAACGTTGAATACGGTGAAAATGGCGGAGATTAAATTGCTCTTCGATAAATTGAATATTGATAATTATTCAAACTAGAAATTCAAAATGGAGTTACTTCTTCGAAAGCAGCATTAATGAACAGCATTCGAAAACAAATACAACACCAAAAACTATAAAAGAAATGGAGGAGTGGGATGATCCTGATGAACTGGTAAAAGGAAGAATTGGTCTCGCTATCGAAGACAATCAGTTAACACACATCCGTAAAACGTCAGTGAAAACAGCGTTAGACACGTGGAATGCAATTCAATCAAAGGATACTACGAAAAGAACACACTGACAAATAAAGTTTGTTTGATGCGTTCAATTTGTTCTTTAAAATTAAGCGAGAGTGGCGATGCGCATATTCATATAAATCAAATGCAGGATTTGTTTGTCAAATTATGCGACATCGGCGAGGAGGCACTAACAGATAAGTGAATTGTAGCATTTTTATTGAGTACCAAGAAACTACGATACATTAATTATCAGCTTGGAAACACGACCGGAAGGTGAACTGACATTTTCAATGGTTCACAAAAAGGTTATTTCTGAATTTGAGAGGCACATGCATATGTGAATAGTAATTCGAGTGAAGCGGGTTTTAAGGACTGTTGCAAACAAAAGTCTTTGTTTCTTTTGTAAAAAAGCAGGCAATCAAAAGAAAAATTGCAGTAAATATCAAGAGTGGCTTTCAAAATGCGGTGGCAATAAACAAAGAGGAAGAATCAGTAAAGTCAACAACACGGTTAATTCAGTCGAAGCAAAAACAGTAAATCAAAGTCTGAGGCGAATAGTTTCTTGTTTGTGGTTGGAAAACAACAAAATAGATTTTGGATTTTCGACTCTGGAGCAACTCAGCATGTTGTTAATGACAGGCGATTTTTTCATGAATTAAATGAATCTTATAAAAGTTCGGTTGAATTGGCAAACGGAATAACAACATCAGTACAAGGCATTGGCAGCGGAAATCTAAATTTTGTAGATGACTAGTAGATGATTCATACAGCAAAAGCATGCGATGTCTTGTTCGCTTCAGATTTGATCGGCAATATGCTCTCAGTTTCGCGTCTAGCCGATATGGGTTTTAAAATTGTGTTCAAAAGGTACATTGGTGAAATCATGTATAAAGATGAAGAAATTGGTGTAGCGGATAAAATCGGCAATAATATACAGATTACGTGATGTGACAAAATTCAATATGGTTCAACACAATGAGAATTGTATTCATCAGTGACATCGGAAACTTGGGCATAGGGATCCTAAAGCTATTCGGAAAATGGCAGCTGAAGGTTTAGTGGATAGATTACCTTTTCTGAAACAATCAAACAGCAAACCATTGGCACCATTGGATTTGATTCATATGGATGTACGCGGAAAAATGCAAACAGTGACACCGAGTGGCAAGCAATGTATGTCATATTCATTGATCATTACTCTCGGTTTACTGTATAATTCAGTTGTTGCGAAGCAAATAGGCGGCTTATAGTCCAGAGCAAAATGGAGTGGCCGAAATAAAAAATAGGTCACTGATCGAAATGGCAACTTTATCCAAAATAGAGTCATGACAAGAGCAGCGATCACAACTCCATTTGAACTTTGGAACAGCGTAAAACCAGTTATTAAGGAATTTCATATTTTTGGTTCTAAATGTTTTGCTCATGTACCCACAGAAAGAAGAAAATTTGGACGATACAGGAATCGAAGTGATCTACCTTGGATACGATCATTTTAAAGCATATCGATGCTACAATCCTATTACGAGATTAATGAGAATCACCAGGAAGTTTTAAATGAAGAATATTCAGAAAACCAGTCAACTCACGTTTCACGACGAAGGAAATTCCACGAACACGCCTGATTGAGCAAATACAGGTAGCAAAGAAGATGTTGAATCAACTAGTTCCAATGAAGCAATTTCGTGCAATGGAAAAAACATTGGATCAAAACGATCCAGGAGGAGATGAATTCACTAAGAACGACACGTGGCAATTATGCGATTTACCAGAAGAAGAAGGAGAAGAAGACAGCAAAGCAGTTGGCAGCAAATGGGTATACAAAGTGAAATCTAATACAGACAACAGTATTCATCGCAATTGTGGACGAAAATCGTAGAGAAGACAAAAGAAACACAACTAGCACCTGGAACTTTCTATTTGTCGCAGATAATGGCTGCTATGATGCAGATGATGGCGCAACAAGGAGAGCAGTCGAACCAAAAGATGGGACAAATGGGCGTAATGAAACAACATATGGAGCAGTCAAGCATCGAAATGAAATAACAAAGAGAAGAAATTAAAGAACAAATTATAGATGATCAAAAGGGAATGGGCGAGAAACTTCTCGAACTAGCTACTAACATACATGGCGAAGATTCAACAGGTTGAACAAAAATTAGAAACGGAGGTTCAACAAGTTGAAGAGAAATTGCAAACGGAGGTTAAACGTCTCGTGAAAGCATTAACTGAAGTCAAGAAAACTGGAACAACGACGCAAGTTGTACAAACTGTTCAATCAATCAACAACATCTTTCGGCATTTTAAAATTTCAATTTGAGACGGTGGCCAATCAAAATCATTGGAACAAAGAACATCGTGTCCCTTAAAGGCGAAGCAGTAGAGGCTTTACAAACAATTCCGGAACAAGAGCACAACAGTTATCTCGAAATTACGAAGGCGCTAGATCGGAAATACGGCAGTGACCATAAGCGGGAAATTTATCGCATGGAACTGAAAAGCCGCTACCAAAAGGGAAGAGAATCGCTTCAGGAATTTTCATCTGCATAATCGAGCGACTAGTGCATTTAGTACATATACAAGTACGTCAGCCGATTACATGGAAAGGCTGAAAATTGACGGCATTCGAGATCCAGAGACACGCAAAGCAGTGATGTTGTCACCTAAAGTCACCTTTGCGGAAACTATCGCTTGTGCATTGACAAACGAGACTGCACAAGCCATCACCAGACCGTCAATGAAAATATGCCGAGTGGAAATCGACACCAACATAAATACCTAGCGGTCGGTACCAAGATACCGAGACGGAAGCGGAAAAATCAGATGTTGGGCATGTGATAAGATTGGTCACATCGCACGGGACTGATAGGAAATAAGAAGAAAACGTGAAAGATCACCATCCCCTATTCACATAAACAATTCAAATAAACGTCAGGAGAATTCTTTTCCAACACGAAGTGCTGATTGCAGATATTGCAATCAGCACTTCGTGTTGGAGAATGGAGGAGGAATGGACTGACGAAGTGATCAGGAAAGAGCAACTAGATGACACGGATTTGTCGGTTATCATGGAATGGAAGGAAACGAAACACTGGCTCACCTATAGCGAGATCGCGGGCAAAACTCCCATTGTTAAGAGTTATTCTACTCAATGGGATAGCCTCCGAATAGAGAATGGGTGTTTACAAAAAATGTGGGAAAGCACGGATGGCAAAGTGCAACAAGTGTTGCTGGTGTCCAAATCCTGAAAGAGTACCATGGAGGAGTAAGTAGGGGCCACCTAGGAAATTACAAAACACTGGCCAAGATACGTCCACGATTCTATTGGGCAGGATGTAGACAATCTGTGATAGAATGGTGTCAAAAATGTGACCAATGCAAAAGTTGTGGAACCATGAACCAATAAAACGTCGGAGCATTCCCAATCAGGAGACGACAATAATAGCTGATGCCGCGGTCAACAACTGGATTAGCCGATTTATAGCGATCGAGGAGGGAATTTTGAATCGGTGGTATTTCAAGAAATATGCCAGATGCTCGGTATAAATAAAACGAGAACAACGACTTTGCATCCACAATCCGATGGTATGGTGGAAAGATTTAATGGTACATTGGAGGAATTTCAAGCAAAGGTCGTAGAGAAAAACCTTACGTCAATTATCTGGAGATTTAAAGTTTGGGGCTGTTCCATCAGCGGCTTTTTGTGGACAGAATTACGTAGACCGGCTAAAAAAAGAACTTAATGAAATTCATCAATTTGTACGGAGGAAAATACGGATGTCAAGTGACCGGATGAAAGCTCGATATGACATACGAGACAAGGTTTCCATGAAGGGCAATTAGTATAGCTTCACAACCCGCAATGAAAGAAGGAATTATCACCGGAGCTGCAACCGGCATGGGAAGGACTTTACACTGTCATCACGAGGATGAACGATGTGGTTTAACGGATACAGAGGGGATATCCAGTAAACCAAAAGTGGTTCATCTAGAGAGGCTGACCCTATACAGAGAAGGTGATTTGTGTCAGGCTCAGGTGGGTGGTAATGTTACGGTGACACCTAGGTAAAGTAGAATAAGTTAATTGATAGCGGAAAGTTCTACTATGGAATTTTGATAAAACTGTTATAATGTGTCTAGACTATTTTTACCGGAATAATTATGAAATTTCGAGAAGTTTTGGTTTGAATATATAAGGACTTAAAGAGTGAACGAATTCTAATTAGAACATTAAGTTATAAGTTTAATTAAGTTAAAAGTTATAAGTGAACAGTGAAATTGTGAAAAAAGCATAACAAGTGGTTTTGTGAATTTTTGTTAATAAATTGTGTTAAATTCATTTTTGGTGTTAAAAAATAAAATCGTTTGTGATACATTGAAGTGCCCCGTTTTATTCACAATCCAGTGATTGTTACGGTGACACCTAGGTTAGAATGGATTAAGTTAATGAATAGCGTAAAATTGACTGTTAGTGACATCTAGATTAGGCTATTATAGTCAATTGTACTAAATTTAAAATTCTCGATGCTAAAAGAGTTCTAAATTTTACTAGACTAATTATACTGGAAAAATCATGATATAGTAATGGCCTTGAATATAGGCCTTGGTTTGAGTACATAAAAAGGCGAATGAAATCGAATTGGATGATTAGTAAGATGAGTGCGATTAGTGCAATAAGTTATTTTGTGGATTGTGTTGCGTTAATTTTTGTGTTAAATAAATAAATTAGTTTATGATAAATTGAAGTGTTTTGTTTTATTCACAATGAAATGATTCGAACCTTGATTGACAAGCGGAAAACGTGTAATGTAATACTAAATATAAAAGCCACACTATTGTAGAAATTGGAATGGTGGAGTATCATTAATTTCTAAAATTATTATGTATTAGAATATATTTGGTCATTTTAATTATCTTCTACGTAAATAAACATTTGTATTTAATGTTCAAGATTTTTCGACCCGAATTTAACCAAATTTATTCCATCCTGAATATAAATTTGGTGAAAGACAACAAATTTAGTTTCATCATCAAGTAATTAATTTTCTTATCCTCTTAAATTTAGATACCCCCCTCACTTTTCGGGTATAATGGTATATATCTAATCTACATAGGCAACCCATTCTCGTATTACGTACATTTTCAAATTATTTATTGATTAATTTTCACAATTTTTTCACAAAATTTACCCCAAAATACTTAAAACGCCTCTTTTCCAAATGATAAGATGAACTCAAATGAAACAAAATAAGAAAATACAAACAAATAAAAAATAGAATCAATTGATTTTTGTATGTCTGATTGATTAATGCGATTAAATTATCACTTTATTCAGATAAATTATTTGGAATTTATTTTCATCTTTCGATTCGTTTCGAGTTGTTTCTGTTCTACTGTATATATACAATACCTACATTACTTAGTCGAGTAAACACACTTAAAACCATTTTTAAACGGAAAAATTCCCAAGTAAATAATAGCAGCTTTATTTTATTTATTATTTATTTTTATTTCAATTTAAATTTAAAATAAATAAATAAAAATAAAAAATAGAAAAAAGATAATTGAAAGATTATTTTGTGCGTTATCATGAATCTTACTAAAAAAGTCACTGGTGGTGCTTACAAATCCTACCTTTAAAGTATTAACGTTAAGGCGTTACCTCATTACAAAAATGCACGTAATACAAGGTTGCTCATAATCATAGGTATTTTAAAATTAATTAAATTTTGTGGAAATCAAACAATTTAATGAAAATATATTTTCTCAAGAAAATTGTTCAAAGGGAAAATATTATACGAAACATTTTTCAAACGATAAAATTCCATGATTGATTACCGCCCATCTTAGAGGTTATTTTAGAACTGCCACTTAGGCAATTTAATCGAAGGAGAATGAAATAGGCGTTAAGCTTTCTAAGTTTCTTCCAAAAAAAAAAAAAAAAACTGGCCTTAAGGGAGTATTAAAAGAAATAATTATTTCGATTTGGTAAAATAAAGACATCAAAGTATTGCAATTAATAGAAGAGCTTTAACTCTGGTCCATATTCAAGTTTTATCAAATGTGGTGAACCATAATAGAAACACGCTACAGGTTCGTCTTAAGCAAAGTTCCTAAAAAGAAAAGTTTGAAACTGTTAATTCTTCAGGTAAACATTTCTCTTTCCCTATAAATATATATGAAACTGGAACAAACACTTGTTGTTTTTGGATACTTTTTCCAAATTTTGTAAAACTTTCCCCTATCTAAACTTTCACCTTTTCTAAACTTTTGATTTTAATCCAGGTAAACAAACTTTATAAATTTACACTTTGTGGAGTCAAAAATGGGTTACTAACAGTTTATAAGCTTTTCGGTTACCCTATATAAGCCAATGTCGACAGCTGCAAATTAATTATCAACCTGTTGAATCGGTTTTTCAATTACACACTTTTATTGACAAATTGTAATGTGATTTTGCACACCCACACATCGTCGTTATTACCACCGCCACCACATTTTATTTGTATGCTGTGGCAAAAAGCATAAATTAAAATTTATTGATTTTGGTTTTATAATAAATCGTAATCTAAATTGAAATAGAAACAAACATTTTTTTTATGATTTATAGTATGTAACCCCAAAAGAGTGGTTAGAACATATTTTTTTTCCTGTTTTCAACGTATTTCATTTTTCCGTAAATCAAAGCAGCATATTAAAGAACTTAAACAGAGAACACGCCGTATTTATGTACATGCACAGTTTACCACAAAACCTCGACTATATACTATGTAAGTATATATGTATGTATACAGTAGTGCGACTGGGTTAAAACTCCATTGGAAATATAAATAAAAATGTTAAAATTTTGCACATACACACACATCCACTGCCACCCCCAAAAAATGGCTAAAACGCAGGAAGTTTGGGGTGAATAGGACGGGATGATATGGCAACACGAACAATTTCATTATTACGTTCGTCGTTTGGTTTGCAACGTATATAAAAGTATTTTTCTCCTTGCTTCCATTTGATGAGGGAAGCAACAAGTTTTTTTTTTCGTTTAAAACCGAAAAAGGGAAACGGAAAATGGAAAATTGAAGATTTTTTTTTTATTTGATTTCGTTTTATTTGTTTTGTGTGCGTGTGTGCCTAATATATACGTTGAGCTTTGTATTCCGTTTTTACATACAAATTTTGATAAAAGGAAATCATTATCATAAAAAAAAAAATAAGAAAATTTGACAATGAAAATTCAAGGATACGAATAAGTATAAAACAATAGAGGCTTAGATTAGGATAACTTAAGGTAAGTGAATTCGAGCGGGATTATGGGTTTTACACTTGATTTAGTTTGATTTCAAGGTAACTACTTTATCAGTGAAACGACTTTTTCAGACGAACAACGAAGTAACGTTTTTAAAGGATGTCGCGTTGTTACGCAAGTTATACTCACTATAATATGAATATCAGTATGAAATTGAGCCAGGTGATATCCCAGCGAAACAAGACAAAACTTCTAAATTTAATACGGATGACTTCTGTATAAGAGCAGTTCAACCAAAGCGTTGGCTATGCAAGAAGAACACGTTCACAGGTTACTGGACCGATAACATCCAGTAATGACGTATTCTTACCAAAAATCATTCCAAAGCCATCTAATGGAGTGAATATCATTTAAAATTAATATGCCAGAAGAGTTTTTTCAAGCCGCTATAACATCGAAATTATGGCCTGATGGGCTTTTTGTCAAAGAGTACGAATGGGGGCAAAAGAAACCTTTTTTTCAATTTCGGCTAAAACACGAACACCGATACAGCTACCAACTGCTCTGTAACATGAATTCTACTGTGATAAAAAGATCACAAGAGACGCGAGGTGCTCAGTTAACCGTGGAATTTTATTTGTTGAATTTGGAGAATCGTATTACCGAAGAAAGAAAATACCTGCTATAAGCCAAGTTCATTGCGGAGTACAGTCGGAAGTCCATAATCGACAGGTTTTTCCACTGTCCAATACATTCTTCTCGAGGCACTGCTCGAAACTCCGTAAAACAACTGAAACCAAAATAAATCTGGTAGAAGATTGTGATGATTGTTTCCAATTTTGGAAGTTGATTCCTAATAAAATATGTATTCAACTACAATGAACCTGTAGTAATTTCTTGAATTAAAGCTAAAACACTTCCGGATGTATTACTACTAATTGTTGTAGCCATGTACGAAGAATTGGAAACCAAAACGCATTACCTCAAAACAATTAATTCAGTAACTGCCGGGATCTTGTTGAGTTGGTATATGTATTCCGGCTTGAGCTTGAAGTCTTCTGACGTCATTAACTTCATCAGTGGCATAATGTCTTCAAATGTCAAATGGATACTGAACATTCCTTTTAACGATCCGGTTAAATATAAACGAGCTTTATCATCTATATGGCACTACCGAATAGTACTCATAGTGCAGGTATATAATACCACACTGCTTCCTACAGCACCTAGTTACTATTCTGAAGAAGTACCTGATCATTACTATCAGAATTCAATAAAGGAAATTCTCCACTTTATGAAATTCTCCAACATCTTCACGAGTGATCATCCATCGAAGATTTATATCAAATCAATTGACAGTCTACCATTTACTGCGAGTTTCTAATCATTAATTAAAGTCTTTGTTTATGTCAATCATAACAAATCCTGTATAGAAGAACCTGTATCTGATCACCAATTTAAATTCGATGAGAATGCTTTGGTACAATTTGATTCCGAAAAGAAGTGTTTTATCACATCTAGCAAATACATTTTCGGCTCCGATGCTACTGAAATAATGCTGGACTATAAGAAAATATTTGAAAGATTACATCAGCTTCCGCCATCAGTAGATGCAAATAAACCTGAAATTATATCTATTCAAGGAGTGTCAGGCTGTGGTACCTGGATCTTAAATTCACATAAAATTGGAAAAGATCTCTCACTTATGTTGTGTTGGCCAAAATTCCTTGGTGTTGCGTAACCAATTGGGTCCGTGCCACCACGATGCATTGATTCTCAGTTCGTACGGGAGAATTCCTCTCGAAGCAATGTCAGCAGGATTCTCTGCTGAAGGAACGTGCCTCCAATGGATTCGGCTGAATGAATTCAAGATGCGTGACGTGCGGTTTGCGATAAAGGTTGGCCAGCGACAAGGGTGTGAACTGAGCCAATCTAGCACGACACCTGAATCTGCCCATAAAAATACTTTTATTTTTATAGCCAGATTATGAGTCCTAGTAAAAATCTGACAAATATTTTGTGCTAATTTTGTTATTATAGATTGAAGCGTTCAAGATCTACCTGAATGTCTTTTAAACATTTTAATTAACTAATTTCGATTTAGTTTGGAAAAAAGGTTTACACAAAACTATAAAAAACACGGCTATATATAGGTTACATGTATTGTGTCTATAACAGGTACAATTCCTTATTCGAATTATAAATAATTTTGTGTGGATCGACTCATCATCATGTAATGATTTTATTCAAACCATGTAATGGTTTCAACCTCCCGCAACTCCCTCTTTCCTATGCCGCTATAAGAGATGCATCCGAGAATTTTTAGTACACATACAAAAGTCATTTTTTTTATTACCAAATTTATAAATTGTAAAAACGATTTATTTGTTTTTTAACTTATAATTAATTTTCCCCCTGAAGATGACGGAATATACCGTCGAAACGTAGGGGCATATACAAAATAAAAATAAGTTAAAAAACAAATAAATCGTTTTAATAATTAAAATAAAAACTTAATAAAAGAAAACAATATATTATAAATTGTACTTAATATAATTTTGATTTGTGTACTAAAAAGTATAAGTACTAAAAATACTTGTTGTGTTATATATACCAATTGTATGCATATTATTCTAAATTTATTTGCTGCTGTGAGAGTTATTTCTAGCCCAACTGGTACAAAACGCCAAATAAAAGAAATGCTATGCAATATTTTCATCTAAGTAGCTCTGCTAGGAATAGCTTTTACCTACATAATTTAGATAAACAATATATTTCTACTTTTATCACAAATATGATTTAGTACAAAGCTAAACTTAAAAAATTGTAAAACAACAAAGGAGAAGGCACCTAGCAAGTCTAAAATTCTTCCAAGTAATAGAGACCACTGGCTACAAAAAGAGTATCAAGGAAATTACCCCCTAAGAGAGGGGTTCTATTGACTACCTCTGGGCTGATCCTGAGCCCGATTCGGTTATAGCAATTTTCACTACGTTAATAAACGTATTGCTTTCTAGTAGTGAAAAATGGGGTACAAATTAAAAAAAAACTTCTGGTCAAAATTATAATGATCCTGGAAATTTGTTATGTCGGTACAGTAAGGTATTGGCTACCTCTGAGCCAGTTCATGATAGGAACAACATTCAAATAGGACAAACTTACTATATCGATATGACAAATTTCCAGGGTTCCAGGCAGCAGAAGAATATTTTTTCCATTTTGAACTACGAGAAAAATTCCTAATAAATAGAAATTATGGGATGGGTTTCTGCACTCCCGTTGTTGGAGGTAATTTTAAATGAAAGTCTCGAATAACTTCAATGCGGAATTAATAAAATGTTTCAATAATTTTTACAGATTGATTTACACCAACAATGATACTTTCGGCGTTAGTTATGCTTTTCAATGTTCAACTCCAATAATATCTTGATACTTACACAGGTCTAACAAGACCGTCTAATTGACTGTTTCTACAGTAGTGCAATCGCTTCGATAGTATTACAGCAAGCGGTGGTCTTAAACACCAAGTTTTTTTTGGTTTTAACTTTAGAACAGCCGGGAAACAAATAAATGTAATAATGAAATCAGACTGTAAACAATTTTTTGCAGATGAATAAAATTATATCGAAAATGTTTTTTTTAGTACACAGTTAAATTTACACCGTGTAAAAAAGTATTATATTTGGTGCGCTGACGTATAGGGCGCAGTAATGGGATAAACCAAACAGTGCGAATAGTGATGACACATTTTATTGTTCGCAATATCAATCCATCATTTTCAGTAAGACAAACCTATAATCGGGACGAATGAGCTAATGATACCACCATGGTAGAAGCGCAACTCGAGTTATATCTGTAGAAAATATACCAACAATATAGAAAATAGTAAAATGCTTTCCATTATTTCAATCTATAATCGAAGTACTATTGTACAATTTTCAGCATTTTTTTTATTAGAATTTCTATTGTTGGTTTGGACCATTCTGGATTTTTTCCATTTTCTTAATAAAAATATTTTTTTGTTTTTTAATAAAGTTTTGCAAATTAAATTTAATCGAGTTGAATAATATTCACTTTAGTAAAAACATACTGCATGTATTGTAATTTATAATCTTTGATCTGGAAAGGTCATCACATCATGGCAATCAAGTTCTTTAATTAAATTATTTGTTGTTGTTGTTGTTGTAGAAGTAGAATCATCCCGATATATATATTAGTCCAAACGGTAAATACGTAAGATGATGGCAAATTTCTTGGAAAATTATATTATTAATACGTAATATCTAATTTCGTGTATGTACCGTACCGTTAACCTATATACGGTATACACCGCAGAGACTTTTTGCTTGTTAAAATTTTCGGTCGATTTGATTAACATCGTTAAACTTTTATGTTTCGTCTCTTATCCATATATCTTTTTATGTATGTATAGTATGTACAGATACAAAAATTTTGCGTGAAGGTACATGTAGATACAAGAAATATCTAGCAAAGAGTGAACAAGAAGCTAAAATTGTTTGTCAATCTTCAAAAAAAATCTAAAAATTTCTTGGAAATTTTCACATTTTTATAATCTTCGGGATTCTGAATATTTAATTCGGGTTTTGCTGTTTAAACAACTTAAGAGACAAAAGTTTAAAATCAGATTTCGGCCCTTTTCGAATATTCGGTTTAGCAACTAACAAAACCTAGCATCATAATTTATGGAGCAACGTGAAATAAATGTCTCACATAAAAATATCTGATTTTATAGTTTTCTGATAGTTGATGCAATATAAAATACTGACACATTCTAAAATACTCCCAAAAATACCTAAAAAGTGTATTGGTTGTATAAAAAGTCTGGCGAACATAAAAAATTTACAAAATTTGTGTGTAAAATAACAAGAAACATTTGGGTTTTATTTGTATAAAAAGACGTAAAACACCTGTGTACTTATACCAATTTAAATCTTAAGTACTTCTCCCTGCCTGTACACGCGTATATAAGTATCATTGACACAGATAAAATTTAATAGTTTTTTTTTAAACCGAAATTGTGTGGCTGCAAATAAATAAATCACCTCCGCATATAACCTTAGTATTACGTATACCCAAATTTACTACAATTTAATTTGTTTCCCACTAATAAAAAGTTTGTAGTATACATATCTACATACATATTACCTGTGCTAATACACTAAAAATGAAGTTTTTCTTTTCTTTGATAGTTTGGAAAGGTGTTAACAATAAAATGTTATGTCAACATTTTTTTTTTGTTTTGGTTTTGGTTGTGCTTTTGTATAGTAGTTTGTTATAATATATGTTGAAGCTTTTATGTGTGTTTACTTATGGCATTTACCTGGGAAAACCCAAAAATATGTGATGTGTGTATATTATGTAGAGGTAATACAATACACAAAAAAAATTTTATGTATAAATATATCACAAATTCACAACGAGAAATTTACAACAATAGTAAAGCGTTTTTACAACTTTCGTATAATGTAAGTAATTTAGTTTTTTTGTGCTTTATTATTTTTGGGAATGTAATAAATTTTTCGAAAATTTATGTTTTCATAAAAATTTAAGTTTGCTATAAATTACCATTAAAATATAATTGTATCTATACACTCGTAGGTATACATAAATCTAGGTGGAATATCTGTTAGTAGAAAAAAATAATAATTTAAGTAAAAGTTGTCTGCCATACAGCTGGAACGAATTAAGCTGAACATAAACCTACGATAAATTTCTAGCGACTAAATTCATTTTGGGTTGGTGACGTATTCCTGAGGGACAAAACTTTATTATTATTATTATTATTATTATTACTATCTTTATTTCAATAAAATAAATACAAAATTAAAATCTAGTTGAAACAACATTATAAAATATGAAATAAAGTACAGCTCCTATAGACATTATGTCTGTAGTGGAGCAATTTAAAACAAATTTTAATTAAAATTTATATAATATTCTTTGTTTACATAATTAACAATAATCTTCAACAAAATACAAGCTCAGTTATTAAAATAGATATATTTAACTACACGACGGCACATTAGAACATAATGTATGATAATTTAACATTTATACTAAAAATATTGCTCGATATCATCGATGTCAAGTAACCAAGTCCGAATTTCCCTGTTAAATTTATGTTTCTGCGCAGATGGAAGCATTTTGACATTTTTAGGTAAAAGATGGAACCAATAAGGTGCCATATATAAATAAAATCTTCTAAACCTTTCACTATTACAACGAAGACCGACAAAATTGTTTGGATTTCTCATATTATACACGTGGTATATTCGACTATGATAACTATTGCTACGAACAAAAAACATTTTCAATACTTTAAAAACATACAAATACCTTAGAGGCAACAAGTTTAACTCGCGAAAAAGCGGAATAGTGGGTGTATTCCTTGGACAAGCATAAATTAATTTGATAATTCTTTTTTGCGCTACAAAAAGATCTGCAATATTAGCAAAGTAAATTCCACCCCAACTAGTTATACCATACATTAAGATAGATTCAACAAGAGCATGATATAACCTTCTTAAAATAAAAGAAGGGCACAAAGGTCGAAGATTATAAAATTTATGCACTGCAGTAATAACAATTTTCCTGATATTAGTTAGGTGGGAGGTCCAATTTAGCTGTGAGTCAATTGTTACACCTAAGTATTTAGGTGGTTTAACTTCGCAAATTAAAATCCCGAACTCACAAACTCACAATCCTCGTACAAAATCCCGTAATCCCGAGGAAACCCCGAAGGGTGACATGCTGTAACCGGGGAAGGTATAAGTTTGCCCGCTTTTCAAAATCCCTCTTTAAAAATTCCGGATTCAAAATCTCGGTTTTCAAAATCCTGGTTTTCAAAATCTTGGTTTTGAAAGACAAATTTTTTTTAATTCGGGCCACCCCTTCTGGTGAAGAAGAATTTTAATTTAAAGTACAATAAAAATATCGAGACTTTTTGAAAACCTGGATTTGCTGAAAACCGGGATTTTTATTTTTGCATAACCGGGATTTTGATAAAGCGGGATTTTGAAATACGGCATATCATGACGACTCCGTTATAACCGGGTTGGTATCGTTATACAGAATAAAATAATTCCGAAAAAACACAAAAAAACAAAAAATAAAGTTTTTTAAATATAACAAATTTTTGAAACACTATCTTAATACGTTTTATACCTTAGCTTAGAGAATGGGGGCATTTTTGAAAAATTCAGTTTTTTAATAATTATTGACATACTAAAATAGAGAACTCCCCAAAGCCGCTTAGCATTGGTCATTTCCGCGCAAGGATGACATGCAATTATGTAGCTTCCTTTTGTTTTCATATTGTAGTTAACAAAAATTTAATGGGGTCTTCCTTTTCGATGGGGCAGTTTACTTTGTATTTTTCGGGATTTTTTCGAGATTTTTTGATGGTATTCCGTTATAACCATCACTATTTTCGATGTTCGACTTTTCGTGTGTATACATCTTTAAATCTAGGGAAAACTCCACCAATTGTGTAACAGGGATCACTACATTTGCCTGAAAAAAAAAATCGAGAATAGTTGAAAAGTCAAAATCCAGAAAAATGAAATCCTGAAAAAAAATCTAGAAATCACCGGAAAATCAATCCAGAAAAAATATTTTGTTTAAAATACATAAATGACAAAAATTCAATTTTATAGGCATTTTTAGACTTTTGACATCACTTGAAACATTTGTGGTAGAACTATCAGTAGAAGCGATATGAGCGTTATGATTCCTTTGATCTGTGTCTGAAAGGTTGACGAAGCAATTTCCATTATCGTAAATATTAAGAACTTTACGGAAAAAGTCAAATTCGATAGACTTTTATAAATTTTAATTTTAATTTCGGCCGCACTTTGATAATTACGTTTCTGGATTTTAGTTTTCTGAATTATTTTGTTGCTGTATTTTTTTTTCTGGATTTTCAGTTTCTGTATTACTTTTTTTCTAGATAAGGTAACCAACCCTGTACAACAACTAGATTTTGTAATTTTCATAAGCTTTCGGAATTTTTTACCCTATATCTTTGGGATTTAGTATCCTCGGGATTTTGTATCTTCGGGATTTTGTAGGACATTTACCGTTGTAATGTACCGAGTTGTTACAGTACGAATTCGATGTTTATTTTGAACGAGTTCTGTGACGATCTTTTAACGTACGTGTAATAGGTTAGTTATATAGCCGAAACCGAAACGGAATGAAATTATACAGAAGAAACGGAATGAAAACCAACGGACGAATTGATTCAATTCAATTTGCTTTCGTTTCGTCTTTGCAGTTATACTGCTGTGACCAAAAAGTAACATCAGTTTTCATTTATTTCAAAAAAAATATTTATTTATTCTTCCAAATCTATTTCATCGTCTTCAAAGTAATCTCCTCCCGACACAATACACTTATGCCAACGTATTTTCCAGTCTACGAAACAAGAATTAAAGTTGTCTTCTGGGATGGCCTTCAGAGCGCGTAGCAATTGACGTTGTATCTCGTCTATCGTCTCAAAACGATTTCCCCGCCGTGGTCTTTTGAGTTTCGGGAATAGCCAGAAGTCACACGGTGCTAAATCAGGCGAATACGGTGGTTGTGGAACGATATGGATAGAATTTTTGGCAAAAAAATTACAAAGAATGAGTGCAGTGTGAGAAGGTGCATTATCGTGGTGCAAATACCAAGAATTGTCTACCCACAATTCTGGCCTCTTCTTGCGAAAAGCTTCACGCAAACGATGCATAACACTCAAATAATACTGTTTGTTGACGGTTTGGCCGGGTGGAAGGAATTCTGAATGAACAACACCACGATAACCAATGAAAACTGTCAACAAGACCTGTCAACAAACTGGTCCTTCTTTGAAATGGTCCCCGGAGGCTTATTTGCAGCCAAAATGGTAATTTTGATACGAAATTATTTATTATTTTTGATGTGAAGCAGGAAAGTTGTAATAAAAGTAATTTTGTTTTGAGTTTTCTTTTTTTAAACCAATTGATCACTGAGATATATATATATATATATATATATATAATATATGTACACGGATACGACATAGGCAAAAATTCATCGTATGCGTCTGTGTGACAGAGAACGTATTTACTTTCCTTGTCTTGAATTGGCTTCGAATTTTCGGAAATGAAATCATACAAACCTAACCTTCGTACCGCTATAATTACATAGTAGGCTATGACCTTCGAGTCAATAAATGCGTTGTTTTTTTTTTCAATACACTAAATTGTTCTTTCACATTTTTGTTTTTACAAATGTTTAGTAAACAAGTTTGTTTATATTCGAAAGTTTGACGTTTCACTAAAAATTTTTTTTTGTTTTTATTTATTTTCCAGGTGTTTATTGAAAATTTTAAGGGAATTAGTGAGAAATAATTTAAATATTTTCCGAAGATAAGTAGTGCGCAATGTGTGAATAGTTCAAAGAATGCTTCAATTAGAGAATCAGTTTTAAAATCTTTGTATGTTTAATGAGTCAAGCGCAAGTTTAATATTAACAAAATTATTTTCGAATCCAGTACGGCCCTTTTTCGGAATTAGCGTTTTAGAGTGTGAGGCATATATAAAATGAGCGGTATTACTTAAAAAAAACTTGTACCATTCGTTTTTGCTGTTTACTATGATAAATATTTTACATGTCGCCTCCATGTCTCAGTAGTGCAATTGACATGCTAAGTTGGTTTTTTGTAATTTTTTTTGACAGTATGTAAAAGTTCTCATTACAAAATAATTTCTGAAACAGTTTATTTTAGATAATATTCTGACTCATTTTCATCATTAACATAACATTCAGAATCTTGAGTAGATTGCAATTGAAAGTATTGAACTCTTAGATGGTTCACATTAAATAAGATCTAAATGAATTCCTTGGTTTATTTGGAAAAAAATGTATGTACATTCGCTGATATGGTTGCTGGTGGCTGTTTTGAAGCCAGCACAATATGAACCGAATGATTTGATTTAAAAGCACCCAATTTAATATTTCTATTAGAGATACCACATGTTAACAGGTTTTGTAAATATTACCGTTTTTAGTGCTAAGGTGGCTAAAACAAAATTAAATAAATAGTCATACCAGTTTCATTTATCATTTGTTTGTTAACGACATTTGATTTTCCTTCAGATTTTTTTTATATTCAATGTCAAAGCGATTTTTGACGTATATTTTTCACATTTCCTGATATTATTTAATGCGACAAAAAGTACTAACCTTTTATATTTAAAAAATTACATCTTCTATAAGAAATATCCTTTGCTACAAAATATTGTACGCATAAAACCGGCTTAGTTTTAAAAAAATTCTTTTGTTTTTCGTTTTGTCACGTTCAAACACAGTTCGCAGAGAAATGTTTTGAAGTGGACATGTTTGATAATTATTTTATTTATGTAAATGTTTTAAATTTATTAAAGTTTTTATAATTACAAATTAGCGTGTAACGGTTTTTTCTGTTTTTAAAATTTTTTATGTGTGATAAAATTTTCAAAATGTCGGCCGCTTAAAATACCTGTTTCCACCTGTTTACTCGCATTAGAAGAATTATTATTGCGGTGAATATTTATCAGATGAAATATTGCTACTAGTGCATATCAAGTACACATTTTTATTAAATTTGTGTTTTCGGTTTACAAATGTGTCAATCTATATGTTTACTTTTTGTGTGTAGGTAACGTTCCATTTATGCCTAAAAAATGCCATCGAAAAAACGGCATGTTGGACGGGATACGGAAAAATCCAAAAAGTCACAAGAACAGCTGAAACATCTGTTAAACGTGAAATTTGTCTTGAAGTAAATCGTTTTCAAAGCCGTGATTCACGAATTGTTGAAACACTTGAACAATGTGAAATTCGTCGTGAGGTGCTCTCCAGAAGTCGTGAGTTAAGAGCAGCTGAAATAGAGCGCCGATTTAATGTTGGTAACATTCAATTACGTTGAAGATTTTAATTATAGCATGCACCCCAATTTTTTAATTGGGCAAACGGATAATATCGACGACTACAAAACATTGCCGTGTATCTATAAAATTACTCAAAATCATTTTACTGCCCTTTTTATTTAAACTTGTGACCACAAAACTTTCAAACGTGAACAATTATTCAATTTTGCTATATAGGTTTTCTCGTCTCCCTGTAAAAAATATAAAAAACGTAAATACACGGTAAAGTGTTGTAGCCGTCGATATTTTATTGAATATATTGTTCTAATGGGAAAGTCATTTTACCACCATTAGATGAGCCATCTGAACCTGAACCTCTTATAGTATACAATTCTGGAACTATTGGGTTATCCAAACACTTTCTACAAACATTCGAAAATATAACTCATGGTTTCGAATAACATCTTTTGGAACATCACGTGTTGCTAACACGAAAAAAAGTATTACTCCCGCAACAAAACGTAAAATCATTTCATGTTTACAGACGGTTCTTCCTCGAACATAATCATCTGGTGAATTTGTTCAAAGTCGAGTTAAAGCAAATGCTACTTGGTAATCACAGAGTAGTCGTCATCCAAACAAACAAAACACCATGCGTTTTATTGGAGGTTTGTAATGAAGGTTTTTCCAAGCATCTCAAACAATTTTAAGAATGATGTTTGGCTTTGCGAACGTACAATCTTAGCTTCCAAGAACGACTCTCTAATCGTAACTCTCTAATCAATCTATGAAATACAAATCTATAGTCAGAGTGTTGTAGATGAGGATCATGCTGTCAATTATCCAACATCGTTTCTTAATTCTTAGCATAGCTATCGATTGTAAACACTAATGCGTACTATGATACCGATGGCGGGTATTTTAGTGGTGATGTGCGATAGAGTAAATTAGTAAACCTTTACAATTACTTACTTACAATATTTCATTTAGATTACATTGTTGCCGTGAACTACCGTGCCAATTGACCCAACTTTTTAGGAAAGTTTTCATTTTTGTTGTGAGGCATTTATGCATTGGAATATAGTTGCTATACGAAAAAAATGTTGTCTTACCGAATACACTGTATTACTAAATAGAGAGAGCTATATTTCACTATGCCATAGAGGGCCATATAAACCTAATTAGTAATATAGTTATTTACGCAACATTTAATTTTGTAATAAAGTTATTTAAAATTAGGACGATTTGGCGTCTGCTGGTGGCGGGATCAGCTGATTAGATCAGCTCCGTAACCTTCAGTAGGGTGCTCTTCACGTGAGCTGTTCTGGTCATGTTTCAGGCAGCTGGCGGGATGAGTACGATTGTGGTAGGGGTAACCTTGCCACAATTCGCAGGTGTACGTACTGCCTCCACGTGGCAATCGTCGGTAACTGATGTCGTCTATTACAGTTTTGTTCTAGTTGACTCAGGCCAAAGTACGGCGCTAAAGGAGAAAACCTTAACAAAAAACCCTAATCTAAGGTGGAACAGCATATGCCGATGGATGAATGACTGATAGGTTAATCAGTCCCAAATATGCGGACTCTGGATACCAGGCGCCCTCCAGTTTTATTTAGCCTTCCTGTGGTAGCTGGGTGTCCCACAGGTGACCTTCATTTCCCAAATACTCGTGGGAATAAAATGCCTAAAAAAATAAAAAATTATGATAAGGATGGTAACGCTCCTAAAGCGTCACGGACCAGCGAGGATTCTGCGGTGGCTTTCGAGGGCTCAGGTCCTCTCTCCGCTGTGGAATCCTCAATGGTTGACACATCGGATGGGGAAATCCGTTCGGAGATTGAGAACTTAAATCTCAATTCCGATATGGTAACCTCAGGAGATGAGGAACTGGCCCCCGTAAGTGGGGGGATCTCCTCTGTGAAAACAGGGGAAAGTGCGGACGTCGGGGAGTGTCGGAAAGAGCAGGTTGACATCATCAAACCTGCTGCGGCTCCTCATGTGAAAAAAATGTGTGGGGCTGCGAAAAAGCGGTACAGGAAGCTTCTGGCTGAGGGCAAAGCGCCCGGTAGCGAGACAAGGCTTCTGGCGGTGCGGCCACGGAAGGAGACTTGCGCTCCTACGATGGACCAACCGCCAAAGAGGGACCGCTCGGAGGACGGCACTTCACCGGCACAAAAAAAGGCCAGGGGGGAAGAACATGTCCTGGTGGCCTCGGGTTCTGCGGTCCGGCCTGGAGTTACCTTCAGGCAGGCTGCGGAATCAGAGAGCATTGGGATCTTACCCTCTGGCTTTCCTGAGGTTGCCCTCACTGGAGAGCAGCTTAAAGCTGTCCAGGAGGGAATCTTGGATAAGGTGCTGGAGCAGGAGGCCAAGGAGCTTAAACCTAAGTTCCTTGGCAGTCAGCTTCGGCTTGGTTGGCTGGTAGTGACCTGTGCCGACCGGGCCACTGTACAGTGGCTCAGGGAGACCATAGGCACTATTAAGCCATGGGAAGGTGCAGAGCTGATTGTAGCTGAGGCGGGAAACCTGCCTCGAGCTAGGATCGTGTTTGGTACCTTCCCAAACAGTGCCGAATTGCCCACGGATAAGCTTCTGGGTTTTATCAGAAGCCAAAACGAGGGCATGCAGGCGATCAACTGGAGAGTGGTCAGGAGAGAGGCGAAAGGCACTTCAGCTTTTTGCACGTTCTCCATGGACCACTCATCGGTTGAGAAGCTCAAACAAATTGACTTCAAAATCAATTTTAAGTTTGGGATTGTCCAACTGCACCCCAAGGGGGGCCAGGGTGGTGGAAAGCTAGGTTCCAGGGGCGGGCCCCAAGTGGTCAAGCCTGTGGAGGACATCGTGGCTGCACCTGTGAAGGCGATCGAGGCCGCACCTGTGGCGGCTATCGGGGCCACACCTGTGGTTAAAACCACTGGTGTGGCGGCCCTTTCCAGGAGACAGGCGAGGAGAAGGAGGGAAAGGGAGAGGAAGGCGTCAGCGGTTGTACGGGGAATGGCCCCGCGAGGGGTCACCCCGCGCAAGCCACTGGTGAAGCCTGGTGGCTCTCAGTCAGCTGTGGACAGCAGCAGCAAGATGGAGGACATGGATTCGCCATCTGGCAATGGCGGTGCGAGCAAGGAGGCTAATGCAGGCCTTCAGCAGACATCGCTGCAGTGATGGCACACTTAACCTGCCTACAGATAAACCTGCATCATGCAAAGGCGTCTTCGGACGTCCTTTGTCGTAGGTTTATCTGCCAGAAAATTGGCATGGCTCTAATACAGGAGCCATGGGTAATAGGTAACCAAATTAAAGGTATACCAAAACAAATGGGTAAGTTGATTTATTGTAATGGAACTGAGAGTCCAAGGGCGGCCATTTTGGCCAGCTCGCAAATTAATTTTATTCCCATTTCAGAGTTCATCTCCAGGGACTTAGTGGCGGTAATGGTGGAGGTTCTGGGTGAAAGAGGGAAACAGGAGGCTATAATGGCCTCCGCCTACTTTCCTGGAGACTCGGAAACGATACCTCCTCTTGAAGTTAGGCGGCTCATAGCTCATTGCCAGCGCAATGGGCTGGCTTACCTAATAGGATGCGATGCAAATGCGCACCACACGGTGTGGGGCAGCACAAACATCAATAATAGGGGTGAGTACCTTTTTGAGTATATAATTACTAATAATGTAGATATTGTCAATAGGGGAAGGAAACCTACTTTCATAAATGCGATTCGGCAGGAGGTCCTAGATTTGACCCTCGCTAGTCCGCATTTTAGTCATTTTGTTAAAAATTGGCATGTGTCTGAAGAGGCCTCCTTATCGGATCACTTGCACATCAGATTCGATTTGGCGGCCGAGGCCATGCAGCGGCAGGAGATAAGAATTCCAAAACTGACCGATTGGGACTCTTATAGAGTCTCACTCGAATCAGAAATGCCCTCGGTAATGGGGAACATAGAGTCTCCAGAGGGCTTGGAATTCTGTTCAAACCAGCTGCATAATTCTATACACTCGGCTTACGAAAACAGCTGCCCAGTTAAGCGAAGAGAGTCCATTAAGTTGGTCCCTTGGTGGAACGGGGCGCTGAGTAAGCTGAGGAAAAAATCTAGAAGGTTGTTCAATAAGGCTAAACGCACCGGGGAATGGGGCGAGTATAGGATGGCCTTAACGGAATACAATCTGGAATTAAGAAGATCCAAAAGGGCTACCTGGAGAAACTTCTGTGAGGGAATTATTGAATTACCCTCTGCAGCTCGTCTCCAGAAAGTCCTTGCTAGAGATCACTCAAATGGTTTGGGGCTTCTTCAGAAGCAAAACGGGATGTTCACTGAAAACCGGAAGGAAACCCTGGAGTTACTATTAGGTACCCACTTTCCGGACTCAATAGTGGTAGGTACCCAGGAGGACCCGCATGACCCTTCAAGTGAGGTAGACTATTCACCCCACAGTAGGATCTGGAGCCTCTCTGGAAAAATGTTCACACCCAGCAAGGTGAGATGGGCTATTGGCTCTTTCAAACCGTTCAAATCTGCTGGAGGGGATGGTATCTTTCCGGCTTTACTTCAAAGAGGTATTGAGGAAATACTCCCCAGCTTGGTCCAGTTGTTTCGGGCAAGTTATGCTTTTAACTATATTCCGAAACTATGGAGGAAAGTAAATGTGGTCTTTATACCAAAGGGAGGGGGTCGTCTGGACACCCAGCCCAAGGCTTATCGGCCAATTAGCCTAACATCGTTTCTATTGAAGACGATGGAAAAAATCCTGGATAATCAAATAAGAAATGAAATCCTTGTAAATAACCCACTGCATCGGAACCAGTTTGCTTATCAAGCTGGCAAATCCACTGTGATGGCTCTTAGTGGTCTAGTCACGAAGATTGAAAGAGCGGTGGCTTTTAAGGAAATTGCCCTGTGTGCCTTTGTGGACATTGAGGGGGCATTTGACAATACCTCCTATGGTTCAATAGAGAGGGCAGCTATGGAGAAGGGGGTTCCGCCGTCTACAACTAGGTGGATCCGCTCCATGCTGAAATATCGCGATATTACAGCCACACTAGGTGGCGAGTCAGTAACCATCAGGGCCGTAAAGGGCTGTCCCCAAGGAGGTGTACTGTCTCCTCTTTTATGGTCATTGGTTATTGATAGACTGCTGGTCCTCCTGAATAGCCATGGGTTTGATGTCCAGGGCTATGCGGATGACGTGGCTATCGTGATTAGAGGCAGGTTTGATGATATCATCTCTGATCTCATGCAAAATGCACTCAACTTGATATGGCAGTGGTGTAACAAGGAAGGACTTAGTGTCAATCCAAACAAAACTGTCATTGTCCCTTTTACGAGGAGGAGAAAGCTCTCGCTTGTAGCTCCCTCGTTAAACGGTACTATTGTTGCCTTTTCCAAAGAGGTTAAATATCTAGGGGTTATCCTGGATAATAAACTGAACTGGGAACAACATATACAAAAAATTCATAATAGAGCCACTAAGGCTTTTTGGGCCTGTCAGAGACTCTATGGACGTACTTGGGGACTACAACCAAAAATGATCTACTGGTCATTTCTAACAATTATTAGGCCTATGATCACTTACGCATCGTTAGTGTGGTGGCCTAAAACTCAACAAAGGACAGCGCAAACTTTATTGAATAAGGTTCAGCGTATGGCCTGCATTGGGGTTACGGGCTCAATGAAAACATGTCCGACCGCAGCAATGGAGACACTCCTAGGACTAACTCCATTGCATCTGCATGTAAAAAAGGATGCTGTTAATATGGCCCTTAAGATGCAGGCGGAGGGTAACATCAAACCAGGCAATATGGTGGGCCATCTGGAGATCCTTAAGGAGTTTCAGACAGATCCCACTATAGGAATGCCTTCCGACTGTATGCCAGCCAAACTGGATTTCCACAAACCCTTTTGTGTTAGATTACCTGACCGGGAGGAGTGGAGTACAGGGGGACCATCCTTTGAGCGAGGGTCATTGGTGTGGTATACAGATGGATCAAAAACGGAAGATGGGGCGGGGGTAGGAATACATGGGAGTGGAGTATCACTCTCGAAGTCCTTGGGTACCAATGCAACCGTCTTTCAAGCAGAAGTGCATGCTATAGAACTTTGTGCTAGGATAGGCATTTCTAAAGGCCTAAACGACGCAAAGGTTTATATCGTATCAGACAGCCAATCGGCCTTAAAGGCTCTTAGGTCTTTTACCATTGAGTCAAGGCTGGTATGGGATTGTCTGAAGGTTATTAAATCGCTGGCAAGCTCAAATAAGGTAACACTTGTTTGGGTGCCAGGGCACACTGGAATTGTGGGAAACGAGGCAGCTGATGTCCTCGCCCGCGAGGGATCTGCCTTTCCATTAATTGGACCAGAGCCCTTCTGCGGCGTCTCTAAGGGGCACCTTAGGGCAGCAGTTAAACGCTGGGAGGATGTGCAAAAGTCCTCTTACTGGCGCGGAATTCCAGGTTTGCGACAGGCGAAGGAATTTATTTCACCTTCGTCGGCCAGGGCCAAGGAATGTCTCGTACTTAGGAAACCTGAGTTGAGGCTGCTTACCGGCTTCCTCACAGGTCACATCCCCTTAAGGTATCACCTTAAGAAAATGGGCCTAAGTCCGACGGATAGATGTCGCTTCTGTGACATGGAAGCGGAATCAGCGGAACATGTTCTGTGCCATTGCCCAGCCATTTTCTGCAAAAGGTTACAACATCTAGGAGGGAGAGTAATGAGCCCGGATGGTATGCACCATATACCGGCCGGCAGTATTGTCAGGTTCATTAAGAGCCTGAATATTGACTGGACGGCTCATTAAGTAGGGTCCATGCACAAAAGATCTTTTAGGTCGCAGTGCGGGGTGGCTTGAACGCCCACATGGCCCTCAACTAATAATAATAATAATAATATTTAAAATTAAATGTTTGATTTGCTAAAAGTGTATGACACGTGCCATTCCTAGAATGCCCTTAAAAAAATAATCCAATTTATAGTAATTTGATTGTTATCCTTCGCAATAATATAAATATTTGATTTTAGGTTTTATACAACATGATTGGCCCCAAATATGTTATTACCATTTCCAATCAGTAGGTAATCACAAATAATCTAAAACTCATTTATTTTTATTATAATAAACCCTGCTATGTTTATACGTACAAGTCAGTTTCAACAAGTATTTTATTTGGGGGTGTTTAGCTATTCAATATACATATTCGAATCTAAATTATTTTTTTTTTAAAACTAATCGAAAACTTTTCCGAAACCAAACGTGACTTACTCGTATTATTTAAACTTTTTGAAAATATTTTTTTAAATTATTTTAGAGTTTTTCATTGAATTATTTATGTATATGAAGAACGTGTGTATGTAACAAGACGAATATTTGATTTGGTGAAAGCAATCAACATTTTTTTTGCCTTTCCTGTGTAAATTGGTTTGAAGTATACACGTATGTATTATAGGGAGGGTTTCTGATTAAATTGGTGTACTCACGTACTGTAAATTAGGTATTAGGCATACAAATTCACAGTTATCCCAAAAAACTGTCTCATTAAATTTCAGTTATGTTAAACTTTCAATCAATCAAGGTATCTACATATAATTTATAGTAATACTAATAACTATAAGTAACCGCAGGAAACCATTTTTCTATTGGCAAAACCGTTTTTTCGCAGGGTACGAATTAACATTGTAGCAGCCACTATATGCCTAATTCAGGAATCTGCCGACCTCCACTGCAAAGCATTGCGTCAAACTCACATCAATAGTAGAAAGAGGCACTGTGACGAGGTAAATAAAGACGGCGAAGTCGACACGCTCATGGAACAAACTGTTACTGAACAAGAAAATGGTTCTACCGAGGAGACAGGATCATTTAACTCTGTAAAATTAACGAGTTTAGTAAAATTGCAATCTTAATTTAATTAATTATGAAACTGTTTCAGCAAAACTAATATTAGTTGGGATTATAAGAGTGAAATTGGATCATGAAGATATTGTTTTCGTAACACCCTGTTATTGTATCAGAAAGTACCCTATAACTGACTACATTTTGTTGTTTTGTAAGTTGTTTACGGTTAAATCATAAAACATTTTTCATTTAAACATTTAAGAGTACTTATATTAGTACACATTCTTGTCCGCACCATTCACTTGGAATTATACAACATTGTAGCAGTTTCCTTTATGTGCCAACATCATCGTAAAAAATAAAAACAATCAACATAAAACAACAATGAGAAAATTGTTAATAAAAATCAATATGAGTAACAATGAGATGCTGCTAGCTCTAAAATCGATATGTATCTAAAAATATATATTTGCTTACGCTATTTTCTACGAGTACAGGGTATCGTATACCGATAACATTTCCTTATTTTATAACAAATGCCGTTTTGTAAAAAGGAGGAATGGTTCCATGAAATTATGCCTAATTCTTAATATCGAAAGAAAGTTTTGCTTAATTAAATCGAATTTGTTTTTCGATCGAAATTCCTTTTATTTTGCAGTTTCGGGGACGTTTTCTCATTTAAATTTATCGTGGTTTAATAAAACCCCATTACAAAAATACCCTAGAAATTAAATAAATAAATACCTCATTTTTGTGGCCTTATATGTTCTTAAAATTTTCAATCCAACACAAATTTTGGATCATTTTTTGCATTTTTGTTTTGATATTACCGTGCGACCAAATGTATGTACGTAAATTGTAGGATACCGGAATGAAAAGTTTTTGTATGTAAGCTCTCATGATTATTAGGTTACACATTTTAAAAATTCAATGAAAAGTCATAACTACACAGTTGAAAAAATAACTTTAATTTTTAATACAAGCCTTGCATTACGACTCATGTAAAGCAAGTTATTATTAAATTAAAGAAATGTTTGCATTAAAATGAATTTTAAAGCAATTATAAAGATTTCTAAAGCAGCATTTGCATTAAAAGTTATTTTTAATAAAACTATTAAACATTTTAAAGCAACCTGGTCAAATTAAAAAATTATACCAACATAAAATTCGCTAAAACAAGTGGACTTCAATGTATACAGGGTGTTTGGCACATGGACCGATACTATGATATTTTTTGTGGGATTGGGTGGGTCATTAGCTAGTTTTCACCCATATACCCTATATACTAAGTGTCACGGTAATTGAGACATGATTTTTTTTCGTTTTTTTATTTTAATTACCGCAAATCTCGCTTGTTTGTTTGTGTTGAACTTTTATTGTATTCTGCAATTTATTTTTAGTCTGAATAAACCATTATTTGGCACAATTGGCTTCAAGAAAATAAATTATATGAGCTTCGAAAGTCTTGAAAATGTGTAAATGTATATGAAAAATATCAACTTCTAAATTCAATATAAAAAAAACATTATTTTGAACTTACATTTATTTTAAAAAGTTATCTAGCTTATACCCTTTCCAAAGGTATGCTACATGTTGGAGGAATCATTTATAATGTGATCAAAATAAGAGATACAAGTTGTCAGGGTCAAGAAAATTCTTTTTATGTTTATTATGTTTTTATGAAACAGGATACCACTGTTTCTACTGAAAACTCGCTGCTGATTAAAACAACACCTTTTGAAAATATGATTTGCTCTGACATTGATGTCTCGATGGTAAATTCCATTAAAGATTTCTTGTATGTAGGTGAGAAGATTGAGGTAGAAGAAATCTCGAAAAGTACCATAATTGGTCTATTACACCAGAAAGACAAGGCGTTAAACCCATGAAACCTAAAAGAACCTTTAGTGATAACCGATCAACTGTGGATTATAGAAGAACAAAACAAAAAGCAATTTAAAGAAAAACAAGTAAGGAAAAACAAAAGGCTAGAAAATGCTAAAAGAAATATTCTAGACAAAAATGAATGAGCCAAGTCGAAGATAATTAAGAGAAAATCAACTAAAAAGGCACTTCTCCCCTGAATTCTTTGACTACCAGCTTAGCAACTACATATGTATGTATAGAAACCTGTAAGTTTTATAAAAGCTCACAACTACATTTATAGTTTCGTTTAAATTGTTTTTTTAGTGCTCACAGAAATTGAAGATGTGCTTCTAACTGCACCAGATGAGTCACTTTTCGAATCGTCCAATATTCCAGCTAGAGACGCTGAATTTCTGGAATTTGCATAAAACTCCCAACCGCTTATATATTTTTATATTTTTCAAGGAGGCTAAATTATTTTATTTGCAGATCTACAACTCTGTGATAACAATCAACATAAACCAGAAACAGAAAGTCACGTAAAAAACCTTTTAGATCAAGACAATTTTGAAAATATTGGAAATAATAGGATCGCAGTGGGCTCTACCATATGTGCTATAAATGCACTTTTTCACTTAAAAGAAAACTAGGAATGAAATGCTACCAATGCACTAGGGAGTTCCACATTGCTTGCTTAAAAAAATGGGTATTGAATATATTCCAACGTTCATATGCAACAACTGTAAGGGAGTTTGTCTAGGTACTTCCTGAATGAAACCTTACTACGTGCAAATTTTAGTTTTATGGATTTTATTTTATTTATTTTACTTTATTTTATTTGTGATATAATAAATATTTTATTATAATGGATTAGCGATTTGTTTAAAATACTGAAATTTGTACAAAGTTCCTGAATAAACTAATTTACATAAAAACACTGAATTTTTCTTATAAACAGTTACCAAAATAGTTAAAAAATATGTTAATAATTGTATTACAACAGGAGTGAAAACTAGCTAATGACCCACCTAATCACCCAAAAAATTGTGTCGGTCCATGTGCCAAACACCCTGTATATGAATTATAAGATCAAACACGTATTTTGCGTTATTGATATAAAATTCACTAACTCAAACCGACTTTTATTATGTTACAGGTAAACTTTTCATATTCTTAAAATATAATATACTACCTTGGGCGATCATAAAGTGATCTAGCCCACCGAACTGCAAAAAAGGTGCTGCAAAAGCAGTCTCTGAGATCTCGACCCTCAAGCCTCAAATCGCCAAAAACAAAGACCAACACCAGAAAAACCACACCATGAAGATTTTATTAACAGGAATAAAAAACAAAACGCTATGGCTAAAGTTACAGAACTTTTAATGTAACTTGCATTAAAATGTAATACTTCTAAAATATTTTATTAATGCAGTATTTGATAAATTTTAATGCAGTTGCTTGACGGTTCTTTTACAATTTGCTTTATATTCCAATGGAATGTTACATTAAAATTTAATGTAATTGCTGTTATACAAATTAATGAACTGTGCATTAAAACCTATTTTAATGAAAGGTTAGCATTATTTTGTGATGGAAGCTAGTACTGGACCTACATGTAATGCAATTTGCATTTCATACCCCATTTTTTTTAACTGTGAGTACATCCACCAGTGAGCTTCCATAGTTCCTTAGTTACAAGGCCAGCCACAGAAGTGGTTGCAATTAGTTACTGGAAGTATTGCAATTGCAAAACGACAAAAAGTGCAATTCTCCTTGAACTCATTTTTTTATTTTTTAATAATCGCTTCAGTTGTTGCTCACGTTTATGACAGATATACCTTCCAATTATGAAAACAAATAATGTATTTAACTCCAGACAACCATATGCCTAACAGATAAGCTTATAATGCCAAAATCAGCTATACTAATTATTCCCAGGAGCCAGCAATTAAAATCCATAAAAATACATTAGCAGAAATACGCAGGCCAACAATTGTGATGGAATTGCAAAATAAAATGAAATTTAAGCGAATCCCAAGCTAACCCCTAGCATTTTCCCCAATTATACAGATTTTTCTTCTCGTCTATTTATAGTAAAGTTACAGCTTAAGGTAAAATGTGTTTGCCGAAGTAACAATCATATATCAGTCACAATTTGTGACATTATTTATTCGGATCATATTGAAGAGGTGCCATATTTGAACTTTCTTGATTTTTCATTTAATCATGAAATCTAACCGCAAATCATCAATACATACATACATATAAGATTATCTTTTGTTTATTTGTTTACATTTTACGTCTTTGCAAACATGTTTCATTACTTAACTTTGATTGCCATCTTCTTGTTGTCCCAAATAAACAAATTTGTGGAAATCTATCCAACCACATATTATGTATATATGTAATACATATATGCGTATTATATCGGCCTAACATTAATAACCTATATCAATAGAGAACAGAGTAGAGTATACACAAATAGATAAGGATATTCTAAAGTTATTGTGGCAACCAGGTTTTGGAATGAGATGATACATATCAAACAATTTATATGTCGAAACCAAAATCAAAATTTTCTAATTTACTTTATGTTAATTTTAGTTCTTTTATGCAAAGCATAGACTGCCATAGACATTATTTTATTTCGACAAAACCATTTATGTATGTACATATAATCAAAATTAAATATCCGACAAATTAATTTACGACTTCTAAGGATTTTAAATTACAAAATTTGTATAAAATTGCTACTCATTCTGATTTTCTATACAAAAGAAAGTTAAAATGTCTACCCTATATACTTATGTACGTACATATGGTACATACATGTACATTGTATATAAACGAACATTATTTATTAGGATTTAAAACAAACAAGATGTATGTCTACGTCTATTTTTTTTATACGAATTTGGGGTTTATGCTTATACACGAGTAAATCCAGGCGGAATGAGCTGAAAAGGTTCGACCTTTAGATATAAGAATTTATGCTGTTGATTAAAATTAAAATATCGTTTTTGATACAATTCAATTACTCAAACTACTTTGTAAAATGAGGTTTTTGTTTGGTACATAGTTTATTGAAGTTCTGGTCGTACTAACAATCATATTGGCCAATATTGTTTTTTAGACCCAATTGATCATTTCTATACCACCATCAAAATATACAAAACTACATTTATTATATAAATTAAACATAAAAATATGAAATTATAAATTTGTCTCATAAAACAGAGGAATATGGTTGGTGGTAAGCATAAACAAAACGAATATTTTTCGCATAACTGCCACAACAAAGAACATCTTAACCCCAGAAGCAATTCACAGATGTATAAATTTAATGAATTCATTTTTCTATTCAAACACACACACACAAAACAAATGAAAAACTATAATTTGACGTGAAAACCCATTTGTGATTGTGTCTAGACGAAAAAGAAATATTTTCCATTTCTCATACACGACAGAACGAGTATATGAAACATGTTGAAGTTATATGTTTCGCATACACACACATACTGTAGTATATAAAACATTCGGTTGCTTTTTTTATGATTCTATGCTGATATGCCATCGATGTTGAAAAATCATAAAAATTGTTCAATCATTTTTTTTTGTTATCGGATCGAATTACATTAAATGCATTCTATGATTTGATTCTCTTCATATACATATGGTGGTGGGAGGAAACTTGGAAGTTATCATATGCATTATTTGATCGTTTACATAGATCTACATAAAATCATGTAATGCTGTTCATCCTTACTGTTTTGGAAATGAAACACAAGTTAGGAACATAACAGAACCATTGAATGTAATTATTAGGGCCAGTAAACAATTTACAAGTCATTTGTGCTTATAAAACCAAGGCCTAAATAAATTATGACCTTTTGTCAACTTTTGTTGAACCATGGTTTATTTTAAGTTACTTTTGGAGTGCTCTGATCTCTCTGAAAAAATGGATTTCGAAGTGGTATCTCTCGGTATGTCTGTCTGTTTGTCGGTCGGTTTGTCAGTCTATCTGTATCCTCCCTGCAGCTCAGATAATTTAACCAATCGAACTGAAATTTCACATTTCACTTCAAAGAAGACTACTATTCAATTTTAGTCAGAAAATTTGAGATTCTGAGATTCGGAATCATCCGGGAGCTGAATAAACCAAAACCAAGGGGTCCATAAAAATGGCTTCCACATCCATATTGGGAGCCAAATTGGTAGCCATAACAACACACGATCTTTTTGATTAAACCCAGCTAGCGCCAATCTTAGTGGAAGATACACCATATCAATTGGAATTAAAACAACTCATATTGGGAGCCATAATAGTAATAACGCACAACCCTTTTGATCAATTATTTTTGAAGTACTCCAATTTTAATACCATAAGAAGGGTTGTGGTATATATGGTAAGATTTGTCAACAAATACCGAAAGAATGTAATCAACCATGAAGCTCCCGCGGCATACGAAATAAGACATGCCACGCAAATTCTGATCCAAATAGCACAGAGGCAACATTTCAAAAACGAAATCCGAGATCTTGAAAATTAAAAAGAAATAATTAAAACAAGTAAAATTAAATCTTTATCTCCATTCCTACATGACGGTGGTCGAGTTCAAAATACAACAACCGGGACCTACGATGAGAAATATCCAGTTATCATCCCAAAAGACCATCGAATCGCCAAGCTACTGATTCAAGAAGCATACGAACAAGCAATGCATGGAGGAACACAATCCTCTATGCGTGCAGTATAGCGACAACGGATCTAATTTTGTCGGCGCTAAAAACCTACTTAATCGAGAATTGGCTGCACTACTTCGTGAATTCTCTAAAGAAACTTCTCAACTATTAGCAAACAATGGAACAACATGGCATTTCATATCTCTAGCCTCACGGACGAACAAAATGGACATCTGAACGACCAATCTTGAAAGTAGGTGGCCTAGTGCTCCTCAAGAATGATAATGTTCCCCAATTAAAATGGCTGACTGAGTGGGTGGTGAAAGTACATCCCGGCATAAACCAAAAAATTCAAGTAGCCTCACTTCGAGGCTCGGAAGGGATCCTCATAAAAAGCCCAATTCATAAATTATCACCACCACTCATAGAATCTGACAACGAGATTGTCCTCACAAAGTCATAATCATCAGTCAACCAACAATCACAACCACCAACTCCGTTATGTGTTCAACCTCATCGAGAAGCCAAATAACGAAGAGTCCACCACATCAAAACAGTATTCAAGGAAGAAACAACTTTGCATCTGCTAGTATTGATATTCGGAATGGTGCAAGTGCTTTTTGTTTTTGTCACATTGTCAACCACAATAGAGCTATTGCCATCTAATGCAGGAATTTATTTTCACAACATTGGAATGTCAACTTAATGACATGACAGTGGAAAATCATCATAAATTATAATTTAACCGGATATTGGGAAGATATCAGATCGTTAGAACACTATGTTAAATATTTAGATGAGGGCTGTCAAAACGGATGGTAATAAGCAGATAATCGGATGAAAATGTGTGATGTAATAGTAAAACAAGTGAATGAACAAATGCAAGAGATTACCTCACTAAATAATCTACTTACTTCAATTAACAAAGAACCGCACTAAGAATAAAGCGGGACATTGGGAAATAGATACATACTTGGTGACGCTTCTTGCATTATGAATCAAAGAGATGCTTCCCATATAGAACAGCAGCTTGAAAAGGCAGAAACTAACGAAAAATATTTATTAGAACTCATCAAGAACCAAACATGGATCATAGATGCAACCAGAAACATTTTTAAATATGAAACGAAATTGACAGACAAGAATTTCCGTACTGTTACTCAACAGTTCTAGTATCTAGACAAAAGAATTGACAAGGTGTCCGTAGACAGTGATCATTACAACAGAGTGCAAACTATCACAACCTTCACGATTCAAATAATGTTAGGCAAGAGGCGAATAGCAGAGCATTATTATCGACGTCATCCTCAGTTCTCATCGTGGCCATTTTCATCCAGCATTGCTGATCCCACAATAATTGAAAGAGAAAATCATATGAAATTCGCTAGCACGTTCCAGCAACAATGCAAATTCCTGAGGGGGAGAATAAAAACGATCTTGGATACATTTACAAGATCTTAACGGTCCACACAAGAGTTTACAGTAAACAACATTCTATTCCTTGTAAACATGGCATTGGTTTAAACATGTGTATATACCAATTATTCAACAAAATTCCCATTCCCCTGATTTGCCGCGCGAACATTTTGTTAACTTAAATCGTAATCTACAACAATGCATTAAACTAAAACTAAATGAGTATTTGTGCAATATTTCCAATTCATAACACACAATCGAAGCAGGCACAACGTGAAGATAATCTGCTGAAGCACCTAAGCCAGAATCTCGCAAACTGTATAACAACAATAGTAAATCAACAAACCTACTGGACCCAGATAGGCACTAATCAATGGACTTTCTTAGTGAGTTTACCCCAAACCGTCCATCTGATATGCAATCAGGAGGTAAGCACGATGATTTTAAATAAATCACGAATTCTAACGTTAGACCCGAAATGTATTTTATAATATGATGAGTTCCAGCTAACAGTCATTGAAGAAAAATCACACCGAATCAACTCTTTGGTACTCGCGTCAATCAAACTTAACTATGGCAATGAAAAAACCAACATCCCAATCAATGGATACCCCAGCAAAATCTCTATCAATTGAAAAGGGCGACAACGTTACAATTGAGAATGCAGAACTAGACAAATTCGGGTTGGTATCGTTAGCCAAAATAAAAAATAAAAAAAAACACCCGCCCTGACGATTTTATGAAATTCTAATATTCATAGGGATTGAACCAGTTTTGAAAAATTTGTATTTTTTAATAATAATTCACATACTAAAATATAGAACTCGCCAAAGATTGGACCCTTTGCGCAAAGATGACAGGAGAACGTCAGAAAAATTTCAAAAATATTAACATTTGTAAAAATATTTACGTTTGTATTTCACATACTAAAATAAAAAACTCCTCAAAGTCGCTTAGCATTGGTCCTTTCCGCGCAAGGATGACATGAAATTATGTAGATTCCTTTAGTTTTCATATTTAAGTTATCAAAAATTTATTGGGGTCTTCCCTTTCGAAGGAGCAAATCAACGAAGCGAAATTACTGAATGTCATCGATATACCACAATTCGGGCATCATATTTATTATTACGGGCTAGCATATACATTAATGGATGTCGGCATAATCAAAACTCTGAGAAAAAGAAAAGACAACAAGCATCCGGAGACATTACTCCAACACAACGACCGATTCCATGCCCAAGGTGGATGTGTATCGGAATCCCTAAAATCCAATTCCAAAAGACATAATCCATAAAGCAAAAGCCAAACTTCCAAAATCCAAAAGAGACAAAATCCAAACTTACAAAATCCATAAGTACCAAAATCCCAAAAAGACGAAATCCCAAAAATAAATCCAAAAAAAAATCCAAACTTTTTGAAAATATTTTTCGCAAAGCTGTGCCAAATTTGATTTTCTCGATTTTGTTGAAAATTACCATAATCCCATTTTGTATTCCATTTATAATGGCATGGTTTGTATGATGAAAATGAGTTTCGGGTGTGAAAGAAAAGAAGATTTCCCGTTTGAATAGAATTATGCCATTTCTTATCCGATTGCGATGAAACACGGTGTGTTTGATGAAAATGAGATTCTTACATGATGTCCTGATGTTGTTTTGAAAAATTACTAATTTGAATGAAACTCTGCATTTATCAATTGATTGGGATGAAACTTAAATTTATATAATGTAAATGGAATTCCAATATGAGTTCCAAATACTTATAGTTTTGGAAACTGGCTTATTTTGTTTTGTTTCTATGATTGAAATTTGATTTATGAATTTCGGATGTGGTTCTTAAAATTGGAACTAGGTTCTTTACAGATTGGCATGAAACTCGTTCTAGAAATGAACTTACCAATTTAAAAAGGCTTGTAATGGCAATTTCGATGGAGTTAAGAAATTCAGACGTGAATTGGAGCGCCCCTTCTGGCTGATCTTTGACTGAATCAAAGCTTTTATATACTTTGGAATCTCCAGTCAGTTGGTCGATAATTTCAGCATTGATCTTACCTACGACTTTATTCAGTGGCGCTAGTATAGTTCGATTCTTCATTTCTTCATAGTTGTAATTGACGAGGCAATTTCCGAACACTTCGTTAATTAGATTCCCCAGTAATTTTATTTCATCAAATAGAGATCCTCCAGTAATTTTATTTCATCAAACTGGTTCATCGGAAGTTGGCCTGTGAAGGCCATACACCTGACGATACAATTTTGAGCCTGCAGGATGTAGCAGAGTGTCTTATAGATAAAAGTCTTGCCTGTGTTAGCAGGTCCATCAATAAAGAAACACTTTGGGTTAAGGCTCGTATTTTTTACTGCGTTTAAGATTTTATCAACAATTTCGATTTGTTTTCCTTTAAGCATCTAAGAGTAGCTGAATTATCGATATTGAAGACTTGTTCATTTAGCTGGTTCTCATAGTCGTCAATATTGTCCATACCGAATCGTTCCACCCAGAAGCGGAAATTTTTGCCTTCTGTTGCTTCTGTTGTAAGGTAGTTCCACCATCTAGAGCAATACATGATGTGACACTGCTTTAATTTCAGGCCAATTGGGATTACAGCTAAGAATAATGAAGAAATCTGGCGAGCCAAGACGGCAAACAATACCCATAGCGTCTTCAAAGTGTTCTGTGTAATATCGAGTTGAACCAGGGAATGACGATGGTAGTATTACTTTCTCACTAACAACAGCTTCCTTTTCCTTAGCGACGAAGTATTGTTGGAAAAATCGTTCCCCAAAATGTAAAGAGTATTTAACATGACTCTAATTTATGTAACATTTAGTGGTCTTGATACATTTTGATTTTAGAAGGCATTAAAATCTTTAGAAATAACATAAAGAAACAGAACAATACTTAACCACATTCAATTTTTAGAGCGGACGTCGGTGGCCAGGGACTTACTTTAAAGTGAGACAACAAATGTATGAGGAGGGGAAATTTGCCAAAAAATTGATACACAATTCGGACAACATAATAAAAAATTATGAATGCAGGAGAATATTTTTCAAATATTCGTCAATGAATCAAAGCTATAACTTCTAAATCTAACAAACTCTGTAAATTGTATGACTTTTATAAATTTTTTAAATTTTGTAGATTCTATAAGTTAAACAATTCGATAAATTCTATTGATTCCGTAATTTCTATAAATTTTATAAATTTTACAAATTCTTTGTATTGAATGGTCGCGCATTTTTAACTATGCTTTATATTTCGAAAAGCTCCTTTTCACCTTCATAAATGTTAAACAAATTTTTTATTTTTATTGCGGCTTAGAATAAAAGTATAAGCTTTAGGCAACTGGGTAAGTGGCTATTGTAAGTATTAGACGTGTGTTATTTATTATACTTGTGTATTTCTACAATAAGGGCTCAAAAGAGTATCAAAATTGCTTATATGAACCAGCGACCTCTGCGTACAAAATGGCTACAAACTTCCAATATCATGTTGCGTGTTTTTTATAAGTATCAAAATGGCAACGTATTATTCCCATTACTGAGGGATACCTATACTACATATATATATATACCTATTATCGTGTTATGTCATTATCCCATTTCCAAAAGATAAAATTACGATATTTATATTCCAACACGTTCATGTATCGAATTCCAAATATATATTTAGGATAAATCTATTTCCTACATAAAGATACATTTATATAGATATACATGAGATTAAGACCAGCAACAAAAAAAAAAAACGAAAGAATTATTTACTCGTAATGATAATGTTACATTTCAATTTTGTTCCTGTCTTAAATCTTAAGTGGTAAATCTAGATGTTATCCAGAACAATTTTGTACTACAAAAAAAAAACATTGAAATGATGTAGTATTACATTACACTTCCAATTTAGTAAAACCATATTATACACAAAGACGGTTTGGTTGTTAAAATAAAATCTACCAATTTATGGATATCTCTTCATATCAAATAACTTTATTTGACAAAAGGAATATATTTATACACACGTATAATATGAAGATGATATACTTAAAAAAAAAAAAAAACAGCAAACGACGTGAGAATCATATTGTTATGTAAGTACACATAATCACATGTAATAAATTTTATTTGTGTAAAAAATTATTTCAAAATGTTTCTTTTAAACACTTACCTTAATTTACGATGCCTCATAACAGAAACGATAACAAGTAAATTACCCAATATTGCCGCCAAAATAATAAAACCCATAATAAAGCATTTGATGAGGAGCACAATTGAGGAGGGTGTCTCCATAACAATCATTGTCATATTCGCATTATAGTAATTATCTATGAAATAAATTAGGTTAATTGTTGTTGTTGTCAAGTTTATTTGCTCATCAGTTTGATTGTCATCGTACGGATCCATATTGTTTATTGATTTTTATTATTTGTGTTAAAACGTTTTTTTTTGTTATACTTTAAGTGGTTTTCACTTTTCCAATTGATTGGTTTTATCTGTTTTTTATTGGTACACACTGATGTGTGTGGTTGATTTTTCTACGTTAAGCGAGTGTATGAATTCTATTTTGGGATTTTATCCTCTTGTGGTTGCGTTGTATAAATATATTATTTTAATTTTTTTAATTTAAATTTAATTAAATTAATAAATTTAATCGAATATTTCATTATGTTGGTATATGGGTATTTTGTTGTTTTCGTTTTTTTTTTTTTGGCGTTATGGTATATTTATTAGAAATTATTTTACGTAAGTGATGAAATTGTTGAACGCTTCAGGGATCTGGAATGAAATAAATGGAAAAACATTTTAATACCATTAACTGTCTGATTTTTTTATAGCATGCAAATAAAAATGGAAATTTGCGGATTGCAAATATTAAAATGTTGCTTCGAGATTTAACCAACTTAATTTAGGAATGTTACTGACAAGAAATAACATTTGATTTTGTTATACCTTTTACGAGAAGAGATTTTGCATAAGGAGGAGCTTTCCTATTTTGTGTTGCTTCTAAAAATTATCATTGCCTGTTGGATCCTAACCGTTACATAATTAGTCGAATACAGTAGCGAAAACGTTTGACACCCCAAAGAAATTTACAATTCTCCGGCCATAGTTAAATAGGTTTTAGACCGAGATTTAGATATAAATAAGATTTAGATGAATTGTTTAAGACAAACAAATGTATTTTAAGATAAAATATACCGTTTAGTCCTTAAAAATAACAAAATTCCAGAAATTCTTTCCAACTAGTACTTTAAAACTTATAATAAACTTAAGCTTATAATTTAACGATCCAACGAAGTGTACACATTTAAACTTATATTTTCTATTTCGACAAGATTGAAATAACATGAAACGTTCAAGGATAAGCACCGTTAGAATTTAAAAAACCGTTTATCGCAGCACCTGTCTTAGTGGATGCGGAACTCTCAAAGCTAAAAAATTGCGAAAAATCTCAAATGTTCTCCAATAATTTATTTGAAACATTAGGTTATTCCGGAGCTAGCCAGAATTCTTCGCAAAATAATTTATATGTTATTCAAAATTTCGAATTAACTCGAATAATCTTGATAATCTCGAATAATCTCATAATTCACGAAAAATTACTACACAACAACAAATCAAAAGCTAAGCAAATCTCAAAAAATTTCCAAAAGGATCCAATAATGTCTAATTGTTTTGTATTCAATTTCATCAAAAATTGTTGTTCCTGATGCAAACGTGAATACCAAGTTGAAGAACATACAGCACTTTAATGTGTTGTGGCCACCCAAGTTGTGAGGAAGACAGGGTTTGAATTTTAATTCTGTTTGGCATTTCCTGGTCATGTGTAAATTAGTAAAGCTCAGCTAAATAACGTTCGAATCGCAGTATGGGTTACATATCGGAAATGCTAAAATATCCTAGAAAATGTAGTCTAAGATATCTACTCAACCAACGTACTCTAAGCTTCTCTTTACTACGGAGAGTGAAATTATCAAGAATTTTACAACTTCAGTTTCGATCTGAATGAGAAACACGAAAAATTCAATTATTTTCCAGTCAATCTCATCAGGCTATAGCGAACAGACATAAAACTTTTAAAAACTATTCTGATCTAAAATAGTAGACTGATTGAGTTTTTACAAGTAGAATTAATTCGGGTAAATCAACAGCAAAACGAAGACGTTATAGAAGACCGCCTATCGAATCGAAGAGTTGTTGAATGATTTAAATGCTCCATGCATCTTGCGTGAAGGTGAAAAAGCTTCAGAAATTATACAGCCGTCATACCATTTCCGATAAGGGAATTCTACCTGATCCATCAAAAATAGATACAATTAAAAATTACTCTAGACCTAAAAGTACAAAAGATGCAAAATCTTGTCTAGGGCTAGCCAGCTACTATAGGCGTTTCATAAATGGATTTTCAGATACAGCCAAATATCTCACAGCTTTTTTTAAACAGAATGTTTCGTTTAAATGGTCAGCTTTATGTGAAGAGGCTTTCCAAAAATTGAAAGAAGCATTGATAAGTGATGTGGCCATAGGAGCAATATTATCGCAAAATTCTTTAACTGATGTCGACTTTCCTATTGCTTATGCAAGTAGAGTGTTGCAGAAAGCAGAAAAGAACTATGCCCTATAAAGGACTATTGAAAAGGAGCTACTTGCGATCGTCTGGGCTTTGAAACGATTTCAACCTTATATTTTTGGGCAACAATTTCTAATTAGAATGGATCACAAACTTCTAATTTGGCTCAAATCTATTTCTAATCCGACATCTAGTTTAGTTCGTCGGAGAATAGATATGAATGGTTACGACTACAAAATTTAATTCAAATCTGATAAAACAAACAAAAACACCGACGATGTAAGTCGCATGGAATTACCCAGCATCATGGAAGATAGTAGTGATATCAATATAATAACTAGATCAAAATCCAAACTACAAGCTTCCAAAATAACAACGGAGCATAAAACACAAAATTCCGGCTCAACTAACGATGTTTCAATTAATTCAGATTCACATCCAGAAATCATAAGTCACTCTAAAACAGAGCAAAATAAAAATATTATTCAACTCGACAATTAACGGGAAATAGAAAAATTATTACACAATTTTCGTTATAATCCTCTCGTGGGACATCAGGGTGTATATAGAACATTTAAAAGATTAAAAAATTATTATCAGTTTCCGAAAATGATGACTACCATCCGAAATTTCATCAGCAAGTGTGCTCAATGTCAGAAAAACAAAGTGGGAAAATTAACTAAATGTCCGATGAAAATTACTACGACATCCTAGTTTCCATTCGAAAAATTGTTCTTAGACCTAGTGGGACCACTTCCCTTTCCTGAAAATGAAAATAAATATATTCTAACACCCACGAAGCTACGCAAACGATTCTATAATACGTCTGCAATAAAAATACCATGGTTTCGTTGTAAATACATGAAGTTAGTCTTAAACAATTTATTCATTTTGCAAATTTCGAATAACTGGGAAAAGAGTGCTTGATTTACATGAGTCCCCTCGCCTCATCATCTTTCAATTAAATTAAGTGCTCAAAAGATGGACTTCGATTTCAATGCACTTATTAATCCGCATTTCAAATGACTGTACACCACTGAGAAGTATCTCTGCTTGAATTTCAGCACAAGCATTTCTGATTTGCTCAATCATATTCTTACGTGTTGCTGGTTTTTGTTTGTAAACTTGGTCTTTGAGATAGCCTCACAAAAAAAATCTGGCGAAGTAAGATCTGGTGATCTGGCAGGCCAATTTACCGGACCAGCTCTCCCGATCCAGCGACCATTGAAGTCACGATCAAGTACGACACGTGCTACCAACGAATGGTGTGCGGGACAACCATCATGTTGAAACCACATGTTCCGTCGCATTTCTAAGCTTAAGTCTTCAATTAATGTTGGCAGTTCATTTGCCAAAATATCTCCGTACATTTGATAATGTGTGGACCACATTCCACACCACACATTGACAGTCCAAGGACGCTGATGTACAACTTGGCGAAGTCAGTGCGGATTTAATCGCATGTTCCTGGGTTTGATAATGACAATCCATTTTTCAGTTATTGAAAATTTAAGAAATGCAAATTGTTTAAGACTAACTTCTTGTATTTACAACGAAACTATAGTATTTTTATTGCAGACGTATTGCAGAATCGTTTGCGTAAGTTCTCAGTAGGAGAAATCGAAAAAATTGAACATTGTCAATTACAGCGCCATCTATCATGAAAAAAAATGTTTCAGTTAAATCCTACGTATTTTTAACCGTAGAATCCGATTCTGCAATAAAAAGTAGGGGTTCCTATAATAGTTTCAAAATTACCACCGCCCCACCAACAAGGAGGGGGAGGGGCGAGGTACTAAACACTAATATATTTCCCCCGCGGGATAATTAAATTTTGATCTTAACCACTTTTTTCGTAGAGTGCTTATTTTCCGAGATATTTGAGTGTATCAGGTTAAAAAAATCACCCGGTAGAAGGGGGTGTATAGTGGTGGTAAAGTGACGCTAGGAGGTAACGAGGAGTCTTAGTCATTTTTGATAGTCTTCTTCGTTCTTAGTGGCCCAGAAAACATAGGAATACACTCGACTATGGGCATGTTTTTTTTGATATCGAAGTAATCTGAGAAATAATTTAACTGTCAAAATACAGATACGCGTTTTTTTTAGTATCCGAGGAAAAATGTATTTCTCTGTGTCGTTTTTTTTTACACTCGAATAATTTTAAAATTGAATCTTTTTTCTCTGGAAAAAAGTTCAGATTGTTGTTTGACAGACATTTATTTTAAATAAAAAGAACACGATAATATTTATTTGGCAATCTTAAACAGACGTTTAATTTCTACGACGCTTACAAAATTATCATTTATGTTTCTCGGATACATCAGAGAAAATATTTATCGGATTTCTCTATTATATTATCTATCTGTCCTCTCTTATTTCTCCGACATTAAAAAAAAACACGCCCTATGTATGAGAATTGCCATTTCAACTCCCAGAAAAAAAAATTTTTATGGTCATATTCGGTTTCAATGACCCCAAAAACGGAGTCGTAGGGGTCTACCCTCTGGGTCTTAACATTTTTTTTTGTGTGCCTGTGTTATTAAATAAAATAAAATTATCTATCATATATTTATGTTTATTTTTTTATTTTTGACCTTCCTTATGTTTTACCAAACATTTGCGGTTTAGGTGGAGGTTGAACCCCGTTCGTTCTTTTTTTATTTATATTTTAGTTTTCTACGTTCAACAGGGTCAGGTTTATTACAATCACCCGGTTTAGGTGGTTTTGAACGGTTTTGAAATCATTCCACTATAAAATCTAAACATTTGTATTACTTTTATAAAATTCAGAAACACAATGCTTTGCGCGGCACTCGTATCATATACAGCAGAATAATAAGAACAGCATAATAAACTTCTAGAGTATATTCGCGTATTGACTACGTCTTAATAAATTATATGTGTATTAATAATAACATAATTGTACACCAATCTAATTAGTAAAGTTATATTTTTACTCAAGTAGATTTCCAATTACTAAAATTGATTTTCACGAAAATAACTTTGTTCGAAGGAAGTTACCAAAATAAACAAATCGAAAATAAATAAAAAAACAAATTGGTTTAATTTTAGAAAAAGGCATGTTCGCCCACATGAGACGAGATGAAATCGGTAAACATTAATACAAATATCCGAACGGAACGGACTAACAAAGTTTATTTACTCTCCTATAAACCGAGGTTGGCTTAAACATGAATCATTTCATATAGATGTTGATGTTTATCTTCTTGCGTTGTTCCACAAAACTAAAAGGAAAACATACCAAATGAAATTTTGTTTTTTCTTCCCAAAGCATAAACAAATGAACGATACGTTGTATATGATTAAAATTCGAAAATAGACAAAAATAAGGAAATTAAAACGAATTTTATGTTTATATATGGTTGAACAAATAACAATCCCAGCTTATTGTCTTAATCTTTATAAATCGACGAAAACGAAAAACCAATTATAGTATATCGAGTGATTTAGACAAATTAAATGGGATTTGGGTTTGCTAATACACAAAATAAATAAAAGATCTCAAATCTGTAAGAAAAGGTGTATATGCTTAAAAAAAAAGTGACAACCGGAACTAAAACAGGTATTAAAATAAACTTCGATTAATCTGAATATTATCATTTCGGCTGTCTAATCCCATATCTTCAATATTTACATAAATGTATACCTCTCGATCGCCTGTATGACACAAAATCGATAAAAAAACCTTCTTTACATAATAACTAACTTTTATATCTGTCTATAAATAAATGTGTCTGTCCTTTATATTTACTTATCTGTAAATAAACGAATATCGATTACCACCTCCCGTGTATATATCGTGAACATCATATTGAATGGGAATTTAATAAAAAAATGTTTGATACTACAAAAAAAGGCAAACATCATAAAGCCCATGTCTAATGCACACACTGTATTGTGTTATTAAATTAACGTGTTACACTTAGTACTTTAAACAAAACAAAAAATTTAGCAATCCTGTTGTATGCCAACCTATTTGAGAACAAATAGGACCTACCTATAAAGGTATATGGATATGTGTACACAATAATTTAGATAAAAGAATGGGGAAAATATATAACAAGTCGTAAGATACGTGAGGGGGTGGAGGGTTTTTTTCTTTTGGTAAAGAAAATTTTTCATTTCAATTTTTTTTTGTTTTTTTTTTAGTTATTGATCTTTTTATTCTTTTCGTGACACTTACGTGTATTAGAATTCTATTAAACTTGCAATAATGAAAAATGTTCATGTCATGTTTCGTCGATATGGTTATTGGTGTGTCTCTGGAAATAAATTATTGTTTTCAATTAGATATATTTTCTTGATAAATTGGTCAAGATAGTTGAAAAGCAAAAAAATATATTTTGAAAAAGGTTTCAAAGAAGCTTTCAACAATTCATATGTGCACACGCTGTTCTAATAGGATTTTATCTGAATGTGCTACTTTTTATTGTTATCAATTTTTAACTCAACTTTTAACTTACTAGCAGTCACTGACTAAAAAACAGTCTTGGGTAAGATTATTTCTCTTGGTTTACACATTTGCCTATATTTCTCTTGCAACAAAGTGATGTCATTTTTACAACAAACTGTCATAATTTTTGTGTATCCGCATAAATATATTCAAATGTGTTTGTTTATCTATTTTCCAATAACGAAAATATCACAAAATATGTATTTAGGAAAGCTGAAAAACTAATGAAAAAAGGAAAACATTGGTATATTTGACAGGTCTGCAAACATTTTGGAGAATTTGCAACCAAAAAATTAAGACTGCTGTTATCAGAATACCAGCATAATATTCTTAAACAAAAATTCTTCCCAAAAAATGTCTTTGCTAAGACCGTCTTAGTAGTCTTAACGTCAGAATCGGGACGTAAATATTATACTGGTATTCTGATCACAGCAGTCTTAATTTTTTGGTTGCAAATTCTCCACAATGTTTGTAGACCTGTCAAATATACCAATGTTTTCCTTTTTTTCATTAGTTTTTCAGCTTTCCTAAATACATATTTTGTGATATTTTCGTTATTGGAAAATAGATAAACAAACACATTTGAATATATTTATTTTTTTTTTTTTTTTTTTTTTTATTAAAATAAATTGTATTTATTTATTTAATGTTATTACAATCTAGTCTCCTGGACTAATGAGCAATTTGTTTCTGACTTAATTTATTAACTTAATATTAATCTATGGCTTCTTCCCATTGGCGTTCCATAGAGTCTGGTAAATTGAATTAAACCACATCTTTGTAGTGGGCTTTACACAGCACAATGCTGTTTAAGCTAACAATTACACCAACTCAAAAGGTTTGGTTCTTTTAAGTCTGCGTGTTAAATTCGTGTTGCTTAGAAGCTGAGTTGCCTCAATGTTCACATGATGCCGGAGCCTCTCTTCATGTCTCCGCGCTTTCTCCTGAATTTCATTTACGATTAGGTTCATTTTAAGGTCCCTATGGAGATCATTGTTCCTGACATACCAAGGTGCATCGACGATGTTCCTTAATACCATATTCTGAAATCTTTGGATGATATTTACGTTGCTCTGTTTGGTACACCCCCAAAGTTGAATACCATACGTCCAAACCGGTTTCAATATTTGCTTATAAAGTAGCAGCTTGTTGTATGTTGATAAAGAAGAGTTCCTTCCCATCAGCCAATACATCTTTCTGTATTTAATTCTTAGTTCTTCACTTTTCTTCTTGACATGTGCTTTCCATCGCAGTTTAGCATCCAGGGTCATGTCGAGATACTTAGCTGTGTTCGCATACGGTACTATTTCTTGATTTATGGTAATCGGGATATTTTCGAATCGCCTGTTAGTGAAGTTGATGTGAACGGATTTAGTTTCATTTAGTTTTATTCGCCATCTTTTTGTCCATTTATAAATTTTAGTTATTGCTGATTGTAACTTTTCTGTTGACTCTTCGCTGCTTGTGCCAACAGCTAAGATCGCCGTGTCATCTGCAAAAGTCGCCACTGTATTGTTTTCTAATGCAGGAAGATCATAAGTGTACAGTAGGTATAAAACCGGCCCTAATACACTGCCCTGTGGAACTCCTGCGTTGATTTCTTTCAATTCAGAGAAAGTATCATCTAACTTAATCCTGAAGAATCTATCTTTTAAGTAAGATTCCAGTACACTGAAAAAAATATACTGCGTTTTATTTACGAATGGCGTTCGTTAACCACAATTCGTACTATTAATGTACAAATTGCTATATTTATGTAAAAAAATGAAATTTAGAAAAAAATCATAAGAATGTTTGCATTAATAGTAAGAATCATAGTTCGTAAACTAAAAAATTGTTTAGTTTATTGTACTATACGTAAAATACAATCACATGATGTTTGCGTATTAGTGCAACTTGCATCATTTTATTAAAAAATCATATTTATGAACAATTCATAATATTTATGAATGAGACTATGTACGAAATTCGTCATATTAACGAATCTGATAATTATTCGTGTGGACATCATACACTACACACACAAATTAGATTTCTGTTTGGGTTTTTGATTTTGATTTAGTTGAATATAATTCACTAAGTCGATGCACTCTAGTTTATATATAATGTATAAAGCGAGAGTTGAATTTTTATAGTTCGGTCGTAGCTAGCTGAAGAGTAGACCTTACTTTTTCTGTATGAAACCGAACTACCAAGACCGACACAAGAACTCAAAGAGATTTCTAATTTTTGAGAGTTGATACACTTTGTATTGACTCTGCGGGAAAGAAAAGGGGGAAGGGATAATATTTCTAATATGAGGTAGATATAATATAAGTGATTGGCCTCTGTTATTTTTCTGATTTACCAAATCGAAAATACAGTGAATGTCATTTACAAGTAATATATTATCTATAAAAAATCCGAAACATTTTCAGAAAATAATCGTCATATTTGTGAATTATTCATAACCACTAAGTATTCCATTCTTCCTAGATACGAATATTTTCGTATGCACAAATAATGAATTTCTAAACTTATATGTATGGATTTATTCGTTAATATGATGTAACATTTCGTTAATATTACGAAAAATTTCATGTTATGTTTAATTTCTTACGTTAACAATAAGAATTTATTCATCCACAAATGCTTTTAACTGCATTAAAATTATAACATTTTTCGTGTCTTATATGAATCAATTCATAAATATTAAAACGTAAGTAGTGAAGGTTAAAATATTTTTTTTTTGTGTTTCACCATATTAACGTATGATTTTCGTACTATTAACGAAGGGTGCTATTGGCTCCATTTTAACGAATTATTCTTACTATTAATGCAGTTTTTGTCTGCATTGATGTAGGATTTTTTTCAGTGTATATTAGCAAATTGGATTGGTAGAAGATTTCTTAATTTATGGTTAAGTCCTTCATGCCACACTCTATCAAATGCTTGGGCAACGTCTAGAAATATTGCTGAACAGATTTTTTTCTCCTCTAGTGCTTTCTCAATTATACTGGTTATTCGGTGAACTTGATCAATTGTTGAGTGTTGGTTACGAAAACCGAACTGATGATTTGGGATTAAATTTTTACTCTCGATTATCGGATTTAACCTTTTTACCAGAAGCTTCTCAAAGAGTTTGGACATGACTGGCAATAGCGAAATTGGCCTATAAGATGAGGTTATGTGTGGTGGTTTCCCAGGTTTTGGGATCATGATTACTTCTGCAATTTTCCACAAGCTTGGTACATATTTGATTCTAAATGCTGCATTTATAAGATTGGTGAGCTTTACCAGAGCTTTCCTTGGCAGTTCTTTTAAGATTTCTGCAGTAATAAGATCGTAGCCAGGAGCTTTTTTCATATTCATATTAGTTTTTATCTCACACGCGACTTCTTTTGGTGTTGTCGGTAGGATTTCTTTACTTTCTTGCACAGCTTGTTCAGATATTATCTCAGCTTCTAATGTTTCATCTTGATGTGGCTGGAATATTTTTTCAAGATGTTCAGCAAATTTTCGAGCTTTGTCTTCATTATTCCTAGCCCATTTATCACCTGCTACTCGTATTGGAGGGTTCTGTATTATTGGTCTTTTAATTCTTTTGGTTGCTTTCCAAAGAGAATAATCAGTACTGCTATCATTAGTTAATTTTCTTAAATAGTTGCTAATTGATTCATTTTTCAATTCTTGGATCTCTCTTCTTAATTGTTGAGTGAGATTGTTCAAATTAGTTTTATCTTGGGGGGCCCTTGTTTGTTGCCATACTCTTCTCGCTTTTCTTTTTTCTGCTAGGAGTTCCCTAATTTCCAAAGGGTAGTTGTTTCCCTTGATTTTCTTTTTAACCTCAGGGGTATTTTCCCAAGCTGATTGCTGTATATCGTTTACAAATTTGTGAACTTCTTTGTCTAATTGCTCCTCGGTCTTTAATGGAACCATTAAGTTAATTTTTTCTTCTAGCGATAGTCTAAAGCATTCCCAATTGGTGTGATTATTTACTAGAAAAGGGTTCCTTTCTTTCTGAATAATTTTTTCACTTAACGTTAAAAGTATCGGTGAATGATCAGAGTTTAGGTTGTGGCTTTCATTTACTTGTATATAATTTACAGATATCTTCTTTATTATAAAGAAATCAATCAGATCTGGTACTTTATTTGGATCAGTAGGCCAGTAAGTTGGTTTTCCAGTTGAGAGAGCTTCACAACTGCATTTCCTAATGGCTTTTAGGAGTTCTTTACCCTTAGTTGTTGTTAATCTGGAGCCCCAGTGGACATTTTTTGCATTAAAGTCTCCTCCAAGTATAAACCGTTTTCCTAATTTACTGAGGAACTCGAGATAATCCTTTTCTTTCAACGAGTGCTTCGGTGGGCAGTACACACCAGCAATACAAATAGAACCATTTTTGGTTTTGACGTTAACAGCAGTTGCTTGTATTTCTTCTGTTTCATATTTTAACTCTTCATAGTGATGAATACTATTTCTGATTATAACAGCACTACCTCCTTTAGCAGTGTTTTCCGGATGAATGGTATGATATATATATGATAATTTTTAAATTTAATGATTGTTTGTCTAGTGAAATGTGTTTCCGTGATGAGACATACATCGATTTTTTCTGTGTCCAGGACCACTTGCAATTCTTGTTGATGTTGCATAAGTCCATTGGCATTCCAACATACGATTCTAAGATCACCGGCCATTTTTCTGTTTAGGGATGGCTCCCTTAGTGCTGTATTCTAATTTCTGTAATCGCTCATCAAATGTATTGAGCCTGCTTAAAATTAATTTAAGTGTTTGACTTATTTCGTCATTTTGACCAGTTTTCCCTGGATTCCCGTTACTCATCGTTACTTGGGCATAAGTCATTTTACCCAATTGTCCATGAGTAGTTCCCAACGCTCTACGATTTACTTCGGGTTGGCTCATCTTAATTGCCTGCTGCCTGAATAATCTTGGATTTTTAGCAATCACATTCCTATTTTTGATGTTTTGCAGTTCAATGGCAACGCTGCATCCTCTGTAGTTAGCCGGATGGTTTTCTCCACAGTGAACGCATTTTGGCTGAACATTTCTATCTTTTACACAATCTTTGGTATGATGTTTACCTAAACATTTGACACACCTGGGTTCCCTGCTGCAATATTTTTGTGTATGTCCATAGGCTTGACATTGTTTACATTGTGGTATAAGTTTAGACCGTCTTAGAGGCTGAATAACTACTTTGCACCCTAAGATGTACTTAATTTGATAAATTTTTTCGATATCTTCATCATTATCGAAGGTCAACATAAACATGTTGAGAGGTACTTTGCCTCTCCGTTTTAGCTTAATTGATGCTTCAGTAGCCTTAAATCCTTTTGCTTTCAGATCATCAATTATTTTTTCTGGTTTACACGTAGAGTGTAGATTTTTAGCCATAACCCTTATTGGTCTGGTTTGTTTGTCTTCAAACGTGTGCCAAGCACGTTTTTCTTCTTACTTGTCATTTTTCTGTAAGTTTCACCATCTTCCAAATTTATTTTGATGGTGTTTCCATTCATCACCTTTGCATTAAACTTATCAGTTGTAGTAATTTTTTTTAATTTCTCATAGAGTAGATCATAGTCTTTGACTTCATCTATTACTATTGGTGGTGGTGGAGGTATTTTTTTTGATGATTTCTGAATAATATTAGGAACATCATCCTTTAATTGAGGTGGGGAGGGCGTATTATTCAATTTTCTTTTTTTTCTAGCCCCTTTAACTCTTATCCACTCAGTTTCTCGAGCTAGTTCGTCTTCATCCGTATGGTACTCTTGTTCAGATGTAGTCTGGCTAGGAGTATGATAGATTGCCTCCTTTGGCTTAAGAGCTTTAACTTCGTTTTCAAGTGTTTTCATACGTTCCTGCAACCATGTAATTGTATCATTCAGTTGCTTGTTAATATTGTTGGCTTCAACTAGTGCATTATTAGCTTTACACAATTCAAATTGAAGCTTTTCTTCGTTTGTAGAACCAATGTTCTTGTTGCTAGCCCCAAAAGAGGGACTACCGCCTCTTATAGGAGAATACGATACTTTCTTACTCCTCTGGAAGGGATGTATAGTATTATTTTCTGATTCGCTCAGTTGAGCTTGTTTATTCACCAACATATCTTGGGATTGGTTTAAATAATTGTAGTATAGCAATGGCAGGTCTCCCCCAGAATCCACGAGACCGACCTCCGAAGAGGGTGGATTTACCTGATTAACAGGTGTACCACCTGGGGTATCATTTTCCATATTCGTTGCGCTCATTGCTCATTTATAGTGTACTGCACTCGCATCTAGTATTTAGCCGACGTATTCACATCGTTGCCCGGGTGTTACCACTTGGAGGTATACTAGACACATTTGGTGGTTTCTACATAGTTGCAGCGTTGGAATATAGACCACGAGATACATGGCTATAGACGGTCAACACCTACCCTATTGAGACGCACCCAACACCCGAATATATTTATGCGGATACATAAAAATTATGACAGTTTGTTGTAAAAGCGACATCAATTTGTTGCAAGAGAAATATCAAATTAAGACCATTAAGACCACTAAAATTGTCGGTCTTACATAAGACTATTTTGTAAGACCAATGACAACTAAGACTATTAGTAGAATACGAAATGGGTCTTAACTAAGGCAAATGTCATAACCAACAGAAATGGTCTTACCTAAGACTGTTGTTTTTAGTCAGTGACTGCACTTCAGAATCGAGGGGTTAGTCTTAAAAAAAAAATTCTCAAAAAACGGCTTAGCTAAGACAAACTCAGGAGTTTTAAAGCCAGAATCGGCGTGTTAAATTCATTCAAAACAAGTCAAACATGTCAGCCTGAAATGATACCTTTGAAAAGCGCGCTAGTATAACGCAATCAATGACACCAAACACCGCATCTAGTGACAAAAATCTCTCAATGCTTCTTCCCCAACTAATATTCACTGCGATCAGTTATTTATTCATGCATCGACGATTTTACAGAAAAAAGATGAAACTCGAGATCTGCAAAAAAGCAGACGACTATTTTTGGGTTTGTTTCTTGGGTTTCCATTGAGTTTTTTAAGCAGATGATTATTTTTCCTCTTTCTGTCTTTGTAGTTTTTCCTATGTTGTGTTTCAACTTTTTTTCGGACGTCGAATGTCGTTGAATGTAAATCAGCTTTAATATCGTACGTGTGGTAGCGATAGGTAAATTGAGTAACTTTGTTACCAACATAATATAAATTAAAAATACTCTGTATAGTTACTTTGGTCTATTTCCGAAAATGCCTAAAATTGAATTTAATTTTCACCACTTGATGATTTTCGCGAACCGAGAAACTAAACAAAATGTCGGTGCTAATTTTGGTGTTGCCATATGCCATATGTTAGACGTAGGCTAAAAATATGAAAACTATTTTTTTATTTTATTTTCTTGATTTTGTTTTGTTTTTGAATGGTTCACTGCGAGTTTACGTAAATATTCTGCTGAAAAATTTTCAGCAGGATCCTATGCAATTTAAAAATATTTTATTCGGAAGGGGAAATTTGTTTACGAAATAGACTACGATAATTGGTTGCCTGCTGAAAATTATTCAGTAGAATATTTACGTAAACTCGCACTGAGTACACCAGTGAACTTGTGTCATTGTATACGGTGGTTTTATACCATGTAGAAAAGTAATGTAATTGGTGACGTGACAAGAAAGACCGTTTGGTGCGAATAGTGACGAAACAATAAATATTGTTACGGTGACACCTAGGGAAGAATAGAATAAGTTATTAATAGTACAAATTTTTCATAATAAAACTGTTCTAAATGTGTCTAGACTATCTTACCGGAATAATTATGAAATTTCGAGAAGTTTATGTTTTAGTATATAAGGAGCGAACCAATTCGAATTAGAACATTAGTTTTTGGTAAGCGATGAATTGAAGATTAACAAGGAAATTAAAGAGGGGGAATTGGAGTTCGAGTAGACAAGAGAAAAGAGACGCAACAACTTCAACAACGATGTTAAGCAACATTTGCTACGGTTAGTACAAATTTAGGTGACCACTTGGTGGGAACATGATGATGGAACAAAATCTTGCCCCTCCTCCCGCCCAACCGCCGATCGAGTCGAGTTTTTAATCCTAACATACCTTTCCTATCCTTCGATCTTGTTATTCGTAAAAAGGGTGTACAGTGGACCCGGCGTATACGGGAAACTTGCCTTAGGCTTGGTGGTACATACTAAATCAATCAATCAATCAGTACGAGAACTCACAATTTATAATGTCTTACATAACCATGTTTTGTGTCACTTACGAAAACAAATGCTCTAAAATCGACAAATGCTTTAAACCATAATCGACCCTAAGGGTTTCGATTTCTAGATTTGGGTGGGTATTTTTTTAAAATGAACATAAAATGTTTACAATAAAATTGTCTTAATTGGGATCATTCGATTTTCTCAAATTGTAGCCGGCTTACACCAGACTTCGAGATTTTCAAAATTTTATATGATTTTCCAGGTAGTCAAGCTTACTTTGCTCAATATTCGAGATTTTATAGATTTTCGAGATTATCAGGACTTTCGGTAGTATTCGAGATAGTTTATATTTTTTTTTATCTTCAAACTACTTAGCGTTGAAATTTTTCAAGATTATTCTACAACTAAGCTTAGTCGAGATTTTTGCGGATCTTCGATTTTTTTTTTCTTTTTTGAGAATATATCCCGATTATTCTAGAACTCTATGATTATTCGAATTTTTTGAAATTATTCTGGTTTATTCCGAGTTTCTTTACTCGAAATTTGCAAGACTATAGTGATGTATCAAGATTTTCGATATTTCCTGTAGGTTTCCGAGGTTTTTATATTTAGTATTCGAATTTATATAGGCTTCGAGTTTATTGAAATTTTTGAAGTAGAGCTCTCGCTTTATTAAATTATCTTACAGAGAAGAGATTTTCGAAATTCCAGACTGCTGGATTTATTTCGATTTCCAGATTTAAATAGCGTTGGGTAGCTCTCGCTTATAAAATGGATTTTGTAAAGATGGAGAACAGAGGGATCCCAATAAATTATGCTGTTCATCCTAAATTTTCGAAAATTAATTAAAATTGACCCCACATATTTTGATAAGGGGCAGCCGGCACAATTCAAAACAGAGTCTTAACAGAAAAAAGCTTGTCTCACATTTGGGCAAGGAGAGAATATAACTGTCAATATAGGGTAGCAAAAAAATATTTTACCTATAATGCTAAAAAGTACAGCAACAGCCCTGGAAGAAGTATCTCCTTTTGAATTCGCGCTGAGGATGAGAGTGAGTTGCGTTTATGTCTTTCATCAGTGGCCAATTTGAACCCACTATTTCATGAAGGAAAAAAATATGAAAAATTATATACTGGACAAACGGATTTCGTTTTTCTGCATATATTATACTATGATTAGAAAGATTTCAAATACAATCAATAAGTGTGATTTCACCGGAAACAATTTTAGCATTATTTTCTAGACTTAAACCAATTTTATATGTTTTCCATGAAATCAAATTCAATTTGCAATAAATAAAATTTTAACAAGTTTATCAAAGTTTGATGTGACGTAAATACAATTTCCATTTGCACAAACATTTTACCAGTCGTCTTCAATATTATATCCTACATCAAATTTTATTATTCAACAATTCGAAAGTAATTTTGTCTTATCTGTCATCCATCGATCAATCATCGCATATATGTATAATTTTCAACATACTTATCATGATTATTTACCATAAATTGTTTGACAACAACAACTCATTTTATAGAAAATATATACATATGGTTGCCTGTGAGTACACATATACATACATCAAGAGACGAGATCTGAAATCTCATTTAAGGCATACATAAATAATACAAAATTAATAAGGATATAAAGGCAACAAAAAAAAAATCTCGTACGGATGTGGGCTGATAACCCTAATTTTATTTTTTATCCAAACCTTTTTTGTTTTATCCAACCCGTTCAAAAATATGCTAAATACTTTGTGTTGCTAAAAATATATAAAATTGTTTCTCCTCCTTCTTAGGATTATTATTAATAGTCGTCGTTATTTTAGTCCCGAATTTTTATATCCCCCCAAACAAAAAAAAAAAACAAAAAACTTATTTTTCATGATTACCCACCCAACATTTATTTAATTTTTAACATTTATTTAAACCAATTTAAAAATAATTAAATTAAATTAATATAATTACTAAATGACCGATTTTTAATTTTTCGTATACTTGTGTTCTAATGTCCCCATTATTAATTTAATAAAAAAAAGGAAAAAAAAAATATTTTCTAGCGCCCATTAAAAAAATTAGTCCCTTTCAATTGTTTTTTTTTTCTTTTGAGTCTATGTTGCCATTACTCGTATTCCTGTAACAATATGCTGACGACAATATGATCTTAGATTTATCGTGTTGAAAATATTATAGTTGTGATTTATTAGGGCCTACATATCATCATTAAAGTATTAGGTGTTACGAGTAAGGTGAGAATGAATATTTTAGAGGTATTACATCATGATTTTGTTGTATTACATGGGGGACATCGTTATTCATAATTTAGGTGGTTCGGTTGTTGGAACAAAAATATGGCGTTTAAAAGCATCTCAAACTTGGAATGAAATTGGGTTATTTTGAAGCTAAGTGCTGGAAAAGAATTTGAGGAGTCCTTTCACATCGCTGAACATTGATTTTTTGGTATAATATTGAACTCCAGTTAAAGCGGCAAGCCGTAGCAATAACAAAAATCAAGACGTTGATGCAGATCCCAACCACATTAATATATGGTAAGAGGAAATCGAAAACCGCTGGAAAATTTCATAAAAACGATCGCACCTAATCCACTCAGCATAACTTTTATTTAAGAATGTATTTTAACCCGAGGTGTTTCAAGGGGTCTGTTAAAAGCCGAAAAGTCAATGGTTCATGGAAGAGTAAAGCTTTGGTGATTTTCTCAAAAATTACAGGTTCCATAACCTATTATTTGAGGCACGAACCATTGATTTCGGACGACAAATGCAGATTTCAGACTTTAACGTGGCTTTTGTGAGCAACCCCTTGGTGATTTTCTCAAAAATTAATTTTGTATGAAATTGGTTTGGTCGAACTAATCGAGCGATCCTACCGCCTATTTGATCAACTATTACAGGTTCCAAAACCTTTTATTTGAGGCATGAACTATTTATTTTGGAGCACTAATGCAGATTTTAGATTTTAACGTCCAATTTTGTGAGCAAAGCCTTGGTGATTTTCTTAAAAATGAATTTTCTATGAAATTAGTCGAACTAACCGAGCGATCCTAACACCTATTGGATCAACTATTACAGGTTATTATTAGAGGTACGAACCATTGTTATCAGAGCATAAATGCAGATTTTAGATTTTAACGTCCGGGTTTGTTAGCAAAGCCTTGGTGATTTTCTCAAAAATTGAATTGGTCGAACTAACACCTATTGGATCAACTATTACAGGTTCCCGAACCTATTATCGGAGGTACGAACCATTGTAATCGGAGCTCAAACACAGATTCTAGATTAGGACTGCTTTTAAGTTTCACAAAACAGATCTCTAGTGAAATATCTTCTAGAAAAGTTTCAAACAAGCCACCTTGATTCACCATTTGGATGTGCCGCAACTAACTCATTTATCATCATATGTTAGTTAAGTTAGATACCAATTTTTATTGGAATTGGTCCACAATCGTAGAAGTTCCAATTGGGGCAGGAATGGAATTTCTTAAATTAAATATGGCCAGAACTTAACAAATATTGCGGAACACTGCTAATGACACTTTGGTACATAAATCAAAAAGTGAAATTTGTGAAAGAGATATTTGTAGCTTGTAGTACTGGTGCAATAAGAATTGAGGTATTGCCATTTTTCGTTCTTGAGTAAGTCCTTAAAAAATCTAAGTAAACTCCCTGACATGAACTGCCATGCGGAGATAATTTACAGCCTTATTAGACTTGCATAATCTGTTACAAAAGCTTTCACATCGTGAAGTAAACTGGACCAATAGTAGTAACATCTGATAGATTCTGTCATATTTTGTATATTCCCAAATGAGCAGCTGTAGGAATGATTAGTTTCCAAAGTGGGAAATCCTCACAGGTGTTGAATACTATACATAACAAGTTTTGATATTCTTCCGAATTAACAGCTAGAGAGTCCATTTCAACATTTAGAGGATTGTCAGGAGATAATAAGGGTTCCATCTGCATATGCGATAATGCATCTGGAACTGCATTTTGAGAGCCTTATACTAAATATCAAAATAAAAGCCTTGAAGATTGAGGCTCCAACGTGCCAGACGACCAGAAGTATCCTTTAACGACATCAGCCAAGTCAAATTTGCGTGGTCGGTTATCACGGTAAACGACCACCCAGAACAACTGTTAGGCACTCAAATTCTGTAACGCTGTAATTGCGCTGAGCAGCGTTTAGCTCATAAGAGATAAAAGTGATTGGTCGATCATATACATCGTCATCTTTTTGCAACAGTACGGCCCCAATACCTCTCCTGCTCGCATCGCATTGGATGAAGACGTGTTTTTCATAGTTTGGGATCGAATGATTTTTATGCTTCCGTCGACCACACAAACTTTTGATATTTTTTTCAGCCGATCTGCATGAGGTGCTGACGAAGAAAAATACTCGTTTATGAAACTCCGGTACCACCCGGTAATGACTAGAAACCGTCCTATCAGCGTGTTTTTGGGTGTTGGGAACTTATTAATGACTTCCACCTTGTCCAGGTTAGGCCTCAGTGCACCCTATATATTAGTTCCTACGAGAACGTGACTTGTGTAAAAGATGGATAATAATAATGAAGGTAAATCTTTAATTTGTTGGCTTATGCCAAGATCGAAGTGGGGTCGAACTCATCTGGGGCCGAGTAAGAATATGACGAGAATGATGGGCATCGACGTCATTTCGGTTTCATAACGTCAAGTGCACCACATCCACAACAGAAATCTCGAGTTTTGGGAATATTACAATCCATATTAGGGTGCTCTGAATGGCCACAATTCATGTAAGTCATTTGAGTTTCAATTCATGTAACTGGATAAATCTCAATCTCTTGACGATCAACTTCAAGGGAGAAATGCTAGTATTATATAAATGCTATTTATGAAAGCTAGTGGATTCTGGTTAATATTATCAATAATGTTCCAAGCATCTTCTTTAGTAATGCAAGTACTCACAAGATCTGGAATGGTTTTAATAATTCACCCAGCTAATTGTGATCGCAAACCTAACCGCATATTTTTCCTTAACTTAAACGATTCTTTTCGCTTCTGTTTGCGGAAAACCCTTCAAACACAGTTGCGATTTCGACGTAATACCAGTCAATAATGCTCTTTAACTGCACCTGTCACCATATCTTTGACTAACGGAATACCATTTGTAACAGCCAGATGTTCTACTCGGAAAAGGAAATTTTCTAGGAATGGCTTTAGGTGGGATGCGGACGGTCCTACTTGATTTTTAACAACCACAGGTGGAAGGTTTTTGGTTACCGAAGGATATCGAATTTTGATAGGCGGAGTTAAAAATGTACCTCCTGGTATAAGAAGGGTATAATTTCCCAACGGATTGTATGAATGATAAAATCGTGGCGTGGGTTTCATATTACTCATAACAGGTGGTGGAACGTAATGATTATTCACGGAAGGTACATTTAAAAGTGTGAACTGCACATTTTGCGACGTTGTCACTGGAGATGAGATTTCGTTCGGTTGTAATTAGATCGTGCTTACTTCCGCTATCGACTCATTCATTGGCTTATGATCAACAATAAATTTGCTACAAACTTGCATTCATAAATCAGGACGTCTGCTCACCCTATCTATATAGAGATTAGAAATTAAATAGAATTCACCAGTTATATTTCACAAACTGTTGATTCACATTATAAATAAAATGCATTTCTATTAAAAATTCCATAAAATTATAAATTATACCTAGAAAATGTAATGAAAATTAATTTAATTGCGATTCCCGGAATTTAATTTAAAAATGTATTCATTTCCATATTCACACGCACCCATACCCGCAGACAAATATCGGAATACGAAATGCTATGCACTCAATTTGAAACAAAATGAAAATCGATATGATGTGGAAAATGTAATATTTCCACCACCAATCACATACATTTTTCACACTTCACCAGTTCACAATAACTTGTTGACAAGATTTATGGGTGTTGTTTCTACACGATGTTGTATAATTTTGTGATAATCAAATTAAATTTTCTCTGTTAACCTATAACTTAACTGTACATCCAGAACATAGCAAATTAATGTACGATGTATTATGTAAGGTAGAAAATTCACATACTATATTACCGGTTAGATAAAGTAAACAACATACATGTACATTGTACATTCAATTTGATTAATTTTAGTGTATGAATCGAGTAATTTAGAACACAAACAAAACCAGAATCAATAAAACTGGAGATGTGAAAAATTTTACTGTAACAGAAAATTAATTTTTGTGTTGTTGCTTTTATTGTCGGTGTTTTCGTTATTCTAATCAATTTTTCGAATTTAATTAGATAATAATCGAATTTGAGCACTAACAACGGTAAACATGGTTTATTAAGGGGAATATTTAGAAGATGAGACAATTTTCCTTGTTTTTGTTTGATTCCTCGCAGAATCTCGTACTCGATGACCACCTTAAATTGAAGTACACGTTCCCATAACTATAATGTTATTGTCTTTCTAGACAGTGGTGTGTGTGTGTGTGTGTGGGGGGGGGGGGGGGGGGGTTAAAAATTGTATTTCATTATAAAATATCGAGATACCGATAATACTTTCCGGCAATTCTGAAATTATTTTTTTTTCAGATATGCTCTCTCAATTTAAAAACCCAAGACTTGGTCAAATTCCTGAATTGCCCATTTAAATTGATACAATTTTGAAAACTAGGCCAGAATATGTTGATAAATTTCAACTATACTGAAAATTAATTTAATTTCCGTAAATCGAATCAACAATTTAATTTTTTCAAAGGTGGAGTTCAACGCACGAAAATTTTTATGTACATATGGAAGATGCTAACGCTTGTAACCCCAACCGAATTGAGGAGGTTTTGTATTAAAAAAAAATTAACAATTGAATAATTGGGATTGGCCTGTAGGGTTTGGTGGGTGAGGGTGGTTTGGGGTCTGTTAGAGGGGGGGGGGGCGAAAATTAAGTAGATTAATCTATCAGCTCCATAACCTTGCAGTAGGCTGTTCTGCACCCGAATTCCGGTTCAATGAGAAATGAATTGATTTTTTATTTCGACTACTCTAAATAAAAATGCAACCGACTAGTTGAAATAAAAAATCAAGTCATTCCTCATTATCATTTGTCATCGAACCGGAATTCGGGCCCTGGTAATGTATCAGGCAGAAGCGTGATGAGTACAATTGTGTTAGGAGTAACCTGGTCACAATTCGCAAGTGTACGTGCTGCCTCCTCATGGCAACCACTGGTAACCATTTGGCATATTTTTGGCCATTTGGTAGGTGTCACGTATCGGCTGGCAGTATTATCAGGCTCATTATAAGAGCCTGAATATTGACTGGACGGATAATAAGGCAGGGTCCAAGCACAAAAGATCTTGCACAAGGCCCTATAGTAAGAGTAAGAGTAAGGTAGTAAATAGGGTTTTGAAAAACCTTCCAAAAACATTCTGAACATATGGCCCAAAACCACGTGGTTATTAACACGTCATACGTGGTATTAACACTTGGTTTTCCATACACGCTAACTAATTTTTTATAGTATGCTGGTTTGACGTTTGAGTTGGGCGTTGAGTTTAAGGTTGAGTTTAGAGTTGAGTTGATGGTTGATTTTCGAGTTGAGCTGGGGTTTTATGAGGGGTAAGTTGAAGATGGAGTTAGTATTTAGCTTGAGTTGAATTGCATTAGTAAAAATGGGTATGAGTTAGGGTTGATTCTGGCGTTCAGTTGGCAATTTATTTTGGTTGAGTTGAGATTTGAACTGAAAGTTAGTTTGAGTTGTTTTGTTCAATATTCGCTTGCAAACAAAATAATTAAACGTCAAACTCGAACCCCAGAACTCATTGCATATACAGGGGAGTCTAGTAAAAACGGGCCTCATTTTTTTCGAAAATGTTTAGCGATACAGAGAAAATACCCATTATCAAAGTTGTCAGAGGCGGAATAAGAAAATTTATTTTTTGAATGGATTGGCGTATTTTTGAGGCACAGGTACTGCGGTAATTAAATGAAGAGATTATTGAGTTTATTGGGGAGTGTCAACAGGGTGTCCCAAAAGTAAGCCAATCCATTAAAAACACCTTTTTTGCCCATATACCTTTAAAATTAAGATCATTTAAGGTCATCCGAAAAGTCTATATAATTTCTGCAATCACTGTGATATCAATAAAATTCATAAAATTTAAACATTTTAAAATTTGGATTCTCAAAATTTATATTAATTGTTCAGATTCCTAAAAATTTTGAATATTTTGGGTTCATTCAATTCTTAAAGCTATAGAAGTTCTAGAGATATCAAATAATTCATTCTTTAATATCATAAAACGTATAATTATTGTTTTTAACTGAATATGTTTTAGTTTCATAAAATTCTAATTATTGGAGATACCTGAGATGGAGAACTCGAAATACTGAAGGTAATCCCTGGAAACGGGCCAATGCGGAAAAGATCTAACAAAAGAGGCCCAGGCGACTTTTGATCCCTGCGCAAATAGGGGTAAGCTGTCCCTAAAGCTTCAAACTTGGGAGCCATCAGTGCTTTAACCATTGGTGGAGAATCTAATGCCTCCCAGATAAAACCTATGAATGACCCTGTAAAAGGTGCTGGTTAGTGGAGCTGCCAGAAACCGAATATGCTTTCTAAACATAATGATAAGGAAAGAACAGAGGCTCCTAGGGTAGCTTAACTATTAGGTCAGTAGTTTAGGATTCCAAAACGACTATGGGCTGAGGAATCACGTCCAGAAGCCGAAAAACTGCTTCCAGAAACCAGAAAAATCAGCCGTGAAAGTAGTATGTAGTAAAGAGAGTAACACTCGAACGCGGGAACTGCCTCGGAAAGATGCCCTATAGGGTATCGTCTGAAGTCTGCTTCTCCAGATCAAACACAAATTATGTTTAAAGTGCAAGTGCTGCCAAAAGCAATACAAATATTTAGAGTACCGCAAAAAATAGGGAGATCTACGGGAATAATCTCAAAGTCAGTATTGAGGGCATACGTTATGAAATTTGACCTGTAGAAGATTTAGCAACACGGTTGATCAGACAATGAGGATAATTTACTCCTCATATGAAGACAACTGTTCGGTAAAATAGAATGCCCAAATAAAAAGGTGACCTGATAGAATCGAGAAGTTGAACAACTTGCGATGGGCGCAAGGACGAAATTCCACAAAGCAAGGAGAACTGGTGTATGGGAAAGATATTGCATTGACTTGACCGATTTTAACAGAGAGTTAAGGAAGGTAAGCCGTAAGTCCTGGAAAACATTTTTGTGAGGGTCTAAATGAAGTACTGCGATATGTTAGGGTATAGAAGGCTTTGTCGAAAAGCGTTGGTGCAACAACCAAAACATTAAAGAAAATTGTAGAGGTTCTTATTAAGACTAAATTCCTGGGACCAAAGTAAGCCAAACTTAAGGAAATCAGTATTTAGCAAATAACTACGATGGCCTGATGGATTATTTTCGGTACTCCTTCATCAAGGAAGGGAAACTGGAAGACAGTGGAAGAAAGTAAAGGTGTTATTTATACCAAACAGGAGTTTAAAACCGTCGGATGAAGCAAAACTCTATCGACCTATAAGCATCTCATCTTTTGGGCTCAAGACGATGAAGAAATTAGTACGCTAGAAAGGAAATGCTATCAGCCCTGCTAATGTAAAAAATGTAGGTTGCATAATAGAAAGGTAAATCCACTAACATTGCGTGCCTTAGTCCTTCAAGCAAATGATCGGTCAGGAATAACTTTTGCTTTGCTTGTATAGTGGGAGAAAACAGAGCAAAAAGTGGTAATAGCAAATTTGGGCAAACTCCAGCGGCTGGCATGCCTGCGAAAAGCAGGAGCCGTGAGAACTACCCTGACGACCGGCATAGAAGCTTTATTTGGTCTAGCACCGCTACACTTAGCAATTAAGGCAGAAGCTATGAAACAAGTCCTAGCTACCCCAGAAGGATGCAGTCTTAAAGGAAGCCTCTTAAGCCTCTTAATCTCCTTTTACGGTGAAGGATTATCAAAACAGTTTTTGAATGAATATACTATGCACTAAAGAAAGATTAGTAAACTCAAAAATTGCAAACTGTATGTTTTATATAATTTGAAGTGGAAAGTAAATGTAAATAATGCAGAAGAGTTAGAAAATTAAACAAAAGATTCTACTATTAAAGAACAAAACTAAAGTCTTGAACTCTTGAAATACTATGTTGTATAATATAATAAAAAAAACATAAAATGTAATCTTTTGATAAAACACAAAAACACAAGTAATTGGAAATTTTTTGCCAAAAAAATCCTTTATAAAAATAAAATGTTTGGATATACCACATTAGCACAAATACCCCTTTATAAGTTGTAATGGGAGTTAACTCATAAATTAGATGCGCTCTATTAATTTATAGTACGGAAAAAGGGAGCCACACAATTGTTTATAGTACACACGTTGTCTTATGGGCATTTACAAAATACCAAATCAGTATTGATTATTTTTGTCAAACTAACCAATTTGCTTTTTTATAGAAAATCATAATCCAATAAGAATACAGATTATTATTTTTTATGGTCGTATATGATTTAATTTTTGCCCTTCAACAACATTTTAAAAGTAGTCCTTCGTTCCCAGTAGATAATAGGCTTAAATGATAGAGAGGAGCTAATGGACCGTTCTATATTTTCCATATATGAGAAATGTTCGATCGGAAATACCATTTACTAGTCAAAAACAATTCCGCTCGGTTAACTTTACCACTCAAATTTGAGTAGATGTTGCCACAACCGTTTTGGGTTCATAAATACTATTTGCTTGCTTGACGATCGAGCATCTATTCCAAATTCAGCTGTAATTTATTAGTCAGTTTTTGTTCTTGTTGTGAGATGGTATTGCTTAGGGTCTGCACCATTTTAGAATATTTATGTTAGAGCCACAATTAGACCAAATTTATAAGGGGCGAGGGATGATTTAAATTATTCACTTACTAAAAGGATTAAGTTCAAATTAACATCATATTGATCATTAGACCTATCTATAAAATTTAAATAATTTATTACAAAATTACGATTATTTTTCAATTATTTTAATTGATTTTGCCATTAACGATAATTTCAATGATTTATGTTTGTTTATAGGGCTTTTACACGTAACGTTGTTGTTTAATATTCAAAAACTCATTTAAATTTGTCTAAATTATTTAAAATGTAATTAATTAGTTTTGTTTTTAGTTTTGAACTGTATAATGGATTACAAATGTATACACTTAAAAATAAACTACGAACTATATTTGTTACGCCGCTTTTGTGCGTCGTTCCAGCGCGTAAGGAAATGCGGTGCACTGCCCAGCCTTATTTGGGCAATTTCGGTGTATTGCAACTGAACGAAGAGGGAGAGAGGGGAAAGCTACAATTGTTTTGGTAAGCGAAAAAAAAACATTTTTTTGGCGGTGGGAAGTCAAGTTTTGGTACTCGAACGAGATGGTTACTTTGATTTTTTTTTCTTGAGTGTATGCAGAAGAAAAAATGATTAAAATTATTTTTTTTGATTTAAACGGAGAGTGATTACTGTAAAATCTAAAGGGAAAAAAATAATAATATAAACTATATAAAGTCAAAATATGTATCTAAATCTATTAATCTAATAAATTGTGAATAAAGTTAATTACGTATACTAATTGTTAAAAGTAAATTCACGTATTTTATATTGAGTGAGCATATCATTATTGTGGTATAGTGGATTTTATGATTGGTGGTCGTCACGCAGTGGCCGAAATAAATAAAAACTGTGTGTCATTTGCGAATACAGTGCCAAAAGTAACCGTATGTGCAACGAGTATTGTGAACATACCAATTACCGATCAATTAATTACGGTGTGGATGGCGATTATCTCCAGTAATAAGTCGTATGTTTGTTGAGACCGTTTGTTTGCCGTACATTGAAGAACAGAGTGGAAATAAAAGCAAGTTTTGGTCTACTACCGCTTCGGGGCTAATCTACCGTACAAAAAATTGTGATTTGAAGTATTTGTTTGTGTCTCTATTGATGGCGTATATTTACTGTATGTTGTATACGGGCGAGTTAAATACAAGGTGGTAACTGCTGTGATGAGCTGTGACACAACTGTTGCCGCAGAACGAAGAGGATAAAAAAAAAACAGTTCGTTTATTTGTTTACTTTTTTTTTATTTTTTTTTCTATTTTTTATAAATCTAGTTTATTAATCAATTTAATTACTTTTGCTTTATTTTTGTTAATTTTTTTTGATACTTTTATTTGTTTTGCTTTAGTTTTAGCTTTATTTCTGTAAAATTTCTTATAATTTAATTGGCTCTGTAATATTTCATTTTTTTTTATTTTTTTTTCTGCATGACGCTCGCGTTTACTTCATTTTTGTTTTTGTCTGTTAATGAGTAGTATTTTTTTATTATATTGTTTACTTCTTACCAAATAACATTTTTTTTACAGCTTCCTCTCTCTCTCTCTCTCGCGCGCTCCTTACGAGCTTAATTTTTGTTTTCTTCAGTATTTTTTTTTTTTTTTGTTCTTGATACTATGGTGATGAGGATGAGGGGTTAGGAGTATCCCGGTGGAATGCTGAGGATGGGTTGAGGTTTCGGGGCCCGCGCGGTCCTACTGGTTGCCGGAGCCCAAAGCGTGCATTTAATTTATTAGTTTACTATTTCTTGGTTTTTTTTAATCTTATGCGGTAATTCTAGCTTCGATCATGTCTTGGAAATCTCCCACTCCAGCTCTGAGCCAAGCCAGCTGTACCGCGTTCCAAGACCGCTGATCGAAGATTCTGTTGACGGAATTTTGGTATATATTCGGAGTTTAAATGGTCGGTGCCCCGTCAGATCAAGTATTGTGGCACCGCCAAACCCAATGGTATCGAGATTCCGTTACAGTGGCGCCCAAACATATTAAATGGCTTAAATTTCTCTCTTTATTTCATTTTTTTTTCTTCTCAGCTTTAATTTTTTTAATAATCCCATTCTTGGGGCGACTGGAGGTACGAGTTTTCACCATTTCCACCGCGTGGTGTTGATTGTGGTTGAAGTTCGTGTTCACCTCGCCCCAAGTCTAATGGGCATTGGTTTTTTCATTTAATCCATTTTCAGATTCAATTACTTTTTAATTTTTTTTACTTTCCTAATTAAAGTTTACAGTTTTGACTTGGCGCACGCATTTGATGTTGTTTCCAGCAATTTTGCTGTTTGATTTCACCCGGATGCGCGTGTCAAGTCGTTTTATTTGGTTCCTTTTCTCAGATTTAGGTTTAAAGTTTCAATAAATTTTTTTTTCAATTTTTCTGTTCTGTTTTCTTTGGGGTGTGCATTTATCGTTGATTTCCAGCGCTTAACGCTGTTTGAGTGCGCATGGATGCGCGCGCCAAAATTTCCTGTTCCCGAGAGGCATTGGAGCTGAGACCGAAAAATTTCCACCGTGTGGTGTTGATTGTGGTTGAGGTTCTCGGTTTCAATGTTTCGGGTCCCATGTTAAAGTTCATTTTTCTCCTTTATCTTAACGTTATTTCTCATTCTCTAGGTTTTTGTTATTCGGTGTTGGTTGGTAAGGTCGACTGATCCCACATTAAGTGTCGATTTCAGAAGACTTGGTAAATTCAACATCCTGACAAGTAGGATTAGCTCCAGCAGCTGATCTTGAGTCCCAAGTTAAGTTTGGTTTGATTTAGTCAGAATTGTTGGAGCTGATATGTCTATCATCCGCTTCAAACTTTATATTTTTTTTTCCCCCTTCAATTTTTATTTTTTTATGCACGTGGCGGGTCCGGCACAGGCATGGATTTGCGTTCTGCTTTTGGACGTCGCACCTCATCCTGTCCTCAGCACCCACATTTGATTTATTGCTTGATTTCTTTTGATATTTTGTTGAAATTTTTTTTTGTTCACTAATTATATTGGTGTCGGTTTATGATCTTTATTACTAGTATTCAACGCATTTTATTGTACTAGAAAAGGTTTATTTTCTTAAGTCGTTATTAATCATTAAGTTAAACGAACCTACGATTCAGATATATATATTTGTTTTTTTGTTTTTGTCTCTTTTGCTTTGACGGATCGGCAATTGCTACTTTTATTTTTCTATTATTATTGGTCGATTTGGTTAGCCTAGAATTTACCGTCGATATTACAAGTTAATTAGTCCTAAGCTTAAAAGTTCAAATATTGTCATAGTTTGGTATTTTATTTGGTTGTATAATTCATTCACGAGATAATCGTTATAGAACGGAAAATTTTCAGCATTCTTTAAAATAATTTTTGTTTTCTGTGGATTATAAATTATCGGGTGTTAACTTACCTCGATATTTGAAAATGGATGTATCAATGTTGAAGCCTGACGAAATAGGAGTCGAGTGTGAGTTGCGTGAGATATCACAGGACGATATCGGAGCATTCGAGGCTCTAAGACAACAAGTTGAGGCAGAACAAGCTGGCAAGGTTAGCTCACCAAAGAGAATGCACCCACGTGCATCTAAAAAACCCGATGTAGAAATCGAGTCTTGTCGGGTTAAATTGATTGCGTTACGTGAGGAGATCGCGAACCTAAAAACTACTGCCACGGAGGAGCAAGTAAAAGAAGCTCATCGAATCGTGTCTAGACTGATACACGTGCGTGGCAGATTAGAGCGAGCAACTCAATCCCCTACTTATAGGCAATTGGCACAACAGACGCTGCAATCTTGTTTGAAATTACAAGAGACTCTTGAGGAGTATTTGGACAATTCTGACACGCTGGATAAATCTATTGAGGTCGCTAATCAGGTGGAGATAGAAACTAGGCCGGTCATCGAGCCGGAGACTTCAACGGAATTCAAGTCTGGTGCTATCGTATCAATATCTCAATCTGATGGAATTTCCCTAAATCAGAATGAAACTGATGTCATCATCGCTCCTCAGGCCCAGCTCGTGCCGTCGGAACCCAATATGTTGACCGCAATGATGGCCCAGTTGACTCAGTTATCCGCGCAAATGGCAGCATTAGCTCAAAGGCAGGAGGCTCTCCAACTTCAGGTGTCGACTCGAACTCCATTATCGCCTGTAAAGACTTCTGCATTTCAACCGTCTACCTCTAGGCCGGCGTCTCCTCCTTCGGTAGCTCATGTCCAATTTCAGGAGATTCCTCCTATTGACACTATTCCGAATCCGACACCGGCGACCACTACACAAGGCACTCCCATCATTAATCAGGTATCTGCTGGTTCTCTCACTGGTACAAAACCTCATGCCGATTGGAATCTTTCTCCAAGTGCCCCCCTCAATAGTACGCTTAACCCCACCAATATAGTAGCTCCTAGTCCGCCTTATGGCGAGGCCTCTAGTTTACCGGCCCATGCTTCCAATATGTCCAGCCATAGGCATCTTGCGCGTAGCGGAATATCATTTGGTGGAACCACGTCCGGTATCACTGTAGAGATGTTCCTTTTCCAATTGGAAACCGTAGCCACATCGATGAATATGCCCGCAGAGGCAATGATGGTGGAAATGAGCACGGTGTTACGGGACGTGGCCCTTTAATGGTATTGGATTTACCGTCGGCATCATCCCAAGGCTTTATGGGTGGATCTAAGAAGAGAGTTTATTGAAAGATTCAAAGATCGCCGAACTCCCTATGAGATCCGTAGAGCAGTCGAAGCCAGAAAACAGCAACCCAACGAAAATTTCATGGATTTTTACCATGAATTGTGGGGCCTAACTCTTCAATGCCAAACTCCTTATACCGACGAAGAATTAATACAGTTATTACTATCCAATATGAAACCTTCTCTGCAATACCACCTGACAGATCGCCATTTCGCTAGTATAGGGGACCTGATAAAGAGTTGTACGGCTTGGGAAGACACCCTAAAGCGCTTCCGTGTTTCAGCGGAACCTTTACAATTCAAACGCGGCATTAATGAGCTTACGGCTGGTGTTTATGAGGATAAGGGAATGTCCGTTTCATTCGCGAACAATTCCCCACTTGAACCATCTGCTGAATATTCGGTGTCTGCGTTTCAGACTACCCGTAAGGCCCCGGGAAGCACGCAGGAGCGAACAGTATCAACAAGCGTATCACATCAGCCCACTGGAACAAGACAATATCCTATTTGTTACAACTGTTTAGACATTGGTCACACTTACCTAGATTGTCCTATTCCCTCAACGGATATATTTTGCTACAAGTGTGGTTTGAAAGGAACCATTAAGCCGCGATGTTCTCGTTGTGCGGGAAACCAAACGAGTGGTCAATGGAGATCGGGGAGCCAGGGACCACTGCGGTTAAATGCCCCCAGCATCTTAAAGGAGGACGCGGCCAGCAATACGGACCCCGAGCTTCGTCGAGGATCTGCATCGGGGGGAAGGGATCAAACGAGCCCGTGATAGCTTCCGTAGAATCTCATGATTCCGATTTATTGTCTGAATCGGGTTCATTCGATCCCAACTCTATGATTGTAGATCCTGCAGTGTCTTCGCTTCTTCCAGAATGTCGAGTAGTCAACATCCCTAAACCAGGGAACTCCATTCTGTTAAATCCTCCTGTTGATAGTGATCTAGTTTACCCAACATCAGCGACTTTACTGTCTGATAATTCCGTGGATCGCTCTAATACGTCTTCTCTTTCCACCATCGATCCACTAGATTTTTTCACCTTGACTTCTCCGCAAAGCGAATCATTTAGGCCTGCTCGGCTGCACAGCCTAACCCGTTTGTCACGCTCAAAAAAATATTGGGAGAAGCGTCGGGTCATGAGATCCTTCGTCATTTCCTCTATACTCGGTTCTGAAACAGGTGACGTGAGGCCCTACGCTGATGTCCTTGTTAATGATGTTCCTTACCGAGGTCTTTTAGACAGTGGAGCTAGTGTGAGCGTGTTGGGTTGTGGATCCGAAAAATACCTATCTGATAAATCTCTGAAGTTTCACAATTTTCCGTCCCACATCAGTACTGCCAGTGGTCATTCTCAGCGAGTATTCGGCTATATTAATGCTCGTCTGAAGTTTAACAATAGTTCTCATGATTTAATTTTATACATAGTTCCTTCGTTGGAGCAGCCGCTTTATCTTGGGATCGATTTCTGGAATCGCTTTGGGATAGTTCCAAAAATCTCCTCATTTAGTGCTTCCAATGATCTGCATACTTCATCGGATGCGTCTAAATTTCACCTCCTTTCTAGAGATGATCAACAAACGTTGGATCAAATCAAAGAACTATTTCCTTCGAGTGACAACTTGGGTCTAGGCCGAACTTCATATCTGTTTCACTCTATTGATGTGGGATCGGCAAAACCTGTTAAACAGCGCTTCTACTCGGTATCTCCGGCCATTCAGAGACTCATGTATAGCGAGCTGGACCGGATGTTGTCTTTGGGGGTTATCGAGGAATCACAGAGTTCCTGGTGTTCACCGGTCACTTTAGTTCGTAAGGCCAATGGCAAAGTTCGTCTGTGCTTAGATGCTAGAGAACTGAACAAGGCCACCGTCAAGGATGCGTATCCGCTGCCTCTTATCAACGGATTGTTGGGTCGTTTGGATCAAACCCGATACATATCGGCAATAGATTTAAAAGATGCCTTTTGGCAGATACCTCTCGACCCACAATCTCGAGATAAGACAGCGTTTACGGTACCTGGACGGCCCTTGTATCAGTTCACCGTCATGCCTTTTGGGCTATGCAACGCTCCACAGACCCTTTGTCGCCTGATGCACAAAGTGATTCCGCATCAGTTACACGATAAGGTCTTCGTGTACCTCGATGATCTCCTGGTCACATCCGCCACTCTGAATGAGCATTTTGAGTTGCTGAAAGAAGTTGCTCATCTTCTGAAAGCCGCGGGACTCACTATCAATATCAGCAAAAGTAAGTTCGCACTAAAAGAAGTGAATTACCTGGGTTATGTCGTCGGTGATGGTTGCCTCCGCACAAACCCAGAGAAATGTAAAGCCATCTTGGAGTTCCCTGTTCCGAAAACGACTAAACAGATTAGGAGCTTCCTGGGAATGTGCGGATGGTATCGTCGCTTCATCGAAAATTTCGCTTCGCTGGCCGCTCCACTGACCGATCTTACCGGAAAACCTTCTAAGCTCCGTTGGTCCTCAGCTGCCGATGCTTCCTTTAAGGCGTTAAAGTCAGCTTTGACCTCTGCTCCCGTGCTGGCTAACCCTGACTACAGCAAGCCCTTCTATATACAGTGCGATGCCAGTACCGTCGGCGTAGGTAGCGTCTTATTCCAGGTGGACACCGAAGGTTTCGAGCGCCCCATTGAGTTTATCTCCCATAAGCTCAATGCGGCTCAAAGAAATTACTCGGTGACCGAATTGGAGTGCTACGCTGCGGTACTCAGTGTGCAAAAGTTCCGGCCTTATATAGAGGGGTATCCTTTTGTGATATACACAGATCATGCCAGTTTACGCTGGTTGATGTCACAAAAGGATCTGTCAGGGCGCTTAGCACGGTGGAGCCTAAAACTTCAGGCATTTGATTTCCAAATCGGATACCGGAAAGGGTCGGATAACGTGGTTCCCGACGCGCTATCCCGAGCATTCTGCGAGGAGTCTACAACTGCATCTGAACCTGTTGTCAGTATCAAGGCTGCTAGCTCGGCTGCCTCTGCTAATAATCATTTGCCTGTCTCTGAGCTTAGTAACCTGGCTTGTGTTTCCAGTCTTTCGGATCCTGTGAACGTTCCCGTGCTGCACATCGATCTTGCCTCCACTGCGTTTCAGGACGAAGAGTATGTTAATCGGATTTCTCAGATTAAACAGTTGCGAGATTGTGAACATAACTTCAAAATTCAGGGAAATAAGTTGATGATCGCTCCTTCTTACGGTATTCGGTACGTAGATACCGACATTCCCCAGTTCAGATTGGTTGTTCCTTCCTCTTTGACACTTGATTTGATTGAACAGGCCCACGTTCCTCCCACTTCAGCACACTTAGGCGGTGGTAAAACGCTTGAACGCCTACAACGACAGTTTTACTGGCCTGACATGGCCCGTCAAGTAAAGCAATATGTAAGCCACTGTTCTAAGTGTAAAATGAATAAGGCTGTAAACTTCTCTACCAGACCAGCTATGGGAAATCCGGTGGTGTCTTCTCGTCCTTTCCAGAAGTTGTATGTTGACTTTCTTGGTCCGTATCCACGATCGAAACGAGGGAATTCCCATATTGTCATAGTCGTTGATCACTTTTCAAAATTTGTCTTTGTTAAACCGTTACGCGAAGCATCAGCATCTTTGTTATGCACGTTTTTGGAAAACGAAATATTCTTACTATTTTCCGTCCCAGAAGTGATCACTTCCGACAACGGCAAACAATTTACATCTCATTTATTTAAAGGACTATTGACAAAGTACGGAATCTTACACTTGCGTACCCCTCTCTACTCTCCTCAGAGCAATGCCTCTGAAAGGGTAAACCGCACCTTGTTGTCAGCCATTCGGTCATATTTAGACGATCACAAGCATAGTGAGTGGGACAAGCATCTGTACGAGGTAGCGGCCGCTTTACGCAACGCAATTCATGATTCCGTGCATTACTCCCCTCACTATCTCGTGTTCGGCCAACACATGTCATTACATGGGTCAGATTATGAATTGCGTAGACTGCTCAGCGGCACCGATGCAAACGAAGTTCAGGCCCTGTCCAAGCCAGATCGACTAAATATGATAAAAAGCCAGATAAGTCACTATCTTCGCGTTGCACATGACAAAGGAGCGCGACATTATAATTTACGGAGTAGTCATCGTGTGTTTCAGGTCGGTCAACCCGTGTTTGTTCGATGTTTTAATTTGAGTGATGCAAGTAATAGGTATTCTGCTAAATTGGCCTCTAAATTCAAACCGGCCATAATCATTGCTAGAGTTGGTAACGTATCGTATGACCTCCAAGATCTGAATGGTAAATCGTTGGGAGTTTATCATGCCAAGGACATCCGCGCATAAATATTCTCCCGTCAGTAGTATGCTTTCTGTTTGTTCTGTTCCTCCTCCTCCTCATCTTCGTCTACTCGGATGATGTATTAATTTTGGCCCGGCTATCGAGACCCTTTCTCGGGTGTGGGACGTCCCCACGATTGTTACGCCGCTTTTGTGCGTCGTTCCAGCGCGTAAGGAAATGCGGTGCACTGCCCAGCCTTATTTGGGCAATTTCGGTGTATTGCAACTGAACGAAGAGGGAGAGAGGGGAAAGCTACAATTGTTTTGGTAAGCGAAAAAAAAACATTTTTTTGGCGGTGGGAAGTCAAGTTTTGGTACTCGAACGAGATGGTTACTTTGATTTTTTTTTCTTGAGTGTATGCAGAAGAAAAAATGATTAAAATTATTTTTTTTGATTTAAACGGAGAGTGATTACTGTAAAATCTAAAGGGAAAAAAATAATAATATAAACTATATAAAGTCAAAATATGTATCTAAATCTATTAATCTAATAAATTGTGAATAAAGTTAATTACGTATACTAATTGTTAAAAGTAAATTCACGTATTTTATATTGAGTGAGCATATCATTATTGTGGTATAGTGGATTTTATGATTGGTGGTCGTCACGCAGTGGCCGAAATAAATAAAAACTGTGTGTCATTTGCGAATACAGTGCCAAAAGTAACCGTATGTGCAACGAGTATTGTGAACATACCAATTACCGATCAATTAATTACGGTGTGGATGGCGATTATCTCCAGTAATAAGTCGTATGTTTGTTGAGACCGTTTGTTTGCCGTACATTGAAGAACAGAGTGGAAATAAAAGCAAGTTTTGGTCTACTACCGCTTCGGGGCTAATCTACCGTACAAAAAATTGTGATTTGAAGTATTTGTTTGTGTCTCTATTGATGGCGTATATTTACTGTATGTTGTATACGGGCGAGTTAAATACAAGGTGGTAACTGCTGTGATGAGCTGTGACACAACTGTTGCCGCAGAACGAAGAGGATAAAAAAAAAACAGTTCGTTTATTTGTTTACTTTTTTTTTATTTTTTTTTCTATTTTTTATAAATCTAGTTTATTAATCAATTTAATTACTTTTGCTTTATTTTTGTTAATTTTTTTTGATACTTTTATTTGTTTTGCTTTAGTTTTAGCTTTATTTCTGTAAAATTTCTTATAATTTAATTGGCTCTGTAATATTTCATTTTTTTTTATTTTTTTTTCTGCATGACGCTCGCGTTTACTTCATTTTTGTTTTTGTCTGTTAATGAGTAGTATTTTTTTATTATATTGTTTACTTCTTACCAAATAACATTTTTTTTACAGCTTCCTCTCTCTCTCTCTCTCGCGCGCTCCTTACGAGCTTAATTTTTGTTTTCTTCAGTATTTTTTTTTTTTTTTGTTCTTGATACTATGGTGATGAGGATGAGGGGTTAGGAGTATCCCGGTGGAATGCTGAGGATGGGTTGAGGTTTCGGGGCCCGCGCGGTCCTACTGGTTGCCGGAGCCCAAAGCGTGCATTTAATTTATTAGTTTACTATTTCTTGGTTTTTTTTAATCTTATGCGGTAATTCTAGCTTCGATCATGTCTTGGAAATCTCCCACTCCAGCTCTGAGCCAAGCCAGCTGTACCGCGTTCCAAGACCGCTGATCGAAGATTCTGTTGACGGAATTTTGGTATATATTCGGAGTTTAAATGGTCGGTGCCCCGTCAGATCAAGTATTGTGGCACCGCCAAACCCAATGGTATCGAGATTCCGTTACATATTAAACTGGTGGGTGGTGAATACCATTAGTAGGTAACTATTATATTAATGGTATTTACTATATCTATGTACTACTTTATGTTTTATCACAAATGCATATTATTGATTTAAATTGAATGTTACCATTTTGAAAGTATCAATTAAATAGGAAAACGTACAAAAACAATCGAGCTTTCTGGGAAGCTTAAGAGACAAAACTAAACAAAATTCTATTACTAAGGGTTAGTAAGCGGAAATTGGTTTACTGAATCTGAACACGCAATGTATGTGATATTTTAGAAGTTTTAAGCCCATATTCATGAAAGCCTAATTAACTTTCAGAAATAAGAGGATAAGAGCTATATTTTACATAGCTTTTGGTACAACTTTAAAGAATATGATGAGGCAGCATTAAGGTGATTTTCAAAAAATCGAATTTTCTATGAAATTTGGTGAAATAATCAAACAATCTAAACGCGCCAAAATGACACATTAACCACTTCGAACTAGGTAAATTGTTTAAAATCGTATCTGCCACAATCACAATCATGCACCAGCATATACGTTATTGGCTATACCAAATTTGGTATTGACTCCACTATTGTGAAATAGATTAAAACTATGACCATTTCTCTGGCGAGATATTTTCATCCTTCAATATGACTAGACCGTCAATTTTTATTTGTTTGGCCGGTTGACATAGCTAGTTTAGTTGTCATGCGAACGACGCCAAAAGTGCAGGAATAATTTTTGGAGCATCCGCCGCCTCGATATTGTGTTTAGTCTAGTGTGGATCAATGTCGATTGTGGAGCAAGTGTAAGTGGATAACCCAATATAAAGTGTGCTGGGGTTAATGGATCATCGCTGTCATCGATCTAATACAAAGTATTGGTTCCACCTGCTTTAAGAACTTAATGAGTTCATTCTAGTTTAATATAATAGTAGCCTAGTTCCTATGACATGTTTAACGTGGAATTTTATCGGGTCAAGGCAGCTACCCACAAGCCACCCAAGTTTGGAGCCGCTGATAGGATAATATGCCGCTTAGTACCCTGATCGGATATCCAATCGATCACCTAGTTCGAGAAACTTTCCGACTGTATGAGGGATCTACCTCATCTCTTGAAGTTGATTAATAGTGCCGATGAAGTTGGTAGTATTATCTGACAGATCCAAACAGATCCATCTAGACGATTGGAATCCCCTAGTGCAGCTATAAATGTATATCAGTGCTTATGTTCTAATTCAATGTGGATTGGTTTTGCCGCCATACAGCATACACGTAAATGTACAAATTTACCCCTTTATAATTTTCAAATTCGATTAAGTATGAACCAGCATATCAATGCCACTTTTAACCCGAGATTAACCTGTGTCGAGAGTAGTTGCCTCATCATTTGCTGTTGAAACTTATTTCTATATCGATGGCACTTTAAATATTGATTGATTGTGCCTTCTATGAGATGTGAAAATATTGGATCATTCTCTTCACTGCATGAGATGGTGAAAGTATAATCGGGTGCTGCATATCCTAGTGTAGTGGCTCTGGCTGTCAAGAAATGGATATAATTTTAATTGGTTTTTATTCGATGTTTTACTAGATTGGATGGATTCGACATCAGCTTGGTACGATTGATCCACGGTAATATTTCCATTCTCATCGGATAACTGGAGAATCTAGATATGAGTTCGTCTAATTGATGCTCTACGAAATAAGCCGTAGGCTGCTTCGGATTCACACGAAAAGTTCAACTTTGCTTCTGGGATGATTAGTTGGTTGGTTAATAGCTAAAACAGACCTTTCCACAACAAGACATCGTGTTCTGCCATTACATTTTCTCAATGTCGGCACTAAATACAAATGCATGTTTTCGGTATCGCAATAAAATTTTAAACAATCCTTGTTGAACAGTTGGCCAATAAGCAATTCGTTATTCAGTGACTACTTTGTTGACGTCTTTGCGATCTATTGAATACAACCCACAACTTTGAAGTATCTGCTTTTTTAAATATAACATGGTGAGGCAAATAAAACGTGAAGATCGTCTGGATATTTCATTAGGTGGAATTTCAGCCATGTGTCTCAACCGTTATTAATCCTGCATAAACTTGATGTATTCCAAACGCAATCTATCATTGGTACATAAGCTTTTCTCCTGAAAACTGACACAAGGCTGCAGAGTATGAACAACCTAATACAAGCGGGATTCTTTTACCGATAAGCCAACACCTATTGCTCCATTTTTCAAAGCGTTCAATGGAAGTGGATTCTTCTGGCGTGTGCTGTAGCTTGTCTGGTATTTCTTATTCTTCAGCCTCCCAAAATGATCGCAGAATTTTGTCGATCTCGAAGGAATAATCGCTGAATATTAATAGATCAATTGGACTCAGCTTATTACATGTAGGGTCAGCTAGACTAATTTCGTCGTTTGTGGGTATGTCAACATCTACTGGATACGTTCGTGGGTGCGTTGGCAAGTATCAACCTCTTACTATTTCGTTCAAATGGTCGTGAAAAACCGTAAGGTGAACAGCGGTAGCCTTGGTAACCCATGTTTGGTTCAAAAATGACTTGATGTAAGCCTCGGCTATCGGTTTCTTCCTGTCAAAATGTTTGGGAGCCGCTATACTGCTTCAATGTAGCTAGCATCGTCTATCCGTAGATGGCTGATTAGGTTGTAATTGTAAGCGTTACCTTTCAGAAGTTCCTTTAGGTACTTCAATTTTTGTACATGTGACAATGATACATTTTTATGGAAGGTAGATGAAAATATATCGTAGAATGATTGCCAGTTTTTTAGATCTCCGTCAAATGTTGGCATGATACAGGATGGCAACTTAAAATCTGAAGTTGGGTTGACATTACCAATAGCATCGAACAACTGCATGGATTGGAAACAATTTTGATGAAATGCGTTGACAGAATATAAAATTTGAAGTTTGGAATTTGGAATGTGTAATTTGGAGTTTTGGGTTTAGAATTTGAAGTTTGGAATTTGGATGTAAAATTTGAAATTTGGAGTTTAGGGTTTGGAACTTGGAATTTGAAGTTTGGAATTTGGAATTTGAAATTTGGAATTTGAAATTTAGACTTGAAGTCTAAAGTATGGAATTTGGGGTTTAAAATTTGAAATTTGGCATATGAAATTTTGGATTTTGGAATTTGGGATTTGGAATTTGAAATTTGGAATGTGGGATTTGAAATTTGAAGTTTTGAATTTGGAATTTGGGATTTGGAATTTGGAATTTCGAGTTTGAAATTTGAAATTTTGAATATGAAATTTTGGATTTTGGAATTTGGAATGTGGGATTTAAAATTTGAAGTTTGAAATTTGGAATTTGGGATTTGGAATTTGGAATTTGGAGTTTGAAATTTGAAATTTGGAATATGAAATTTTGGATTTTGGAATTGGGACTTAGGATTTGGAATTTGAAATTTGGAATTTGGAATGTGGGATTTGAAATTTGAAGTTTGGAATTTGGAATTTGGGATTTGGAATTTGGAATTTGAAATTTGGAATTTGGAATGTGGGATTTGAAGTTCGGAATTTGGAATTTGGGATTTGGAAATTGAAATTTGAAATTTGGAGTTTGAAGTTTAAAATTTGGAATTTGGAATTTGAAATTTAGGCTTTTGGATTTTGGAATTTGGGATTTGGAATTTGAAATTTGAAATTTGGAATGTGGGATTTGAAATCTGAAGTTTGGAATTTGAAATTTACGATTTGGAATTTGGAGTTTGAAATTTGGAATATGAAATTTTGGATTTTGGAATTTGGGATTTAGGATTTGGAATTTGAAATTTGGAATGTGGGATTTGAAATTTGAAATTTGAAGTTTTAAATTCGGAACTTGGGATTTGAAATTTGGAATTTGAAATTTGGAATTTGGAATGTGGGATTTGAAATTTGAAGTTTGGAATTTGGAAATTTGAAATTTGGAATTTGAAATTCGGAATTTGAGATATGGAGTTTGTAGTTTGGAATTTAGAATTTAAGATTTAAAATTTAGAATTTATTTTTTTAATCGTCCAAGGTGAAGAGTTTTTGGATTCAAATAGTTTTGTTCATAACATTGTTGGTTGGGGCAAGGTTAATAAAGTTTCAGATTTCTAAATCAAAATGGTACTGAATTTAAATTTATATATCTTCTTCTAGCGGGAATTTTGTTTAGCAGATTGTGCGTTTAAAATTAAAATAAAGCTTATTAGTCAAACCATATATGTGTGCTAATTGTTTGTCATATATGGTACTAACAAGAATATACTAATGTGGAGATTTAAATTATTTCATTTAATTTAGTATGAACTACTTAAAGCTGTTATTACTTAAAGAGTTCCAAATCTAATTTAAATTATTTCGTAGTGGGATTTTAAGTAGAATAGCTCTAAGCAATTATATATGTATTTTATTTTTTGACTCTTTGTTACTAACACACCCTCCCTTTCCTTCGGTTCTGTTATATGTAAAGGGTGTACGGAGGGCTCGGTATCATCCGAGAGTCTTCCTTAGGCTTGGTCGTACATTCTGATCAATCAATCAATTATCCCTACATTTAATGAAAATTAATATTGGGAAATTCAATGAAGAACATACACACTTATTGTAATAGTGGCTAATTTATTGTATATACAAATTGTCACCAACAAGCTTGAGTTAGGTGGTATCCTACTTTATATTCACCAAACTACTGAACAAGAAATTTTTAAAGCTTAATCAACTTTGTTAAACTTCTGACAAATATAACACGATTGCATTTTTTTGCCCACAACTTCTGTTCTGTTGCGCTTATTATACAATTAGGTCTTCACATAAATCTCTACATAAACCAAATAAAATTATTCTAGATATTTTCTATATGTACGTTGAATTCAAATAATACTAAATGGATTATACAAAATCCAAAAATACATTGAGGCGCAAAATTGTTTAACTTCTTAAAATTGTTCTTAAGCTATCCTCTATCCTAGACTAGAGTCTACCAGAATAATACAGAATACATATGGAAAAAAATTTAAATTTTCCAAAAAATTTCAGAACACAGATGGAAAATATTTAGTATGTACATATTTTATTCGTCTTGTTAAGACGACTTTTGTTGGCTTACATTTTATATTTTCATTTAATTTTCAATTTTTCAGCTTTTCTTTTATCTTTCATACAGATATTATGTATTTAAGTATATATAAATTGCATATTTTGTTATTTGTTTAACAGAAATATGAAATACTTCAACTATGTACATTGTACTCGTTTATACATATTAAGACAAATAAATGCAGGGCAAAATATGAAAATGCTCGTAATTACAATTAGCATAAAAATAGAAAAGTTTTTCTTTTGCTTGTGGTTAACAAAAATAAAAATCAATATTTAAACAAGAGAAATGACAAATTTACTTTGTCCTAAACAAAGGTAGATATCAGAATATGGAAAATACATTTTTTATTGTTGTGTATATTTGATTGGACACGAATGACAATAAGCGGATCAGTTCGCAATCTTTTTGAGCCACTAATGGTGGAGTCGATAGATCCACTCTTTGCAGGTGACAGAGATTACTTTCGGTGTGGTAAAGATGATGAAAGATGATCTCGGGATGTACCTAACCTCGAATTTATCGCATACATTAACGATACGATGACATCAGGCCTTTGGAGTGGTGAGGCAACTACAGAAGCTCATTCGAGAGAACAAGATTATATTCCCGATTGCGATAAAAATCTACGAATTGGTGATAACTCGATCGTTAATGTTTGAAAGTAAGGCGACAGCTTTGACAAGAGCCAACCGTAATAGATTGCGATTTAATGAGCAAATACTTCTCAACATGCTGCCCAAAGATTCTGCAAAGCAACCAGGATCCAGAAAGATCTATGAGATACTTATATAGAGTGAACGATAATGTAGATGATTCAGAATCACCGTATTCGATTTTGAGGGCATATTTCGCGACGACCAAGAAGGCATATGTATACTGCAATCCGCTTTGCGATACACTAGTGGACAAAAATAAGTTCGTCGAGCTTGTTCAACGTAGATTGATTCTTTGAAACCCACTGTGAGTACTACGCCGCAGACAGAAAGGAATATACTATTACAAAAGACGAATAGATTGAATAAGAGCGCAACTAGAACTCCACTTCCGTAAATTGGGCCTTGATTTTTGGAGAACGGATTATATTTCGCTTTAGAATTTAACAGTTTCTTCGAATGAATGCAGCCAGATAATAAGTCATCGATATGAAAGTCTGATTTTATTGCTTCGGCGACTGAAACGTCTATCGAATTTTAATTTTTCCGTAATATTCTTAATATTTACGATACTGGCAATTGCTTCGTCAATCTTGCAGACACAGATCAAAGGAATTGTATCGCTCGCATCGCTTCTACTGATACCACAAATGATAATTTCGGCCTTTTGACACATTCGGCCTTTCGATACATTCGGCCAATCGACATTTGGCCTTTCAACATTCGGCCTTCCGACCCATTCGAACTTCTTACCCATTCGGCCTTTCGGCGTTCGGCCTTTCGACATTCGGCCTTTCCACATCGAACGTTTTCTTGGGGATGGCGGCAAACAATTCCTTTCATCTCAGGTCAAACAGCAGTGTATCGTGCAAGTTTATATGAATATCAATAATTTTCCCATTTTCAACGTTCCTTATGCTACGATTATAATTTTATTGATTAGAAAATTGAAAATGTATATTACATATTTAATAATCTAGTTCAGTGATTTTATCCAATTACATTAAAACATACATAATACTTAAATTTAATTTTCCATAATTCCATTTTAATTACAGTTTCAACTATTTCAGTATACCAAATTAAAGTCATTCCACTAATTTAACAACAAAGATAAATAATTGGTTAATTGTCTCAATAAAATTGTATTACCTTGTTAAGTTTTTGTTATTTATACAGTTACGTTTAGTATTTATATCAACATAACACACAATAAACGTATAACGAGACCAATACATTATCCGATTGTGTGTGCACATCAAATATATTTCGTGTTAATAAACTTTCCCATCACAAATTCTATAGTCTTCAAAAATAAAAAGCGATAAGCTTCAACTTGCCTGTCTGTAAAATAACCAAAAAAAAAAAAAAAATATATTTCGTACGTTACCATAGTCAGCTACCAACATTTTTAACTGTAGACAGAATACTGAAAAAATTCAGCAAAAAACTTTAGTCTTTTGATCTTTTATTTTAGTTTTACGTATCCAAACTCGTTTATGTTTAGTAAAATTATCAAAAAAAAAAACTTTTTGTAACTAGGAAAACTAAAAAAATAAAATTTTCATCACACAGTAAAAAAACTAATCTTAAAGTTTTACAAAAATTCTATAAGGTTCTTAAAGCTTTCTGCTCTCTTCCGTACACAATTTAATTAAAAATATTTTAAAAACAAAAAGCTTTTTTGGTTAAGAGCTTTGTTTTATATTTTCCGATTAAATCAATCCAAGACAACATGAAAGGATGAAACAAAAGACGATTTTATTTAATTTTTAAACATTTCTTAATTATGGATAATGTACTTCTTTCAAGATTTTAACTTAATTTGCTGTTTTAAAAATATGTTAAACAAAGATTTTTTTTTGATTTTAAAATTTTCAATGTTTTCTAACAAAGTTTGTTTTGTGCCTGATAAAGTATTTATTTCGAAACTTTTCTGTAATTTAATATAAAATTAATTAAGTGTGTTCATAGTAATTGATAAGCAATGGGAATAAAATAAAGTTCCAATGGAATATGGGATTATAATTCTCTTTGTCATTGTTACTTATGGTCATTATCAAAATAGCGTACCATGCCCTCACAAATCTATCCATTTTATATAGGTGAGCCTTTAAACAAGAAAAAAAAATTCACAAAATTTAAAATTTAAAAATTCGTAATATACCAACATAGACATTCATACTAGATTTCTCATTTCATTATAAATAAATGAAAAAAACAAAACTTCTGATAATTCCAATGTTATCGTAATGTTGTGTATTTTATAAGGCAATGATTTTAGAATGCGTTACAAATATAATACGTAGGTATATGCAATACACCAATAACATTTGAATGGACAATTTTTATTTTTATTTTGTGTTTTGTTTTATGTTTTATTATGATTGTCTGTGATACCACTAAGCCACATCCAACGTAATAATAGTTATTTATGGTACTAACTAGTGAGCAAAACGAGATATTATCCATGAGGGATAAGTTTGTCCCACGAGGCGATAGCCGAGTGGGATATTATCCCGAGTGGATAATATCTCTTTGCTCACGAGTGGCATACAACGTTTTATCCAATTTTGTTGAAATAAATGTAAATAATCGTAAATTAATAAGAAATAGCTCCATTTTGTGTTTTCACACTGTAGCATTGAATTTTGAAATACATTTTATCAAAGTGACCGTTTTTTAAATTTATGTGACGTATTTCTTTGACGTAAATTACGAAATCTACGAATAATTTTCCAATGACTACTCAATATTTTGTTATACAAAATATAACTCACGTTGCCCCTAGCAGCGTGGGTTATACAATAACAATGGGTTATTTTACATTTTCTTTATTTGAAATCAGTCTAGTTATCGGGCTATTATACATCAAAATTGGATAAAATTGATTTAATTTTGTTTTCAAACATAGCATGCTACGAAGTTTATGACACGACAAAATTTGTTTGCCGAAAGATTCTCATGGCTTACTATAGCTCATAATATAAACAGTTTTTGAATAATTTGTAGTAGTGTTCGCATACATTTAGGTACATCTTAAACGCGTACCACGTTTTGTGTGTAATTACTGTAATAACTATAAAGCGCAATATTTAATGTATAGTAAAATATTTGGTAATTACACCCTCTTATCCAATGCGTTACCACTAAACCACAAACCATTATATTTTTTTATTTATTCATTCTACGCGGCCAACATCCAGGCCATTGTCGCCTTTGGTTTGTTACAATTGTTTTTAAGTACAATTATTACAATAATCTTATTTATTTATTAATATAATTCAATTTTTATTATTGTTAATAAATTTAAAAGGTAAAAATTGACTGAAAATTAGAAAGTTATAGCAGAGGAACTAAATTTCAAACGGCAGATACTGGTACTGTCACACCTCGCAGAGAGATTTTAAGAATCCCATTTTATCGGTTTATCTTTAATTTCGGCCAAGTGGTTGGGAGGATTCATTGACGTACATCGATTTATTTTGACTCCCCAAATTGCATGTAAAGCTAATTTTGCTGAATCATCCCCGGTTGAGGGATTGAATTCAATTTCGCATCCTTCAGCAGCATTTCTTGCCTCGGAATCAGCCGCTTCGTTACCAGGTGACCAGTGAAATATCCTTTGTCGAACCCAGTAATAAATCCCTGATTTCGCGTATTATTGGATTTTTGATCCGATGTGTTTTTAATGCTTCCAATGACCATAGTGAGTCCGTGCATATCCATTGTGAGCTAGAAGGATGAACCCTGGCTATCTTCTTCTGCTGCAATTCTGCTTTGTACGCAGAAATAGGGGTATTAGATTTGGAATATTTGCAAATACTAGTATTAATATTAAGTTCTATGTTTCTCCAGAGGAGATATTAGGTATACAATGGCTAGAATATTGATTGACAAAAAATACTGATCTGCTATAGATGCTTCTTTACTTTTTAAGTTCAAAGGGGAAAATAAAGCATGTGCGTAGTACGGTGAATCCAGTTTTGCTTTTTGTCTAATAAAAAGTTTGAGAAGGGCTAGCTCTCGCCTTTCTGGTAAATTTAGAAGTCCTGCCTCGGCAATAACAGAGATTGAGGGAGAAGATCTGAAGGCTCCTCTAGCTATTCTGACTCCTTCGTTAAGTATAGGATATAGCAGCGCGAGAGTTGATCTAGAGGCCCCCTCGTAAAATTGGTATCCATAATCCAGCTTAGATAATACTAAGCTTTCGAATACCGTCAAGATAGTTGCTCTATTACTTCCGAAATGAATTCATTTGGAAACATTTTGCAAGCATTCTTGGTATTGTTAAAATGAGCTTTCCAAATCAACCGATTATCCATCGGCATTCCCAAAAATTTATGTGTTTGGACATTTTATAACTGATTTCCGTTCAGTGTGTAGACCGCGGGTGTGCACTTTCGCTTTCTAACAGAAATGCATTGATTTGGTCTTGTTGGGCCAAAACAAAAACCCAGTATCTTTACACCAAAGCTCTAATTTACCTATAATTCGGGAAATCTCTTGTTTTTGAAGTGACTGATTTTGATTCCCATAAAATACAGATAAATCATCGGTATATGAGACGAACTTAACTTTGGGCCGAAAAAATACATCACTAATAGAGTCAATTGCGGTGAGAAAAAGTGTTACGACTAAACTAGAACCGGTTATCACACCGTGTTCCTGTGGAAATACACTGGACCTGATATTTCCTATCATTACTTGTAAAGTACGATCATTTAAATAATTCCAGATAAAATGTAAGGTATTTCCGTCTACCTTCGATTTGTCCAGTTGCTGTAATATTCTTAACCTCCACACTCTCTCGTAAGCTTTCGTGAGATCGAAAATAATACAGGTCATATGTGAGGAGTCTTCGAATACCTCAACTACAACCTCTTGCAATATTTGTATTGCATCCATGCAGCTTCTGTTCGGGTGTCAAAAGTTGATTTTTTCGAAATACCAAATTAGTCTTTCGTTTACCATACGGTCCATCACCTTAGCGTCATTGTTAATAAGCGAGATTAGGCGGAATTCTGTAGGTGTTCTTGCATTTGCTTTTTTAGGGATCAGAATTATAACAGCTATTTTGCACTGATATTCGTTTGGACCATATGGAGTTAAAAATGTTCAAAAGATGGATTTTATTGGGAGAAGTTAAATTGTTCAACAATTTGTTTGTAATGAGATTTTCGACGGGAGCTTTGCTATTCCCTTTTTTTTCAGGGCTTCGCTTAGCTCAATAACATTAAAAGGAGCGTTCACTTTTTTCCCAAAATTATTCACAGTTATCCTCGGGCCGATTTGAGCTCGGAATTCATTCCAAGAGGATTGTTAAAGCCTGTCTTATAAGTCTTTTCGCTCGTCAATGGAAGGGTTTCTTTAGAAAATTTTAAGCATTCGTTTCCTATCAAAAATAGCTGTTCTAATTTCGGCCGACCACCATGGGACTACTTCTTTTAATATTCGTGCAGAATATAGAGGAATACTGGATCTAGCAGCTTTTGTTAAATTTTTGAGTATTGCTCCTCCTACCAGGACAATGGGCCTTGGAAGTGCAGAAAAAACCTGCATAAGGGACTGAAGATTGATGGTGATGGACGGTGAGATGTAAATCGAGCAGATGGTTATTGATGAACCGACCAAGTCTACTTTCCAACGGCAATTTGCAAATTTGTAGTGATCTGGAGAGGAATAAATAACAGACTATTTCTAATTAGTAAAGCAGCTCCTCCTGAACCAGAAAGGTCCAGTGGAGTGTATGTAACTATGTTATAACTTTTCAGCTTATATTTATATGTCGCTTTAAATTTGGTTTCATTTAGTGTTAAAACCCATGGAATATATTTTGTATTTTGTTACAATCAAATTTAGCTCATTGTCCCTGCAAAAGAAACCATTGCAGTTCCAATGGAGCAAGTCTTTACAAACACTATTCACAGTTGTCTTGGCACAGTAACTCTAATTCAGCTGGGCTGAGATATGAATAATCCTTGTTACTGTGACTTAATACTTGGTTTTTGTACAAATGATTTTGTGTTGGTTGGAAGTTGAATCCTTCATAATTTCTTAATGTTTGTGATTTGAGATGTTGATTTTGTTGAATATTTGACAGTCTTTGTTGTTGCGGTTGCAATTTTTCTGATGTTTGAATTTGTTGATTTTATTGTAGAGGTAATGTTATGTTCTCTTCTTGTAAATCTTTTTGTTGAGAAAGTTGCTCTGATTTATGTTTATTATTTGTTGTTCTTGTTGAGAACGATGTAGTTCACTTACGTTAGGTATTTGTGTAAGCTTTTGTGTCTCAGTCTGAGGTAGCTTTGGTTGAAATTTGTGTATTGATTGTTGAGAGGTTGATTGCTGCTGTTGGTGTTACTGTGATAGCTGTTGGGGTTGTATCGGTTTCTGTATTTGTGGGTGCTGTTGATTTGGTTAAGTAAACTTTAATAGATGTTGCTGTTCGTTTTGCTGGTCACTTGTTGGTTTGGATTGTATTAGCGTGTGTCCTATAATATTTCGTTCTTGCTTCAAAGTAAGTGATACGCTGTTGTTCCAACTTTCATGATTTCCGCTTCTCTCTTATAAGCCGGGTAATCTTTACTATTGCTGGTATGCGGCCCTTGCAATTGACGCACTTTAGCACAGTGAAAGGTTCCTCGGGGGAGACTTCCAAATCCTCATAGAATTCATGATCCCCGGAATCGTTGGTATATTGAAAGTAAGAACCATTGCTGCAGTATCTTGCAATTCGCCCTCAATCCTCTTTTCAATTTTTCCCTCATCAATAACTCCTTGGGATGCAAACCCTCCTTTAATCTCTTCTTCCGATAAAGAAATTAAATCCCGACAGAAAACCACACCCTTTGAATTATTTAGGTAAGGGTGTTCTGTATCTACTACCGGTGCTAGTCCTCCGAGCTGTTTTAATTTTAATAATGATACTGCGGCAAGTCGTGTTTTGGCTAATAACAGCAGCTCCCTAATGCTTTTGGTACGTTATATTTTTTTAATGCCGTTAGAAACAGCCATGTCAGGAGCTTCCTAAATTCCAAAAGAAGGAATTCCATTAAGACTAGCATTTTTATCTTCATGTCTTATAACCAGATATTTTTCCTGAACAGAATCAGCTGAGCTTAACCCATATGGCGCACTGAATCCCAATCTTTGCACTTCTTAGTCGCTCGGTTGGTTATTTTTGTGGATGTGAATATATCTCACCATAATCACCGAACCCTTCCAGGGGGAAACTATTTAGATATAGCACAAAAGCAACAAAAAAAAAAATGATTGTCTTTAAAAGCATTAAATATAGCGCACTAAAGTTGTCTACTTCAGGGTATACCTTTGGGACGCTGCTCCACTACATTACCACTACGCCACAAACGATATAACATCTTACCTTTAATTTGCATTTTTAAATTGTTCTATTATTTAAAAACATAACGACTTCACTTTTTGTTAACACTCGATTTTGCCCATATATGAAAATCGATTCTTAAGAAGTAAACGCCAAAAAAAAACTAAATTTACGCCGTCCTTTCTGGCTCTGTGTATGAATAATAAGGTTTCTTACAGAACAACATCTTCAATCAAAACCACTGAAAAAAAATATTTAAAATCAATTGTTGTAAACCACTTACTGAAGGAATATAAATTATTGAGATCAGTCCGTTTGATACTTTAGGTCTCAAAGGGTCACTTCGCATAGCACCACAACCCCGTACCGTAAACAAAACGCAATATATATTAAATTAAGAGAAGACGTCTACAAGTTTTTCATGAGAGACGACGTTAGTCGAGCTTTAGCCGGAAAGAGAGAAACCGTGACTCAAAACAATAGTAAAGCACAATAAGATATCTGTTGGATACTTTCATAAATCTCTTCACAAAATTTCATTGCTGAAAATGATAATACTTGCTCTTTAGTTCTTTTTACTAGGAATCGCCCTTTTTTGTCGTAGTTCCATCAAGCAAGTGTGCTTGCAAAATGCACAACAATATCAAGTTGAAACTAAAAGCTTTAATAAAACTTAATAATTTTAAAGAAAGTGATCTTACTTTACTGGTACAATCTGCGGTGGGCGATCCAAGACAGAAAGATTTCATGTATAATGTATGCAGTTTATGTAAAGACAATACTGTGCTGTTAAATTTTGAAACTCATATCAGAACTATAGCATGGTATGAATGGGTGATTTTGTACTAAAATTTAATAAGGAAATATTATGTACTAAAAAATACGAATTTAATATTAAAAATCAATATCAGGCCTATTTTACCTATAGAACCTGCATAGACAATATTGAACGAAATGAGGGAGCTCTTCACATAAACTTCATCGAAAATTATAATTGTAAGTTTGCCGAAGAGATATAAGCTCACCACGGAGGACCCCGAAATCAAATCTCTCTTCATAGAGGTGTGCTTTATATAATCAATCAAGAACCTTACTCATTTTATTCAATATCATCAAATAACGAGCACGGTCCATCTGCGATTTGGGCTCATTTACCAATTTACAAATGATTAAAGCAAAAAAAAAAAATATTCAAAAACTTCATTTTTCTTCCGCTGGACCTACAACACAATACCGTCAAAAAAAAAATTCTTTTGCTTTAGCACTAAATTATTTGATATTGGAAATAGCCAAGCAACTTGTTCGTTCTTTGAAGCCGGACATGGTAAAGGTGCTGCAGATGGAATTGGTGGTGTTCGTAAACGAACAGCTGACCGAATTGTTGAGAGTGGTGTAAAATTGTTTTTGATATCAACAGATGAAATTGATGCTATTAAAACATTTTTGCCAGTCACTCCAGTTCTCAAAGGAACAATGGCTTTACATCAACTAGTTTTACGACCTAAGTTGCTTTACCTACGTTGCTTTCGTAGAAAATTTAGCACACTTTGTAGAGGTTTTTGCAAATGTTTTCAACCGAAATGCAGCGCATCTTATTAAAAAAAAAAGCAAGTGTGTATAACTTAATTTATTCGCCGAATTGTAGTAATAGTGAACATGATCAACCTGATCCTTGCCTAGGAGAATTTCTAGAGCCTTACCCAACAAAAATTACAATCGGAAGTTATGTGTTGAACAACATCTCCAGCAAGAATAAACTCAAACAACTTGATTGTAGATACTTACGCATAGCTATAGCCCAAACCGAATTAGATATTGAAGATGAAATCAAAGGAATTTTTTTAAAATCAATAAATAGTAATAAAAAAAAATGCAAAAGTGGGCTTCAGAGATGACTGTATAGGCTTATCGTAAACGATTTGTCTATGGGTGAATAACTGCCATTTTAGGGAGTCATCGCTAAGATCAATGCAAGAATTCTTGGTCTTATTTTATTCTTATAGTGTTTCTTCCTCAATAAAATGGTTTTGCTTTAGGTGCACGACATCGAAAAAGCGTGCCATTTTTATTCCATTTGATTGGATGCATACAAGTTTGGCAATCAAATAAATTAATTTGGAATATATCACAACTTTTATGTTAACCTTTTAGAAATACTAACAATTATTTATTCACTGTTATTTACCCTGTTAACCGCATAGTATTCATTTTTCTCTTTTTTACCAAAACTTCGTTTTTAAAATGTTCAAATCACTCACTTATAAAGTTAAAACCTGAACTTGTGTTGTCTTTCAACCTGTCTTGTTTAATTTTTCTACAATCATAACAGGTGGTGCACAGAATGTAAAATGTATGCGTCATACGTCATTTGGCATCGCCCCTCCACTGACAACAAAATATTTTTGTTTATAATAATTGAACTGTTTAAATAACAAATATTCTTTTTTTTTTTATTAATTATACCAAATATAATAAATAATTAATTAATTAAGCCACCTGAGACAACAAATTGTGTAAATTTTTAAATTTTTAGACTCTTAATCAGCTTTAAGCTAAAAATATTTTTAATCGTTCAAGTCTGTTGAAACATTCAAACTATAGTTATTTTATATACAGGTAATTGTTGTTTAAACTAAAGGGGTCACACTTTAAAATTTGAAAATAGAGTACCGATTAAAGATAATAAATGAAATTTGTGAAGTCTGGCGAGGTGTCATGGTCGAATTAGTTCTTTCCTAAATACAAACCCAGACTGTATGTATATAAATTCTGTTATTGAATTTTTCAGATAAAACACTGATTATTCGCATGATTTATTTTAACGAATGTACTAACAAACAATCAATGTCTTACGATTTATGATTAGCTTAAGATATAGATTATAACATTTCACCATAGCTGATAATCTTGTTAACCTTTAGAGCGGGAACAACAATTTGAGATAATTACATAAATAATTTATTACACATGGGTATAGTTTTAAAACAAAAAAATAATTTGAGCAAATGTTCATATAAAAGATGTTTCGTTGTCACTAGTGGCATTCTGTTTCTCACACGCGCGAAAACAAACAAATTTTAGTCAACGATCACTTTTTGACGCCACAAATTTTTTTTTTATACGTATTTTAATTATTCCACTTCGATATTATGTCAAAAGTTATTGTTCGTCACTCTTAAACTGTATTCAAAATTTTCACAAGATTAAAAAAAAAAAAAAGTAAATGACTAGATAATTACAAAATGTCTTCAAATTACTTATAAAATACCTAGACTCGTTGTATTATGAAAAACAAATTCCACAAAACTAACAAAACAATACATTTATACTAACCATAACAAACTGGTTGTATGTACCATCAAAACAAATAATTAATCAAATATCACCGTGATGCCGAAAAGAAGAAAACAACTTCTTTATTTTTCCCCTCTCTTGCATCCAAAGATGTTTACTCTTTGCTTATAGATGAAATTTAAACAATATAAACATCACTTAATCGATTAACCAAATTAATAAAGGGGGGCTACTCTACAATCTCTCATATCCATTTGGTTTTTTTTCAAGTTTTCTCGAGATGATCACTTTTTCAATTTTAGCCAGATAAACCATTCTGCCGGTAGCTGCAGCCTTGACAACTCCTATGCGAGTGTTGTATACGTCTACGCTTATTTTGAGATTGTCTACACGCGAATATTAACAATAGCGTAGACAATAGTTTTCGACCTAGATAATGTAGACAATATGTAGACTATGTAGAAAATTAGTAGACAATAAAAATATTTTGTTGTTGTTGTTTTTCGATAATATATAGCCCGGAGGCCACATAATTTCTCAAGGATATGAAGAAAGGCTAATAATAATAGACAGACAATTTATTTGTTAGTTTTAAGCTTCTTGTACTTTTTTATTTGTATACCGACGTTTCGACGGCTTTATTCTACCATCATCAAGGTGAATCACAATAATAAATAAAAAAATATTTCCGAACATTTACAGAAATTGAGAAAACATAGCATTAAATACTTAACTGCCCAATTTCGTTCAAATTGATATATAATTTGGTGGCAGACGCATTTCTTATTTCCGAAAAATTATGACTCACGTAGCAATTTAAAATCTATAAATCAATTTATGTTAGTATGTGTGTCGAAAATCTCAAAGGCTATCCGGCCCGATGGACATGAAACTTTCACACAATGTGTATCTCGGCAAGGGGAAGGTCGCGAGCATAGTGCGATTTTTTTACAATAGGTGGCGCACGAGTCTCACTGCCAAATATCGCGAATCGCTCAACCGATCGTTATGAAATTTGTACCACGTATAAGTTGCATGTCCAGAACCAACCTTACGATATTTTTGTAGGGGTTGGACCACGGGTGTCTAGAGGTCCCGGTACAAATTTACCTAAAATTAATTTTTTTTTTTAGAATTCTTTGATGGGAATGAGTTTAGGAAAGAGCTTATATGAAATTAGTGACATGCTTGAATCCGAGGGGCCTGTTCCCTGGATAAATGGACCCTCCTTAGTTTCCACACCATTCATCTAATCGGTTTCAAATTTTGGATACTGATTTTATACCAATGAGCAAGATTTCTTAATATTTTTGAAGGGATCGGGCCCCTGGGTTATATGTGTAAAATTGGTTTAAGACAATTGACGAATTGATCAACAGCGTATCTCCAAACGTCAATTGTATTTACAAAAATCACCAATAGCTAAGCGAACGTGCATTATTGGCGGCCAAAAACAATGATGTTAATGCTATTAACACAGTCATTCAAAATCAAATATCTGGCAATTCTACAACGTATAAGTCAGTTGATTGCGTGGCGTCATGAATTAAGACGAAGTCGTCAATTATCCGATCGAATTTCTGAATTCACTTGATTTGTGATAGGATTGCCACCACACGAATTGATATTGAAAATTGGTACATCCATCATTATGCTTCGAAATAGCGATCCACCACGATTGGCAACGGTACTAGGCTTGCAATCAAAAAAATGATGAGGCAACAATATTAAATGACAAATTCAAAGGAGAATGTCTTATTACCTCGAATACCAATGATACCGGCCGATATGCCATTCGAACTGAAAAGATTGCAATTCCCAGTGCGACTCGCATTTGCAATGACCATTAATAAAGCACAAGGGCTTCAAGTTACTACTTGTATTTCCAATAGCATAGCAATTGAGTGCTCTTTCCTTTAGTATCACGCTACAATTTTCTGTTATCTTTAGTTACAACGGTGTGATACACCAATTTCCAAATACTGTTTGGAAATTCTTGCATTTTAGGTTGAAAGTGCGTTCAAGGTACATTGGCTAGGTGTTGTTCCGTAAAATAGTGGAAGTAATATTGGGTTACATTTGCCAGGAAACTCGAGCTATGTGTACCCTTTTTGTTATCTTATTCGAAGACGGTTCCCTGAACAGTTTTTCGTTGATTTGTAGATAGTATTAGTAAGACCTCTATAGTTTTCTGCATATATTGTAGTTGGAAGGAGGTTTCCAATGTAGACTTATTTTATAAGGGCCTGCTTGGTGGTTCAACTTATCCATCAACGTCATCTTTTATACAAGTCTTTAGAGACTAGCATGGCAAGTTACATCCACAAATTAAATCGGCTATTTTTACATAAACATTAAAGAGAAGAGTATCTAATGAACGTTCCGCCGTCGAATTATAATTTAGATGAGAAGGTTGCTTTGTTTACGATTACTAAAATTTGCCCTAGGCACCAAATAAATACGTGAAGCATTGAAGGTATAATTATGTACAATGATTACTGTACATAATATGTAATCGTAACTTAATTAAGCATAATTACTGTGTTGCTATTAAATATTGATCAATTTTTAATTATTTTGCTACATAGATTCTGCTGTATCGAAAATGAGGTTAATGTTTCATGAGATTTAATGCTATTTATTATTTATGAGCCATAACACATAAGTACATATACATTTTACATACATTTGTGTATATTATGTTTATCCAGCTTGGATTAAAGTAATAAAGCAGAGTGTGTATAATAAAAATAAAAAAACATATCTCACAAATAACGAGGATTTATTACTGACTTATCTAGAAAGAAAAAAAAATCGTTAACCCCTTCCAAACATCCAGTGCGCCGCCCGCACCACCCCTTTTTCTGTGCTGTGCATGGTTTTAATATGTTTTCCTCCCGTTTCCAAGCTCATCCAGAATTATTAATTGGCCAAATTAATTTATACGGTTTATTCGGCTGTCTATGTACCGCATCTTAATGATTCTTCTTTTCAACAAAATATTATTTTTAATTATATCCTTGAACGATTTTTTTTTTTTTTTGTAAGGAATTCATCATAGCTTAAGGAGGATACCGCAAGATCAAAACCATAGGTATATATAACATATATTTGAAACGATGACGTACGTATATTCGAATTTTAAAAATGGGAAAAATCTAATGTATATAATTTCACCTTCCGTTGTAAATCTTTTGATCAAAAATTGTCCGTTTGTCCCCAATTCCGCAATTAAAGTCACTTCACAAATCCAATTTCGTCCATTTGTAGGATTTCCATCGAATTTCGATGTTATACGCATTTTAATTTTGAATATGATAATTTTTTATCAATTGTAATGAAATTTTATATTTCAGCCTTTCGATATCCTATTTACTTATCCTTCCTCCTTATCTATGAACAATTTCGAGAAAATGAAAAAAAAAAAAAAATCACTCGATTGAATATTAGATATTTGTGAGATGAAATTGAATAAATTGATAAAAAAAAGGTCTCGAATTTATTTTTTTAAAGGTTTTGTGCACCTTTTTCTGTATTACTGTTAAATGAATTTCGTGAACAGGTAGGTACGCATATACGTAACGTCTTATATATTCCTTTTTGTACGTTCGAAACTTAAAGCTAATGTATGTTAATTTATGGCAAGAAGTTGAATATAAATTAATTTATTTAATTTTTGTTATTTTTTGTACCAAGTGATTTTTACAGAATATTTGGGGAAAATTAGGTTACGAATCTAGAATATTTACAGCTGTTTTAAAGTTGATTGTAACGCCAAATTAGAAATTTTTTTATTTAATTTATTTACTTCTTAATCTCAGATTTTAGGGGATGAACTAGAATAATCTATGTACATATGTGTTCGTAAACAGTTACTTTTCTTCACAAACATCCACTGCCATCCACTCGCAGTTGTGGTGGTAAATAGCCCTTGGAGTCTCATCGATAATAAGAGAGTTCGGTCGATTCAGCTGCGCTTGGGTAGGAGTGGGTGGCGAAGAATGCCTCAGGATGCTCTAGAATTGATTAACCAACTGAGAGGTGGAGTGTGAGCGAAAGAATGTTGGAGACCGAAAGTTTTAGAATTTTTTGGAAAGTTTCGGATGTCCAGTGTTTTCAAGAATGTGCTACAATTTCCTAGAATTTTCTAGAAAATTCCAGATGTTCAGAATTGTTTTTAATTTTCCAGGATTTTGAAAATTCTTAATTTAGAATTTTCTAGAATGTTTTGGAATGTTCCAAAATTTACTAGAATGTTTCAGATTGTTCCAGAATTTTCTAGAAAGTTTTAGAATATTATTCATTTTTATAAAAAGTTCCAGGTGTCCTGGAACGTTTCGGAATTTTTTAGAATGTTTCGGAATGAAAATTCAAGAATTTTCAAGAATATTCTCAAATTCACGAGAATATTTCACAATTTTCTAGAAAATTCCAGGTGTTCCAAAATTTTTTAGAAATTTTGAGAATGTTCATTGACTAAAACTGTCGCTTGGCTTTACATTTTGATTTTATGTAAAATTAAATAAATAACGGGTCCGTACGTACATATTATATACGGCATGTTGTGCCAAATTTCAATGAAGAAATTCGTTCAACAAAAATCCAAAGATTGGCATTCGACTAATGTTCCTGCGATTTTTATTATATTGGTATTGTCTCTAAAATGTCACATAGTCGACAATTACGTCTATTGTAGATGAATGAGTGCACCAGAAGCAATGTTTGATGCATAACAGATCGCACGCAATAATAAGACTGCTAACAGAATATAATTTTTGAAGAAGGCCAGGGAAATGAAGCTTTAAACGACGCTCGATATTAAATCAGTAAACTAAATGTTTCAGTTTAAACGCGGCTAATGAGGAATCTCGGAGTCTCCTATATACAGAAATTCCTTATAATTATGTACATGTACCGTCGAAGAGCTCGGCAATAGAGATAGCGTGAAGCAAAAAAAATGGTTGGAAGAATGTACACAATTAACGCAAATGATGCGTTTTTGTTTGCGATTGCTGCTTCTTCACATGCTGGAGCCCGGTATCTTGTTTATCTGTGAACTGTCAATTGTTTTGAATCAAACGTTAATAAAACAGCGTTTCATCGCAATTTATTGGACTCAGATGAATAGTTGAAGCAATGAAAGAAATCAAGTTGGATATGGATTTAGCGGCATATAATTTAGCTCTCCACGAAAACAACTATGTCATGCTGAAATATGGTGCTAAAGATGCTAAATTTGGTCTCCCTTAACCAACGGGAACTCGGAATACTCCCGTTGAATTTACCACCCTTAAGAAAGAAGAGGAAGCAGAATGTCGCATTCCAAATTTAAATCAGCTAGAGATTTCCAGAAAGAATCAGGAGCGCTCGATCCGGAAAGACATACCTTTACAATACTTTGATGCATTTTGAGGTAGACGAGAAATTGTATTATCATTCGGTACAACATAAATAGTAGCAGTTAGTTGCCAATAGTTGCCAGTACCACTGTTGGAAACTTCAACATCCCACAAGAAGTAAACAAACTCAAAAGCTGAAATATTTAGTCAAGCCATACTCATACATACACATATTTATTGATGAAGTGACAATTTTGTCAAACATTGACTACGATACATAGACATTCTCTTGAGAGAACTTATGTAGAATAATGAGTCATGTAGAAATCATCCATTAAAGATTAATACGCAATTTGAATATAAAACAGGGACTTTGCAATGGAACCCGCTATAAAATTCAGATCCCAGAAATCATAGTCGAATGTAATTTTTTTGGAAATTTGGTACAGCATACTGAATATATAAATATACCTATTGCCTGTTATTTATATCATCGACCCCTAGGATCAACCATGTGATATTTTATAAACAAGACCTGAACAATAGAAATCCCAGAAACTATAGTCGAATGTCAATCTTTTGATTTTTGTTGAACAGATTTTATTGTTGAAATTTAATCGTAATCGTAGATCCTATGCAGAGTTTTCAAGAATATTCTCCAACTTTCTAGAAAATTCCGGAATTTTCAAAATTGTATCGAATGTTCCAAGATGTTCTGGAATTTCCTAGGATATTCTAGAAAATTTCAGAATGTTCTGCAGAAGATCCAGAATTTTCTAAAAAATTTCAGAATTCTCTAAAGTTTGACAGTATTCATAATCGAAAGAGAAATACATCTGAATGTTCTGGAATCAGAAGTTTCAGAATGTTCAAGAATTTCCGGAATTTCGAAAATTTACAAGAATGTTCCAGAAAATCCCTTCTAAAAAAGATTCAGAATGTTTCAGAAGTTTCTAAAAGGTTTCATAATTTTCTGGAAAATTCCAGAATTAAAATGTTTAAGAATTTTAGAAAGTTTGAAACTTTTCCAGAATCGGGGGTGAATAGGATGGAAATCTTAAGCATCTGAATGTCCTAACTTCTGGAACTAGTAATCGTAGATGCTATGCAGAATTTTCAAGAATATTCTCAAATTTTCTAGAATGTTCCAGAATTTTCTAGAAAATTTCAGGTGCTCCAGAATTTTCTAGATAATTTCAGGTGTTTCAGAATTTTCTATAAAGTTTCAGAATGTTTCAATATTTTCATGAATTTTGCGGAATTCCTAAAATTGTCTAGAATGTTATAGGAAGTTCCAGAATTTCCTTGGATTTTTTAGAAAATTCACAATGTTTCAAAATGTTTTAAAAGTTTCCAGAACTTTAAGAAATCGGGATTGAAATGCATTTAAATATTCTAGAATGTTCGGAAACCGGAAATCGAATGTATCTGTATATTCTAACTAAAATATACTGGAATCAGTTCTCGTAAACGGTATGCAGAACTTTCAAGATTTTTTTTAAATTTCCTAGAATATTCTATAATTTTCCAGAATATTCCAGGTGTTTCAGAATGTTTCAGAATTTTCCGGAATTTCCAAAATTTTTTAGAATGGTCCACGAAGTTCCAGAATTTCCTAGGATTCTCTTATTAGAAAATTTTAGAATGTTCAGAATATACTTCTAAGGTTTCAGAATAATCTGGAAGATTCCAAAATTTTCTAAAATACTTCAGAATTCTAGAAAGATTGACAATGTTCCAGAATCGGCAGTGAAATGCATTTAAATTTTCTAGAATGTTCGGAAACCGGAACTCGAATGCATCTGAATATTCTGGAATAGGTAATCGTAGACGCTATGTAGAAGTTTCAAGAATATTCTCAAATTTTCTTGAATATTTCAGAATTTTCTAAAAAATTCAAGGTATTACAGATTTTTCTAGAAAATTTCGGAATGTTCCAGAATTACCCGCAATTCCAAAATTTTTTTAGAATGTTCCAGAAGATTCCAGAATTTTTTATGATTTTTCAGAAAAATTCAAAGGTTCCAGAGTTTTCTAAAAAATTTCAGAATTCTAGAAAGTTTGACAATGGTCTAAAATTGGAAGTGAAATGCATTTGAATATTGTAGAATATTCGCAAACCGGAAACCGAATGCATTTGAATGTTCTGGAATCGGTAATCGTTATGCTATGCTCTAGATCTAGACATTTCGATTCTTGAAGGGATATAAAATGTAAAGTGAAGTAAGAAAGGATCGAAGAGAAAAAAAACATGAAAATCAAAAGGAAATATTTAAGCGATAAATTTAAAAGTGACTTCGAAAAAAATATTTTTGGATTGGTTCAAATCGAAAAGGAGAATCAGACAAACAACAAAAACTTAGGAATTACAATTGAGAACTTGCGGCATTACATTAGGATCTCATAAAAGAATACAGTCACCATCCAAGTGTTGTAATCGGAAAAATGGACAAGACATGCGGATGCTGCAGCGCGACAAAAATGCAAGAGCAAAACTCTAGGCATGTCTTAAAGAAGTGTCAAATTCAGATTGCCAGCATTACAAATACCATCATCAGAACTATTCCCTTATATGACTAAAAAGACACCAGATTCAAAACTCTTTCTACAACATATGATGAAAATGAACACAACTATTGACTCCCTGTTAAGAGTGCAGAATTCACGGGCCGCTCCAAATTGCATGTCAGCACCACAGGCTAGAATGAAGCAACACAATGTGCAGGTGGTTAAACAAAAACGGGTATATAAGCGTACGTCCTCGATTTGGCTACTACTGCGTAAAGTAGGACTGAATTTATTGCATTGATCAAAACAAAGATAAAAAATTATAAAAAAACTTTTGTAATCCAAAAGGAGATTTTTAGTAGACATTTCAGTTCAAGTTCATTTCAATATGTTACATTTATTTAACGTTCGATGAAAATATTTGTACATCAACCTTCTAATTTTTATGGCGAAATCAATTCATATTTATTGGTGAAATTAAATTCATTTTCAATATGAATTAAATCCGCCACATTTAATTTTTAAAAATTAACCTACTACCTACTGAACTAAATCCCAGCAAAATTATTTCATTAAAAAAAAAAATTGGTTGTCGCGGATTTAATTCATATTGAAAATGGAATTAATTTCGCCAAATAAACATTTTCGGATTAATTCCCAATGAGTTAAGGTAGATTCCGGAAGCCTAGATTTATTTTGAGGGATGAAATATTGTTCTAAATGAGAATTTCGTATTTCGCCATTTCTCATCGTGGAATTTGACAGAAAGAAACATTTAGTAGGACCGTGAATTTATCTATTTTTAATCAATTTTTATTAATTATTTATATTTTGTACAATTTGAAGTATCGGACGGAAAAACATAAACGCAACGGGTATATTTTTAATAATACCAATAAGTGCGTTAAATGAGACGAATATTTAGGATTAACACTTTATTATCGTCTCCATTATCAAATTCGTTCTATAATGCTCTGGAATCAGTAATCGTAGATGCTATTCAGAGTTTTCAAGAATATTCTCAAATTTTCTATAATGCTCCAGAATTTTCAAAAAAAATTTTAATGTTTCAGAATTCTCTAGAAAGTTTCAGAATGTTCCAGAATTTTCTGGTATTTCCAAAATTTTCTAGAATAGTTCAGAAAATCCCAGAATTTCCTATAATTTTCCATTATTTTTGGCATGTCATTTTGACGGCAAATGCCGTCAAAAAAAAAAAAATTTCGTTTAGGATATGACGGTATATACCGTCATCAAAAATAAGTTGATTTGGGGCATGACAGTTAGCACAGTCAAAAAAATAACACTTCTATGTCCTAGCAAAATGTATTGCAATTTTAATTTGGACCCTTTTGTAGAACTTTTTTCGTAATTTTGTTTTGTTCAATATTTTTTTTCGTTTCGACGATCACAAAACGGTATGACGGTATATACCGTCATGTCCTAAACGAAAGTTTATTTTTTTGACGGCATTTGCCGTCATGTCCGCGAAAGTGTTAAGCGTCTGAATGTTTTAAAATGTTCTGGAACCAGTAATCGTAGATGGTTTGCAGAATTTTCGAAAAGCAAAGCTTTTATTTACAAGTAACCAAAACTGACTCACAATCCACCTGGGCAGATAACGATGCTTTAACGGGATAAGTGGCGTGGCCTAATTTGCACGAAAATAAATTAAAGGCGCAACTCTGCCCAGGCGACGCCGGGGAATACATCTAATAGAGCTTCCTTAAAACACAATCGAATTAACTGTTTGCCCTGAAAAAAACTGTAAACAATTACTTTGCTGTTTTTTAGTTTTAAATCTCGCCTTCTTTCCTTTCTGGGCAAATAGCAAGTGATTTTTAATAAAAATTAGTTTTCTATGAAATGTATAGAAATAATTGAACGATCCGCAAACGCAAGTTGGCACAACTGGAGCACAACTGCTGATTTAAGATTTGTGACGCACAATTTCTTGTCTATCACCAAAGGTCAATCGAAACATCTCCAGAGTTAGCTTTACGAAAAAATGTTTTTTTTTAATGTTTCAAAAGCTTATAATAAATCAAATCAGAAAATTTACTTGTCCCTGGTTTCAAATATAAATCTGAACATAACCAATTATAGTCCCCTACATTTTACATTTTTAGTTTTGACAGTTTTACCCACCTTTTGAGTACGTAATTAAATGTCTCCCTAACCATCATTATATACAGACTAAAAGAACCACGATACGTCCATTATTAATTTTTGGCAATCAAAAAATTGGGATCATCTCAACCAAAACCATATTTCCAAAAGTTAATTAAATTTTTATTAATCGTTTTTGTTGATAAAATAAAATTCTGGATAAAAGAAAATTAATTTCCAGCAAATACCGCACACAAAAAAACCTCAAATAAACTAATTATAAATTTAAAAAAAAAATCTCAAGATAAAATCACAACATGAACAGCAAATAATTGACATATTCAATTATTATTTAAATTTGAAACACAAACAAACCAACAAAAACAACGTAATGATTTTTGGTTGGCTGCCCTTTTTTTTCGTTATCATAATTTATGATTCAGAAATTCTGACATCTTTTCATTTTCCTGCCAAAAAAAGACACAAGTAGACACAAATAACCTTTCAAAAAAAAAAAACAAACTGAGAAAGGACACAAAAACCAATGCAACCTCATTATATGTTAGTTTTGACCTAATTTATTGATACCAAATAAATATAAAACTGTGTCTATTACGATTTTTTAAGTCACACGCACGATACATAAAAAATTTGAACTTGACAACAACAACAAACTTAACCTGCTATTTGTTTTCTTCACACCATTAATATTCGTAGTGTTATCTATTGTGACAACAACAAAAATTCTCTTTTATTCATAATTGGATTTCGAAGTTGGATGTGTTTGTGATGATGCGTGGGAATTTATTTCCGATCTCCAGAGGCGATAAAAAATATTGTCACTGTGTCCTTATAGAGTAAGGCGGCACTTACGATAAAGTCAAATCAATTTAACATTTTGAATCGATTTTTGATTTTCCAAATTCGTAACGCAAAACAAAGAAAATTGTTTTCCTTTTTGGTGGAAATGCTTTATTTGTTTTTTGTACGTTTCATGTAAATATAAATAATTTTATTGACCTTTAAATATCAGAAGAAATAATCAGAGTGTATATTGTTGTTTGTTGTTGTCGCAATTTTCTTTTCTTTTTCAAACTAATTGTTTATTCAAATTTGAATCAATTCAATTTAATTTGAGTGTTATTGATTTGCTTTTTGTAAAATTTATGCCTGTGGGGTAGATTTTATATATAAAACCAAACTGTATGTATGATGTTTCTAACAAAAGATAACAAATAATAAACCAATATGTTTGCGTTAGAAATACTCAAACCAAATTTCTTCTTATTACAAATAGAAAATTAGTCCCAATAAAAACAGTGCTTTGGAATTTCAGTTAATTAATGAAGTCAGCTTTTCGGCCTTTTCGCGAGTTGCTATGTGAATTCTGCATGCCAGATCTACATATAGTCTCACCATGGTGCTTTTTGTGCTGGTACTCAAAGCACGTAAGACAGAAATTACGTGTGGCATTAGAACTTGCTCTGCTGGAGGCGAAAGAGAAGTAGATTTATAATGTAGAATTAGAAAATTAATTCTAAAATGTTAACCCATACTGTTAAAGAATCTGACGCGGGGACAACGCAAAACTTAGCAGAGCGTTCTCCAATTCGTTGGCCTTAAACAGAAGGCATTCCATTGGCAATAACTCGTTCAAGAGGTTTTTGAGTGGATTTATCTTAGAGAATGCCTGCTGTTGGGCCATCAATAGAAAATACTGAAAATCTTAAGTGGAACAAAACTTTTTTGAGAATGGGTCCTATAAACAGGCACATTCAAAATAAATATTTGTCCCGTTTGGTTGCGAGTCTTTTCGGATTCATAAAACCATCAAGGCTAAGATGGTTTGGGCAAGTTCTTCTTTCCCAAAATAAATTATTTTTGGTTTATTTAGAACCATAAAATAAAATGGAAAATATAAAGGCCCGAAATTTACGAGGTGATCAGCACTTGAAAAATTACTTGCATACATGAACTCATGTCAAGTCAATTCGTTCTAACTTTAGCTCAATTCCCAAATAAATCTCTAACTGAACCCATTAATCCCTTACTGAACCCCAATTCAACTGCAACTCAACACTTACTTAACTCCAACTCGACCTCAACTCAATGATTATATCAACGCTGAACGGGTTATTGAAGGTAGGGTTGTGGGACTCAGGGCCGGAATTACTCTTTGATTTTATTCCCTACTCTTTCTAGTATTAACCTTCAAATATGTATATTGGGTGGAACAGAGAAGAGGTACTCGTTGTCTGATCACTGTTATCTCATTATGAATTGATTACAGAAGCCACAAATAGAGCCTAGTTTTTGAAACAGGAGGGAAATAAACTGGGTTACCTTCAGAACCATTCTAGGTAATTCATTGCCAGTACCGGTTCCAAAACCCCCTGCATCCACACAGGAGCTGGATGACTTAGTAGACAAGCTATCTCATGCTTGTCAAGTAGAAGTAGCTATTTAGGGAGCGTCTCCTCTGAGTCGACCTTCAGGTAAACTGAGGTTACCTTGGTAGTCGAAACAGATCCAAAGCGACAGCTTGGTCTCGTTCAAGCACAAAATGCACGGCTTATGCCTCTGTACAAAATTCGCAAGCTTCTGCCGTCCAGCCAGGCCGTCTAAACTATTGCAATTTAATGCGATTATTTTGTATTGCGCTATGAAATTTAGATACATTGACTTTTGGGTCAGAATGTCCTGAATTGAGTTTAATTTAGTCATAAAATTGGAAATATTATTAGTCAATGAAACGAAATCCATTCCGAATAGTTGCTGTGACTTCGCAAAGAAGTCCCCGAGGGGATTGTCAATATTAATCCAGCTTGATGATGCATTACTGCGATTCGGCAACTGAGCCGAAGGTTTACCTATAAACCGTCGATTCGGCTTTAGGACTAAAGAAAACTGAAGAAATGTAAAGAAAGAAATCTTATCTTTTCGACTTACCCAATCGTTTTTGCCTTACTGGAAATTCGGAAAAACTCGCCACGTGTCCACCTCCGCAATTTGCTCACTTAACCGGTATGTTCTTGTTTTCGTTCCTTGGACATTCTCCTTGATTGGGTTTGTTAGCGCTTTTTACGCATTTATAGCCCAAGTGACATCCCGCTGCCACATGACCAAAGTTCTGGCATTTTCGACATTGTGCAAATTAGACTATGCGTTTCTTTTCGGAGTATTTGGTATCCTGGTTAAAAGAGGCTGTGAAAGATGGGGATTTCACCACCTCCTCAATTTCATTTGTGTTTTTTATAGTTTTTGTATGGGATAAACATTCTGGACCTCGAGCCTCTTGGCTAAGGTCTGCTTTGATTTCCTCAATTTACGTCTCTTGATAGATACCTTTGATGATTAACACCTTTGGGCGCTGGCTTTTATGGGTATATGTATAGAATTTTATACAGTCTTTCCATAGCTGTTCAGTGATACAGTTGTACTGCTCTATCTCTTTTGCATAGATCACAACACTCGTCGTAAATATCTTCAGGAGGGTACCATCATGTCTTCCTGTGATGTCCTTGATCTGCTTAATGTTTTTGGTATCAAACCATTTCATAATGATTGGCGGAGGTTTTATAGTTTTTGGCTATGTTGCCACAAGGGCTCTATAGACTGCTTGAGGTATGTCAGCTGGTGCATCAGTTGGTGGTGATGGAATTATCCACCAAGTGTGGGATTTGGGCAATCATTTCTATCTACCTCCATTTCTTGTGCACGTTCGGGTCCTGAGTAATCGTAGCCTTACTGCATGTCATCGTCGATAACCAATTTTGAACCGTAGTTGTTACGAAGTCGTTTGAAGTTTGCAGTTATAGTAGATGAACCTTGGACATCATTGGTTCGCTTGTTGTTTATGTTAGTTGTATTAACAATTTTATTTTTATTTTCGATGGCTATTGCTATTGAGCCGTCAATACTTTCGTTCACTTTATCAGGTCAGCAAGCCTGTCATCAAACGGTGACGTACCATCAAATTTACTAATGGGCGTCTTGCTTTTCATTTAGAGTTTGTAGGCAGAAAACAACACAATTTTCGATATCAAAAACCAAACCCATACAATTAATCGAGAAATCAAGAACCCAACTTCATTCACACGGTACACAGTCAATAAACAAAGACCCAACTAAAAGGAAATTGAAAAATCACACTCTTACAAGCCCCATCACTACACCCAGGGCACAGCTTTTTCGGGTTCCACCCAACATCGGGAGCCCCTAAAAACGCATAATAACTCAATCAAGAACTGATCCCGTATTTCACTTCACTTCCACCAAAAACATACAATATCCGAGGAACTCCCTTCGAACACAAACCTTCACACTTCCCGAAAAAGCTACACCCTAAATACCCCATAAACAGTATTGTCGTTTATGTGTGGGAACCATAACCCAAACTCCATAAATCAAATCAGCCAATTAAGTCAAAATATATCCAGCATCTCACATCCTCACTTACATAAGATAAAGCCGCTCCCATTGACAGGATCCAAACTCGACATGCATACCCAAATAGTCTACCATGCCTTGCAAAACAAAACCCAGTTCAACCAAAAAAAACATTCCACACTAGCATTTCCATTTATATAATTATTATGTATATTATAATACATCGAAACCCTCAATCTTCCAATCCAATCCAAATCAACCCAACGTAACTTATAAAATCCAATGCCACTTACCCCGCTTAACACCCTGTATTAAAATGAATCATGCTCAAATAAACAATACCACATATATCTTGAAATCTCGCTACAGCGAAGCCAAAGGGACCAGAGAAATATATTTCTTTATTTAACTTAGTCATGCATTTATGTAAAGTCTCACCACTTAAATTCCTTATTAATCACAGTACCTTTCCACACAAAACACCTTTCCACATTAACACTTTCTCAACCTCCCTTCATCATTAACCATTTTAAATTTATATTTTGTATTTAAGGGGGAACATGTGGCTTTAACAGGACATTAAATCCATTAGCCGGTCTGTTCCTCTTTTTATAATTTTTTATATTAATTTTTATTTTTATATTTTTTTTTTATATAATTTATATTATTATTAAATTATTATTATTATAATTATTATACAAGAATTAAAATTTATATTATTATTAAGTAATTATGAAGTAAAAGAATATAAATAGTTTATTGTAACACAAAAATAAATAAATAAAAATAAAAATCATACAATCAAATATAACCGCAATCAGAAAAATTCAACAAACAAACCCAGTAGAATTAAATAGAACTATAACTATGCTAGTGTATAGTTTAAGAACTCAAACTCTGTATAATGTGTAATACAGTCCAACCAATACATTAAAATCTGCCTATTATTATTATTATATGCCAATTTATAGCAAACTACTAGATTTTGTGAAATCTATACCAATCCATATCACACGTACCAAATCAATATAGAGACCGACATAACAAAAAAATCGTCGGTCCCGTTTTTGAGAAAATCTGTTTGGCAGTTTTCTCTTCCACTGCAACCCCCTCTATTCTATACTAGAATGGACCTAAAAATTAAAACAAACTGCTTATTACTAAAATCTATCTTTGTACAAAATTTCGATCAAAACTATCAATATATGTAATAACTATTTGTAAGAATGGGAAGCAAAACAAAAATAATAAATATGTGCGATTGGAAGGACGGAAGGACGGACGGACGGAAGGACGGACACGACATTTTTCTGATCAGTGTTTCGAGGACCTGGTATCCTAATTCGTCGAGAAATGTGAAAATCTGGAACAACATTTTTTTTCGCGATTACAATTACTTACCCAATATAACTTCGTTATTGTTGGGAAAAGTAAAAAAAAACAAATTTCTCAATAAAGAATCTAAAATTAAAAACAATAATACAATAAATTTATTTTAATTAATATAATGTTACGAACTGGGCTTTGAATCCATTTAGAACGTTAGCAACTCTAAGTAGCCTCTGCATTTGACAGTTAAACCATTATACAATCAAAATTTTTCAATTTTTGGTTTCTTATACGTAAATTTCCAAGTTGTTCACACTAAAATGCAAAGAAATGACCAAAATTTAGTTATTTCGATACTATAAATACAAATTTAGTTTAAATTATGGTTAACCATAACATATTTTAATGAAACTATAGTTAACGGCATCCATTATAATAATATTCAACTACTAAATTACTGTGATTAGGGGACTTAAATTAGAGACACAAACATACACAAACTACATATGTATACCCAACCACTCTCAGTTAGAAATATTAAGCTAAATCACATTTAATTCGATTAACAATAATATAATTTAACAACTTTATATATACGTTTTGAAATTGATTGATGTGATTTGTGCTCCAACAACATCAAAAATACGTCCATTGAATTGATTGATATAATGATTTTGGGGTAAACAATTTTCATTATTTAAAATGTCACAAACATTATAAAAAATGAGAATTCTTCAAATTAATGTTTTAAATTATTTACCAAAAAGTTCCTTGCAAACATTCGCATATACACTTACAAACACAAAAAATCTAATTTCCTCTTCTAAAACGATTATTGCTCTTTAAAATAATCACTTAGGTTATAAATATTCTTCCAAAAATTTAGAAACTTTCTTTCGTACAGTTGTATGAAGCATACATATATGTTGTAGATTTAAGTTAGTTATGCCATTTTTAAAATTTTTTCATTACTTTTCCGTCATAATATTCAATCTGGCCATATTTTGGATCGCCTATTTTACGAGGTGCTAAATTACTAAATTAATTCATCATTTGTGTAGTTTGTCAAGGTAAATTATATGCGGTAATTTCAATCTAGAAAATTTACCCGTATAAAAAGGTTAAAAAACTGAATACAGCGCAGACAACATTAATAAATCGTTTTTCTGTTTCTGACAGCCAACTAAATATATTTTCGGCAACTTAAAGGATTTGTCCTTATACATATGTGATTAATTATTCATCAACTATCTGGTAGTCGATCCAACTAAACAAAAAACAAAAAAAAAAGGATCCACACAAAATTTATTCAAGCGTCATAAGAAAAACGGAGTGTTGTTGTACATTTTGAAATCATCTACCACAAAACGAACAAAAAAAAAATTCGAACAGATCCCAATTCTTGTTTTTTTATAAAGTAACACTCCTTTTCGGGATTTTATTCGATTCAGTATTCAACAAAGACAATACCTAGATGAAAAATAAACAATTGAAAATGGGGGGAAATGTACGCACAACAAATATACACACCGACATAGACACAACACACACACAACAGAAACAAAAAATCCTTTTTAATTAATCAAACCAGTTTTTTGTTTTATTCGTTGCTGTTTTGTGTTGGGATCCTTTTTGGTAATTTTTCTTCTTACCACCATACACAAGATGAAAATTTATCAAGAGGAAAAAAAATTGGTTTCGTTTAATTTTTGCCAATTTTTTTTTTTTTTTTGTAAACGCGCTCGAGTTTCGTTTCATTATTCGGTGATACATTTTTTTTATTTTTTTATTTATTTTCCACGCTGATGGAAAATTAATTTTCTTTTATGATGATGATGCTGATGAATAAAACCTATGTATATTAAAAAAAAAACTCGGTACTTCTTAATAAACCAATGAGACAACCAAATTAAAGTTGAGGGGAGAGGCCGCACGAAAATATTGTCGCTCTCTATATAACCAATTTTTTGTTTTTGTTGTGATCTCTTGTGTAAGTGTTACAAAATAATTTTCAGATGAAAATAAATATTTTTGGTTTCTTTTGTACACCTTTTCTGCACTGTGTACACACACACACACACACACACCATTATCCAGGCATAAACACAGGTTGCGAGGTAAATATTTATAGGAGATTTGTGGGTTTGTGTAGACACTCACCAAATTGAGACGAATTTTTAAGGTGTAACTATGCTGATTAAAACTTTATTTGTGGGTATAATGGCCGATTTCAGTTATTTACTTGAAGAAGCGTATGAATGTAATAATTTGAGCTGAATTTATTAGATCTAACTATGTATTTGATTTAAATCTTTATATTTGGACAATTCTAAATGATGTAACCAAAGTTAGGTCAAATTTCACTCGAATTTGAGTGGATTTTTTTCAAGGCCAATTTGAAGGAAATTGTATTAGTTGGCTCCCCGAATTTTACTTCTGACTTTAACCTTGTCAAAAGCTCCGTTAATGCGCTTATGGGCTAGATGTATGGGTGGAATTTGGGTGGAATTATACTCACGCGAAATTTCACTCGAATTTGTGTGAATTTTTTAAGTGAATTTGAGTGAATTTTGTATTTGTGTTATTTGCAGCTATCGCTCAGACTTGAAGGAGGTGTCATTTAATATTTGGACAAGTCTAAATTATGTGACCAAATATGGGTTAAATTATGCTCTCACAAAATTTCACTCAAATTGACTGAAATTTTTTTCAAGACCAATTTGAGTGGAATTGCATTAGTTAGCTCCCCGAATTTTATTTCTGACTTTAACCTTGTCGAAATCTCAGTTAATGAGTTTATGGGCTAAATGTACATATGTGTGTCATTTGCAACTTAACTTGAAAGAGGTGCCAATTAATGTTTGGACAATTTTAAATGATGTGACCCAATTTGGGTGGAATTATACTCACGCGAAATATCACTCGAATTTGAGTGACTTTTTTTTAAGTATCATTTGCAGCTGTTGCACGGACTTGAGGGAAACGTCACTTAATATTTGGGCAATTCCAAATGATGTTACCAAATATGGGTCAAATTATGCTCACACGAAATTTCACTCGAATTTGATTGAATTTTTTTTAAGACCAATTTTAGTGGAAATCTATTATTTTGCTCTCCGAATTTTACTTCTGCACGCTGATGGGCTAAATGTTTGTGTGTCATTTGCAACTGTCGCCCAAACTTGAAAGAGGTGCCAGTTAATATTTGCACAATTTTAAATGATGTGTCCCAATTTGGGTGAAATAATACTCACACGAAATTTCACTCGAAGTTGAGTGACTTTTTTTTAAGTGTCATTTGCAGCTGTTGCACAGACTTGAGGGAAATGTCACTTAGTATTTGGCCAATTCCAAATGATGTTACCAAATATGGGTTCAATTATGCTCACACGAAATTTCACTCGAATTTGAGTGAACTTTTTTTAAGACCAATTTGAGTGAAATTGTATTATTTTGCTCTCCGAATTTTACTTCTGACTTTGTTAAAATCTCCGTTAAGGCGCTGATAGGCTAAATGTTTGTGTGTCATTTGCAACAGTCGCACAAACTTGAAGGAGGTGTCATTTAATATTTGGACAATTTTAGATGATGTGACCAAATATGAGTAAAATTAAACTCACACGAAATTTTACTCGAATTAGAGTGAATTTTTTTTAAGATGATTTGAATGAATTTTGTATTTGTGTTATTTGCAGCAATCGCACAGACTTGAAGGAGGTGTCACTTAATATTTGGACAAGTCTAAATTATGTGACCAAATATGGATCAAATTATGCTCTCACAAAATTTCACTCAAATTGAGTGAAATTTTTTTCAAGACCAATTTGAGTGCAATTGTATTAGTTTGCTCCCCGAATCTTATTTCTGACTTTAACCATGACAAAATCTCAGTTAATGTGTTTATCTTATAGGCTAAATGTATGTGTGTCATTTGCAACTTTCGCACAAACTTGAAAGAGGTGCCAATTAATGTTTGGACAATTTTAAATGATGTGACCCAATTTGGGTGAAATTATACTCACGCGAAATATCACTCGAATTTGAGTGACTTTTTTTAAGTGTCATTTGCAGATTCCAAACGATGTTACCAAATATGGGTCAAATTATGTTCACATTAAATTTCACTCGAATTTGAGTGAATTTTTTTTAAAGACCAATTTTAGTGAATTTCGTACTATTTTGCTCTCTGATTTTTACTTCTGACTCTAACTTTGTTAAAATCTCCCTTGTGGCGCTGGTGTGCCAAATGAACTTGTGTTTTCTAAAGAAATCACAGGTGAACTTACTGGTTGGTCACTTTCAGGCCACAACAATTTTAGTTCGGTCACTTTTGTAAATCGCTCATATTCAAAAATGTAACTGTTGAAAACGATGAGAGGAAAACCAATTTTTTCAGTCAAATACAACTGCGCAGAATCTTGTTATAAAGATCTTCAACAGTCTTAGCACAAATTTGAAGAGAGGTATAATTGGAAATGGCTTGATGTACACACGCAAAACAAAACTATACGATTTCACTTCTCTTATAAATATTCACCCCAGTCAGCTGTAAAACAAACATGGAAGTGGTACTGTTGGAAGGATCTTAAACCTAAAATCTAAAACTAATTTTTCTGTTAAATAGATGATATATAGATTGAGTGCTTTGAGACCCCAGGTAAATAAAGATAGCAGTCTCGTCATGGCTATTAAAATTAAACAAGCGAAGTGAAAGTAAAGGTTGTCTGAGGAATTGATTGGTTCAAAATTAAAAGAAGTCTGATATCCATATAATTCGTCAAACACTTAATCCTCGGGTTTAGTTCAAATTTTCAATAAACCATTTCGATCAAGAGAATCGATTAGTTAACGGTCTTCGGATATTGAGTCGCCATCCATCCGAAGAAGCTTACATTGTTTGTACAAAATACAATTTGACAACGGGATGAGGATCAAATTTAGGTGACATGCCAATATTATGTGAAATTGAATGCTGTATAAGAGCTTGTTCTGTTTCCATTCTCAAGAATCTAGAAAGGTCAGCTAAGCAAAATATTATAGATATGGATGGTTTTCAGATTCTCGTAGAAGGAGGCTTTTAAGAGTGGCCACCCGTGTATGGCGTAAGCAAAAGAGAGGTTTCTTTCTGGGCAGACTGTAAACTGTAGCTGAGTGGTCAGATCACTAAGTATGAAATTTTGAACACAATATTACAAGCCAGTTCAAAAGCTCTTCAGTAAAGCTCTTCAAATCTTCTGTCGGCTTACAAAGTGAATGTTAAATACAGTCAAAAAAGACCGCACAAAAATCGGTTTGACTGTATGTATAAAGTCCACCGGATTTATGTACTAACAATTGCTACTGCAAAGCAGCATAAAAACGATGCAACTCAGCAGAAAATATTTTAAATAGGAGAAACGGTTGCAAACCAGCATAAAAAGGCTGCCAAGCAACAGGAAAAGGCTGGAAAGCAGCAGAAAAAGGACGCAAACCAGCAGAAGAAGGTGGCAAAGTAGCAGAAATTGGCACTAAAGCAGCAAGAAAATGCTGCAAAGCAGCAATAAAAACTGTAAAGCAGCAGAAAAGGCTGCAAACCTGCAGAAGGAGGCTACTTTGAACAGAAAAAGGCTAGAATTACCAAAACTCAGCAACAGAAAAGACTGTAGAGCAGCACAATTGTTTAATTGTATATTTATGAAGAAGGCAACGCTGCAGAAAAATTTAAAGTCTGAGATGCAGCAGAGAAAGCTGGTTAGACGAAAAAAATGCAAACCTGAACAAGAATTCTGCAATGCAGCAAAAACGGTTACAAAGCTGAAAAGGCAGCGAATCAGCAGAAAAAAGATGCTTCTAAGAATGCAGCCGTTGTGCAGTTTAAGCAGCACAAAGAAAATTTTTGCGGAATTTAAAAATGTTGACTGTATTTTTATACGACCGGAAGCATGACTGCCTCGCCAGCAAATTGATAAGACATTTGTTCACCAAATTGAATTAAATAAAATTGAAAGTACAGTTTTTCCGTCCATTTTATTGTGAATACGTGAACTCCTCTAAAAAGAACTACTGTGGCTGCAAAACTAAATGTTTGCCAGGCTTGCATGAAACTTTTCAAAATCATGAACAAGATAGTATTTAGCTTTTGAGACGCCTGATGTCTCCTTCTTTTCTATCAGGTATTCTTAATCCATTTTTCCATCAAATACTGAGCAAATATTCTTGACTGACTCAACCCATACTAAAACCATTTGAATTTAAATTGAATCAATTCGGTTTAATTTGTATTACAAATTATAACCAATGTAACATGAACCATAATGCAAATATATGATGAAACATAAAAAATGTTTTACTACTCAATAAAACTTTAATACGTTATAACGAGTTTTTAATACCGCGCTGCATGTTACAATCTCCCAAACTCCTATGCCGCCCATTGCATCATTTTTAATTTACCGGAAAATTGATAACTCAATAAAATAGTAAACCGATTAAACACAATTATGATTTTATCATTTAATAATTAGCGATTACGTCCATTTTACGTGTATATGTGCAGGGAAATTTAAAAACAAGCCGATTAGAAGACTTTACAGAAATAATCCGTTAATCACCGGTTGTTGTGCTGACATAAAAATATAAACCGACCGCATAGTTGTATAGTTAGCGATTCGGTGACAGTTGATTAAAAAACTGTTGTCTCATAAAATGGATCCAACTTGCCAAATAACAATTGAAAATCAAAGTCCGGATGGTGAAATATTTTGGTGTGGTGAAACGCTACGTTGCAATATTGTTCTAAATTTAGCGAAACCGAGAATAATGAAGGGTATGTTGAATAATTGATTTTGTGAACCACAACTAATTTGATTTTCTATATTCTTTTATATAAAAGGCGTTTACGTAGCAATTTCGGGAGGTGCGTATTGCAATTGGACTGTACGAAATACTTACGGCAACATAACTGTAGCAACAAATTACACGGGACAACAAGGATACATTGATTCGGTCACGTATTTAGTGGGCAGTGCAACCAGTGATGTATCTGAATTACCAGCCGGAATCCATACATACAGTTTTGTTTACGATATACCACCAAATTTGCCATCATCCGTCGAAGGTGAGGAAGGTCATATCCGGTATGATGTAGGAGTAACAATAAATCGACCATTACCACTTTTGGATGACACATTTTAACAGAATTTAACCCTTATAAAACCATTCGATTTAAATTCACAAATTGATTTACTCGGCACGCCAGAGCAGAACGAAATGGAGCACTTGTTTGATTGCTATTCGTGCAAAACGGGGCCATTGCATGTAGTTGCAAGTGTTCCCCAAACCGGTTAGGTATATACCCGGACAATATATTAAAGTGAACATTGTGGCAACAAATGATAGTGATGTTACAATAAATTCTATTAAATCGACGCTGTGCCAATTCATAACGTATTTTAGTGATATACCGGAGGGTGGCGAATCGATTGATTTAAATAAAGTGGCTGTTTCATTAATTGGGGGCTCATCAAAAAAGGAAACAAAAAGTTATGATCTTGCAATAAAAATTCCATCGGTACCACCAACCGATGAAACAAGCAGTAAAACTATCCATGTAACATATTGCGTTAAGATAAAATTCAAGACAAATTGGTTTACCTAAGTCCAAGTATGCTTATACCGATTACAATTGGGACCGTAGCACTTGGACAATGTCCGCCGACCCCCGAAACAGCAACAGCTGTTGAAGAAGATATTTATGATTGCCCGGCACGTTACATTAGAAAGCAGTCAAACAATGAAATACCCGATCCAACAGATGAAATTTTTAAAATCTAATTTTGCTGTAAACTGAGCATAAAATATTTGTATTTTCACAGTCAGTACCGTAAAAACTATGATATAAAAGCTTTTCCGGTAGTTTCTAGATTTTTTTCGGGATTTTATTTTTCTGGATTTTTACTTTTCAACTATTCTGGATTTTAAAATGTCTGTGTTCCTTTTTCAGGCAAATGTAGTGATCCCACCACCCTTCAGGGTTTATCGGAATTACGGGATTTTGTACCCTCGAGATTATATATCCTCGGGATTTTATACCCTCGGGATTTTGTACCTTCGGGATTTTGATTTGCGGGATTTTGTTCCTCGGGATTATGTCCCGCGGGATTTGGTCCTTCGGAAATACGTCACCAACCCTATTTCTACACATTCCATAGAGAATGCGATTTTATATAGAAAATTAACTAGCACTAACTGGAATTTTCAATGGACTATTTTAGGGCGAAAACATTGCCATTAGAAGAATTTGGCTCATTCAAACCGACATTCGCAACCACCAAGGACATATCTTAGCAACAATCATTGAATTTGTCTCGACTACGAACTTTGGCTGATGCACCGGTGTGAAGTTTTCACCCAAAGTGTAGTGGAAGAGTTTTCCCTGCATTAAAAAGTTATTGAAACCAATGAAACTTTTGGAAGTGTCATCAATTTACATTTTATTTGGTTATTACACAATACTTGAATTTTTATTTCAAAGCTGAATGAGTTTTGCTACAGGAGTTTGATATTGTTGACAGCAGGTTGAATGATTGAACTCTTACTTGACTCCTTGAGGGCCTCACATTGTCACACATGATCAAAGGTATTTTTGAATCATGTATCTTGCTCCAAATATCCAATAATTTTGCCATAGTATGTCCATCATCAATGTGTTCCCAGCATGTAAGTTACTGACATGGACTTATTCTATTATTAACACATTTGCTGCGGATGATTTTTAGGTAGAATAATTGGATATTGAACTGAGTAACATAACTGTGAATTTCTCAATCTACTCGTAGAATACCTTGAGGATCTATAAATGGATCAAGTCAAGCTAACACGTTGTTAGCTTAAGCTTAAGCTTTTTAGTTATAGATTAAAACTTGTGGCTAGAATTGCACGAATAATAAAAAGTTCAGCTTCCGTGTATTCTAAGTAGGATACGAACCAATATTCCGCTTTCTTTTCTTAATTGACAATCCCATTATCTTCGGTTTCTATAAGAGTATGATCACTCTTTTCTTTCGTTCTTCAATAACCACCTCCTTAGCAGGTGATTCTGGTTTATTTTTTGGCCAATAGGTTTCGTTCTGCTTACCATTTCTGGATATGTAGTCTGTGGGGTTTTGACTGGAAGGCACATGTCCCCATTGGTTTCTCAGAATAGTATATAAAATTACGCTAGTTCGGTTGGCTACAATTGTTTTCCATCTCGCCGGATGATCTAATAGCCGGTGAAACACAATTATAGAATCTGTTTAGGCGCACACATTTACTTCCTCTATATTAAATATTTTTTGGCAATATTTCACTAAGCCCGATTGTAAAACTGTACCACAGAGCTCCAGTGTTGGTAGGCTGCAAATAACAGAAAATTGCAATAAAATAGCAAAAGCAGCAGAAATAGACTGTAGAGCAGCATAAAAACGCTGCAAGGCAGTAAAAAAAAATACTGGATAGCCGCATGAAAGATTCTAAAGCAGATAAAGGCTGAAAACCTGAAGAAGACGACTAAAAAGAACAGAAAAGGCTACGAAGCAGCAGAACGGAAATCTGAAGCCTTAGCTAACTGAAATATTTTCTCAGTTTTAATCCGAATTGTAACAAGTTTGACATCAAGTATAACGAACTATATGAACATAATTCTTAAATTGACTTAATATGTTCAAAACTGCTACTTCACTACGGTCATTAGATGTAATTTCAGAGATGGTATCAAGTGGGTGCCAAACGGCCGAAGTGTAGTTATTTTTACAATTTTCAAATAATTATCGGACGTCTCTTACTATTTTCATCCTTACACCAAAAATAGTTCCTGAAAGCTCACTTTTTGAAAAATATTGACTGAATAGAAGGAAAGATTACAACCCAGTGCAACGCGCAAAACACAGAAACGTTACGTATTTCTGTTTCTGGTTTAATTGCTGCTGCAAAGTAAGATTGCGAAGTAGCAGATAAAGGCTGCAAACTATAGCAGAAGATACCTACAAAGCACAGAGAAAAGCGGCAAAGCAGCAGAAAAAACTGTAAATCAACAGAAGAACACTACAAAATTGCAGAAAAAGATAGTGCAGCAACAGAAAACGAAAAAAAGTTGCAGAAGGTAGAAAAATTCTGCAAGCTAGAAAACAGTGGCTGTAAATCACAGAAAAAAGCGGTAAAGCAGCACAAAAAAGGCTACAAAGCAGCACAATAAGTGTGCAAAATAGCAGAAACAGGCTGTAGAGCATCATAAAAATGCTGCAAGGTAGTAAAAAAAAAGTTTAGGCCAACTCTGCGTAGCATCGTACACTTTTCATTAATGATCAAAAAATGTTATGTAAAGTGAGATAATGAAGGATGGAAACGTGGTAAAACTATTACCAAGGATGACAAATCAAAACAGCTTGTTGACCTGTAGTTTGAGAATAAATTTGATTAGTTGTTTTGGTTTGAGATAACACAAAATTTTGAATGAAGAACGGCATTATACGAGTTACACCTGTAATTCCAATTTGCTTTAAAATTACTATACATGGTATACCATTATACAACTCTAATCAACCTAAACATTTTAAAAGCTTTTACATTATACTGCAGTAGTTGTAAATAAATTATTAACGCTTTCAGTGTTGTAAAACTGACAATAATACAATGTATACATACTAAATAATGCTGTATAAACGAGTATATATGTGTGTGTGTGTTTTTTTATTAATTTTTATGTTATCTCTTGAAATATTTATCATAAAATAGTTTTTTTATAGTTTTTACGGTACTTGCTTTTATCGGAATTTTATTTATGACTGTTAAAATAGAAATATTTTATGCTCAGTTTACAGTAAAATTAGATTTTAAAAATTTCATCTGTTGGATCGGGTATTTCAATGCTTGACTGCTTTCTAATATAACGTGCCGGGCAATCATAAATATCTTCTTCAACAGCTGTTGCTGTTTTGGGGCTCGGCGGACATTGTCCAAGTGCTACGGTTCCAATTGTAATCGGTATAAGCATACTAGGACTTAGATGAAACCAATTTGCCTGGAATTTTATCTTAACGCAATATGTTACATGAATAGTTTTACTGCTTGTTTCATCGGTTGGCGGTACCGACGGAATTTTTATTGCAAGATCAAAGCTTTTTGTTTCCCTTTTTGATAAGCCCCCAATTAATGAAACAGCAACTTTACTTAAATCAATCCATTTACCACCCTCCGGTATATCACTAAAATACTCTATGAATTGACACAGGGTTGATTTAATCGAATTTATTGTAACATCACTATCATTTGTTGCCACAATGTTCACTTTCAAATATTGGCCGGGTATATAACCGGTTTGGGAAACACTTGCAACTACATGCAATGGCCCTGCTTTGCACGAATAACAACCAAACGAGTGCTCTATTTCATTCTGCAGCGGTGTTCCGAGTAAATCAATTTGTGAATTTAAATCGAATGGTTTTATTAGGGTTAAATCCTGTTTAAATGTATCATCCAAAAGTGGAAATGGTCGATTTATTGTTACTCGTACATCATACCTGATATTACCTTGCTTACCTTCAATGGATGATGGCAAATTTGGTGGTATATCGTAAACAAAACTGTACGTATGAATTCCGGCTGATAATTCAGATACATCACTGGTTGCACTGCCCACTAAATACGTGACCGAATCAATGTATCCTTGTTGTCCCGTGTAATTTGTTGCTACAGTTATGTTGCCGTAAGTATTTCGTACACTCCAATTGCAATTCGCCCAACCCGAAATTGCTACGTAAACGCCTTTTATATAAAAGAATGTAGAAAATTAAATTAGTTGTGGTCCACAAAATCAATTATTCAACATACCCTTCATAATTCTCGGTTTCGGTAAATTTAGAACAATATTGCAACGTAGCGTTTCACCACACCAAAATATTTCACCATCCGGACTTTGATTTTCAAATGTTATTTGGCATGTTGGAGCCATTTTATGAGACAACAGTTTTTTAATCAACTGTCACCAAATCACTAACTACAATTGTGCGGTTGATTTATATTTTTATGTCATCACAATTCACAACAACAGGTGATTAACGGATTATTTCTGTAAAGTCTTCTAATCGGCTTGTTTATAAAATTTCCCTGCACATATACACGTAAAATGGACGTAATCGCAATTATTAAATGATCAAATCATAATTGTTTTTAATCGGTTTACTATTTTATTCAGTTATCAATTTCCCGGTAAATTAAAAATGATGCAATGGGCGGCGGTGGAGTTTGGGAGATTATAGCATGTAGCGCGGTATTAAAAACTCGTTATAACGTATATGTATTAAAGTTTTATTGAGTAGTAAAACATTTTTTATTCTCCATCATATATTTGCATTATGGTTCATGTTACATTGGTTATAATTTGTAATACAAGTTAAACCGAATTGATTCACTTTAAATTCAAATGGTTTTAGTATGGGTTGAGTACGTAATCTTGTATTGCAAACCTCAATAATATTTGTTCGGCATTTGATGGAAAAATGGATTAAGAACACCTGATAAAAAATGATTGCACAGTTCACGTAGTCATATTAAAGTGGACGAAAAAACTGCACTTTCAATTTTATTTAATTCAATTTGGTGAACAATTTGGTGATCAACTTGCAGACAGTGACTCTGCCGGTCGCATAAAAATGCAGCCAACATTTTGTTTTATTTTTGATATTGTTTTATTAAGCAAATTTGCCGCCGAATCATCTCGAAGGTCAGCAATACCAAATAACAGTTCTCACTTTTATGCTTACTGTCTAATTCTTGATGTGTAATGTATGAACAACAAGAATTTGTGGTCCAGGCCATGGTGTCGATGCCAATATACTGTCGCTACCGGACGGAGTTTGAAGGCTTTGCTGATAATGTTATAAAAACAAGAAGCTTGCCGTATTTATATTGTTTTTAATTCTTATAAACTGTATCATGAATGTTCAAGATAGGGTCAAAATTTTAAAAATAAATAAATAAACAATTAAACTAAATTGTACTGCTACAGTCTTTATCTGCTGATTTTTTTGGTGATTTTAGCCTTTATCTGTTCTAAGTAGTCTTCTTCTGCAGGTTTGCAGCCTTTTTCTGCTGCTTTCCAGCCATTTTCCGTTGCTTGGCAGCCATTCCTTTTTATGCTGTTTTGAAGTAGTAATTGCTAGCATATAAATCCGGTATATGAAAAATGTTCTGTGCTTTGCAGTTTTTCCTTCTGGTTTGCAACCGTTTCTCCTATTTAAGGCATTTTCTGCTGAGTTGCATCATTTTTATGCAGCTTTGCAGTAACAATTTTTAGTACGTAAATCCGGTGGGACTTTATACATACAGCAAACCTGTTTTTGTGCGGTCTTTTTCTATGCGACATTTTTTATGCGGCGTTTGACTATATTTAACATTCACATTGTAGGCCATTTGATGTAGGCCGACAGAAAATTTGCAGCAAATCCGAGGAATGCTTGATGCTATTGAAGAACTTTCAGGAGGATCTGAACAATCAGGTATAGTTTACAGTCTGCCCAGAAAGAAACCTCTCCTTGATATCCGCCCAATTTTTATAAATATTAATAAATAAATAAATATTTTCAAGGTCACAAAAAATTATTAATTCAGGGTTTCCCTCACAAATAAAATAAATCGAAATTTAGTCACCTATAGCTAGTATACGAAATCGTGATTGGTTCTGTGAAATTATGTAATCTTTATACCCGGGTAGGTACTGCGTTCATGCGAAGGTTAAGGAAAAATAAATTTGGATAGAAATGGACTTTTTGAATATTTTTTTCCCAGTTACATGGCTCACAATTTATAAGTCACGAAATATATAAATCACGTTTTGCAAAATTCAATTCTAAACTTTTTTTTTTTGAGTACGTTTCGTCCATAATTTATTTACATTCGAAAAACGAAAATTTTAATAGAAAAGCCAGGTTTGCATTAAAATAACACATTAGCATTCCGAGTAAACAAATTATAGGTATATGCTAACGTGTTCGCATCGCTGAGCTGAGTAGCTAAAAAAAAGAATTTGCAATTTTACATTCAGTTCGTTTCATTGTTGGGTATAAAATTTGTGCTTAAAGCACCAGAATTTTTAATAGCATCATCCGCATCTTATCTTAAAGAAAAAGTTTTTTTTTGTTTGTTTCTTAATCTTAACTTTGTTTTTATTATTTTAGTGAATTTATAATAATTACAAAAAACATTTAACTTTAATTTTTGTTTTGAAGTTTTATGCAGCGCAGCCAAAAACTAAAAAGTTTTTTTTTTTCTATTTTGTTGTAAGGATATGAAGAGATACAAATAAATTAACCGTGATGTGCAAATTTAACTTTTATCTAACTTTTTTTTGCTGTTGCCCATTTTTTTGTTGTGCAGAGGTAATCTTAATTTGTTTATGTATAGCAAACTAAATTTGTTAAATCTCTCGAGATTATTTTTTGTTTATATAGTTGCTCGTATATTAGATAAAATTAAAAATAAACTAAACAACTTTTTACGACAAAGAATTTGGAAAAGATTGTACACGAAATTGTCGCTTATCGTAAACTTGATATGCATATGAAAGATATTCAGGAAGACAGTAAATGGTGACTGGTTCATATCACTGGCAAAGTCAATTAGTGTGTTCGAAATCTGAAAGACAAATTATGTGGGATACGTGAGCTCCTTCCTTGTTTGCAAGCGATTATGAATCAAAGTCAACCTTCCAACTCCAATTCATTGAGATCGGCAATATTGCCCGCACTGTGTACGGTTTTAGTTTTGTTTGGTAAATAAATGAAACCCGTTCGTAATTCAAATTAATTCAATGTCTTTGTGGTAAACTAAGATAATCCCGCAAACTTCGAACGACTGGCCTTGTGATTTGTTGATGATAAGGCACGGGGAATTGCAGCCGTTTGAACTCGAATGGCAAGTCAATCAAAACATCCTCTCTTTTGTACTTTCTCTTGATAATCGTCGCCTCGATGATGTTGTTCATAAGCTTTTCCACAGCCAGTCTCGTGCACTGTCGAGGTTGATTGATGTTACGCAACATGATGATAAGTGAGCCTACTTGAGCCTAATTGCAAATTGTGAGGTAGTAATCCGGGCAATTCCAGCGAATTCAATAATTATGTGGGATAGTTGACTATTTCATCCTGGTTGATAACTGTGTCAACAGATTTGGATGAAAACAACTGTCCCGGAATGAAATTTTGAATTATGGTTTTTGAAATTTTGGAGAGCCAATTATGATTTTTGAAGTTTTGCACTATGTTCGGATGAACACGCGTCGAATGAGTTTTTCCCGAGTCGAATGAGTCATTGGGGAATGTGTTGCATCCGGTCGAGATATCTACCGCGATTTTCCCATTACCAATGTCCAACAATTGCTTCGAAAACACATCTGCAGTTCGATTTTGTTGCAAAAACACTCGCATGTTAGTCGTCAATCGAAGGGTCTTCACATGCCGCCACAAATTTGACGTTTTCAAGCAAGCGTTTAGTTCGTCAGCTGCGCAGTTAAACATGGAATAATAGGAAGAGTCTGACGGAAATCACCGGACAACAGAATCGTGGTTCCCACAAAGCGCATCGTAAGTCCTTTGCGTTTCAGACACGGGTTTGGCTGTCGGATGGCAACGATGTTATGGCTGGCGGATGCCATCTGATCCAACGCAATTTTGAATAATTTGATCAATTCGTTATTCTGATGAACAAACGTTCGCAATTCTCCGACAATGGCTCGCTTCGTTATCGGATTGTGAGCACAACGCTGATTAACTTCAGCATCCGAATTACCCATGAAATAAATTTGTAAGAATTTATGGTCCGCATCCGGTGGGGACAATAGCGCTCCTTTACGAAATGATAAGTATACATTGCCCTTGAATCTGCTGTGTTAAATGATTTCAATATGTTTTCTGATGCTTGCTTAATTACCTTGAAAGTGCCATGAAATTGTCCCGTACAATATGTGTGGGGCCAAAAGACATCATTTGAAAGCAACTGTTGTATTTTTGGATGTTGGCCAGGAAATGGGTAAAATCACTTCTTGCTCCAGAAACCAATGAGCGTAATGACTTTGGTAGCTGGACCAATTGTGGCAACACAATCCAGGAGTTTCGCCGCTGAATTTCAACGCCTTACTATGTGGACCGCATGAACACTGTAAAACTGTCGAAATTACCTTACCGCCTGTCAAACGATAGGTCCGAGTCACTAACGCCATCTATTGAAAGAAATCCGAAGTGACTCGATGGCCATTGGTGGCGTTAAGTACATTCCTATACAAAATTTTCATACAAAACCCAAATTTCGATTTTTTCGACTTTCCAACTTTTCCTTAGCACTGCAGTGCTAACGCACTGCAATTGATTTTTACATATACTAGAGGGCTCCGCCCCTGCTCGCCTCGCTTGTCAACCCCCGACGACAGCTAAAATATCGATAGAATTTTCTCGTTGCGGGTTGTTTATTGTATTGTGTATTTATTTGAAGTAACAAACTCAAATATTTTAAAAGCTTTATGCATTACATCCTTTTTCATCAGATATCCTTCTAAATCGCACAAGTTGTGCTTATTGATAGTTACAGATGCTTTGTAATAAGGTCAAATATAAATTGCAAAAAAAAAACAAACAGAACCAAAACATTTATCGTTCCGGTTACGATTCCGTATTTGGAAATAAGACAAACTTAATTTAGCCTTTACTTATTTGTTTAGGACAAATATAAACAGACATTTACCAAAGTTTGATCAAACAAAAAAATTTGTCAGAGCTGGGTACGTTTCTTTGGTGTAGATTTGTTGTTTTCACAGTAGCTGTTTTTTATATACAGAAAAGGATTCTTTGCAGCCTTCTTCTGCTGGTTTGTAAACTTCTCTGTTGTCTTCTGCTACTTTGTAGCCTTTCTCTTTCTGTTGATTTACCGTCTTTTTCTATGATTTGCAGCTTTCCTTTTCTGGTTTGCAGCATTTTACTACTTTGCAACCTTGACTTTGAAGTCTTCCTTTGTTAATTTCCAGCTTTTTTCTACTATTAATCGTCTATTTTGCGGTGTTGCTGCCTTTTACGTGATTAGCAGACGTTTTCTACTAACTTGTTGCTTTTTCTGCTGCTTCGCAGCCTTTCCTAGAATGCAGCGTTCAGCTGCTGCTTTGCTGAAATTTTTTGCTGCTAAGCATCCGTTTTGTGGTGCTCTGTAGCCTTTTCAAAGAAGTGTTTCTGTATATACACAAATAACGCGCCCAACACCAATTGTCTGTTGCTATACCAATGCCTTCTGCTGCTTCGCAGCCTTTTTCTATGCTTCGCAGCCTTTTACTGCTGGTTTGTAAACTTTTCTGCTGCCTTGCAATCTTTTCTGCTACTCCGCAGCCTTTCTTCAGTATTCTCAGTATTTCCTGCTGCTTTGCACCGGCTGCGAAACTGCTTTTTCTGATTTGCAGCCTTTTTATGTTTTTTTGTATTTATTCTGTAGTTGCTTTTACGGCCTATTCTGATGCTTTCCTAAAATAAAGAAAATAGATTTGCAGAAATGCTTAGCATTAGCAACGAGAGAGTAGTTCTAAATTCTGTCGTTGTTCTAGCAGATGCTTTTTGAAAATGTCCTTATATTCCCCTGATGGTGCTGTGATTGTAGGCAGCCGAATTTTCTATATGAACTAAATCAAACCTCAAGGAAAACCCTCATTTCTGTATGTCTTATGCCCACACAAATAATAGAAAGAGAAGTTTGTCTTTATTAAAATCAATAAGATTAAAATTTTAGAAGAAAGAAAGAGAAATCTTTTTAAAGAATCTTATTGATTTTAATACAGACAAACTTCTCTTTTTATTATTTGTGTGGGCATAAAACACACAGAAATGAGGGTTTTCTTTGAGTTTTGATTTAGTTTTTTTTTTTTTTTTTTTTTTTTTTATTTTTATTTTTTTTTTTATTTTATTACGACTGAGACTGCGCTCATCTAGCAATTTTTCTTTCAAATACAAATTGTGAATATAATTCGCTAAGTCAGTACGTTCTTTCCTCATACTTAATGTATGAAGTCAGAATTATTTTTTCTAGTTTGGTCGTAGATACCTGAAGAGTTCACCGAACTGTTTGTTCGTGCGAGCTTGTCTGTTGAAACCAAACTACCACAGAGAAAACTCAAGGAAAGTTTTCAATTTTTGGAGTCGATACACTTTCTATGAGTGTCGGGTTAAAGTACGGGGAGGATTTTTATATTTCTACGTTTTTGATAGATATATTATAAATGATTGTTCTCTTCATTTTCTCTGATTAACAAGCCGAAAAATGTTGTTATTGATTTTATTGTTAATATATTTATTTTGTCTATAAAGAATCTTATTGAGTAAAATTTTGTGTAATCTGTATAGTTTAACGCCCTGCAAATTTTAAATAGTATCCGAATCCATTTAAAAAAACAGAGAATACTTAAAACAGGAGACATCAAGTGATATTCCTGACTTTGATTCATTCATGAAGAATATTTTTTTACGCTGTTACCAAACCAAAAATAAATTGTCAACTTGCTGTCATTTGAATGTTTTTTTATAATCTATCGTTCATGTTTGACAATCTCCTTGTAAATTTATTTTCTATTTTAAGAGTAGGAAGAATATGGGAAGCATAGGAAATGGGAATATATATGGACGGGTATATGTGGGTATGACTATATATCGGAAAATTTTTGTACATCACTTTGTCGTTATGTAAATACCAAATGTTGTTGTTATTTTGTTTTTCATTTTATGACGTGGGAAATACAAATAACAAACTTGTTGAATGTGATTATTATTTAAAGGGTTCCATCGAATTGAAAATGGGTGTGTACAGTATATACATAATACTCGTACTCTCATCGATTGAAGTAATTTAATGGATTTACAAAATATTTTAGCTAAACCAGAAATAAAAAATTTAAAATGGAAAGTGGAATGTTGTGTTTACTCCGATATGTACACATTACATACGAGTGTATACAAATCAGGATAAATTTGAATGTTACCGAACCGATTTAGGATTTTAATTAAAGCAATAATTGTTTTGGTTTGATTTCCGTTAAGGGACTTTAATTGTTTTCGCTAGTGTTTTTCCATTTAGGGGTATTATGGTATAGTTGAACCAATCGGGGCAGATTAAATTTGTTAAGCCGATACAAAGAATAAAGAATAATTTACGCCTTGTTAGTATGCTTAAAAATAGTTCAGCACCATATAGTAAGGACGAAACAAACCAGAAGCAATGCGAAGCTGGAAGCAAAGCAGAATCAATAAACTATACTATTTCTCACAGAAGCCAATATTATGGATTCCGGTGATATAGTTCTGCAACCCTTACTTCGCCCTAATATTCTTACTGCGTCGCTTATTAGGGTTTCGAATCTCTTTCTGTTGCCAATGAGCGAATTCTTCAGAAATTACCAAACGCTGATATTATTGTAACGGGTTTCTTTTTAAGTTTGCATCCGAATAAGTATAATATTCTGAATGAGACCTCTATTGAACATTCTGATCACCAGCTTAGAGAGGTGCAGTATTTCCTACGTCCAGGTCGTGCCAGAAGAATTCGAACTCCAAACGTCGACTAAGACCTAAAAAACCGCTGATTACCCTGGACTGAAAAAGAGTTCTTTAAGGGGGTCGAAAAATTGCGCAATCGTTGGTATAACTACGATTGTGGACTCGTATCCAAAAAAAGGAACCACCCAAGGTAATCCTATGCATGATGGAAAGAAAAATCAAAGTAGCATTCCTTTTCCGATTTTTTTCGAACAAATTCATTTAACTCTTGTGATTGAGACACAAATTTTTAAATAAGGCTCTGCTTTGAACATTAAGATCAAGTTATTGAAATCCTGCCTTTTTTTTTTTTAGCAAAACCAATTTTCTCAACGTATGATTCCTAGAAAGCAAAAAAAAATGTCCGTTCGTCTATCTGGATGTCTGTACTCACTATATCTGGGCAACGGAATTTTTATTACAACAATCTGTTTCATTCTGGTAAAGGTGAGGAATTAAAAAGTTGTTGAACCTCATGAGAATCGGACCCAAAACCACGTGGTTATTAATGTGTAGTTTTACCATGTGGTTTTTGATCCAAGTTGACTATTTCTTTTTTATACATCCCAAAGTCGTGCCATTTCAAGTGATGTGACTATAGTCGTGTCATACCGCTTGAAAATTTATATTCTGAAAAATTAGAAATAAAACAATAAAGGACACCTGTTATTTAAATGGACTTTAGACGTAACAGACAATTAAGAGAATCATAAAATTGATGTAACGTGAACGTAACTAAAGTCATGAAAAATGACGTGACACGACTATGAGGATTGGGGTAATAAACCATTTGGGGTTTGAAGATTGGGTTGGACGTTGATTTTGAAGTTGAATTGGAAATCGATCTGCGGGTGGAGTTAGGGTTGAATTGGGCTGGGTCAGCAATTAGGGTTCAATTAGGGAGGTATTTGGGGGGGGGGCGGCGCTAGAGTTAGCTTCAGTTGAATTCATACACGTATGCATTGTAGTTTTTTGTTGATTTGGGAGAAGAATTAAAGGCTGAGTAGGAAGTTTAGATCACCTGAAGTTTGAGTCGGGTTAGGGGTTATGTTGAGGGTTGAGTTAGATTTTCGGAAAGTGTTGATTTGAAGATTGAGGATTGAGCGTTGAATTTGGAGTTGAGTTGGGGTTGAATGAGAGGTTCAGTTGGGGACTTATTTCAGGTGTTTTGAGGGTTGAGTTGGGAGTCAGCTTGAGTTAAATTTATGTTCGAATTTTTTTTCGAACCATTTTGATTTGAGGATTTAGTTGGCCGTGAAGTCTGGGGTTAAGTTGAATGCTAAATTTGGTGGTGAGTTGGGGGTTGCGCTGGAAACGAATTGGGGTTGAGTTGAAGCTAAATTTATTGGGGGTTGAGTCGAGGATTGAATTGGCGAGTTAATTTACTGTGATTTAGGGGTTGAATTAAGCATTTGGTTTGGAGTTGAGTTGAGGGTTTAGTTGGGGTTGAGTAAGGATTGAGCTGGAGTTGAGTTGGGTTTCTGCCGGGTTGAGTTGGGCTTGATTTCAGTATTGGTTTGGGATTGAGCTGACTAGCTGAGGGTCAAGTTGTGGTTGAGTAGAGATTAAGCTAAATTAAGTGGGGTTGAGTAAAGAGTTCGATTGGGGATTAATCTGAAGGTCGAATCATAGTCTAGTTGAAGGTTAGATTCGAGTAGATTTCGGGATTGAGTTTACAGTAGAGTTGGGGTGAGTGAGTTCAGTTCGAAAATTATTTAGTTGTTGAGCTGATTTGAGTTAAGTTTATTTATTTGAAGAATGACTTGGGCGTTGCGTCTAGGCTTAAATCGGCTCTTGAGTTTTGGATTAAATTAAGGGTTAAGTTGGGGGTGTATTTGGGGGTTAAGTTGATATTGAATTGGAGTTTAGGAAGGGATTTATTTTAGGATTGGGGAAAGGTAATATTGCTTTGACTTGAGATGAGTTCACATATGCAAGTAATTTACCAAGCCGAAGTTCTGTCCAAGTTGTGAGGTGAACCCTTTTAATTATTGTAAAATATAAACAGATATTTTGGTGGAAGAGTTTTTTTAGAAAAGAGTCGTCCGACGAGTCGAATAGGGCTAATTTTACATAATTCGGATATAAAATATGAAATATCAAGAATTTTGTAATTTTAAAAACCTATTGAATTTTATAAATCAGCATATTATACTTACAATGAATTTATGAACCCATAATTATGATGATACCAAAAAGAATTGCAGGTGATATACTCTTACCCTGAAACAAAACAAAAAGATGTTATACTTAATGTCGTTATTACCTAAAGTTATGTAAATATAAACACATTTGAATACATATTAAGCCGTATATATTCCTAAAAAAAAATAAGCGAATTACTAACGAACAACAACAGAACAACGTATCGCCCGCAATTCACATGAGTATTTGGGTATATTATGTACCAATATCATTAGTAGAAAAGAAATTTCCCATTCATTCACTCGTTATATTTTCTCTATAATCACCAAATGGATTAACATATAACATACTTGGGTGGGTAGATCCAGATATATGTTAAGTACCTTATTATGTATATGAGATATCGAGCTCATCGCCCTATATATGTATACTTATGTGAAGTGTACGTTATATCGCTTCGGCATGGCTCTTCGGTGTGTATATTCATATATGTATGTCAATAAATCAATAATTAATCGACAGAATAAAAATGTTCTCCTCGAATTGGAATAAAAAGCTTATTTCTAAGCGTAAATATGTATAAATAATCCTCATACATAATAAACACAGGTGTACATACGTGGTGCTTTTACACATAAAATTGTTTAATGAAGCAACGAAAACAACAACAGCTTTCCATCCGAGAAGACTAAATACGGGGACACACATGTAGGTATAAACCAATAAAATCAATGATTTGAGAGAATTATGAACATAAATACACTTGTATTTGGATTATAATCATAATGATTGTGTTAGGATGTAGTATCGAGACACAACCGCATAAGAAAATCAAAATGCGGAAAATGTTGTATATTAACGCGATATTTTTATACATCTGTAATCTAATTTTGGTTTTTATATCGCCTCTATACAATACAAACGTAATTCTATTTTAAGTCCTTTCTTCAAAATGTGTAAAAATACAAAATAAAATCTTCCAAATCGCTCTAAGCCAAACTAGGTATAAGACGTTTGAGTCGTTACATTATATATAATTTATACGCCCTTAAGTTTCAAATTTTTTTTTTTTTTATTATTGATTTGAATTATTTTGTGTGCTTTTTGTGCTGGGAAAGCTTTGTTCACAAAAATGTTTTTTTAAAGAAATGGAATTTCCTATTCCTTTTTTCTTCTTCTTCTTCACTTTTTTTTTTGTGTGGTGTGGTTGATTTAAATGCCGGCGGCAAAATATGAAATGCAAAAATATCATTTTGGTATTATAGGATTTTGTTGTTGCTGTGCGCTTAACAAAGCTTTGGTGCGATTGGAATTATCGAAATGGGATCTCGATTATGTGTGAACCATATTGTCTCGAATCTAAATATACCAAATTTAAATATTTATTATGTGTTTATGATTTGACAAAGGATTAGTACAGTGGTGGCCAACCCGCGGCCCGCGGGCCGCATGCGGCCCATGACTTGATTTTTTGCGGCCCGCTGCATAATTCAGTATACATATTAAATTCAGTATAAATGTATCACAATAATATTTAGTTTTAACGATTAAAAATAAAATTTAAAGAAACAAATAAAAATACGATAAATCATTCGAAATCTTCACTTCGCCATTTAATGTCGATGTTAAAACGATTCCAATGGAATTTCAAATGGAATTAATCGATCTACAATGCAATACTGAGCTGCAGCATTTATATTTTACAATACCAAAAATGGAATTTTATAGTAAATATGTGACCGAAAGTAAATTCCCCAATTTGCGCAGACATGCCATAAAAATTGTTAGCATTTTCGGATCGACTTATTTGTGCGAATCCTTTTTTTCGAAAATGAAGTACAACAAAAATAACAATCGAAATGCCCTTACGGATGTTAATTTGGAAAATCAATTAAGATGTGCTACAACTAAAATTGAAGTAAATATAAAAAAGTTGAGTGACGTTAAAGAAAAACAAGCGTCCCATTAATTTTTGTAGTTATGTGTATGTTTTTATCATTTGATGTTTTACGTAATATGAATAGTTATATGTACATGAATTTTTAATAAATATGTTTATAAAATATTAAAGCGTCTTTCTTGTAAAAAAAAAAAATATGCGGCCCGCTCAAAATATAGAAATTTGAATTTGGCCCGTGGTGTAGTTTGGGTTGGCCACCCCTGGATTAGTACCTACAAAATATGGATTCTAAAATATTTAAATAAAATTGATTTGAATGATTTCATGTATGATAGCTTAAGAGGCAACTAAATGGATTATGGTAAAATTGAAGGTTTCATTCCTTAATTGAAATGTGCAACGTGTAAAGCGAAAAGTACAAAGTGAAAAGTACTTGAAAAGTGAAACGTGAAACATTAAACAAGAAGCATGAAACGAAGACGTAAAATATGAAACAAAAATATGAAAGAAAACGAAGAAAATGAAATGAAGTGAAATGTGAGCAATAACTAGGGAAACGTATAGCGAAAAATAGAAAATGCAACGTAAACCCTGAATATTGAAAGGAAAACGTGAAAAGATAAACGAGACGTGAAGCGTGAAAGAAAATTTGTAGCGCGAAACGAAATATGAACCGTGAAATGAAAAGTGAAACGAAACGTAATACGAAGAGTGAAACGTGAAAAGTGAAACGTGAAAACTGAAACGTAAAAAGTGAAACGTGTAAAGTGAAACGTGAAAAGTGAAACGTGAAACAATGCACGTAAACATGAAACGTAAAACTTAAAACGGGAAACGTAAAACGTTAAATGGAAACACATTAGAAAGTGGAAAGTAAAACCTGAAGGGAAACGTAAAATAACCGTGAAACATAAAACGTGAAAAGTAAACTGTGAACCTGTACGACGAAATGTCAAACGAAACCGTGAAAGAAGAGCTGAAATGTGAATCGCAGAACGTAACGTAAAACGAAAAGCAGAAAGAGAAACGAAACGCGAGACGAAACATAAGCTATCCGTCAAATGAGAAAATATAAGTAAAACGTAAAACATTGAAAAGTGAAACGTGAGGCTTGACACACCGCGAAACGTAAAACGAGGAGCCTAAAATGAGCACGTGAAAAGTTCAAAAAACGTGAAAGGAACCTTAAAACGTGAAACGTAAAATGAAACGTGACACAAAAGGTGAACGAAACGTGGCACGAAACATGAAAATTGAAAAGTGATAATTGATACGTGAAAATTAATACAAGATGTAGCGCCAGCGGAAGAAGAAGAAGATCATAGAGAAAGCCACATTGTTTAAGTATAACATGAACAATTTGACAGCAATATTTCATTGAGTTTCAATTTATGTGTAACAACAATACGTGACACTTGAAACGAATACTTGAAAGCTGAAATGTGAAAGAAAACTTGAAACGTGAAACGTAAAACGAAATGTAAAACGAGAAGTGAAACGAAATGTGAGAGGCAAATCAAACCAGAAGCATGAACATAAAACATGAAATGTAATAAGAAAGAATTGCTTACACAAACATGAAACGTAAAACGTGGAACGTGAAATAAATACGTCAAAAGTTGCAGAAACGTAAGCATTAAACATGAAACGAGACGTGAAAGGTAAAACGTCAACAAACGAACAGTAAAAAGTAAAAAAAATGAAATATGAAAAGTGAAACGTCAAATGCGAAATGAAACATGAAACGAAACGTCAGACGAAAATTGAAACGTGAAACATACAACGTAAAATGGAATAACGTGAAACTTGAAACGTGAAAAGTGAAACGTACGAATAACGAAAATTAAAAAGTGAAAATGAAAGATGAACCGAAACGTGAAACGAAAAATCAAAATGAAACGTGGTACGAAACTAGAGCTAAACGTGAAACGAAATTTGGCAACATTGATTGGGTCCATCGAAGAGAAGAAACCAAACTCAAGCCAACCAGTCGACCTCAACAATATGGCATTTGAACATTATGACAAACAAGCAGGCCTATGAAACCTCCCATGAAGCTGCAACCTTCCATCGACTGGCTTGATTTTAAAAATGAGTCACAATCGATGGTAATCAAAGATTACGAGTTAATGTTACACATATAACGCCCAGCACACCGCAAGTAAGATGGTGACTTCTAAGGAGAATTTTTAAAGTGCGGGTAAGGCTCTCATCGAACGATTATTGAACGAGACTTTCATCTTCGAATCACATATTAACGAAATTATTTACTTACAGTCGACTACACAGGAATTCTGGCCATCAACCGTGCCTTGTTGTCCGTAGATAGTAAATAAGGTGAACTGGTTGTCGGCCTTTTCATTTGCTTGATTTTGTCAAAATTCGAAACCATTAGAGTCATCAAGGTAGTTGAATGTCTGCTGAGTATGACCAAAGATATCGCTATTGGAAAATTCCGAACAACTTTTTGAGCTGCCTAGTCGTCTCGTCCGGCAATCTTTCGAGAAAATCAGTGTGACAAAATCTCCCATTCCTCGCTCGTCATATATTCAGTTCTTCGCCAGTTTACCCAAAATGCAAAAAAACAAAAATCGTTCCTTGCACGATTGCAAATAATTTATTGCCTTGAATCTGAAGGAGAAATACAATCAAATCTCAGAGGAAATTGCTAACATAAGTGCGAAAAGAAGCCATTTCAGAAAAACAACTTCGGGTGGATTGAGCTCTACTTTGCTTGAAAGTTGACGGTGTAGTGTCCAAGTCGTACGAATTTCATTTTGTAAAGGTCCGTCCTGCGTTGGGCAATGGTTAAGCATTGCTATGCGTCGCATTATTAATCTTAAGAAGAAACACGATGTGGCGAAGAAGATGTTTGGGAAACAAACATTGAACCAGATCCGGAAATTGCGAAAAATTACGAAACGTTTTTTTTTGCTGAAAACCACGTTTCTCGAAGAAGTTTTGAACGGCTTATCAAATTTGGAATTTTTTCGCCAATCTGCTTCTTTGATCAAGTCGTAGAATTGATAAGCTTGTTGAAACATGTACGATGAGAGGATCGAGTGCTTATTAACACGTGGTTTTCGATCCATGTTGGCCATAATTATTTAATAGTACTTCAGTTCGGATTGTGTTAGGGTTGAGCTGGAGTTTAGTTGAAGTTGAATTGAGGTTGACTCAAGAGTTGTTTTGAGTTGAGTTCAAGTACGCTTGTAGATTTTTGGACTGTGCTGGTTGGAGTTGGGTGTTTGCTTGGGGTTCAGTTGGTAGTCAAATAAGGGATCAGTTGAGGGTTTGAATGATTTGGGAGTTAGTTGGACGTCAGATTGAATTGCACGGTTTATGCGGTGTATGCGTGGGTACTGACCCAGACACATAAACCTTATCTGGTGCAACAATGTAGGTACTCTAATATATTGCATTAAATAATTCCAAACCCACGTTCCTGCATCTTTTGATGTGGAAATTAAATTACATTTGTATGCAATAGCACCACGGTTGGATGCAAATGATAATTTTTCCGTTTCATTTTTGCATTTACTGTACCAACTATAAATAGCAAAAAAAAAAAATCTGCCGTTTCGCGATATATCCTGTTGTAGCTACATACAAGGAAATTGTTATATATTTTAATACATCCTATATAATTTTACATTTATAGTACAACATCCTATTCACTATTCATACAAATACTCAAAGCATCAATTTTTTTGTTGTACATGCAATTTATGTGCTTTCCATATCGTCTATCTGCTGCTGTTATCATTTTCCGTTGTTTTTATCACTGTAAACGATTTTCTTTTGTACTTATTTTTATAAACTACATGTTGTAGGTACATGTGCATACAATGGCAAAAGAAAGCATAGTTTTGTATTTTTTTTTTATTAAATAAAATGCTTCTCTTTTATCACAATTATACATATTATATGTTTAGGGAACAAACTGGATAAAACCACTTTGTGTAAGTATTTTTGTTGAATGAAAAGATAAATTCTCTTTGGTGAACAATAAAATGTAATTTACATTTTATCGAGGTAGTAAAAAAATAATTTTGTTGTATTACACGATTTTCAATATGTGGTGCTTCTCCCTAGAAACCTAGAAGCATATTTACAGAAACAAGATTAATAATGTTACAAAATAATCGGTGAAAACTAATCTGTACAACAAGTGGGTAAATTATTTATGCAATATTTGTTTTATTTCTTATGCATATTTCCTACTTGATTACTTTTATATTTATTTGAATTTTTATTAGACATTTATTCAATTATTCTTGTATTTAAATAATTCAATTTGTGTTTTTGTTAGTATTACTTTTCAATTATCTATAGAAATGAAATCATTGCATAAGGCATTGTGAGGAACTTGAGTGTGAGACCTCCATTCTGATGGCACACCATTACTGACAGCAAGATGCTACGTCACCAAGGACGCTACTCCATAAGTTTGGCTTATGTCAAATATAAAGGGTTGAAACCTCATGAGGTGACTAGAACTTCGATCTAGATTAATTCAACTCCCAAATCAATCCCGGAATAAACAAACCTCTTAGGTCAATCTTCAGCTCAACCTCCAACCCAATTTACAACTCAACCTCAATTTCAATCGCAACACAAGCCTAAACGCAATCATCAAATTAACCGCCAAACCAACCCTCAATTCAACCACCAAAACAACCCTAAATCAACTTTGAATTAAACCTTAAATAATCCCCTAACCAAACAACATACTTAACCATACAAGCTAACTAAATCCTAACTCACTTCAACTCAACTTATCTCGAACCAAACCTCAACTCTCTACAATCGACGTGCCCTCGTACCATCATAACGTTTAACAATCATTGCACCATATCACTATACCATTAAACTAGCATACCCCATACCATCGTGCCATAGTAAAGTCGAACCATCACACCATGATGTATATCTTACCATAAATTCATCATACCATCATACCATCACACCACCATACTACCGCAACATCATACCATGGTACCATTATACCATCGTACTATCATACCGTCATATAATCATACCATCAAATTTCAGAACTTTATCCAAAAAAAATTTAGAATTTCATGTCCATCGTAGATGTCAAATTTCACTAAAATCCGTTAAGAAATAGAAAAGTTCTGTTTTAATTCCAGAACTTCATCTAAAAATCAATTTAGAATCCCATTTCTATTAGAAATGCTGAATAAAATCGGAAGAGATATAGAATTCCAATACAATTTTTATAAAAAAATCATAAATCAAGTTTAACTGCTCACTAAACCTTAATCCAACCCCAACTCAGCTCTAATTCAACCCGCAATCGGAACCCAACTCAACCCTCAACTCAACCGCAAACTCTATGACAAACTCAATTCTCAAACCAACATAAATACAAATTTGGTTAACTGCTCACTACGTCCTAATCCAACCCCAACTCAACTCCAACTCAATTTCAATTCAACCCACAAATTGGCCCTAACTTAACCTTCAAATCAACTCCAAACTTCATGCTGCTTTACTTTTAATGTTGTTTAACATAAAATGTTGAAGCAACATAGTTCCACAATTCTGGGTTAAAGTTTTTTCAAAAAGACTACAGCGGTTGTTCCGGCAATAATAAATCGATGTTCAAACCGTATTGCTGTAACTGTGACTCAAACAAACTGTTCCCCTTTACCATACCGAGACATACATAAGGTCGTACAGAACGTATAGCTAATTTCGAAGCTCTGCTAACCAGTGTAAATTGCATGGGAATAGTGGTAGCATGTTGTTCCAGAGTAAGACAACTAACACAGTGGCTAGGATCATATCATCAATTTTTGACCCATAAGGACCTGGTGGAACTTAGTTTTCCTGGTCTCCACTCATGAGGTGAATTAAATTATGTCTCTAAAATGTCGCAGCTGCGAACGCGAATCTTCTCCTCTACATTAACTCCTCTTTTAAGCAATATTTTTGGTTTCAGGGGATGTGGCGATGGAAAAAATATCCAAAGCACAAGGGCGTTCTACGCCGGAAAGCAAAGCACAACGCTTTACATTACAGCTGGAGTAAACAAAACAGCGATACAATTTCAAGTAGATACCGGGGCAACAGTCTCCCTAGTCGGCTTGTTCGGGTACCGTTAACTCGGTAGCCCACCTTGTTCTCCAGCTTCGAAAATATTGAAGGTTTATAGCGGGAATGAACTTTCGTTGGAATGAGGTTGACTTAACGTTACTCCTGCTAGTCGTTGATAGTAACACGGGAAGTAATATATTGGGTTTGGATTGGTTCGGCGCCTTAAGGATTAACATTAGCATGTTATTAATTCAAAAGGCATTCAGCCATCGGGAAGTCGAGTTAAGGTTATCGAACACTTACCACGTCCAACAATTCTTAAAGAATTTGAAGCTTTTATAGGAAAAATTAATTACTACAATCGGTATATACAAAATTTTCGCAATTGGCGGCCCCATTGAATCGGTTGAGGGCCAAAAATATTAATTTTGTCTGGACTGATGAACAGTAAAGACCTTTCAGTCAACTTAAATAACCAATCATTAAACATACACAGTTAGTTCACTTTAGAGAGGACTGCATTATTATGTTAGCCACAGATGCATCCTTACATGGAATAGGCGCTGTAATATCTCATAGAAATCACCAACAGACAGTCAGAAGAACTACATTCATATCGAGAAGGAAGCTCTGTCGATAATTGTCGGTGTTAAAAAATTTCATCAGCCACATCACAAGCAAGGGTACTCCAAATGCTTAACCAGGGTCATTGAGGTATAACTCGCATCAAACAATTTGTCCGCCGATATTGTTGGTGGCCACGGATTGATCAGCATTTTGAAAAAGCCGTTGCAAATTGTATAGTGTGTCAGTCGCAAGCAAACCATTCGCCGCGAGAGTTTACAAGTTGGCTAGCTCCAGGTGCTGCCGGGACTCGAATTCATGTAGACTACGTGGGTCCATTTTGATCAAAGATGTGGCTGATTGTAGTGGATGCATTTTCCAATTTCCCTTTTGTTATAAAAGCTTGCTTTGCAAACCATTTTGTTTGTCACAAACCATCGTGTCCGACAACGGAACACCCTTCGTTTCTCAGGAGTTTCAAGATTTTTGTCACCGCAATTCAATCAATCACTTAACTTTGGCACCATTTCACCCCGCCTCAAATGGAGAAGCCGAACGAGCAGTGCGTACATTTAAAACCGCATTAATTAAAAACCTGGAGAGTTACACGAATAATGAGATAGCCCTTTTAATTTACTTATCGACCTATTGATCAACCCCGGATAGTTCAGGAAAGTCATCCACTGAATATTTGCATGGTAAGCCGCATATAGAACATCAAGAAGATACCGTAGGAGCTCCGTAACCCCAGCCTCGCCCAAGCACGGATATGAAGTCACCGCCAAATGAACCCTACGTGAGTTCAGGAGAATCAATTTTTGATAAAACATCTACAACCGTGAGCCGATCTTGAAAATGCTTTATGAAATACCAGCCGCTTCCTAGGCTAACAGAAATGAGGATCAATTTTCCCAATAATTGCCCGCATATTGTATTTCTGTATCTGAGTCGTTTGTGAAGCATTATAGCATAAACTTGATCCATTTGGCTCCAATCAAAAAAAATCTAGAGGTGTTAAATCGCACGATCTAGGCAGCCCATTTTATTTTTTTATGGTTTGTGTGACACGCAGCGCCATCCTGCTGGGAATAAGTATCATCCTCGTCCAGTGCGCCGATTATAAAACCAGAGACGGTAAAGTGAGTTTCATGAGTCGGGATCACCTAATCGTATATGCATGAATCGCGAGATTAAATCTGAAAATTAAATACCCAGCAAGGGCATCAGATATGTTCTAAACAAAAGTCCAGGTGAAATTGAGAAATTGATGGATGGAAATTTGCCAAAAGCTAAATAAAACATATGTAGGTATATCCGTGTAAATAAATAAACAAATAAATCAAGCAACTCTATGTACACAAACCTTGTGTTTGGGATGTTTGTACACCTCTGCACAATCCAAATCGCACAGAAAGATTTTCCCATCACCTGCGCCTACTACGCACAAAATCCAAAATCAAACAAATCGAATAAACATGAGATTCTTTGAACTCGAGAATAAAAAAAATAAACAAATCGTTTTTGTGTTATAATGATTCCAAAATAATCTTTAATCCAGACACAAATAGCTACGGTATTGGTTTTATTGAAGAAACTGACGCTTTCGTATTATGTTAAGGTTTGGGATTGGGATGATACAGTAAAATTTTGGTATTTTCGATTTTTAATTTGTGTCGATAATATATCGTATACATAGGATGTATGGGTGGAAACACATTTTTTGTGTACGAATAATCATAAATGCGAGCATTATGTTTAATGATCCTAGGATTACAAGACATATTTTAATTTTTCTTTTGTTTTTATTGCCATCACTTTTTCACCCCCGAAATTTTATTTTTTCGTTTTCGTACGGAGATTTTGAATTTTTGTGTAGATGGTTAGCATAGAACATTGTACACATGAAACGACGTTAATCGTCTAATGAATATTGATACGAGTTTTCTAATTTCATGTGTCAATTATGATGGGAAAGTAATTAATTATAGGTTTTAATCGGCTATTTGTATTATAGGTTTTCATTTTTCAATAATAAGCATAGATTATTATGTAAAAAATATGAATAGATTTGATCGAAAATATTTTGGTTTACAAAAACAAAAGGAAATGCTCAAACTTAGCTTAATTGAGCTTTATTCCTAAAAGTTTACAATTCCTTTTTGTTCACCCATCTATGTGACTTATTGTTTATTACCAATATTTTCTACTAAATATTTCAAATCGATCGGGGATCTCCTTCAACCGTACATGATTGTTTGGCTCTTAATATGCTAACAAAAATCATAATAAGATGCGGATGAATAATAAACATTTGGTTGTATATAAAAACAGAAACTAAATTCGAGATAACAAAAATAAAAAATTTTATTGAATTTGGCAAAATTTCCATTCCAGTGATTTGGAAAATTCCCTATATTTTTGCTATGACGAAACACAGAAAAGGAAATAAACCCCAATCGGTTGCTTAATTTAAAATTTAAATTTAAGAGTTTTTTTGTTTTTTACGATATACATACATACATAAATATAAGAATAAATATAAAAATTATGCAAGATTTTCCAATTAAGCTAAAGCAACAAAACCGAAATAAATGAATCCTCCAAATAATTGTCTAAATTTTCGTATTATTTGAATCCAATTTGAATCGATTTGTGTTGATCATCTGAATTCATTTTAATTATCATTTTAATACTTCATAAGTGGTTGATACTTACCTATAATAGAACCAATTAATTTAAATCAACAAAGATGTATGGAATATTAATAGCAAAGTGCATTTTATCGGTATATACGAGTAGATTATATTTAATTAAATTAAGTAATTCAAAAATTTATGGAACGTAAAAACACACATACAACACAGAGAGGGAGGGGAGGAGGGAAAAAAAGATTACCAATCAATTTCATTTTCCAATAATATTCATGATAATGAATAAAATTTTTCATTTTTCGAATTTTTTGCCCGAATTTGTTTGCTTGTTTGTTTATCAATTTAATGGAAAAGTTATAACATAAAACAAAATGCAATTGAAAATATTTAAATCACGCACAGTAGGAAGGTAGATATCGCTAATATAATGTGTATAAAATATGCTTGAGGGAAACTCGACTCGATTCACTATTACAACAAAAATCTTTGACGTGGTGTTCAAAATTCCAAAAAGGCTCTGCCATAGTTAGCGTTTGAATGTGTTTGATTTGAGATTTTTTTTTGTACGTTTTATGCAGCAAAGTTATTGTGATGCAGGAACATATTCGTTTTACAAGCAGTTAAAATTACAGAAAAATTGAGAAATTCTTTGTTTTAGTTTTCAAATTTAACAAAAAATTTTGATTTATTTTGTAATTCTTGGATGAATCTGAAATTTTTAAAACTAGAGATGTTAGTCAAGTACTAAGAATTTGGTAATACAGTCAAACCTGTTTTTGTGCGGTAGATAGGGACCGTACAAAAAAAACGCACAAAAAAAATATTCACAAACTTCATAAATCGCTATAATAAGTAACTTTGGACAAAAATTTAAAAAAAAAATTTTTTATGCGGTGGATAGGGAGCGCATAAAAAAAGTCTCCCTTAGAAAATATGTCAAAGTTTTACGAAATTAAATTACACATGGAAACGTTTAAACAAATTTTAATTTCTCATTTTAAAATAAAACGGTAAATTTCCTTTTTTCTTACATCATTATGTATATTTTTTTAGTTTATGTTCAAGGTTAACAATCAGTGTTGCTATTACTACGCATTACGTTGGTTGTGAAGTAAACATTTCTTTTAACTAAATTATATTCTTTGTGTGCAAGATAATAGGTAATTAGTAATTACATATTGGAAATTTGCTGGAATATGGAATATATAAGAATATTGAGCATGTCTAATGATTAATGAACTTGGCTGATGCAATAGGTATGATAATGGCTGAACAGAATAACGATATTCATATACCGCATAAAAAAAATCGCACAAAAAAAATCGGATACAAAAAAAATCGCACAAAAAAATCGCATAAAAAAAAATCGCATAAAAAAAGACCGCACAAAAACAGGTTTGACTGTACATAGAGGAGTTTAGTCAGCTACAGATAATTTTGGCAGATGCAAATAATTTAGTGAGATGCGTAAAATATTTCCTGTTCATACCTGCAATTATTTGATACTTGACTCTGGTGTAGAGAATTGAGTCAAATGCACACAAAATTTCAGAATTAAATAATTTAGTAATTTGCCGGGAATTTAGTCAGAGGCATAGAATTTTGTCAGATGCAGATAATGTATTCAAATGTAAGGAATATCGTCAGGATCGTCAATTTAGTCAGAGGCATAGAATTTTGTCAGTTGCAGATAATGTATTCAAATGTAAGGAATATCGTCAGGATCGTCAGGATGCAGAGGTATTAGTAGGGTACAAAGAATTTGGTCACATAACGAGAATTTAGTCTGGCAAATAATTTAGTGAGTTGCAGATAATTTCGGGAGATCCAGATCTTATAATATGTAGAGTAAAAATCAGACACAAAAATTTAGTCAGTTGCAAATAACTTGATGAGACGCGTGGAATCATTATTCTTCATACCTGTAATTATTTGACACTTCAATCTGATGCAGAGAAATGAGTCAAACGCATAAAATCTTGTTAAATACATACATCTAATTGAGTCAGAGGCATATATTTTGTTAAATCCAGATAATAAAGTCAGATTTAAAGAATCTAGTCAGAAGCAACTAATTTAGTAAGATGCCGAGAATTTAGTCAGAAGAAAAAAATGTCGTCAAACGCAACTTTGTTAGAAGTAGTGGTTATAGACAAAAGCAAATAATTTAATCAGATGACAAGAATTTAGTACCATGCAAAAAATTTCGGCAGAAACAGTTTAATTTGTCATATTCATAGTAATGATCGGACACAAAAATGAAGTTATATGCAAATAACTTAGTGAGATGCTCAGAATAATTCCTGCTCATGCAGAGAATTGAGTGAGATCCATATAATATTGTTAAATGCAGATAATTGAGTCGTATTTAAAGAATCCAGTCGGAAGCAAATAATTTAGAAACCTGCCGAGAATTTAGTCAGAAGCAAACAATTTCGTCAGGCACAGATAAGGATGCAAAGAATATAGTCAGGATCATTAGGGTGCAGAGATATTAGTCAGATACAAATAATTTGGTAGAAACAAATAATTTAATCAGAAGCATAGCATTTATAAGGCGCCTACAATCTAGTCAGATGATCTAGACAGATATATATAATCTAGTCAGAGGTAGATAATGTTAGATGCAAAAAATAGAATTTTGTCAAAAGTAGATAATTTAGTCATATGTAGATTAATTCATCATATTCAGAGTTAAAATCAGACACAAAAAATTAGTCAGATACAAATAAATGAATGAGACTCTCAGAATAATTCGATACAGTTTAATTTGACATATTTAGAGTAAAAATAAGTTACACAAATTTATTTAGATGCAAATAACTTAGTGAGATGCGTAGAAAAATTCAGTTTTATAACTGTAACATTTGACACAGAGGCCGAGAATTTCGTTAGATGCAGATAATGTAGTCGGATGCAAAGAATGTAGTCAGCATCGAGGGTCCGGATACAGAGATGTTAATTAAAGTTGAAAAGCAAATAATTTAGTCATTTGCAGACAATTTAGTGAGATGCATGCAATTTTGTAATTTAAACGTAGGTGACAAAAACTTTGTCGGATGTAGATAATTTCTGCAGATGCAGATTAATTTGGCATATTCAGAGTAAAAATAAGACACAAAAAAAAATTTAGTTCGATGCAAATAACTTAGTCAGACGCTCAGAATAATTCCTGTTTATACCCGTAATTATTTGATACTTCAATTTCAATCTGATGCAGAGTATTGAGTCAGACGCATAAAATTTTATTAAATGCAGACAGATAATTGTGTCAGATTTAGAGAATTTTAGCAAATAATTTAGTGAGATGCCTAGAGTTTTGTCAGAAGCAAATAATTTCGTTAGACGCAGGTAATATCGTCGGATGCAAAGAAGGCAGTCATTTCACTACTACCAACCACTTAATACAAAATTATTGTTCACCTACATTTTAAAAGCTGAACTAATTTTTAGATCACCATTTATAATCCAAAAATTGTTGCTTGCGTCAAAAAATGCAGCTAACGTTGAGCGGCGTATTTAATCAAAATTATAACAATTATTCAATATTTTCGAGATTATTCAAGGTTTTACGATGTATGCTTGATATTTTTCATATTAATTGAGATTCTTTGTGATTTCTCGATTTTTTAAGATTATTATACGATTCTAGATTTATTCGAGTTTTTAGGGAATATTTGAAATTTTTTGTGAATATCGAGCTACAGTGTTCTAGAATTGTATGATTATTCTACCATTTCGAGATTATTTTAGTGTATGCATCAACAAAATGTATGCCACCGCTTCCATTGCCAATCGTTCCCAAAATTGCAGTGTATGCTAATTTTTGGTCATCCATTAGGAGCGGCTTATTAGTGTCTATAAATATTTTTAAAATATCAGAGTTATAGTTCTTTTCTCTAAGGACATCTCTATTTAGGGCAATAGACGTATTTCGATTTGGGGCTCCTAAGCCAAGTGATTGTAGAGTTTTCCCGTTTAATAAAATACATTTGTCTTCAAGAAGGATGAGAGCTTGATTATAAATTTCTGTTGAGTTTTCCAAATTTCTGTTAATTCGCAGTGTTTCTCTAAGGATATCTTCACTCAAGCTTCCTTTATGCTTATTCTATAGAATTAATGGATTTGACGGCTTACATGTCGTTAATATAATAGCAAACAGATTTCTTAGCTGTTGCGGAAAACGTATCATAGCAGCCTCTGATAACGTAGAATCCCAGCGTTGATCACTTTCAAGTAAACCAAGCTTTTCACAAGCTTCTCTGAAAGTTTCACACCATTTTCCATTTATGGTTTTTAGAAAACTAAAGGATGTTGGTCCTCTTACTGTATGCAATAACAATCTCAAGTAATAACATTCAGCGTTATTTAGGTGGACTGTATATATTCTTCCAATTGTACCAGTTTCACATATTTTTTTTTTTTTTCCGCTGGCGCTACATCCCATAGAGGGATTTGGCCGCTTCATTTGAAGTTTCGTAATCATTTTTTTAAACGGATAATGAGTGATTAATTCATTGATCCAACATTAACCAGCCGTGATTTTTTCATCACCAGCCGGGAATCGAACCCGGGACCTCCGGAGCTTAAAGCAAGCATGCTAACCACTGTGCCACCGGGGCGGCAGTTTCAAATATGTATATCCGAATAATCTGGAACTCTGGTGCCCTTTTTCCTCTTACAGAAAATTTTTCTAGATCGATTCCAAGTGAAATATTTTGGGATTTCAGGATACAATAAAGTCTTTGCAAATTCGTCTTGTTGGCATCAAAGAAAGAAAGCAGTCAGAGTTGAGCAGTGGTTGTTCAGCTCTTTCTGGGGCGTTATCAGGCCTGAAATACTCACGTTGCCCATTTTATAAATGAACACTGAGGTAAACTACAGCTGGATAACGTTCGTGTATTTGAAAATTTAGAATTCTCCAAACTGCTTCGTTAAGAGAGCCTAATTTCACCATCCACTTTTATTTCGATTGATTGTAGCAATATATCATCCCTCTCCTTGGATTCGCCTTCGGCAAAGAGGGTAGCCATCGTTACCAGTCTATGTTTCCAGTCTCAGTTGTTGAGGATATTGCCATTTACACTTTCCACCCTTCATGCAATGCAGATTACGATTGAATGACCCACAGGAACCATGCACCATATTTTGTTTTATAATAGTATATAGTAAAGGATCTTCTAGAAACCAAAGGAAACCAACACCTGCGCATGTGGAAATTGCCATTCGATCGAATACAACCAGCAGCGAGTTTCTCCATAAACATGGGTTTTTGTAATGACATTTATGAACTTGGTTAGCTTCTGTTTAAATAATCGTGCTGTTAAATCATGCCGATCGATCTGCAATATTGGCCTGGTAAATTTCAGTTGAATTTCACACCACGCTAGATTAATGTAAATGTAATAAAAAAATCGGGACGACCATAAGAACGAACTTAAGTCATTGCGTCGTGGGAATATTCATACATATGCCGTGAACTTCCGATAAAAGTTGCCGGAAGTGTAACCATTTGGCCAAAATTTTAGACATTACCCGAAGTTATTTTTGGTTTAAGCGAATAAAAAAAAGGCGCTCGCTTTCAATTTTTGCATAAATATCTACTAAAATTGGTGGAAAAGCTGCCTACATCTTAATATGTGAATAGATAAATCAGATCCATAATTCTAAAGGCGTAATACACCTTAGTCGATACTTTTTATTAGCATTATATTAAAGTGGTATCCATCTCCTCCCCGCAAAATATGGATACTGAAGTGCATCATACGATCTATTCGATTCTGGAATTCGTTGAAGATTACCGCTTCGTTTATGTATGATTATATCACGCCTATCGAATTCATTTTCAACGATGACAATTGCCGCTTCATTAATAGTTGGTGTATTAAATCGTCGCTCATGTTCTCCAACTGCTCTTTTGTCAGCTCGAATAACAATTTTGTATTCATCCGTAGACATTATATCTAATGCTGTTTTAACCAAGTTTATTAAAAACATTGCAAGTTTGCTACAATATTACGACTTGGTACTCGAATATACTCACAGCGCTCGTTTATATCTTCCTTGTAAAAATTTTGGGTTTTTTTGGGCATGGATAAAATAGAAACAAGCGTATGATTAATTTGCCCTTGGATTTTAAATGTTAGCATAAAGACTCTTTCTTCGACAGTATTTGCACCAAAAGATGTCATTTGATACCTTTTTATGTTCCTTAAGAAGTGCTTTGACTCTAGGGAATTTCCAGCCACGTCCGCCACCTTTCCGTTTGAGCAGCACATGCCAGAAGCTTCTGCTCTGTACTTTCTCACTTAGCAGTAATCACACACAACATCCATTTTACCTATAACAATTTTTGTATGTGATTTATACTCGATTATGGGACTATTGTTAATGCATCCAATTTTAAATTGGATAATTCTGTCCGGTAAATGATAGATAAATAACAATTCATTTTCATCATAATATTCATCTTTCAAACCTTGTTACCATCATACTCTTATACCATCATTCGATCATAAAATCACACAATCATACCAACACACCGTCAACCCATCATAACATCGTACAATCATACAATCGTACCAGCATACTATCATAACATCGTACCGCTATACCATCGTTACATCATACTAATATTCCATCAAACCATCATACCATCGTAACATCGTACCATCATACCACCTTACCATCTTACCAACGTACCATTATACCGTCATACTATCATATCATGATACCATCATATTATATCATACCATCTTACCGCCATTTCAGCATACCATTATACAATCAACACGCCACACCAACTTATTATCATACAATCCATCACACAATCATACCATCATTTCATCATACCGACTTAACATCATACCATCGTGGATCACCATCACCCTCATCATCATGAAATAGCTTTTTCTGGATTTAAACAGCGACTACTAGAACTTTGCATGGTTCGCTCAAAAATTTGATGAAGAAAAACATTCTTGTTGTGACGGTAACATATAAATCTTGGATACCAACGGTGTTATTTGTTATATTCCACCTTATTTAATCAAATAAAAATCAAAACGAGATTTTATCGCTTAAGTAATTGTTGATTTAACATCATTAATTGATTCGTTTTTTTTTCGTGTCCCGTCCCGTATACAATTTTTTATTTTAATCCTTAGATTAAATTCTTCGCAGTGCCTATACCTACTCATATAAACGAATAAAAACTCGCGAATATGTACGTAAATAAAAGGCGGCAAAAACATGGTTAATGATTATTAAATAAGAAAGCTTTACGTTTCTTTTTTGTTTTGTCTAAAGATAGAAAGGAGAAATGTTCAGCTAGATAATGTTCGTTGGCTTGTTGTTGGTACGTTCGTACATACATATATTGTTATGTACGGTAAGTAAATATTAAATTATAACATTTTTTTGTTTTTTGTTACTTTGAAGGATTATGATCATCAATCATGAAATTTTTGTTTTATGCTTATATTATGCTTAGTGATGTGGAAAATTTTCATTCTAAGCGTTATATTTTCACGAACACATACACTTATATACATAAAATAGTGAAATAAAAAGAAAATTAATTGGATATGTATATTAAGCGCTAAGCTTAAAAAAACAATAAAATCGCGATATAAATTAATAAATTTCAAACATTTTAACGATTTATAGGTTTTGTTGTATCATAAATTTAAAACTAAACAACATAATAATTAATAGTTTCAACACTATAATACATAAATTATATATTTTTGCTATGATTTTAATTATACCCAATTTTATAACTTAATAAAAGTTTGTGCGAATGAAGGAAGTGTTTTATAATTATGTTATACATAATTTAGAAAATAGATAAAAAATGATTTTGTTGTTGTTGTTGATTACATTTCTAAACAAATTGAATTATGAAACGTTTACGGATTATATAGGATTTTGTCGCAATAATTTATCATTTAATTTTTTACGCCTTTTTAATCCATTATGGTTTGGTAGAGTGGCTCAAGTGGTAAAATGTTTTATATTTGAATAGAAAGCCGGCTTTCCCCTTTAGAAATTCGCTGTCTGCTAAAATAATAGATCGATAGGGATAAAGAATTTAAAAAATGAATTTCATCTTTTAAAAATGTCTACTTGTTTGTCCTATATTGTTAGAATTATTAAAGTATTATCGCAAATGATATTGTTGTAAATCACAACAAGATTTTGAGGTAATTAAAAAACTAATTCAAGATGGTTATGTTTTTATATTATTAATATTTATTAAGCATAGTCTCGATTCACATGGAATAAGAACTTAAAGCTCAACTAAAAAAATTCCTCAGCTGAATGATTTCCTAGGAGGAATTGTATACCGGAAAATAATTATTGTTTTCATTTTGATTCAAGTATGACTTCGAAAGGTTTTGTTTTTCTTATTAGTGGAACACATCAATTACAACTTTAATACTTCGAACAAAATCAAATCACTTTTCACATGTTTGTCATCCATACAATGTTTTTTGTACAAACATTAAAAGATAATAATAGAATTTTCTGTTTTGGCATTTATCAGCATTTCTCGTGGTTTGCTATTTTTCAGTGCTCAATTATTTCTAAAAGCACTGGAAATTGGGTTTAATTTGAATGAATTTTAAAATACTCGTATATTCAACACTTTACTTCACAAAATTTCTTGTACGAGTACGTTAAGTAAAAAACTATCGTAATATAATAAAAATATTCTAAAGCACTGTCTATACTCTATCTATCTTAATTTCACTTATGTACACGGCATTTCTAGCACATAAAGTTGAAAATATGAATCAAATTTGTATTTTTTTTTATTTTGTAATTTTTCAGAAAAAACCATAAAGCACTAAGAACTTTTGTCTTTTGTCAAGCTTTTTGCTGCTCAAACACAACAAAACATATTTCCACAACCTCTATTTTACAAAGTATGTTCTTGTATTTCTAATTTCTAAAAAAAGAATCCACTTTGATAAAAAAAAATTTTTAATTTCGAAGAAGAAGCAAAAAATAAATAAAAAACTGTAATTAGGAGGTATGCAATATAACGATAAAAGCTGATATGCGATGTATCCACCAGAGACCAATTTTGATGTTATTGTTTTTGTTACGTAATGAAATTTTATCTTAATTAGACGCATCAAATAAATATATAGGAAATGGAAAGAAAGCAAGATAAAAAAACTTAATTAGTAAATTAAAGCAATTAGATCACCGCAGCCGCAGGGGTTCACTAATTGACAACATATTTTATAAAGCCTGAGAAACGAATTCTATGTCAAAGTCATTGTCAAAGTAAATAATCGCCGTCAAAATTAAAATCAAAGAAAATAAAAACAAATTCGGACTAAAAGTCAAATTCGAATACAAATCAAAAACAAAATCAAAGTCAAGGTCGGTTATCTGATTCGAAGTCAAACACGAAATCGAATTCAACGTAAAAACTAAATTCAAAGGGGAAACGTTTGAGTATGAAATTTGGAAGCAAAGTAAGTCACTGAGTGATGGGACAGATCCAAAGTGGGAGCCAGAGTTGCATAGTAAAATGTTCTAGTCAGTGTTATGTCCAATTAACAAACAAAAATTGTGAAGCATTTATTTTCAAATTCAAAAATCAAAGTCGAACTGAAAGTTCAAAGTAATTTCATAATCAAAGCAGAAAACCAACTTTAAAGCTTTAAGTAGTTTTGAAGAAAGCTCAATTAAAAGTTTTCTTGTACAGTAGCCAAAGTGCTTTAAAATATCAAACAACAATTTTTAGCGTGCTAAAACATATTATCGATTATTACAATTTTGATTTAATTTTTTCCCATAAAATGTAATTCAAACAAATATTGTCCCTTCATAAGCTGCTTAAACATCTTTATTCCGATAAAAGCAACAGATTTTACAAGTTTATTGATTTTTATACTCTAGGCAACAAATTCGCCGAACTTTACGAGAATTTTTTTTTACGTTTGTTATGTATTTTGACACAAAAGTTGTGAAATGACATTTTATTTACTTTAGTGTATTAAAAAATGATTCGCATAAATATTAAATTAATAAACAACATTATTGAAATTAATATTCAATGGAAATGAAAAAAAAACGAAAACTCTTAACTCAATTTGAAGAACCATGGAAAATAAAATCTTAATTGTTTTGATTAATTTATTGATCAAATTAAATAATCTTCAACAAAAACAACAACAACCACCAACTTTAGCATTTAAAAGCGTTTTCAAACTTTAGAATAAAAACAAAATAGCAAAAATTACCAAGGAGGAAAACAAATAAAAACTTGTTAGGAAATTTCTTGAATAATAAATTAATCCATTTAAATCGGGTTGAAAAGGAAAAATCTATTTCATTTGTTTTTGTTTTTTTTCCTTCTAATCTAGTAAAACCTTAAAGGGATTAGCTAATAAATTATTTCGATTTATATACGACGAGTAGATAAACGCTCGCCCGGACTTTATACTATATTGATAAGGATTTAAATTATTCGGATATAGACTACACAAAACATGATAATTTAATATCTGTATATAGGATTTTGGAACCGTTCATTAGTTAATTAATAAGACGTAGCTGACAAGGATTAAAATGCAAAATTCACAGATTTGATTCCATTTAAATAATTTTGCTTTACTTGGAGATGAAAATATTAATTTTCTAAAAGTACCTGATGTCATAGAAAATAAATTTTTAAATAAATTTAATTTTGAAATAAGTAATCAGAATAAACATTTCTTAATTTATAAAATGGCGGAGGCTTTAAATATTGAAATAAAAATGATTTCCTAATTTAAAATTTAACTTTCATACTCAGAAAGTCTAATAATATAAAAATGATATACCAACCAATCTATCTACATACAACATGTCACCAAACAATTAGCATGTTATTAAATTAAAGCGACGCAAATAAGAGGCGAATAATAATAAAGAAAAGACGTAAATATTTGCAGACCGGTTTCGAAGAGTATTTAATCATATGTATATCCATCGAAAGCCCGATAAAAATACAATGTAAAGTGCCTCAATTAAAAACTAAAAAGGAAAGCACCTTTGAACTTTTATTAACTACAATATCGTATCGTTTTTTGCATAAGGGAAATGTAAATTAGTTAATAATAGTAAATAGGTGTAATAAATACAAAAAAATGATAAATAAAATTATAAGTGGATTAGTGTTGTATTTATTATTTAAAAGTGAAAATTAAAAATGATTTGATTGAATAAAATCAAAAAAAAATGTTTTATCCACGACTAACGTTTTAATATGCTCATTATACATTTGTTTATCACTTATAATGATATCCATTATTCACTGCTAGTTTATCTAGTAGTCTTTTCTTTCATTATTCAATACTAAAATTTTATCTCTTCCTTCTAATATGAAATTGCAATTTGTTTCATAATACAAAATCAATGCCTATCTGATTATATTTCTTTTTTACATGAGCATTTTAAAGGGAGAATTAAATATTTATTTAAGCGATATTGAAAAGTAAAATATTTAATTCTACTGTTAAAATGTTCATGTAAAAAAGAAATATAATCAGGTAGGCATTGATTTTGTATATATGAAACAAATTGCAATTTCATATTAGAAGGAAGAGATAAAATATTATTTAACTGGCGAATTGCTGTTTTGTTCTGAAATCGGGCATAAGTAAATTATTTAATTTTTGAAATTTTATCTAGTAGTCTCTTGCAATTTTCTTTATTATTAAACTGTGACGTCAAAATTTCGACGAAAATTATTTTAGGAATATTTAAAGGATTTGATTATAAAATACAATCTTATTTGTCGGTCGTGGACAAAGTATCGTATTCTACTCGCATATAATGGCTGTTATTCATTCAGATGATTTACGGCACTCGTCTATCGGCTCGTGTCGGTGAACTTCATCTTCATGAATAACAGCTATCATTATATGCTCGTTGAATAATATACTATTGTGTTGCATGTCGCAAAATAATGAAACGAAAATAAAGATGGTGGTGTAAAATTTTGTTTTTGTGTTATTTTTTTTAAATTTATTGTATGGCTATTTGGCTTTAGTTTAGTGAAAGTGAAAAATTTTATTTGGAAATTGTTTGATTGATTTGAATGGAAAGAATCCGTCTAAAAACGTTACAATTAAAAAGCGGTGTTTTTCATTTGTAACACAATCAATGATGTCTTATATATGATATCCTAATTATTTTTTTAATATGTAAACTGTAAAAAGAATTGAAAAAGGAATAATAATTTCGAAACCGGTCTTCTACTCAGTGAGTCAGTGGAAAAGTCTAATATTACAAAAAAGAAAGATTTTAACTTTTATTTTTTAAAAGTAATAATTGATTTTTAAATAAAATAATTTTTGTTAATTAAATTATTTGGTATTTATTCATTTTTGAATATTATTGTGATATAGGTGCGGCAGCAACACAATAAGAATGGAACATATCCAGTCATATGATATCCTAAATAAGAATTCGCATATCATTAAAATTCAGATAAACGTTTCTGTTTTCATTTACTTTAGTGTACATATTATTATTACAGATAGTGTTTATGTTTGTGGTTGTGACAAAAAAATAAATAAAATAAAATTATAGTGTGTTAAATTAAAACAATAAATAGTTTTAATACATTGTAAAAGTGTATAGGTTAGTTTGTTACGGAATTACTGGATTACTCAAATTCAAAATTTATTTAACGGTACTGTCCAAGTATCGTTGGTAGGTAATCTCAAACCATATGTTTTTTGTATATGGCAGTGAAATCAATTATTATGTTAGACTCTTATTACATTAATTGTAATTGTGTTGGTTTTGTAGTAGAGTAAAATTCTACAGTAAATAGTACTTGTTATGTATTGGGAATTTTATTGTATTGCATAATATAATGAATAAATGCAATCTTGTAATATACTGTTGGTGTGTATGTGTGTGTTTATACATTTTTATTATTGTATCAAAACCAACAGCGGTATTACCAAAAGAACAAAAGTGTCTATACAAAGCAGTGTATATAGACCCAGTATTGAGAGCATAAAGAGGGTATATGCTTATATTCCGAAATTGGATTTTGATAATTGTATAGAGGTTTTGGATTTGTTAGCAGTTTTTTAAGTATTACTAGAAATAATTCATTAAGGTGATTTTAATTTTTAAATTTTTTAGAGATTGTTTCAGACTATAATCGTTTGAAATATTTTTATATTTAGTATTTAAGTTAATAGTACTTAAGTTTGGTTATGGGGATGGAGGGGAGGGGGGGGGAGGTATTTGACAGTAGTGGTTTTTGAGAGATGAACTCTGGTTATTATATAAAAAAAAAATTTAATCTAATATTAATTTATGAGTTGGTTAATTTTACTTTTGATTCCGAATTGAATTTAGATAAATTGATTAGGAGTTATGGATGAACCCGGCAGATTCCTAAACCAAATTGAATCTGAATTTAAATTTCGTTGAACAAATTATGGGTTTAAATTTTAATTAAGTTTATGAGCCAAATCATGAATTTTGTGTAAATTGTTCTGCAATTGGTACAAATAGGCATATACTAGTTATTGATTTATACTTGAGTTATTTTATATAATTTAGTATGGAAACTTTATGCTGTTAGTAGCGGGTTTTACCGGGTTTATTTTTATTTAATGTTTAGTGGTAACCAAAAGATCCGGTAAATGATAAACTATAATTCGAACGAACACTAATTGATTAAAGAGACTGACTGGTTTGGCTCAAGTATATGTTGAATCCATTTCTAAAGACAAAGGCGTTCCTAATGCCGGAAACAAGAAATTGTTTTCAGTCACGGTTACCTAAGAAACTTGCACAAAACTTTACCTGTTGAAACTTTCACTATATCCTTTTGACTTTTATGATTAGTATTAGCTCCCTTTAACAAACCAGATCATCCTTTTGTCTTTCGCAAACAAAATTTAACCTGTTGTCAATTATATTCAATCTTTTGCAAATCAAATTCAACCTTTCCTAATTAAAACTTGATTTGTAAAAGGTTGAATTTGTTTGGTTTGGCTAAATCCTTAGTTTAGTTTGTAAAATGTTTTGAAGTGCAAAAGAGGTCAACTTGATGCAAAACGTATATTACAAATAAAGCTTCTGATATATCGTTGGTGACGAAAAACCAACAATTGTCCTTTTAACATTGATGAAACGTTAAAATTTGTTCGAGTTGGAAGCCAAGTCGTTCTCAGTCTGCAGTTTATAATTATTGTAGAGGAAGTTGCTTAGAATACAAAATTCCATCCAAGATGAGTTGAAAGCAGAATAAATTAAATATTCACATATCCTATATACATAAGGTTCATGCAGTGTTCCTTTATTATTTACAGCCGACACAGACATTCCATAATATGTTCATATAACAGAAAAACAAAATTGTTTTGGTTGCTCCCACATTGCAGAAAGATCGAACCCGAGTTCCCTCTATACATAACTTTCTACGTTATGGATGTAATTACGATTTACGAAAGATATTGAGAGATGTGTTCTGGTCGCCCGAGGCGGCCGGACTATTAGTAAAGTATAGACATACAATCGATAGTCAAAGTTATAATTATCCACTGTCATGATAAAGTATATTTAGGTAATAGTAACTCCTATACCATGACGTAAAATCGCCCCCTTAACATTTTTTTCTAAATTCATATAAGAGTATTCACATGTCCGTAATTTAACAATTAATTTGGTTTTATTACCACAGTTTTTATTGTTAACACATAAAACTATAAATTAAATGTGGCGCATACCCACATCTAAGAAATTACATTATTGTGTTTGTTCCATAACAGTTAGGTATGTCTGATTAGAGATATGGACATATATATTCGAAATTTATTGACTAATAAAAACCTAGGCCACGAAAAAATTAATTCATTCTATTTGTTTATTCTTGATAATACGTCTGTTTAGTGTTTGGTAAGGTTAATTGTAATTACCTCCAAGTGAAAGTTAATTACGTTAAGAAAATTATTAAACTGGATACCTACAACTTTAATTAGAAACATATTTTTTGGGGTACTTTAGAAACAAAAAGCTTAAGGGTGATTTTCCTTCAGATTTGATTAATGCAGGATTTCTTTATACAATCGTTGATTAAATTTCACCTTTAGTAAATATATTTAAGCTTGACTATCAATCAAACAGGTATTTTAACATTTTATTTATGACCTAAATATTTTATTAGTCTCCGTTTATGTCTGGCATGACTAAATTAAAAATACCAAATCGATATTACGAATTAGTATCTAACATACATATGTTATATTTACATTATATTCAATCATAGCTGTTAGAACAAACATAATAATTTCTTAAATATAGTGATTTATTTTATGGATTTATATCAAACTATCAAAGTGAAACAAGTAAATACTGGCACTAATATATCAAACAATTTTTCCATATTTTTGAATTTAATCTGCTACGACGTGAAAAATTGGTTTTGGAAAACTCTGAATTTGTCAAAACAGCTGGAAAGCTGATAGCAAAGACTGTTTTGATGGCGAGCGTAATATTGACAAAGCCAATTTTAGAAATACCCTACTACATACATATATTGAAATGGTATTCTAGTCGTTTATTTTCTAAAAAAATAATTTTTTATATACGAACAGTAATTTGCAACATATGTATTGTGTTAACAGAAAAACACATTGCTTCCAAATTTTAACTCAATCAAATTGATAAAAACCGTAAACAAAATCAATGACCATATGGCAGTTTGAAAAATGCTAGGCTTTTAATATTAAATTAATTGAGTTACAAAATTTAAATGACAACAAAAAATATTGGTTTTTATGAAACTACCCCGAAAAACTACTTTATGAAGTTTATGTTGTAGGCATTCAATGATAATTAAAATTTCATAATATTGTAACAATTTAAAACATCAGAACAGCGACTTTGGTTAGCGTCACCGCAACAAAAGAGTTCGAACTGATAATTTGATAGCTGTTGTCCGGTTTTATATACATAAGTGGTGTTTCAATGCCAAACAACTTCGGTGTTCCTCCCAAAGATTACGAGGAATTAAAATAGAACGGATTTAGCTTGGAAAATTACATTAAAGCTCGTGCAATAGTTTCGGATGTAGCAAAGTTCTGTAGAGTGTAGAGTATGATGCTATCTTATTTAAGCTTGTTTAATTGTAAATTACTAAATGCAACTCTGGCGGTTCCCCATAATTTACAAAACTATTATTCAACTAAAAAACATTTTTATCGATTTTTGATGACACATATGTTTACACAAGATGAGATACTTGGGAGGCACTGTCTCAGGGAATATAATCGTGTTGCAACATCATTTATCATCATCTAGCTATTTGTCTAGTCTATAGAACAATACGAAGAGCTATTTCGTAATTGAAACTGATGGATCAGATTGTTGACACAGTACTGGCCTGTAAAACTCGTTTTTTATTATTATCACAGCAACATTATGACAATTATTGCCCATTTTAATGTCATAAACGTACAAACATAGTGCAAACAGAAATAAAATACAAAGTGACAACAACAAAATAATGTTTAGCAGCAAAAAAAAAATTTCTACTCCTGTAACTACCGATTTGATTCATTCATATTATACATCAACTTCCTTAAAACTTTTGTAATTTTGTTGTCTTTTTAATAAATTTTTTATTTGTTATTATTTTTTTAAATTAAATGACATTTTTTACTGCTACAGACATTCTGGAAACACTGAAAAATGAGAGACTCTAAATTGAAAGAAAATATTTTTACCATTCAGATTCTTTTAAATTAGCTTTGAAATGAAAAAAAAAGTTATTACAATTATTTGGATAACGTTATGTCAATGTAAATTGAGATGATGAGAAAAAGTTCTTAATTGAAATTGTTAATTAAAATTATTTAACCATTTATGGGGCCATTAAACATTATGCTGTATATAATAAAATATGGTTTTATGTTAGTTGAACCAAGCATATTGGATTTCTCATTGGAGCAAATACAGGTATTGGGGTTCTTATCATATACCTATACGATATAACAACGACATACTGTTTTGTTTAAAGTCATCAAACCTTATTGATCCTTCCAAATATATCGCTCCGAGAGAAATATGCCAATTCCAAAATTTGAATTATGGGATCGCAGGGTAGGAGTGTTTTATTATTATTATGGTTGAAGGGTCATGTGGGCGTTCAGCCACCTTGAACTGTGATCTAAAAGATCTTTTGTACTTGTGCCCTCAATATTCAGGCTCTTATTGAATCTCATCTTACTGTTGGCCGGTTTGCGATACATACAATCTGGGCTCATTGCTCTCCGTCTTCTGCTAGAAAGACGGTAGCATTGAGCCCAACGACTTCGAGAGGGCAGTCCCACTTCCGTATATTCCTACCCGTGCCCCGTCTACCATTTTGTTACGAGTTGCTGGGAATGGTAAGTCGCTTGTAGGTCACCCAGCTATACTACAGGAAGGCTAAATAAAACTGGAGGGTGCCTAGTATCCAGAGTCCGCATACTTTGGACTGATTAACCTATCAGCCATTCATCCATCGGCATATGCTGTTCCACCTTCGATTAGGTCTTTTTCAAGAATTTTTCCTTTAGCGCTGTGCCAAATGACCTCAGTTACCGGTGGTTGCCCCGAGGCGGCAGCACGTACACTTGCGAATTGTGACCAGGTTACCTCTTACACAACCGTACTCATCAAGCAGCTGCCTAATGACCAGAACAGCTCACGTGATGCACACCCTACTAGAAAGTTACTTAGCTGGTAGATTAATCTACTTAACTTTAGTCCCCCCTCCTCCAATAGACGCCAAACCACCAGGCTAGAAGTGTATAATTGTTGTTAATTTTTTTGCAAGGCTAATTAGGAAAATTCGAAGGAAAATTTTAATTCCATTAACATTGCCTAAGTAAAATTTTAATCTAGAAATTACAAGTATTAAAAGTTTGCCGTTAGACTATTTAGCACTTTGCAGGATTCGGAGAATATTACGTAATTAGCCGCTATGCAGTGGCTTAATAAACGACAAAGTTAAATTAATTACATGATATATGTATCAGAATGAAACCTTGTTGAAACCCCAAAAATAAAATATGAGTTACTCGATCTCACCAGAGTTGCGTTTAGTTCAACGGTACCTAATCCTAAGCAATATATTCCCGATGATTGTCCACCGTGAATACCAATAGCTCTGTGTTGCTAATGTTGGTATTGGACTTGATTTGGTGCAAATAGCACCAAATGGTCGGTGAAGCGACTCCAGACGTGGTCATATGTTATGATCCCTGCTCGCACAACATTCCATCATTCCACCTGATCCCCCGATTGTATTTGTAAACTAAATATATTTTTGATTATCAAAAATTAAATTAAATTAAAAAAAAAACAAGAAAGATTGATAGAGTTTTTCAGCATTCTGAATTTTTTGAAATTATTTCAAGATTATGTACAATTTTTGAGATTTTGAACGAGTTGCACTAGATCAGATTCTGGAGTTCTATTTCAATTTTTTCAATTCTTGCGTAATGTTGAGTTGCTACTACCGATTGGATTTACCAATTGCAATAGCTGTAAGTAATAAAGTATCATTAGTAAATAATATCATTATGAAAATTATAAAGAACCAAGGTCCAACGTGGGTAATCCAGAAAAAGACTTTTGATCGAATATTTGCAAAAAATTTAGACAAATTCACAACGATCTTTGATTCTCGAACGACATCTACAAATGATACGGCCTTGACATCATCGTATGAAACTGATTATACATCGCCTCTGATATTTACATAACCTTACAATCAAAATACGTAAGAATTCATCCATTTTAAGTACACAGGCCTGATTTTACCATTTAATCAAACTATTGTTCAATTAAAATCGTCCATTGTGTTCTTCACCTACAGCGTTCACCAACGCGTTTTGAGTACGGTTCGATAGGTCTAGCAAAGATATGGATTATTAGATGTACTGTACAAACATACATATAGATCCAAAATTTTATTTTTATTTGAACAATTTATGTTTATAGGTTTATGTATACAATGTACTTTTATATCGATATAAATATTCTAAGTAAATCGATTAATGCCAACATTAAAATACATTAAAATTTATAAATAGTCTTTAATCGATCTGATATGCAGCAATATGATGTCTACCTATAATAAAATATAGATGTTGTAATACAAAATACATTACGAAAGAAATATTTGTTCGAGTACATTCCCAAGCTGCCGTTCGTGTCTATTCTATATATTATTTCAATAAAGTATGTACTGTGTGTTTACACGAAAACGTAAAAGTTCGTTTCGTCTTAAAGGACATCAAAACAAACAACACGATTTTTAATTTGGTAACAAATCATATTTAATACTAAAAGAAAAAGGAAGAATACTTATTATTTGGTGGGAGCAAAGGTATTGTCGATTTTACATTGTTCTGGTGATTGATATTTCCTAATCCCAAGAAGAGTACCTCTTACAACTGAAAATATTTAAACGACAAAACTTGTCCTTAAACCTAATATTTATTTTTCTGTGTTTTGATGGTTCAACAAAATTTGTATTGTACATATTATTATACGAATAAGACTTGCGTGCGCTTAAATAAAAGTTTTAATTATAATTTTTTGGAGGTATTTTAGGGTAGGTTATTGTCGTTGTTATACGACGATGGAATTACAATGATATTATTTTCGTGTAGAGACATTTATTGCGACGAACTAATAACTTCTGTTTTGTACTTACAAATCTATACCTTGAACAACTGAAAACTGTTTGTTTTGGCAAGATCGTCGCCGCAATGAAACGTTGGTATTATTCGAGAGCAATTTAATTCAGTTCAGAGAAAAATTCCTCTATTCTTAAAATATTGACTAGAGAAATTCAACCAACTTCTAGAGGGCTCTTTTTTGGAAAGTGAGATGTTTGGCATAGGAAAACTAAAAAACAAAAAAAGAACCAAATTACATTTCGAAAATTGGTGGTTACGTTAAGAAGCAAAACTGCCGTATTTGGGGAGATGAAAGCTCAGAAGAGTTCACACTTCTTTCAAAATACCGCCGCGCCGGTACAGGCTTCGTTACAGTATCATGATATATATTTTGTACTTCAAGTTCAACTTTTTGCACTTTAACTTCAACCAGTCACAACTCAAATTCACTCTTTGATTTTGCTAAGAATGAATATTGAATTGGAAGTGAAGAATGAATGTTGAACTGGTAGAAAGTGCCAGTTATATTGACCTAACCAAAATTGACTAGTGCGACATACTACACAGCTTATTAAACTAAGGATTTATTGGTACAAATGTTTTTTTCCAGGACGTGTAAGAGCAAGTTTACAGGGATAATCCACAAACGATGATAGACCTGCATTTGTAATAAAATATCGAAGATTTTGATAAAAGAATAGCGAACAATAAAAATTAAAACTGCTCTTATAAAGAATAAATGTCATACATTCTAGTCAGTGGCGGTTCCAGTTATTTCTATAAAGGGGACATTTTTGAAATTTGTGGGACATAATTTATGACATAGACGAACTTTCAATTATTTCTAGAGTTTTTATCTGCTTATGGTTCAATTTGTGTCGGCCGTAAAGATGGTAGTCGCTTATGAACAAAACATAAGACAATACAAATACAACCGCCAAAATTCTTAAGTATAGGTACATATGTGCAGGTCTAGCATTTTAGTTTATAACAATTTCATTCATTCAACTCACTACCACACGCAGCACATAATATTTAAGCATACCTCATATTATTTTCAAACACTTACCATTATTGTATTAACATACATATTCCATGGAAAATATATTATTTACTCAACTAGCGGTTCACCAATTCAACGCTACAATCTATTTTGGGAACAGCTTTAGTAGAGCATACCATTTAAAAACGCCACTTTTTAAAATGCGGGATAAGGATAAACTACATTTTGGATTGAGTCTTGGCTAAACTATTTGACAACAAACACCTTACTATGGTTTGAGTTTTGGGTTTAAAACACTTATTTTGGCTTGTGTATTTACTAAAATAAATTTTGAAATCTCTCAAATTTGACTTAGCATAATTTTGCTTGATTATGTGCGTGCATGGACCCATAAATCACAATAGAATGTTTGCCGTTCTATGTTTTATGGAACAAAATGTTTGACGTAAAATAGTTTTGCCTGATTCAATGTGCATAGCGCTATTGACACTAGGTAACCGCCACATATCGGAATTATAGTGAAAGTTTATTAAGACACAATTTTTTATCGCTATCAATTCTTATTTAAAATTAAGGAATATTTAAATATTTGTATTAAAGAATATTTTCTTTAAACTTGATGAAAATTGCACTGAATAATTAGCTGTCAGCTGTCACATTTTGTCTTATAAAACACTTTCGACAATATAATCAGAGATGGCACTGAAATCACTTCTAAGTGAATGAGATTCACTATAGACTACACTTGTCACTAACACAAGAAAAAACGTTTTGACTAATTCGTTGTGTTTCCAGCCTTAGTGTGCGTATTGTTCTTAGATAGATAAGAACCAACTGTTTTTATAAAAATATATAATTTGACATTTGTGTGGAAATATTGATTTATAAGCAAATGCCTACTTTAATGATTTATTTATGTATTGTGGTACGTGGATAAAATATACTTTGCTATTAAAAAAATAAATAATAAAAGTGCATGTTTATGAGGCAAACAAATTGATTTCTTCATTTAATACGAGAGCCATCAAAACATTTATGTTTATCATCAAGGTATCGATTATCATTAAAAATCAATATCAAATAACGCATATACATATAATCATAACACAATGCGAAATAATGGCCGAGCGGGATTATTGGAAATGGATGATGGATATTTGTGTTGAAATATTTTGAAAAATGGGGACTGACTTTACTGCTCTATTCTGGAAAGAGCCGGGTCATATTCTAGAAAAAAACGGAAGAAAATTCTATAAACATATTTTGAAAAAGAAGGAATTTTCTGCTCTTTTCTAAATCCATATTTAGGAAATATTTGGCAAAAGGCTGCATTTACAATTATTTTAAGATTTTGTTTTCCGAGAAAAGACCAAGTTACCTCCCGATTTCTATATTCTGTAACTTTACCAATCATTTTAGTAACTGTCAAATTTCACCAATATCGATTAATAAATACCCAAGATAACCATGACTATCATCATCATCGTAATAACCACCATCATCATCACTATCTCCATGATATCATTGAGATAGTGATTATTCATTATACCTCTCCATGTTATCATGGAGGTAGTGATTATTCACTAGAACAACAATCATCATCACCATCATCATCTCAATACCCACCTTCATCACCACGACCATGATCATCATCAATATAATCACCACGAAAATCATCATCATGACCATAACCATTATTAATCACCATCTTAATTGATCATATTCTAGAACTCCAGCTTAAAATTTCAGAATTCAACTTCCATAAAAATAGCCAAGTTGCAAAATTTGCACGATCTATAAAGGACGAAGACAAATGAGAAGCTTTAGAAATTTTATATTCGAAAGGCTTTAAAAAATCCTGAAACAACTTTAAGCTATAATGCGGTTCTACCAATATCGATAGTTTACCCTTTGCATAAACGATATCCGATGTTGATGATGCCGAACAAAACAGAACGCGCTTTATTTTATAATGTTAAATATGTTACTAAGGTGGTTTACTTCTTTTATGAAAAAGTACTAGAATAGTCAGTGCGTGATGTCGTGTTTACATTCGTTCTTTAATTTTCTCGTGTTTTTGGTTTAATTTAATTTTAAAAAGTTTCTTGTATTGTTGGGTTTTGCACCCGTTGAAATAAAATTTCAACGTGAGGTTAATTTTTTGTTTGTTTTCTAACCTAACAAATGGCACGAGGGAATTGACAGTGAAGGACAAAAATAATAGATTTTTGTATTTTATTCTTGAGTTGACTATTCGAAGTGAGAGACAAACAAAACAGAAGGAGGACAACCAATCATTTGTTGTTTGTCAAACCTAGGTATACAAACTTCTATGGGTACGACTCAGTTTTAGATAAGTGTTAAAATTTAAGTGTATTGTTGGATTTTGTTCCTATAAAAATTAGTAGTGTTAAATTTTAGGTTAGGACATCAATAAAACAATACAATTAAAAAAATTAAAATTGTTCAATGATTTTTTGTATTTTTTACGATTTTATTGCAATAAACTTTCGTTTCTGCGACAATATTAAATTATTAAAAGGTGGAGGATCGGTTTCGGATTTCCTCCGATTTCAGCTCCATAAATTTTACTTTTAAGCCACAGCGAACCTTAAAAATATGGACTCCTTCCATTTGTATCATGATTTAGCTAAAGATTTTGAACTATGTACATATTGGGTAAGGCGACCACACGTCCTTTTTTTATTTTTATTTTTGGGTTAATTACTACATTCTACATGTAAGCGTTCATTCAATTTATACATAAATCTAATTTTTTTCAATTTTGCTGAGTGTATTGTTGATAAATTGAGTTCAACTTGATTTCAGTGCATTGTTTAGTGTTTTTTTTTTTTTTTTTGAATATTTATATTTATGTGAGCTATCTATTTTGAGCTGAGTAGAATTTAAATAAAGATGTATTTGACCCAAGAATTATTATTGTTTGCAAGATAACTCAAATATTTTTGCTTTGAACAATTGTGGTGTCCCGTTTCCCAAATTTCTAATATATTATAACTTATAATACCTACCCGGAAAGTCTTCAGAAATTCTAAAAAAACAAACTAGAGCAAATATGGGGAAATATTTTAGAAACACTCGCCCCCGGGTCCCCAGAATCCGTACAGTGGAAGAGCTGGAGTGAATGTTGCATATAATCAAAAGCGTATGCCACCAGACCTTTAATGCTGCTTGCTCAATGGAAAAGCCTGGGATAAGTAAAAACCAGTTTGGTGGGAAAGCTTGTAAGGCCGCCTTTAATGGAGCTAAAAGCAAAAGGTGAATCTCCTCTCTCCTATTTGGAGGAAATCTTAATAGAATTTTTAAAGCTGGTCCACATTCCTAGGAAATCGAGAAGGGTCAAGATGATATTTATCCTGAATGCATTGAAAAGCTGACATGTATAACCAAACGATCTAAGACCAATGACTTTATCTTCCTTTTTATTGAAAATCCTGAACATGTTGTTAGACGTTTAAAAATAAAACCCAGTCAGTGAGAACTTTCTCAACACGCGTACTGGAAAAGGAAATCTGCTCTGCACTACTCTCGAAAGAGATATACGTACATATGTACAGAGTGAGCGTATGGTGGTCAGCTATTGATAAGAATTTAAATAGAGAAGCCTAGTGTGCCTTATAGGTTTTGTTCCATTTCTTCAGGTCGATATTTTTGGGAAGCAGATGGTGGCTAATACAGCTGTGTGACTTTCTACTGTATCTCAGTGGAAGTGTCTTCAGGCAGATCACTTGACGATAAGTAGTTCGCTAAAGGAGGAACTCAATTACATTTGACCAACTTTATTCTTCGAGAAAGGAGGAACATATTCCCTTCAAGGAAATCCTGGAGAAACGGGACAATGCGGGAAACATAAGCTATTAAATTCTTCATGAACAGTATCCAAACTAACTTTCGAATGTAAATATCTCCAGGTTATCGGAATGAATATCTCTGCCTTCTCCATGCATTGCGGGACGTCGACTGATTCAAGTCCGATTTTAATATTAAATGTAAAAGGGGAAATAATTTGCATTTGTGCAAAAGTTGTACGCTTAGAAATCTTAAGTGACCTTACAACTAATTCCTGAATTATAGCATTTAAAAAGGTTATTCCTCTCGGCAAAATAAGCAATCTCTACAGGACAATGGCGCTATATTCGTGCGGCGGCATCGGAACTAAGAGCTAGCCATCTCAAAACAATGAGGCAATTACGATCGGAAATTGCTTGTTACAGCAAACGACGGAACAATTTGGCATTTTATTCCACACGAATTTCCTCACTTTGCCGGCTTATGGTAGGCGATTATATAAAGTCAATGAAGTACCGTATACGAGTTCGTAGGACGATTTGAGATATAAATAGAATGTCCTCTTAACTGGGGAGCACTGTGTCCCATAAATAATGATCCTAATGACCTAACCGTCCTGATACCCCCTATTAACTCGATTCTAAATGGATATAGAAAGAACCTGAAATATCAATTGGCAAACTGGTTCTGGTAAAGGACTACAATCTGACGGAAGACAAGAGTTGTTACACTCAAGGTTAAATCTAAATGTTTAAAAGCAATTAACACTATTGATGCAGATGTATAGTACCATCGTGGAGGAAATCTTTACATTTGTAACTGATCAAAAAGCCCTATTAACTTGAGTCTACAGCATGAGCTCCTATATTGGCGTTGTTATTGAAATTTACACATGGGTAAAACTGTTGCAAGTCGCCGATGTCGATATACTATACTTGACTATGGCGACGATACCATTAAGTTACAATCGATCATTTTTTGTTTGCGGTCATGCAGGGTTTACCAGTGCTTAGTCACAGTATCTGAAACATGAATTAAACCGTTGGCATTAATGATAGTTTTTTGTCCAGATTGCCTTAGTTAGAGTGAACGGATTGAAGTCTAGCAACTGTCATAGCACGGCTCCGAAGGTCGCAGGTCTGTATCATGCTCACCTCGTCAATAAACACCTCCACAACTTTGGGAAATACGTTTCTATCAGTATTCTTGCAAAGTTTGTCTACTCAAGTCTGCGATTGTAGCTCTGTCAGTCGATGCGCAAGCCGTATATGCTGTTGTGCTTACATGGGCCAATCTAGTACATGCTTTCAAGGAGAAGGCTTCAATGAGTGCAGCAGCCAACGGGCCCGATGAAGACGATTTTCAGCGATTTCAATTTGGGCATGGAATGTGATGAACGCATGTTGTAGGTTTTCTGTCACGGTTCTCATAAGCGTTATTATAGCTCATTTTAGCCATCATATGGATTGTTTTCTAAATATTTGTCATCGTTTTTAGTTGATCGATCATGTCAAAGTTAACGAATCTGGTAATGCGGGGCGGTCAACGTAAAATTGAGTTGAATTTGAGCAAGCCAGCGACCATCTTTCTTGTTTACTTGTTTTATCTACGTCAGCGCTTTACTTAGCCAGGTTTAAGAATCCTGTTTAGTTCCGGCTCGAGAGTATTAGGATCCAATGTTTAATTAGGACTATTTTGGACACTATAGTTTCTGAATCGACCGTGGGTAAAAGTATTTGAATTTCTGTTGAAACGATTGCCGAGCTTATTTAGTTGTTCAATTATCATTAAAACAGTAATTTATAATGAATTGGTTAAAAGGAGGGAGGTGGGATTGCAAAATGAGCTTAAATTCAATTATTGATCATTTTAAAATTGTATGTACAAGCTATCCTTCCGTAACGACTTTCTCCTACGTGAAAATTTAACAACTGAAAATATTTATTTTTATCGAATTTCTCGGAAAATTCATTAAACTATCTATAAATTAAAAACCAAACTTCGGCAGACTTATCGGTTAATTAAATCTCTAGTTTGATAATTTAATAGTGGATCCTACAATTTTAATTTGTTTCCTGCCTCTGAAATACAATACATATCAAGTATTATAATTGTTGTAATTATACTAACATTTTAAAATCATTGTACCGTATGCTGTCAAAAGACTTTGGGTAAGTCAAGTAAAAGTTTAAAATATTTTACAAAAGAGTCTTAAAACGTTTATTTCATTAAATACCTGATCTGTAGCCTCATAATCCTGACAACATTCGCTAAATTATGTGTAAACTGTCACTTTTATGTTAGCGGTGAACCTTAGCTTATGTAACTTGTAAACCAAAACCTCTGGCCTTTTCCTTATTTTACAGGCGGATAACATATATCTATCAATATTATATTAATAGGAATACCGCCAGTCAGCAAAGCAACTGCGTTGATTGAAACCATTCTTTATGATAGTAGTTTTGCTGCGGTCTAGATGCTTTGGTATCGGTTTTATTCAATCAGTTATTCATAAAGAATTATTCGTTTAATAGCTCAGTTGTACGATCAAATTATTTTGAGCAATGATAAATTTTAATGGTTGTTCAAATTTTTTTATTGAGTATTTGTTATAAACTATTAGCAATAAGATTCTTTCGGATTTTTATAGACAAAGTATATTAACAATAATGAGATTCACAACATTTTTCGATTTGTTAATCAGAAAAAATGCAGAGGACAATCATTTATATATCTAGCAAATATCCAAATCCCCACGTATTTTAACCCAACAGTCATACAAAATGTATCGACCCTGAATAACAAAACATGAGAACCCTCCTTGAGTTCTCTATGTGGTAGTACTGAAAAGTTCGTACGAACAAACGTTCGGTCTACTGTTCAGATAGCTACGACCAAACTACAAAATACAATTCTAACTTCGCACATTAAGTATAAGGCAAGAACGTACTGACCTAGCGAATTATGTTCACTAAATCAAAAACTCGAGAAAAACCCTCATTTCTGTGTGTTTTATGCCCACACAAATAATAGAGAGAAATATGAATGCCATTATTGTTAATATATTATGTCCATAAAAGGCAGAAAGAATCCTATTGATTTTAATACAGACTAACTTCTCTTTCTATAAACTATTAGGTATCGGCAGAAAGTAAGATGAGTTTCTAACTCGCTGCAAAGTGTATCACTGACATAAAACAATAAAATCTCATACTCAGGGTAATATAATCTGGTATAGTGAACAATTTTGTTATACAAAAATCTGTCGCTGAACGTCAAAAAAGAGATTGGACTCTAAAAATAACAATTTTTTCAAGGATTTCCAAGCAATATGCGGAAAACTAATTTATTTATAAAACTTAAAATACGAATGTTATACTGAATCATTGTTCTCCTTCCACTACAATACATACATATCGGTTGCCCTCATTCTTAACTTTGATGTTTGTTTGGGTGACTTGCACAGTATGATTTTTTTTTGGTATCTTGTGGCTTCATATTTCAAAATAATGGAATACACGTGTTTATAGCAATATTTTTTGCTTGTACCTTCAATTTTATCAATTCTTAGAAAAAAATATTATTTTTGGAATCCAATCATCATCCTACGCATTTCATTCATGATTCAATTTTACGAACAGATTTTTTCTCTTCCACCCACCCCCACATACATAATAAATACTAAAAAGATTAAATCAACTAAACATAATGATAATTGAATTGTAATTTATACAATAATAAAATTTATTTATTTTTATGTTCATCCATAATGTAAAATACAATTTATTTTTCCCATATAATTTCCCACGTTTTGAATTTGAAATCAACGCCATAACTTGATTAATTATTTATTCAACGCGATGAAAATGAATAAAATTTTCCAATTTAAACACAACACATAGAGAATGGTGTGCAGACTTGGATACGTTTGAATTGTTTTTAGTGTGTGTGTGTGTGTGTGTGTGTGTGTGTGTGTGTGTGTGTGTGTGTGTGTGTGTGTGTGTGTGTGTGTGTGTGTGTGTGTGTGTGTGTGTGTGTGTGTGTGTGTGTGTGTGTGTGTGTGTGGAGGTGATAATTTGCGGAATAATTTCAGAAATGCAGTGCGAGTGGTGTTTATCGGTCTGTTGGTATAACAAAAATCAAGTTGAAAGAAAAACTTTTGTACGTTATACAGAAAACTTTTGTATATGGTAAACACTTGACACGTACCACTTAATTCTTTTATATAAAAAAAAACTGTATATTATATCCGAGAGCACAAGAAGAAGGAAATTTAAAATTAATATTCGTCTTAAATTGGTAATCTGCAACGATCTGAAATTATACTCGTATTTTTACGTGATACCACGTACAGATGTAAAAATTTTGTAGAACAAGACTACATAACAAATTTGTATATATCCAACAGTTCATAAAAGTCATGTACACTGGATAAGAGAATAAAAGTTTGCAACTAAATCAAAATGGTTGATTAAAAAATTAGTGTTGTGGTTGTTTGTGTTTGGTGTATGGTGTTATTGATTACAAGTACTAATGAGTTGGTAATTTGTTTCATAAGAATGTTTAATGATTTCAAATTAGACACAAATTAAGTAGGAGGTTCTAGAAAATATGTCAACAGAATATGAACTGATTCATAATAATCGTGTTTTTTTTAATGTTAACGTTGCAAAGGGTATGAATGGAAACACCATCAAAATAATCTGGAAGATGGTGAAACTTACAGAAAAATGACAAAAATGTTAAACGAAGAAAAACTAATTGATGACCTGAAAGCAAAAGAATTTAAGGCTACTGAAGCATCAATTAAGCTAAAAGGAGAGGAAAAGACCTTTCAAAATGTTTATGTGGAGAAAGAAACCCATTTCTAGTAAATAATCACACTAATTGGGAACGTTCTAGACTATCGTTAGAAGAAAAAAATAACTTAATGGTTCCATTAAACACCGAGAAGCACTTAGATAAAGATGTTGACAAATCTGTAAACGATTACAGCAATCAGCTTGATCTATAAGAATTTCCTTTGCATTGTCAATTTCTCTGTACAATTCTCGCATTTTTACGTCCTGTCTTCTAAGCATTTGCTTCAATGCGATGTTGTTAGTTTCCCAGGGTACCTTTGGTTGAGCATGTAACATTTCGGTTGTCTGATGAACATCAATTTTTTCCATTGGTGGAAGGGTGAACTCAAGACTGGATTGTGATGTTGGCGAAGATTCTTGTATTGTTACGAGCGACAAAAACTGACTCCTGTACGATAGCCGCAAATGATCTGCGCAGTAGCTGAACCGAGATGAGCCCCCCAAACATTTCCCAAAGATAAGCTGGTAGACTCCAATAGGAGTGGTACACTACCATTTTCTGAAATCTGGTAAAACAACCACAGAAGTACTGTGACGAACTGGACACGATGCACGAGAAAATTTGTAAACTTCAGCCTGCATTGGTGAACCGAAGGGGCCGATTCTGCTGCACGATACCAACCGATCGCATGTCTTACATCTGCATACTGAATCAGCTGGGCCACAAAACTCTGCCTCGTCCACCATACTCCCCAGACATATGTATCACCTTTGGATTACCACTTTTTCAAACAACTGGATTACTTTATCAAGGAAAAACACTTCCATGATCAGAACTCTACCGCAGTTGCCTTTAAAGGTTTTATCGTCTCCAGAACCCAGGATTTCTGCTGGACTGGTATCAGCAAGCGTGTATCTTGTTTGCAGAAGTGTGTTGAAGCCGATGATGCTTACTTCGATTACAAATATTCAGCTGAGTTACGACCCTTCAAAGTTTGCGATCAAATTCAGACATTTATTTTGGTACAGCCTAATACAATCTATTGAAGAAGATACGTACATATGTTTAGACCATTATTTGTCGAAATCTGCGATAGACAAAATTCGCCTGAATAGCCAGTACTGCTTTATTAGCCTAGCCCATATTCATTAGTGTGTTATACAAATACCTTTTCAAGATCTACCCTTAACTTAATCAGCACCATCACTATTACCATTATCATCACAGCATAACCATCACCAATACCATTAGCATTACCATTACTATTATTATCCATCGCCATCACGATAACCATCACCATTAAAATTATTATCATCACATCACTATCACTATCACAATCCAAATTCAATATGACATTATAGGTATACATATACAAAAACGTTTATCCAGATCCGTCAGGTCCACCTTAATCTTTTTCTTAAACTTAGCAGTACCCTTAACCGTCACCATCACCATCACTATCACCATCACCATTACCATTAACATTACCATTACCATTACCATTACCATCACCTTCGCCATCACCAGCACCACCAATATCAACACCATCATCAACAATACCAATACCATTACCGTTACCAACACCATCACCATAAGCCTGCTACTGTTAACATCACCATTACTATCTTGATCACCATAACCACCACCATTACCATCATTATAACACCAATACCTTTACCAACACCATCACCTTAGCCAAAACCACTACCATTAGCATCACCATCACCATCATAAATATCATTACCATCAGCATAATCACCACCAATACCATTACCACCACCATCACCTTCGTCATCCAGATCGCATTAGGACGTTATGCAAATACGTTTCTCCATATCCACCAGATCTGTCTTAACCATCACCATCACTAATTAACTGTAATTAACTGTTTGCGTAAAATAATTTTGCTTGGGGAGGACAGAGAACTACGGCTTATCATTGCTGTCCATTGTAAAGCTCTCTAGTGGAAATCAAGTGGAAGACCGAAGTTCTCTACAATTCGGTAGCGAGTGCAATTCGTAAAAAATGGTTTTAAAGAACTTACCGGATTGCACCTTACTTTAGAAGCTGCCATTTCGGCAAGTGTCAGAATACCTTGCATTTCGAGTGCATTTCGAGTTGGCAATATTCGAACGTAAATTGGTTATTTTTTAACCGATTATGATGAAATTTGATAGGCACTATGGAAATGGGATTCTATATATTAATTTTAGATAAAGCTATGGAATGTGGTCTTCTTGAACATTTTGTAACGGATTTAGAAATTCTGTAATGTAGTTTAATTTGAACATAACCGTGCAATTTCTTAACCGATAAGGATGAAATTCTTTAAGATGCTCAACATGTTTAAATGGCAAGTAAATTTCCTAATATTTTTAAAGCCTCGTTTGCCGGCCAAAATTTTATAAGACAAATTTTGAAACGTAATCAGTTTTTTTAACTATTCAACTTGACTTGCTCCATTTGCTTAAATTACTGCACATAAACAAAATATGTGCGTAACAGAAAAACAAATTTTTCATATTTACCAAATTATGTATTTAACAGGTAAAGCTTTTGGTAACAAAGAAGTAGTATGTTGAACGAGAATTGAAAGAAATATTCGGTTCCATGGTGAATCCCATGACACCCACAAAAATACGAAACTGATTATTTTCAATTGGTTTCTGATTTTTATTTTTTTTTTATTTATTTCGGGCAGCTTTACTAGCGCTTAATATAGACTTCTAAATTTTATATACATATAAAGTGATTTAAATTTATATATGTCATTGACATACATTACATAAATTATAATTATGTTATTGATTTTTTGTATACAACATTTGAACTTTACAATTTTATCAACGATAAAATTACATTTTAAAATCAATTCTAAACTTATTGTCCCTCAGGCGTAGTGTAAGCTGAAAAAAATCAATTATTTTCAACTGAGTGCCATTAAACAATAAAGCGATTTTGAGACGATTACTTGTTTAAAAGAAACTGAATTTCGAAAGCCTGTAGTTTTCATTTATCAATCAATCAAAAAAATATTAAACGGAAAAACGAAAAATTGATTCGTCTTTTGCCAAGCGGGGATTCAACACAACAGTTTTATGGGTGTATGATAATTTTGTGTAATTTTAGCTAATACCTACATAAATCTATAAATATAAAAATTGTATTTTTTTTTTTGTTTATCCGAAATGGGAAAATTATATTCATAAATACGAATAAATGGAATGCTTGGTGGATGGGAAATTTTGGTGTAAAATCTATTTATATTATGCATGTTTTTGATAAGGGCGAGAGCTAAAATAAGCTCGATTATACGATCTAGATAGACTTTATGGATGTATAATGTATTTGTAATATGGTTTACATAAAAAATTGTTTCGCTTTACTATATAAGGGAGTATTCAAATTTTGATTGGCAATTGACTTCAAAATTATGCGAAAGCAACGAAAAGCGATTTTTGAAATTTTATTTGTTGAGTCTAGTAAAAATGCATGTAAAATGTCAAACCAAGTAATCCAGGTCAGGACAGCGAAATTGATTTATGACAATGAAAATATCAAAATCAACAAGCTTTTAACACAAACCCTGAACTGAAATATTCTTTGAGTTCACCCATCTGCAAATGCAATACAAGGCCAATACCTTTCAATCCTTGCCAGTTTGTGTTCAATAGACTGAAAGCTTTTCCACCAGATTTTTTTCATTTTGCAAGTGTAAGATCAATTAAGACAATTTTTGATATCTCATTTGGTTTGTCCCAGATTAACTTCAACAATCACAAAATCTGAAAAAATTGAACGTTTTGTGATATATTACATCTTTCTAACGTCCACTAAAACCAGAATAGCTTTCAAATATTAGTCTTAATCCTATACCATAATACATTCGCAATTTGATGCCAGACGCCTTATCAAATTCAAAATGCCGCATAATAATATTATTATTACTTTAGCTGGCTGAAAATCAATTTACCATAATATCGGATAATCATAAAAACCATAATCAAATAAAATAATATTTCATAAACCTTTTACAAAAATATAAAACCGTGTACATAAACATCTATTACATATATGTACACATACTCATAAAATATGAGAAAAAAGAGATGTAGCCAAGCATTTGCAAGAGATGATAGAAAGGTTCAAACCACATCAAAGTGATATATTTTTCGGTTTTTATGATAAAATCATATTACAAAATTAATCCAAACTGATGGCATTTTTAGGAAAACATATTTACACTCAGGTACGACTATACCTCCATACATATGCCACATAAATACGAAAAAAGTTATTCGAAAAATAATTTAGCTAATAGCAAAGATTTATAGGTATACAATTTTTATTATGTAGCTCCTAAAGGTTAAACCGAATCCATGTACAAGATTACCAGGTTAATCCGTGCCTGCGCTTATATTTAGACCGAGTTGAAATACCGTGTACGTATGTATATAATGAATCATAACATAAATTATTAAAATTGAGTTTGAAAAAACTCCAACACCAAAATCGATATAAATAATTTTCCATTTTATAAAATTGTACAATATATAACAGCATACATATATGTATGATTGGTACATTTCATTATCGCTCTGCATAAAACAACACATTCGACAACAAAAAACTATAAAACGTTTTTTTTAAAGCTCCGCCGTTATTACAACGCAAAAATATCGCAGACCCAGTATACTATACAGCCACATAAAAAAAAAATGTTAAACGTCGTTCAATAAACATATTATGCGACATAACATTCATGTTATGCTGAAGAAGAAGAAAAAGAAGAGGGAAGCATAAAAAATGTTCATCAATTTAATTTTTTCCAAGCGCCTCTCTCTCTCCATTCAATATACGGGGAAAAATATGAGGCATAATTATAACAGCAACAACAAAAATAATCCAAGCTTATATTTCGCGCTTTTATTCAGGTCGCTTTATTCGTTTGCATATTATGTTACAATCAAATTTATTATCGTCACTTTGTTTAGGATTTGAAATGGTTTTATAGTACATATATTATATAAAAAAGTCAAATATTATAATATGTGGGGATGTTCTGTACTATACATAAATATGTACATAAAGCATTGTCCTCAAATTAATTTGTTAATTTATTATAAGAGTTTTACTATAGAGGAAGAATTTCTCAAATGAACCACGGAACAATATTTTTGTTAAATGTTTTATTTTTTGTTTTTAGATAATTTCAAAATTCGGGAGGCCATGACTTTCGAGTCAAACGGTTGTGTTTTTTTTTCTCTAATTTATTTCCTCGGGAATTAGAAGTGAAATTGCGTTCCAATTTAATTTGTGTGTATTGTGTTGTGATAAGTTTTGTGAAATAAATGAAATTTAAATAATATGAAAATATGGAAAATGCAATCCACCGGGATGCATTTATCAGGCAATGTTTTAAATTTATAGCGAAAGAAATCAAATTTCTTGATTTCTCACTTAATAATGCATGATTTAATGTTTGTGTAGTCAAGTCCGTACATAGAATTTAAATTCAGAATGTCTCGTAATTGGATCTAATTAAAATTAAAATCGGGTAAATTTGCGATACGCAGTTGAATTTCTGTACATGTATCTGGAAACGTCTCATTTTTAATGTTACCAATACTTAAACATATTTTGATTTTTAATTTATTTGAAGCGAACGTACTTAATCCAGTTTCGAACTCGTGAGCTTATGATTATGAAAAAAATCAATTCTTCTCATCAGGCCGCGGTGACTGGACTGATTGTACCACAATTTACAATCTATATATACTGAATGTACTGAGCAAGTTGTATTAGCGAATTATACTAATACAGGTATTTTTCTTCGTCACATTCACACAGCTCTATTCCTGTGTAAGCAAATTTTATCAATTAATATTTTTTTTTTTTTAACGTTTAGAAATTACACAAATTAGAGTAAAAAATTGTTAATTGATGAACATATTTTGTGTTTAGTTTTGTGTGTAGTGTGGTCGACACAAATGTATTCCTGATACATAGAATAAAAATGTTTGTATGATTTTTGTATATAGAATTTTAATATGTGTATCGTAAGGGAGGGGAGTTGCGGGGAGTTAACGCCTCCCCCCCTCCCCTCTTCTACCGTGAGGTGACAGTTTCTGCGTGTAAAGACTTAACCGAATCGTCTAGTATTTTCCACTCTCCGCTGGATATTTCATTATATTTAAATGCTGCGAGTTGGTCGAAGAAAATGTGAACTCATGGATTTTCAAATTTGACAATAATTACAGTTCTGTATTTCTAGATGTATGCGCATTTCTAGATATGTCTGATTGATCTTTATTTTATACTTGTGATAATAGCGACGATATATTGAGTGAATTCTATACAATTATTATTTTACGTATTGAGAGATGTATCTCTAGAATGAAAGCTTCAAGTGCAAAATAATGAGTTGATAAATATAAATTATATCTGAATGTTGTTAATTACAACTCGTTCTTTGTATTGCGTAAGAAGTACATAAAGGGTGCCCCATTAAGACCGCCCATTTTGAAATTTGGAAAAAACGCAGAGTTTATTTAAAAAGTTCTGAAATTTTTATTGCAATAAAGAGTGTAGACATGGGGGTTAAATTTTATTCAATTTCATCAACGGTGCATCGAATCTTTTCTTTCAATTCAAGTATCACTCTTGGGTTATTGGCCACACCTGTTGTTTCAAAATAATCCAGAGAAAGAAATCCAACGGCGTCAAATAGCATAATCTTGGTGGTCAATTCACATCGCCGTGGGGCAAGATAACTCTCCCTTCAAATTTCTTCTTCAACAATTTCATTGTTTCGTTTGTTTTGTCCGGAAGAGGTTGTTTATTATCTCACGGTAACGAACGCCGTTTGCGGTGAGTAGTAGATTTTTACAATTGCTATGCGTTGTGTGTCCATATAATTCTCCATGACTAAACCTCAATGTTCACAATTGACAGCTGCAACAAAAAAATGCTGTATTACCGCTAAATTCAAAATTGACGATCTTCATGGAACCCTCTATATGGTGATGGAAGATGAATGGAGGCATTCAACGTTCCTAAGTACCGTTAATTAAAATATCCACAAATATTCATTTTCATATTCGAATGTTCCTAAGTGCCATTAATTATATCAAATTCACAAATTTATTCGCTTTACTGGAATTTCATAGGAAAATTTGCATTTTTTTTATTTAATTCCTTACTAAAATATTCATTTTAGCGAATGGATTTTCGAAGCAAACTTCGTTAAATTAAACATTTCGTTATAGCACTGACAGACTACCTAGGGATTAGCTAAGCGCATTAGCCAATCTACCACTAATCTAACTGCATGACAGACTAAGTATTATTTAGTGGCGCCACGAGTTTGTGGTATCGGTATTAATACAAATATCATCACTCTTGGTTGAGCTGCTTTTTTGGATTTGTTCAATAAATAAACCAAATTATTCACGCTCTGAAAATTTCTTGGGTCATATCATTTGGGGTCAGATTACTTAAATAAAATGGGAGCCAAATTCAAGAAATATTGCAGAACTGTGCTAGTGCTATTTTTTTACATAAACAACCAAACCAGGTAGCAAAACAACAACCACATTAAAAAAGTAAATTATAATTTAAATACTTTAATTATTAATTAACATTTTCAATTTTTTTATTTACACCACAAATTTTTTGAAACTTTTAAAAATGTTAATAATACTTCCATCTATATTAAAGTAAGGCAAGTTGTATTTACAATTTTATTTTAACATTTACATATAATGGCGCCACTTGTGACATCATTAAACCCAATACAACAAGATAAACTTCAAAATGTTCAAAGGCTAGTGCACTAATCTCGATGAATCACTAATCCTCCCAGATTAGCTAATATTCATCTTGACACACTAATCCCTACCTAGTCTTCCAAGGGTATTAGATTGGTATTCGTTCTGTGTTACTTATTAAGAGACAAACTATTTTATATAAAAAAATACTGTTTTGTACTACAGTGGTGAAATTTTGTAAAGAATTTTCTATGCAATTGGTAAAATCAGTGACAGTCCAGAAAAAGGGATTGGAAGACCACTTTTTACATTTTGAAAATGAACATTTATTGAAAACCCACTAAATCTGGATGAATTTTGAAACCAGTTTAAAAACCCAGAACATTTCGACATAGAAAAACCAGGACAGTTTGTAAGTCTCGAGACGATTAAAAAAAAAATTGATATATAAAATTGGTTTGGTGGCGACTGGTTACATTACTATCCATACTGGTTATAAAACTAGGTAAAATCTCTTCTAGAAATGTTTCAAGCCCAACACCTTGATTCAATATTTAGATGTGTTGCAACTAATTCATTAATCATCAAATGGCTAGTATAGTACCTTCACTTATTTGCAATTTCAAACAAAATAACTTGGGTAACTCTGACCATTTTTTGAATTTATTCTAAATTTTTCATAGAATTGTTTACTATACCGTTAAAATTTACCGTCCGGATTTCATGATTCCGCCCCAGGATTTACTACATTTCCAATACCAAATGGAACACTTTTCTTAATGGATTTTAGTGAAATTGTATATCTGAGTTATTAAGCATATTCTATCAAAACCAAATTATTCACGCTCTGAAAATTTCTTGGGTCATATCACTTGGGGTCAGATTACTTAAATAAAATGGGAACCAAATTCAAGAAATATTGCAGAGCTCTGCTAGTGCTATTTTTTTACATAAACAACCGAACCAGGTAGCGGGTTGGCGGATCTTAAAAAAATTTTTGATCTGAAATTTGAGATGTGAAGTCGGCTCTATAAGTATGTAATTCCTAATTCGAAATTGATTAATTCCAGCTCTGAAAATTCCTTCGGCCACATCATCTGGGGTCGGATTTCTGGACGGATAATTAAGAAGGGGCCAAGCACAAAACATCTTTTAGGACGCACTACGAGGTGGCTGAACGCCCACATGAAAAACAATGCCCACACAAAAAATTAGATTTGCTAAATTTGATTTTCCTTAAACAGCCGAACAAAGAAACAGAAAACAAACATTTATCGATATCTTTTAGTGAACTTTTATATCGGAGATGTTAAGACACTGAAAAAATCATACCAGAAGTTTGAAAAACTAGAACATGACAAACGAATTTCATCTGGCTTAGTGCAACGGACAAAAATTATTTGTCAAATTTTTTAAATATTTGGAGATTTGCAACCATTTTTGGAACCTCTGCCGCTCTCTATAATACAGTGGAATTTGTTTGTCCCACTCTAGAGTGAATTGAAATCGTCGCTGAAGGCTGAAAAGGAAAATCAGAAGTAAAACAAGGAGGAGCATTTCGAAAGTATCTTTGTTGACAGCAATCACCTCAAGATGATAATGGAAATGAAGGAATTTTAAAAGAACAGGATTGTTTTCTGACAATACCAGTCGCGTGTGGGTCTATAATGAAGTGCGAATTTACAACTACAAACGAGAAAGAACCGGGGACAGCTGTTATTGAATTTTAGCAAGCTATTACAGAAGAGCAAAATATTGAAGGAACTTTAAATAAAGTTTACAGTGATAACTTAGAAAAGTTTGGAGAAAAAAATTTGCCCAGTTCAAGTTTGGATTACAGTGATCCGGCTACGTGGTCAAATTTAAATAGTTTATCGTTTGACCGTATTAGACAAATTTTGGTTGAAAAAGGGTCAGAGCAACTAAAACAATTTAATTTTCCTCGAAATAGCAACGTAAGAAAATTTTCAAAGATTTTTTATAAAAGGAGGCTTGCCAATGGAGAAGAAAAGCAACGACAATAGCTTCAGTATTCCATAACAACAGATTCAGCATTTTATTTGTGTTGCAAACTTTTTCGTAACAACCAGCGTCCAATAAATCTCACCGATAAAGGATCAAGCGATTGGAAAAGATACATATAATTTTAGCAATATGATTCTTTCGGCTTTTTTATAGACAAATATATTATTTTTAATAGCATTCGTTCATTTACGACTTGGTGAGCCAGTGAAACAAGGAAGCATTTACTCATAATATATCTACTACGGGCGCCGCAAGGATTACGACCACAAGTTTTATTAAATTATATTTCTTTAAATAAAATAGAAGACAATGTAACGACAATGTTTAAACTTAGCTGATACGTGATCAAATCTTCTCAGCCCATTAACGTATCTCACGATGTTGTTCAGAGTAACTTGCAGCAAACCACTTGAGGTAGAATCACAACTTAATAAAAGGAATTTGCAAAAAAGTACGTGGGGAATTACCAATGATCGTGGTAGCAAAATGCAAACATTGTTAGGGCAAATATTTTTATGGAGCTTCAATCCTATACAATTCATTAACATCAGAAAAATAATTCATAATAATTTCAGCATCCAACCGACTATAGTCGTAGATAAGCCTGTAATCCATTTTAACGCGCTTTGATGTAGCTTTATAAGAGATCACCAGTAAATCATGGCCGGAAATATCATGTAACGTATATTCACTAGGTAGATGAAAATATTCTAATATAATCTGATTCACGGACAATAAATTGATCGAGCCAAGTAAGATCATGGGTAGGTGAAAATGGAACCGATATTAAATTGTTCGCTTATAGAAGATTATAAAATTTATTGGATTGATCAATTATGTTACAATTTATATCGCATCCGTCACGTTCAATCAGAAAAATAGGAAACACTTGATTTCAATAATGTATGGCCAATTGTACGAACGGTACTAAATCGCCGCAGCAATTAAATCTATGTTTTAAAATGTTATCGATTTTTTTTCCACATTCATTTTATAAGGAGTGAGAATAAAAACAATTTTTTTGTAAAATTGTGGAATTTACAAAGTTTAACGAAAACTGCTAAGATTGGACTGCGAGCCTCATTTGAAATAATGCAAGACAAGTCTGACCAAAACTAGGAGGAAAATGACTTCTGTATAAGCTGTTTGGACGAGGAGGAGGAAGAGGCTATGGTTCACTTCCTTTGCTTATGTCCGGCATTAGCACGCAGAGGGATAAATACTTGGTAAGTTCAAGACGGACAACCTGTCGGATTTTGAAAACAGTAAAGTGCGCGATGTTCTACGCTACCTAAATAGTTCTAAGTGGTTTCAGGGTAAAGGGCATACATTCTGTGTCATTCCAACTAACCTAACCTAACGTAACGTTCTGAATTTTTAGGCTTTATAGAAATTATAAAAATAATAAAATTTATAGGATTTACAGAATTTATGAATTTATTGAATTTATAAAATTTATAAAAATTAAAGAATTTTTAGAAATACTAAAATTTGTAGAATTATTCGAATTTATTTAATTTATAGATATTAAGGAATTGTTAAAATAAGCCAAATTTGAGTGTTTAGAATTTATAGAGCTGACAGACTTGAACAATTTATAGAACTGGTTGGATTCTTGAATCTACAAAATTTAAAGAATTACAGTCTTTAAAGAACTTATAAAATTTATCGCATTTACAGAATTTTTAAGAACTAAACAATTTATGAGATTTGCAGAATTTACTAAATTTTAAAACTTTATCAATAGAATTTAAAGAATTTCATATAATATATTAAATTTATAAAATTTATAGAAATTATTGAATTTATAGAATTATTTAAGTTCATAGATTTATAGAAATTTTTGAAATCACGAAATTTATAGAATTCAAAGAATTTATAAAATTTATAGAATTCATAGAAATTATGGAATTTTTAGAATAAGTAAAATTTGGGTTTGTAGAATTTATAGAACCCATAGAATATATAAAATTTTAAGAATTTATAAAATTTATTAAATTTGAGGAGTTTATATAATTTATAGAATTGATGAAATTTATAAAATACATAAAATTTATTGAATTTATAAAGCTTATAAAAATATTAGAATTTATCATATATACTTTGTAGAATTTACAGTACATATTTATAAAAATTTATAGAAATTATTGAATTTATAAAATTTTTAAAGTTTATGGATTTATCGAAATTGTTGTGTTTATAAAACAAGTAAATTTTGAGTTTGTAGAATTTATAAAAGAGACATACTTGATATAATTAATAGAACTCAAAGAATCTACAAAATTTAAAGAATTTATGTTATTCATAATATTTATAGAATTTATAAAATTTATAGAATTTATTGGATTTAAAAAATTTATCAAATATACAGAATTTCTAGAATGAGAATCCACAATTATTTAAGTACAAAAGTTACTATATTTTTTACAATAAATTGGTAGCTGAGCGAAAAAGCTAGGAAAACGTATCTTGGCCTAAATTTCAACAACTAAAAAATACGCCACAGTAAAACATAAATGACTATAGATTCTCATAATGAACATTAGTCAATAAAAACCGGGGTTTGATCATTTCTGCCGAAAAATATAATTATTTGACCACATGAATATCCATAATTTCGATATTTTGCGATTAAAAAACATGTTTTGACATTTTGTATATAAATTAGAACACAGAATAGAGACTGAAAATACTCAAATATTAGTCGGCCTTAGTAGTGCGTTTGATAACACATTGAGTGGTGTGTGTGATAAACGACTAAATATAATTTTTTGTATATGGCTTTTCGTAGTTATTAATAAACCTAAAAATTTTGCGTATCAGCAAAACGAGCAGGCATTCTAGAGAAAATTTTAGCAGGTTTTGACAAAAAATCACGAAATCGTCTTAGTGCGATCGCAGAGGGTAAAAATTGTGTAAGTAGTAACTGCAATTTAGCATCATTCATAAATATGAACATTAATTATAAAACGAAATAATTTTAAATGAAATAATAAAAAAAATTTTGTTTTTTGTAAAATTTTGATTTTTAATTTTAAATCAGAGATTATTTCATAAAAAGTCAAAATTGATTCCGGAATTCCGAAATCGAGGACATTCAAATTCGAAAATTCCGGAATTACTTTTTGGCCAAAAATTGGATGCCCTAGATTAACAATGATTCTGTAGCAGGAATTTTTCTTGGCATTTATATATCAAATAATGGCCGGAATAAATCAATGTCATGATCAAATTTTAGTAGTTTAAAAAATAGAAAAAATCTTGAGAATTTCCGAGATACTCGAAAAAACATTTGAAAACTCTGAAATTGTCCAGAATGAAATTCGTCGGAAAACAAATTTCTCGATTTCTCGAGAAATCGCAATCTCTAAGCCAATAACATTTTATTTTAAATTTTACTTACATTTATAACGCATTATTAATTAGTTAATGACATTCTAGGAAATTAAAACTACGATTATAAATTGGCTGTTTAACGATAAAATGCTTATACATAGCTATTTTACATCTACCTCGCCAATATATCGATTTATTATTGACTTTTGAATTACAAATTATTTTATTTGTTTAACTGCCGCACAAAACCAAAATAAATTTATTTGTTTTGCAAATTTAATTAGAGCCACACACACAAACTTGCGTGGGTGTAACCCAATATAAGCTTACATATACATAATCTACTAAATTCAAAAAACCAATATATGGGAATGAATATTATATCGTATATGCACGTCAACATCACAAAAATTCTATATAACCCAATTTTCAGTATCTTTTAATCAATTATATGCCAAATGAGACAAAAAGAGGCAAAAACAACCCTCCAAAACAAAACAAAAAAACTAAAAATAAACATTTTAATTTACTTAAGAGATGTGAATGTGATGTATGTATATAAGAATATGTACAAATATACGTGACTATCGACTAGAACTTGTATAAATGTAATTATTTAAACATCTTAACTAGAACAACCTAGTTTGTATATGTATAGATAAGATCTTCACTTTAATTAGCAAAAAAGCTCTCTCCATTACATATAGTATTCGTAAAAATAGTTTAAATATTTCAATAAATATATTAAAAATAATAATTTACTTGTTTATTTTATTCCATTTGAATTCGATGAAAATTCCAATGATGAGTTTTCCGCGCTCCTCGTCAATACACGCACCCACGCACACACAATATACACACAAAAACACAATATATTTTACACAGTTATCACAAAAAATACACAAAGCACACATAAAACTTTTATTCACAATATAAATTTATTTTAAAAACACAACAAAAAAACACTTTTTAACACTAAATATATATTTAACAGTCACTTCTTAAACATACAAAATATTTTTAAATAATTAACTACTCGTAAACCACTTTGACTCTACTATATAGACACAAAAAGCTTATTTTAATTATATTTTCCACAATACAAAAAAAAAAACGTATTTAAACTTAATTTCATGAAACCACTTAACATTTATAATTATTTTATGCAAAACTTTTTTTTTTATTTTCTTAAACTATTTGACAAACTTAAATACAAAAATAACAATAAATTTTAATTTCTCGGTTGAACTTTTTTTTTTTTTTTTTTGTATTTAAATTAGAAGAATGAATTTTGTATTGCTCGAGATACGACTCGTCACCGTGTATATTTTAACCAAGTGAAATCCGACTACAAACTGAATATATGTTGTATGAATAGAATTTGTTTTGCCACACAGAATACTACCGATGTGAAAATTTTGTTAGCACTTTTTTTCCTTTCCAAAAAGCTTTTTATTTCTCTCCGTCGTGTATGAAAGAGAGCTTTTTTCTTTTTTTGTTTATTATCCGTGCCAATAGTTGTAAAATTCCCCTATAATTTGTGTGTGCGTAAGAAAATCGTAAACAAAATAAAAATATTTATTGGTTCGAGATCCCGAATGTGTAATAAAACAGAAGGTTTGAAATTTATGTTACACGAGCGCGGTATTGTGAATTTCACTGAATCTGTGATTCGTAATCGAAGGTTCACGTATTGCAAATCGGAATGATGTCGGAAGTACATTTAGTTATGCGAAATTTAATAATTTAGAAAAAGAAATCAGGCAACGTATTCAAAGAGTACTTCTTGAGGCCGCTTGCTAAAAGTGGTTGTGTAACACATAAACTCTGTAAATTTGCTTTGTATATAGTACCTCTATACCGAATATACAATCAATAATAAAAAAAATTTAAACTTAAACAAGACAAAGTAATTAACACCTAGTTAATTAATTAAGATAATATAGTTGCTGTAGCCTCATCAATACAATAAGCTGTTATTATTTATTTTTTGGTATCTCCAATAAATAATATTGGGACTCTTGATGAAATTAATGGGCTCTCCAGTTATCACGGTAGCCATCGATTACACGTCTATAAACTGAGAAATTCTATACCTCGTCGGTTCTCTAACCGGTTTCGTTAATTATTTGTAGAACACTTTAGATAAAAAATCTTTATTAACACCTTAAATTTCTTAAAATTTCAAAAAATATCAAATCTATTATGTATAAGAGCTATAAAGCTACGGCTTAGTTAATAAAATTAAAAATAAATTATATACCAATTAAATAATTAGCCTATTAACTAAATGCTGCTAACATACTCAAATTGCTTTCAGCTTGGTTATTCGAATTAAAAAATATTAATTAAAACTTATCACATCCAACACAAAAAATTGAATTCCAAAATATATAACTTACTATTAAATTTGAATTTACGTAAATTGATTTGTAAATAATTGTAGTAATAACTGAATGAAATGAGCGATTGAATGAGTGAATCACTGCAGGTCTCTGTTACGAGTGATTTTCCACCCCAAGGAAAATTTGGTTAGGCTGAAATATGAGCAATTTTATATAAACGGTGAACTGATTTTTGCTCAGTTGAACACAGAATGCCGTAAGCCGGTTTGAGCCGGTCGATTGAAATGGTTTGATTTTTCCATTAGTGTCGATTAATCGGTCAATTGTTTTCGAAGGCGTCGAATGACTTTGAATGGGCCTTCATAGGGAGAAGATAAGCCGGTGCGAACCTTATCCGTTCTAACAAAAATACAAAATCACAGTAGTCGAGTGATTTTGGAACAAAAACGTCGTCTCGTTTGGACTGACGAGTTGATTTGGGTACAAAGTTAGCGGAATTAGCAGTATCATTTTAGAATCACCTTTCCGTCGCAAATCTTTAATTTCATCATAATCGTTTAAGAATAACCAAGTTCTATTCTAATTGGCCATATGCCCATATTCCATATTCATCATTTTAGAATCCTATTTCTAACACACATGTCGAATTACATCATAATTGGATGAGAAATGGGCAAGCTCAATCATACTTGACCATATTCGAGAACTTCATCCGAAATACATTTTCGAATCCCATTTCCAACGTGCATGCCAAATTTCATAATAATCGGTTTGAAAATAGGCAAGCCCATTTCACTTGGCTATATTAAGTTTATCCAAAGATCATTTTAGGATCCCATTTCTATCACGGATATCAAATTTCACTAAAATCCGTTACGTAATAGATAAGTTTTATCCTAATTGGCCATTGTAAAACCTGTATGTGTGCAAGATATTTAAACAAATCCACACGCCTTGACCAATTGGAACCAAACTTTACACAAATATTGTTTTTGGAGGTTGAGCTGAAGATTGACTTAAGAGATTCAGTTTGGGATTGATTTGGGAGTAGACATAATTTTGAAGGCCGAAGTTCTGATCACCTAATGAGGTTTCAGCCCTTTATATTTTTGTATTTCTAAACATTTCTTGGTTGGTTGTTTACACTCAAAATAACGATGTGTAAAAGCAGCGAATAGCAGGGATAACACTAAAACGCTAATCTCTAGCATATTTCTTCAAAGTGGAGCTGTTTCAGATGCAAAGCAAAGTGACAAATAGCCTACGGGGCTTGGGATGTAGCGCCAGCGAAAAAAAAAAAAAAAAAAACTGGGGTTATTGGGAAACCGTAAAAAACGAACCCCCGTTGGTCTCCACTTTTTTAAAAACAATTGGGATTTTGATATTTCTCTTTTGGTAGAAATTATAAATGATATTGGCCTCTTCACTTTTTCTGATTAATAAGTCGAAAAATGTTTTAAGTGCCATTATTGTTAATATGTTTTGTCTATAAAAAGCCGAAAGAATCTTATTGATTTTAATACACAGACAAACTTCTCTTTCTATATTACAATTACTGTAAATAACTTTGGTTAGTAAATATGAATTCTTTTGAAATTAACCACCTGGGATGTCAAGTGAAAAATGTTGAGGGTAGTCCATCAAATAAATTAGACATTTTGAAAAACTTAATTGAAAAAGAAACCAAAAATCCAATTCTTCAATCCCATAAGCCACAAAATCCAGCTTCTAAAAATCTGACCCAGGAAATTCGAAAATGTCTAGTTAAAATTCAAGAACATCGGGAATGGTTTACTAGTCAAAAGAAAGAAGAATTGGATAACCAAAATTTCCGATTATATCATGGTGATTTCATATAATTCGAAGATTAGAACGGTTATCTATTAGTATTTCTAAACAAACAATCAGGTTTATACCACAAAAATCAATTCAAACAGCTCTACGTAATAATATTTCAAGTACATTAGTAATTGTAACTTAGTTAACTCAGTTACAAATAATCCTCTTTCTAGAAATTTAAATAATAACCAACGCATCCGGTCGTGTTTCCAATTGTAATCAAAATCAAATTCCGCAGTATAATTCGATTCTACAGTTTGGATATATACCGCTAATTTCGTTTCAAAATTTAAATAATCAACGTCAAACATTAGTGTTACCTAGAGTATAGTGTTAGTGTTCCTTGAGCGTAATCAGTTGTCTACCTCGGAGCAACTTAAAGCTGCGACTATCGAAAGATTTCAAGATTTCGAATTTTACTATAATATGACATCCTGGCACTAACTCTGAGATGTCATGTCTCTATTCCTGATTCCGACGTTATAAGAGTTCTATGGATCAACATGAATGTAGGTCTCCAGAACCATCTTGCTGATCATCGTTACAGTATCTGAGTCAATCACAATCAGTATCTTGGTTAGAAGATGTGTGGCACTCGGGGATACTTGGAAACGTAATAACTATGTGCCTGACAAATGGTGCAGATGCAGACCTCAACAACATACAAACGAAATATTTGCTAATGTATGCTACTGTAAACCAAAATTTTGTTCCGGATAAAAATTCGGTGAATCTTTCGGTTCCTAATCTTGGATTATCAAAATTTTAATTATTCGTTTCAACCAAATTTAACATCATTTCAAAATGTAAATTCTATTTTCAAATTGTCGCGGTGCAACAAAAGTCCAATTTTAATCCAAATCCACCAAATATGAATTAACCAGATCGTTATCGTTATTGGAATTGTTTTAATCAAGGGTACAGTTTCGTTAAATGGTTTTAGCCCAAAGATTGTTTTGTCATGGATGCAGTGATGGGATTTCCAAAATGAATTGTACAAAGTATAGTTCGTCGGGAAATGGAAATTCGAGGACTCAAGTAGATGGTATATGAATCCTCGAAACTTACGGCACCCACAACAAATGAATCAAAATTAAAACTTTCTGGTAAAACTTTCTCAATTCTTTCTAATTCTTAAAACAAAAATTCAAAATTTAACGTTGAAAATATCGAAAGAGTTTCACATAAAATGACAAATAAATTTTCAGAAGCCGCTAAAATCCGTGTTCGACGATATTGGGCTAAACGTAAGAAGTTAATCCATTCCATTTCTGAAACCTTCTTCTCTAATGAAGTAGATGATGATCGACCTTATGCCATTGTGGGTATTAATGGAGAACCATACCAAGGATTAATGGATAGTATAGTGCAACTATAACTGCTCTTGCTTATGGATGTGAAAAATATCTCACCAAAGCTCAAAGTACTTAATGGGAAATGAAAACAGCAGGTGACCATTCTCAACGGTGTGTTATATACTGGAAAACAGAAAACCATGCAGATATACTTAGGGATAGATTTTTGGACAATATTTAAAATAATTTCAAAATATATCTCAAAATTGGATAGAGGCGTTTCTATTTCATATTCTCACTGCCGAATAAAATTCTCGTCTAGAAGATACTAAGACATGGTCTAGGCAAAACTTCAATAATTTCCCATCATATCGATGTTCTAGGTGCTAGATCCATCAAACAGCAATACTATTCTGTATCTCTGGTGCAAACAGGCAGATCTGAATTCAGAGATTGATCGGATAGTATCCTTGGGAGTAATTGAGGTATCTTCAAGTTCATGGAGTTCATCTGTTCATTGGTAAGGTCCGTCTTTGTCTGGACGCAAAACGATTTAGTCTTTGTAACGCGCCTCAACGTATGAGTTGATTGGGATAATTTCTTAATTGCTTCCAAGATATTTCATGAACAACTAGGTTTACTATCACTTGTTAACATCGACAAAAGATACTTCCTCCTCAAACGTATCAACTACCTTGGTTACGTATTTGGGAGCGGAATCCTCTAAATAAATCGGTGTAGGCGCGCCATTCCTTCTTTTACTGGTACATCCTAATTTCTCTAAAAAATTTGTGATTCAATGCGATCGGAAGTGTATTGGTGCAGGAAGATGGTGAAGTTGAACGCGGCACAACGTAACTACTCGATTACTGAGTTAGAGTATTTGGCGGCAGTTCTAAGCGTAAAGAAATTTCGAATATATATCGAGGGATATGCTTTAACCATAATTCACCGACTATGTAAGCCTTAAATGGCATATGGGCTGAAAACAGCTCACAGATAAGCTGGCGCCTTGAAGCTTGAAACTACAGGGTTTCGACTTCACCATACAGCATCGTTGTGGATCATAAAATGTCATTCCGAGTAAACTTTCGAGAATCTTTATGGATGGGATTTTTCTATTGTACAATATTGTTGTTTTCTTTCAAATCGGCCGAATTTTTAGAACTAATTTCTAAAATTTTACCTTCCTCTGAGTCCTTGATTTTAAAATATGTGAAGGCAAGGTTCTAGTCACCAATGCAAATAAGCTGTCATTCTCCCTATCTGATTTACCTAATTGGAAATTATACGTTCCTAACTCGTTGGCTGCGTATATTCTTTCACAAGCACATAACCCTCCTATGTCCGCTAATTTTGACTCTGCGAAAGTGTTTGAGAGAATTCAGAGATATTTTTACTGTAAACTTGCAACTAAATGAAGCTAGTAAACGATTCCAGAACCGAAATGGGAGTGCAAAGGTTGGTTGTTCGGCCAATGCTGCACGTATTTTTTGATTATCTGGGCCCAACCCTAGATCCAAAAATGGCAATACGTATCTATTCAGCTAGTTTTCGAAAAGCTCTAGCCTCAGAAGTAATATAATTTTTAGAGAAAGACATTTTCCTTGCATATTCCGTACCTGAGTTTATTGTCTCCGATAACGGATCGCAATTTACCTCCAATGTATTTCAGAGTTTTCTGTCAAATTTCAATATTAAAAATTTACTATTTCCTAATATTTGAACACATGAAATGATAAAGAAATTGTGCTTTTAAAATGGTTGAATCTGGAGAGTGAAAGAATTATTTCGGCAGAATCAAAACGCAATACACAATTTGTGCACTCAGGTTTCATCGACGTTACTTCAACATCACATTTTTTAACGTCCACGCCCCTACTGAGGAGAAGCCTATGATCAAATCAAAGACACTTTCTACGACCAGCTCGACACCGTCCTGAGAAAGATTGCGCTGCCTCTTGTTCGAAAGAAGTTTTTCTAGCATCAGAGACATCAGAACTATAAACGTGGAGTTAGTTTGACCCCATATACAATCATTGTTTCCTGCTATCACTGTTTCCACTCGTTGGAACACTGCCGCATTGAACAACCAAGTTACTCGGACCAAATTCGAGATTACTGTATCAGGAATCTTAGAGAAAAAATCATTCCCTGACTCCTTTTAAGAACAGTCAAAATTCATTTAGACCTAAAAATCTCTGGTTGGCGTTTGAACGATGATTGTCTTGGTGCTATTCGGGAGAAAGATCGTACACGCCAACGAAATATATCACATAGAGCAAGACAACATCATAGAGCAGCCACGCAACATTCAAAATTCTAGTCTGCGAGATAGATATTGCAGCATAGAGAAATAGCTATGAACTTTGTACAATTTGTATTATCCACACATTTACATAATTGTAGAATTGTGTGTTTGGCTGTAAATAAAATTAGAAATGTTTTTCCGGCCTACATCTTTGAAGATTTCAAATTCTAAAATTAGATACGATCAAATTTTTCAAGCAACAAAACAAATCTATCCGAGAAAATGTTCGAAACTGATCTGTCCGCAGAGGTTTTTTCGTACACAAAACACAACCTATCACTGCTGCAAGAGAAACAAACTTGTTCAGAGCTATGGGGCACAGAAAGATATTATTCCGTATCCTAGAATTGTGGCTGATTTAGAGAGTAACATTTCAAAATTACGAGTAGACGATAAAACACAGATCAGCACCAGGAACACCGTTGTAAATATTTTGACAAATTTTAAATTTAACAATAACTTGACTACGAACTCTACAAGCGTGAAGTTCAAGGCTAGGCCATTTCCAACATCAACTACCCCTTTAGGTTCTTCATATCATTAGGCACTCTTTATATTCAATGAAGCGCAGGTTTAAATGTAATGTTGAGTTTCAGGCATTATACTTCCAATTCATTCCCGATCGGACGTTGTATTACTTACTGCATCAGGGTGTATAGAGAAGCCTACCATAAAATTACAAGAAGTTTTGATGGATCACGGAACATTAACGTGAGCGCAAATAAGAATTTACAAATTTAGAAATTTTCGAAATAAAGTCGCACAAAAGCTAGTGAAATTTTCATTTAAGTTGGAAATTACTTGTTGAGTTGGAACCGACACTATACGTTATACTCTTTATCATTATAAAAAAATATAAATTCTTAGTTATATATATAGTACACAGGTACTCCTTCGTGTTAAAAAAAGAATGTGGAGCTTATAATTTTCCATTAAATTTTCATGTATTGTTTTGCTTGGCTTAAACTTTTATATAAATATAATTACATAAGACAGCTGTTAAGGTTAATAAAAAAACCATTTCCACATAAATTCATTTTTGATGTACTTGTTGGCTGCTGTTATACCAATAAAATCAAACATTCTTTGGTGTCGTTCATGAAAAAAGAGGAAAAGAATCGTTTCGTGGAATAATTAGGTCAAGAATTTTCACATTAAATATTTTGAGGTAGATAAAATATGTTAAGGCTTACACCTTTAGAATGAGATATTAAATTAATGAAATCGATTTCTCCGGAGCTAACTTTTAAATGGATTATCGAATAAACTACATTCTATAATTAACTACCGTCAACCGACAAAGAGGACAAGTTTATAAAATCGATATATCTGGTATATGCATAACTAATGAAAATAGAACATGGTTTTCTCGTTGATTTCAAATAAAAAATTTACTAATTCAAAGCGACATTCTAATAATAGACCATATCCATAATCAGGTAGATATACAAACTCCATAATTTGAAAATATTTTCTGTATCTGAAAACAGTAAAAAACTGTTGCGGGGAAACTCGCACATTTATGTAAAATGCGCAGAATCGGAAATTCATGTTTTCTCAATTTTATACATAAATTTTGATCAGCTCTCATTTGTAAGTAAAACCATATCGCTAGTTTTAGGTCAAGGTATAAAGGTGGTATGTAAACAAGTAATACCCATCTGTTGTATATTTGATTATGGAAATTAAGAAAAAAGGTACATTCGTAGAGGTATTTCTACAAAGCAGACAACCAAATGTAGGTATATTCGTAATTTACAGTACTTAAACTAATTAATACCAAAAAATAAAAAATGTTCGATAAAAGTACCAAATTCTATCCTGGGATCAACCCATCGAGATCATAATTGTTTGAATCGAATCTTCTTAAATAAAATTTTATTGAAAGGAAAAAAAATGTTGCCTGGCAAATTAGGCTCGGTATATTCGCTTCCTTTAAAAAAAGCTTTGCAAATCAATTTGAAGCTAATTCTGATGTGAACACCAACATGGATAATATCAAACTTTGAATTTCTTTTTTAAGTTTTTCAACTTTTCTCGTCAAACATCAAAATTAGGACAATGTCTCCAGAAAACGGTTTAACCGAAAAAACTTCTGACTGGCATAGCCAGGAATTTGGACAACCACTTGGAAGCGTAACTTGTGCGAATATTCAACATGAAAATAAGGTCCAAGCCAGAGATTTGAAAAAAGAGGAAATTAGAGGCATGGTTTTATATGCGATGGTGGATAATGGAAACGACATTAATCTGATGGCTATATCAATAAATATTTGGTCATTGGTACACCGGATTGAATTCGTCAAACTACCTAAGAGGGCTGGTTCAGTTGTATTATATTCACTAAGGGAAGATTTTATACAGAACTTACCATATAGAATAGATGATGGTGACCAATTCCATTCACTTTTGTACATTGTTCCAGACCAAATTTTGCCAGTCGATATGATTTTGGGGAAAGAACATCAACCGATAACAATCTTGTCAGCGTACAGCAACAATGAAAAATGTATACCGGAAAATTATTCAATTCTCGTCGAACACGACAATGGTTTTCGTGAGATGTCCAACATTACCGATAAGGAACAGGAGGCAACCATAAAGGGCATGATTGTTAATTACAACCCTAAATCCAGATGCCAAAGTTCCGACATAGAGATGACAAATATTCTGAACTAAGAAGGAGGCTAAGGAGGTTATCACAATTGGAAGCTGAGATTGTGCGAAAATAGATAGATGAATGGATCGCGGAAGGAATTATATGACCAAGTAAATCGAAATTGTGGTAGTCCCATAGTACTAGCTACTAAAAAGGGATGGAAAAGAGGCTGTAGGTACCCGTTACCACATATTGCAGATCAGGTCGACCCCAAAAATAAATCTAGAACCTTCTCGTTTGTCCCAGAAAACTCTGCATTTTGGTTGTATTCTTAGGTTCTCTAGGTTCTGGAAATTTAGTAATTGAAGTCTTCTTTCTATTTGAAGGTTTCATATGCCTCATCTTATTATTAATAACCTAACAATTGAATATGCTTGGATAAAAACTGGCATTTTTCCCATTTTATTTGCAACCCGTTCTCCTCGGCATTCGAACAACTAGAAACAGTCTAACCAGCGAATCAGTCTCAGGATTTATTCTTCCACGGTAGAAACAGAACTGCACACTGATAAATGCAAAATTGGTCTTGAGAAAAAAAAACTGAAAAAACAGAAGAAAAATAGCACAGCTGTTTAGGGTAGGTGACGTTGTGGACAATGCAAGTAGACGTTTATCCAATGGGAAATAAAATCCTTATTGTTTTGAAATCATGATTCATGATCCGACTCGAAGGACTAAGATTGAATCCAGCCCGGTTCATCAATTTGCTTAATTGGTTTCGACAGTCAGTCACTTCACGTAAATCGTCAGCTCCTGACATTACGCCATCTACATAAAAATCGTTCAACACAGTTCCAGTAACTAGTGAGAATTCTGGTTTGCTATCGATTGCTAACTGCTTTAACGATCTAATATGGACTGATATGGTGATGGCGCTAGACCATATGTTACTGTTTGCAATCGATAATGCTTGATAGGTTCCAGGGTAGTTTTTCGCCATAATATACATTGAAATTCTCGGTTATCTGGTGCAATCAGGATTTGCCTATAAATACATATTTTCGATGTCGGAGGCAAATACGATTTTATGCTTCCGGAACTTCATTACGATCATTTCCGGAGTATCCGGTACTTTTTAAGCAATCCATTTTTCGAAAAAATTCTTTGAAATATTCGATCATCCGAATAATCGTTTTTTGAGAAAAACATCAAGTTTAAACGAATTAAAACGAAAGAATTAGAATTTTCCGTGAAAATATTCGATAACCGGATAGTTGATAATAATCCGGATAGGTGGATATTTGGAAACTCTAGTAACAACGAATTTTCCATCGTCGGCCCTACCCGTAATTTTTCATTTAAAGACACACTTTTTTTGATGATCCATCAAAGATTACCCTTAGTTTTGTTTTGAATTGCGATTCTTTCATCATGGCGCGGCAGATAATAACTGTTTTCTGGAACTTGTACAATATCCACATCTGGTATAATTTCCTTGTATACCAGGTTGGCATATTCTTCCATGTAACTGATATAACCTTGCTGTTATTGTTAGTTTGAAATTTCCGTCCCATTGCCATCAATCGTGACAATGTTGCTTGTTTCCAATTGCATAGTTGGGTGAATTGTTTTTAAAAGGCAGACTTACCATATGTCTTTCCTCCTTGGTTTTCGACAATGAACAACATCGAAGATTGCTTTTTCTTGCATTTATTGATATTTACCTTACGTCTACAAAATCATACACCAGGTAAACGTTGCAAATGCCATTTTAAACATAATGAAGAAATACCGAAACACCCTGTTATTTAATAGATAAATATTTTAATAGCATTTTTATTTTTCTGTTTACATTTGAAATCATTTTTATCGGCTCATCCGGATATCTCAAGAGCGTTCATCCGAGACACGAAAGCGAACAACGTTAGCTATTTATTGTATAAAAACCCAGCTCGCTCATGTATTTACCACAAAGAAGTTGCTGTGAACTGTACAATTTAAAAACAACGGAAATAAAAAAAACGGAATCAATGAATTCTTTACTAATTTTGTGCTGCTTATTTGGCCTGATTATGGTAAGTTGTTTAGAAAAATAATTATGAGAATTGTCTTGTAAGCTAATTTATTTTTAGGCAACCCTTGGAGGCATGCCAGCCGATGTTGGTGACGAAAATAGCACCTCAATAGTAGAATGGCTCGCGAACCTGAAAGAAAGACTTATTGAATACATCAAGAAGAACTGGTTAGGTGCAGAGGAGGAGAAGATCCAATTAGAGTAATGTGAGCCGCAAAAAATGCTTGTATTTAAAATATCCAAATATGCATAATATTAATAAATTTGCTTAATTTGAAAACATATTTGATTATGGAAACCACGGCAGCTTGGGGAAATGAAACAATTTTAGTTTCTCTTCATTTTGTATAGTAATATTCTGGTCGGTAGGTAATTTAAACACGATGTTTATTTTTGGTAAATTTAATTTCCCTGTAAAAATTACTCAGGTATTGAAAGGTGCAAAAGTTCGCATAAATGTTTCGAAGATAGTTAGGCGGCTTAGGAACACAGCGTTGGTCAATTTTAATTTTATCAATGACGGCCCCTCGAGGTTTCCTTTGAAAAAAAATTTGAATGAATGATTGTGAACAAAATTATTCAAATGTGGTCAATCGAAGATTGCTTTTTCTTGCATTTACTGATATTAGTGTCTTTTCGAATATTTTGGCAGTTTTTCGAAATTATTGAAGGTTTTCAATTTTATTCATCATAAGTAAATAGCCCAACGATTTTAAATGTTTTTTTTTAAATCGCTGTTTTATTAAAAAAAAATACTTTGCATTAATTTAAAAATACTTTGCATTGTGAATACAAGAAATTATTTTTTCAGTGAGTTTCAGCAATGAATTCAATAATTTCGTTTACAATATTTTTTCCACAATAATGAAAAGATACCGGTTTTTTAGGATTCGGCGAATGTGTTCCTGCTTTGGGTTAGAAAACGAACATCTAAAAACAGTCAGGTAACACCAACAGATGAGAAAATATCAGATCAAAAAACATCAAATGGAAAACAACAGAAAGTAGAAAATCTGTAGATATACCATTTAACTACTACACAGACAAAGACGACCTAAAAAAACCGATTGGATCTTGAAGAAAAAAGGACCTTCGAAGAGAGTTAAAAAGAGGAAAGCTGATTCTTCACCGGAATTCGAGCAGTTTGAGCAGATAACTAAACCTGTATAGGAATTCCGTGCAGTTTAGTAAAATTAGATAAATTAGAGTTTTTATCAGTTGTTTTATCCCTTCAACGATTATTTTAAATAATTTCTATAAATTTTCAAATAAAAATAATCAATTCGCATGTAGAGGGTTTTCAAAAGCACACTATAACTTTTATTTTAGTATAAATTGTTCATACCAAATTTGCACGAAATCCCTATACTGTTCAAAGTGTAGAGCAACAAGAAGATAAAACCAAAGAAAGGCAGCCTCACGTTGATGAAATCGGTAACGGAGAATGAATATAAGGTCTTAAACAATTAAGCTTAGAAAATAAACACGTAGTACTCTTACACTTACCGGATCCATGAACCATAATGTGGATGGTATCCAGTGGTAGCTCCTCATAAGCAGACAAAAATAGTCGCCCAATTAAACAGAAAACTACCTAACGAGAAAACTAATTAAGATTTATTTTGTGAGCTGACCGAAACAAACAACAACTTGAATGTGCCAATAAAATCCCAAACAATTAAAAGATGAACTATGTAGAACTACTTATTGAAATGATACACTCTATTATATTATCCAGTGGCAAATTAATAGATCTCAAAAATACCTCCAATTAATAAAGTTGATAGAACCCAAACCCGTAGTGCTAAAGAAAAAGCGGATCTTTTTACGGTTTGCGGAGCACCTCGAGGAAATATACCAACCTTTTCGCAGGCCAACTGCTGATGAAAATATCACACCATATTCTAAGATTGATGAGCTAAATATAGAGTCTGCGAAGCTACATGAATTAAAAGAAGAAACAAAATTTAACCTAAATCCTAGAAAAGCACCAGAATATGAATTGATCACAGGGCAAATCATCAAAGCCCACCTGATAAAGCTATATGGAAAATAATACTAAAAATACTACTAAAATACTATTCCGGTTAAAATATGTTCCACATCAATAGCAAGTTGGAGAATTAATAATGATAGCAAACCCATATACAAACCAGATATGCCATTTTCTCTACTGCCAACGATGTCTAAGCTATTTGAAAAATTATTAGTTAAACGAATTACACCATTAATAGAGGACAGAAATCTCATTCCATCACATCAATTTGGATTCCGAGAAAAGCACTCCAACTATTGAACAAGTACACAGAATCACAAACAATATTGAAGTCGCGCTGAAAAGTAAAAAAATATTTTCAGCGCGACTTCAATATTGATAGAGTATGGCACAAGGGATTGGACTACAAATTTCTGACGGGCTTACCACAGTCACTTTCGAGTAAAGTATGATGAAGAACACTCCGCCTCGAAATAATCGCTGCTGGAGTACCACAAGGCAGCGTTTTGGGAAGGAACTATTGCAACTGTTGCTGATGATACAGCCATCATGGCAATCGGAAATGATGTTGAAGTGATAACCAGCAAACTGCAGAGAATCTACTAATGAGATTTCTAACCGAATAAAACTATAGCGTAGAGAGCTCAATGAAACGAAATCCGTTCACATCAACTTCACTAATCGAAAGATAAACTGGATATCAATGGAAATTATTTAGGTTAGAACGCTAATTTGAAGTGGATAGAACACGTGGAAAAGTAAAAGAAAAAACATTAGATTTAGAAGACTTATTGGGCGAAACTCAGTGTAAACTAAATACAATAAATTGCTCCTTTAACGGAAAATTCTGAAACCTACATGGACTTATGGTATCCTGCTGTGAGGATGTACAAAGAACACGAACGTCAAAACAATTCAGACGTTCTAAAATAACGTTCTACGGAGAATTGTTGATGCACCTTCGTACGTAAGAAAGACGGATCTTCATCGAGACTTAAAGATGAAATATGTCAGCAAGGAAATTAATAAGCAAACCTTGAAACACGCATTTTGCATTCAGGAACATGGAAACATTACATGGTAGACAACTGTATCACCGAAAGAAAGCTTCTAAGAATGAAGTCAATGGACCTGGTATACTGGTCAATATAAATTAAGATGAGAATATAGTGGGACTATCCGATTGGTCACATCCCTTTAAATGTGAATATTATATGAAAGATAAATTACTAGATGATTTTTTAAATTAGTTGTAACAAAAATAAAATATCCTCGAATTTTATCGCTGAAGAATGAATTGAACCTAAAAATGAATAAATAACATTTTACCGAAATATTACTATCGCATCTTGAAATCCAATTCCAAAGCCTAAACAATAGCCCCAAAATAATAGGAATTATTTGCGAACGATATATTTTACGCATACACATGTAATCACAATCAAACATCAAATAAGGAAATCGACCGTAATGCATTATCCTCGAAGATTTTGAGTCACTTGCATCTTCATTTGCAGCTGCACAACTGTCCATGCCGTAAATGAAGATGATTATAACCGTGAATGAATATGCTGTAAATAATTTTATTCTTGTACTTACAATTACAAGTATACGATTTACGTAAATTAATTTTCACTTTTGTAAGTCTTACTGTTTAATTTCACTATACTACATTTACATACTTATTTACACTTTACACATCTACACTATATTTTATAAAATAAAATTAAACAAACACCCATTTCACGATGGAACAAGATCACAAAATGAAACAAACGAATTGAAGATGTCATCATTTTAATTTTTTTTTTTTAACTTTTGGTGTTACACGCATAAAGCGCCATGCATAAGAAAAAATTAAAATTGTATGTTCGTCATACGTATTTAGCGAACACATTATTTTAAAAATCTAATTAATAAAAAAAAAATTAATTAATTTAATCATTATAGTGAAATTAAATCCTAACAATTAAATCTAGTAATGGGCTAGATTAAAAATACATACATTTAGGCTGAAAATCGTCTGCGGTAAAATCGTCTTTAATGGTACATCGTAGGCAATTATTTCTATTTTTCATGTATGACGAGGTCAACTTTGGCAAGTAATTCAATTAGGCCTAAATATTTTCCGTTGTTCTTGGTATATACATAACTTATCAGAAGAGCCGCGGAATGCTATATTATTTTGCGCAAAATATAGAGCAATACTCTTCCATCTATTGACAACATTTTGCCAACACTCTGTTTTCTTTTGAATTATATAAGTTGTTCCGCTCGACCGATTGTTGATCCTGATGTCAGTCTTGATTCCGTTTCTATCCACGTTTAGGAACACACCATATGATTTGAACTATTTTGATGTGGCTTAATCTCTTTAGATAAATGGATTCAATTATTGTAACCAATATTTGCTAAAACTCGATTTGGAATTCATATACGACCTCGATCAAAACATACACCACAGAAACAAAACGCGCGGTCAGCAGTATCAGAATATAATATCTGTCGCCGCGGTACACATTCGTTATTAGCATGTACACGGAAGAAATGATTATTGGTGAAATGACGGTTGTTTGCATCTTGAGTTTATCGTGTAAATTAAACTTGCTTGGAACCTTGAACGACCAAGTAATCAGTAATATTATTGTTAAGGGTTTTAGGCCATCAAGTTGGATCTGAAAAATTGATTAAGCCCAAGTCTGCGGAATTGTCAACATTTAATTGGTTGGATACATACGGAGGGAAAATCAACTGATCTGCCATTAAAGGACTTTCATTAGAATTTTCGATAGAAGGAACTTTTGACAAATTCCACAAACAACTATTATTACTAACATACTACAGCCACACAATCCCAAGATTTTTGTTGTTATTTGCTATTGGAAAATATTAATATTGTCTGAAAAATGTGAAATGAGATTACCTGACACAAATAGGCTTCTACAGATAAGAGAGAAAAGTTTGTCTTCTCTTACTAATTCTACCACTACCATTATTAAACTATGACCAAAAAACACACGAACAGATTTTAAATGTTTATGTACCTGAGAAGAAAATGCAATACCGTTTGATAAAAAATTTTCTTATTTTATATTCAACATTTAGTAAGTTCCATTTGAGTGTAAAATGTATTTGCGCGATCACACATCGAGCCGGAATTACGAGTATCTAATGTTTAAACTTTTTCGTCACAAAAAACTTTTTCAGTTGCTTATTTTCTAGTTGGGATGGCGAATTACAACACTTGCAGTGTTCTTTATGTCCCTAATAGCATCTGCCTTTATATTCGTAAAAATAAATAAAAGACCGATATTATCGATAATCGATAATATTTATGACTAAACTTTTTTTAAAGGGTTGGTTTAATGCTTTCCATCCAAATTGTCTACAATCGTGCCTAAACAACATTATCACCTTATTAGTTATATAAAACCAAAATTATACGATTAACAAAAAGTTTTTTAATTAAAGTTTTTATATAAAAATAAAACAACTTCCTTCTCCATTTTATATAAATCCTGTATATATACGGTTTTACCGACTTAAATTAATTACGTAAATTAATCTTATTATCAATCTACTTCGAATAATATTTTTATACGATATACCTGTATATGATAATAATATTCTTAAACTCAAGACTCTCTGCGGCTGTTTAATAATAAATGAACTTTTACGTCTAACCACAATCTTTTTATATAACAAAAACTTTTATTTGGTAACCTAACAAGTGTTTCCGTTAAATTACGAAAAAAACTAATTTTCTTCAGAAAAATGAAAAATCAATAAAACAAAAAATGTTGTACGGCAACTTGTTAATTATATTAATGAAATTATACAAAAAAAAAAATTAATAATTAATAATTTCATTTTTCTTTACTTTATTAATTTAATTTTTAAAATAAAAAGTTTCGATTAATTGAAATTGTTTCGAAAGAAATTAAAATTAAAAATAAAAATAAATGTGAAAGAGTATTTTATTAAATTTCTTATTAACCAAATTAATAATAAGATTTATTGTGCTAGACATATTTTAGGTGCAACTCTTATGATTTCAGTAGTTCGGAGTTGCTAGTAGTAATATCCCATGTTCGCGTGAAACTGTTCGAAGACGTCGAATGAAAGAACGAACTGACATAGCTGAAAAATTAAAACAAGATTTTGATGCTAATAATTTCTGTACGGTACCTACACTGGGATGGAAATTTACTAAAAAATATGAAATCACAAAAAAACTCGATCGACTGGCAGTAATCGTTACTGGTAAAAATAAAGACCAAATTTTAAGAGTGCCGGAATTGATATCGTCAACTGCTGAAGCCCAAGCAGAGGTAATTTATAATTTGCTGTGTCAATGGAATTTGATCGAAAATATTACGGGGAATGTGTGCAGATACAACTGCAAGCAATACAGAGTATGAAATCCTATACTTCCCGTCTATTAAAAAAATCGTTTCTGTTAGAAATTACAAATTTAACGCCAACTTTTTCATTTTTTTATGAATTTTTCTGGGTTATTTTTCTCATATTTCAAAAAATTCCATCCGCAGAGCAAAATAATCCAACCCATCGTATTTAGCGGATCACTAAACTAAATATAGGATGATAAAACCCAATATCAAGTATTCATTTTTGCAGAATGGTCAGTTTGAAAATAGGAGTATTAAACTAATGATAGAAGGTGGAACTAGCGACCTCTAAATTTAAATATTTTTCAATAAAAATTTCAAGGAATTATTTTTATATGTAATGAAAGGTTTTAATAAACAATCCCGTCAAAAATTTAAATGTGCGGTTTTTTTTGGTCAGTCTAGTACATACCTACATATGTACATATACTCGTATGTATTAGTCCTTCAGGTTTATTTTTATTCATTTGAATTATTTTAGCAATATATGTTATTCCTCTTTTTAAGAAGGATGATCGTCTGTTGTTGAGTAACTTTAGACCAATATCAATCATTTCTGTTGTTTCTAAGATTTTTGAAAAAGCAGTTAAATTACGAATGATAGAATTTCTGAATAGCTTGAACTGATTTAGTAAATGTCAATTTGGTTTAGCTACAGAAGATGTTTTGATCGAAAATAAGAATCCACTTCATGAAGGCAGTAATAATTCTAATGCAGTAGCTCGCCTGATTGTGGATGTTTCACATTGAAATGGCTCAAGTCATTCATCATTAATCGGTCACAAAGGTTTACTTGTAAAAATAGTTTCAATATGGTTTATTGGTGCTACAGGCGGGTATTCCCCAAGGATCTGTACATTGGCCAATACTATTTTTAAATAAAATTTTAAAGTTATTTCGTTTGCTGATGATCTGGCGAATGCATATAATAGTTATGATTATTCATCTGCAGTAACATACATTAATCAATTATAATAGACCGGCACTGCCCAAGAAATGACCCGGGATTTAATAAAGGCTTGCTAATTCGTATCCATTGCTAACATTAAATATTTGGACCTAGACGCAGATTGCAGATTAGACTGGAAGAATCATCATTCAGGAATTAGGTAAATGCATCTACTACTCAATCAACAAATTTTTATTAATGAACTAGAAAATGAAAACTTTTAAATTTCGACTCAAAGTAAATGCTAAAAGAAGCTTAAAAAAAGAAAATTATTTGGGAAAAGTTTAGGGGTGATACAGATATGGGCCTGTAGCAAAAATCTCAACATACGGCTGGTCTTCAAATGTTTACCACAGTAAGTGGTTAAGACATTTATAGGCACTCAATGTTATATCAAATGAAAAATTATCAGAAACATTCATTTTGGGCTACAAACATATGGTCGCAGTGGTTTTGAATAGGTTTGTAAGTTTATTGCTGACCTTAACGCGGATTGAAATACATCCGGAGATAAAATATAACATACAATTTTATCGACTGGAAACAGATAAATTAAATAATGAATTAAAATACTAAAAATATTAAACAGGAACCTTACGTCACTCGAGAAAAGCATCAATCTTAATTCAAAAGATTCTACAAAATCATACACCAGGTAAACGTTGCAAATTTCATTTTAAATTTAATGAACTAATACCGAAACACACCCTGTGCTTTGATAGTTAAATATTTTAATAGGATTTTTATTTTTCTGTTTACAATTGACATCATTTTTATCGGCTCATCCGGATATCTCGAGAGCGTTCATCCGTGACACGAAAGCGAACCACGTTAGCTATTTATTGTATAAAAACCCAGCTCGCTCATGTATTTACCATAAAGAAGTTGCTGTGTACACTGTACAATTTAAAAACAACGGAAATAAAAAAAAAAAAGGAATCAATGAATTCTTTACTAATTTTGTGCTGCTTATTTGTCCTGATTATGGTAAGTTGTTTAGAAAAATAATTATGAGAATTATCTTGCATGCCAATTTATTTTTAGGCAACCCTTGGAGACGTGCCAGCCGATGATGGTTTCCAAAATAGCACCTCAATAGTAGATAAGCTCGCGGACCTGAAAGATAAACTTATTGCATACATAAACACGACCTGGATAGGTTAAAAGTACAGGAGAGCCAATTTCAGTAATGTGAGCCGCAAAAAATGCTTGTATTTAAAATGTCCAAATATGAATAATATTAATAAATTTGCATAACTTGAAAACATATTTGATGATGGAAACCACGGTAGCTCGGGGAAATGAAACAATTTTACTTTGTCTTCATTTTGTATAGTAATATTCTGGTCCGTCACTAATTTAAACACGATGTTTATTTTTGCGAAATTTATTTTCTCTGAAAAAAATACTCAGGTGTTGAATGGTGCATAAGTTCGCATAAATGCTTCGAAGATAGTTAGGCAGCTTAGGAACACAGTGTTGGCCAATTTTAATTCTGTCAATGATATATCTTAAGAGACCACATTATCGGCCCCACGAGGTTCTTTAGAAAAAATTTGGATGAATACGGACAAAATTATTATTTATACGTGGTCATTTCGAAAACTAGACACGTTTGAGACCCTATGTCCCAATGCTATACGCTGCTTTGATGTTGGTTTCGTTCTTGGACTGCAGGTAACAAAAGGGTCTTGGATTTTAAGACAAGCGCCCATTTTGCGCTGAATTTAGCAAACTTACGAATGATTTATCGTAATTTAACCATGAATGTTTAATTTAACATGTGGTGTCGTCGCACTGTCGAGCAACAAAATATAGCTAACTGCTAAGGTACAGGACTGTTTTAAAATCGCACGAGAAACAACACTTTACTTGTTATCGCACAAAACAACTCCCATAACTAAAAGAGTTTATAAGCAAATTCTTCCCAACAAGCGTGTTAAATGATTTTGCGATTTTACTGTTTAATGAATTACAAGGTTTACAAATTTATTTGTTGCGTTTATTAATTGATTTGTTCCAAATTTGTTTACCAGCATTCACAAATTATTTTGTAGAAACTGTAACGCAAAATATAAAATTAATAAATGAATCGTTCTTGGTGGCTGAAGTTCTGGAAATATAAATTAAAGTTTGAAATGATTATTAAATATACAAAAGGTGTGTGCAGTGTTTACATTAGAATAGTTATGTAAAAGTGTTTAATTTAGATTTGGTTTTAAATTAAGGTGTTCGACACGTCATGACTCAACGTTCAATACTAACGTTTATATATGGAATCGTCGTTGGTTTCACAATAACCCAAGTTTATGAAATAAAACTTAATCACAATAATAATTTGGTCGCAATGTCTGAACCCGAGCTCAATGTAGGTGAACATAGTAGTAGTGAGGAAGTGCATGCGTTAGAAAATACAACGCTAGCAAATTATTTGGCGACAGAAGTGCAGATACTATGTTGGATTATGACCAGTCCGAGTAATCATGAGAAAAAGGCGCGCCATATTAAGCAAACTTGGGGTAAACGATGTAATAAACTTATTTTCTTTAGTTCAGCGGCCAACGCTAAATTACCGACGATTCAATTACGGATTAAAGAAGGTCGTAATTATTTGTGGCCTAAAACTCGAATGGCTGTAAAATACATTTACGATCATCATCTCGAGGAATATGATTGGTTCTTAAAGGCGGATGATGATACGTAAAAACTGTTACTATATATTTATATAGGTACAGCGACCTCTAATTTATTCTAATTATTTTTAGATACGTGATTGTAGAAAATTTACGATACATGCTGTACGCTTATTCACCAAATGATCCCCTATATTTTGGATGTAAATTTAAGACATCTTTGAAAGAAGTATACATGACCGGTGGTGCTGGTTATGTGTTAAGTCGTGAGGCTCTTAAACGGTTCAACGAAAACGGATTTTCGGGCGAATTCAAATGCAAAAAAGCGATTAGAGATGGAGCAGAAGACGTTGAAATGGGTAAATGTTTACAAAAATTAAATGTATTCGGTGGCGATTCCCGAGACCAAATGGGCCGTGGACGATTTTTTCATTATATGCCAGAGCAACATTTAATACCCAACCGCAAAAATAAATGGTACTGGGATTTTGTTTTCTATAATACAAGTGAAGGACTTGATTGCTGTTCGGATAATGCTATTTCATTTCATTATGTGCCATCCAATCAGATGTACGTACTCGACTATTTGATATATCATTTACGGCCATATGGTATTATGGCATATTCGCAGGTCTTACCGAATAAAGTAACAATCGATGAGTTATTATCTCGTCATGTTCATTAAGTCTCACAAGTCACAACACATTTCATTTTATGTACAATAAAAAATTAATGTGCAATTTAAACAAATGTTTTCCAACGTCGTCGAATGTAAAGCAGTGGTTTAAGAGAGTTGCCTATCATGCTGCGGTCTTACGTTCAGTTGACGCCACTGATCAAAAATGTAACTAATTTCGTCACAATATGCTTCGAGAGACATAAACACGATTAAGTGTGCTCCAGTCTCAGAACAGACGCGGTACAAGGTTCGCCCTTTTATGGGGGTGAAAGATAAGTAAATGTGAGTTTAACTCAAAAGATTGTACATACATACAAATGTACATCTGAAATCCAAACTAACGCCGATCCTATAGTTTATTCGATCAATTAATAAACGCAACAAATAAATTTGTAAACCTTGTAATTCATTAAACAGAAAAACCCCTAAATCATTTAACACGCTTGAGGGAAGAATTTGCTGATAAATTGCTTTGTTTTGTGCGATAACAGGTAAAGTGTCGTTTCTCGTACGATTTTAAAACCGTCCTGTACCTTATTCGTGAGCTATATTTTGTTGCTCGACAGTGCGACGACACCACATATCAAATTAATCATTCATGGTTAAATTACCGTAAAATGTGTATTTTCGAATGGATTTGCTAACTTCAGCGCCAAATAGGCGCGGGTCTTAAAATCCAAATCCCATTGTTACCTGCAGCCCAAGAACGAAACCAACACCAAAGCAGCGTATAGCCTTAGGACGTAGCGTCTGAAACGTGCCCGGTTTTAGAAATGACCACGTTTAAATAATTTTATCCGTAATCATTCATCCAAATTTTTTCTAAAGAAAATCTCATGTGGCTGGTAAGGTGATATGTCATTGATAGAATTAAAATTTGCCAACGCTGTATTCCTATAAGATGCCTAACTATCTTCGAAGCATTTATGCGAACTTATGCACCTTTTAACACCTGAGTAATTTTTTCAGAGAAAATAAATTTTGCAAAAATAAACATCGTGTCGAAATTAGCGACCGACCAGAATATTACTATACAAAATGAAGACAAAGTAAAATTATTTCATTTCCCCGAAATACCATGGTTTCCATCATCAAATATGTTTTCATATTATGCAAATTTATTTATATTATTCACATTTGGACATTTTAAATACAAACATATTTTTGCGGCTCACAATACGCAATTGGCTCTGCTGTGCTTTTAACCTATCGTGGTCGAGTTTATTAATAATTCAAGAGTGTTGCTGTTTCCGACATCAACATCGAGTGTTACGAGTCCAAGGGTTGCCTAAAAATAAATTGGCATACAAGACAATTCTCATAATTATTTTTCTAAACAACTTACCATAATCAGGCCAAATAAGCAGCACAAAATTAGTAAAGAATTCATTGATTCCGTTCTTTTTTTATTTCCGTTGTTTTTAAATTGTACAGTGCACAACAACTAGTTTGTGGTAAATACATGAGTGAGCTGCATTCTTATACAATTATATAGTTAACGTGGTTAGCTTTCGTGTCACGAAAGAACGATTAAAATGGTTTTAAATGTAAACAGAAAAATAAAAATGCTATTAAAATATTTAACTATTAAAGCACAGAGTGTTTCCGTATTTCTTCATTAAGTTTAAAATAGGATGTTGTAAAACCTTTTGAATTAAGATTGATGTTTTTCTCGAGTGACGTAGGGTTTCGGAAAGTTTTCAATCGCCCTAATATTTTTTTGTATTTTAATTCGTTATTTTATTCATCTGTTTCCAGTCGATAAAATTGGATGTTATATTTTATCACCTAATAATGTATCTCGATCTGCGCTAAGGTCAGCAATAAATTTACAAACCTACTCATTGCATCCAGAAATTAGCAGAGCTTTATGTTTCCAAATGGAACATTAGATTTGCTGGTGGTTTATAGCTGGTGCAGCAGAATTATTGGGCCGATATTCAATGAGCAGCTATAGTGCTTGTGCCCATGTACAGTACAATAAAGAGGCATCAATTTGGTAATCCTTGCATTTGAGACCAAAATATTTTGAAAATATTTTGGCTAATCTCAGTATATATTCAATATCACGTCGCCCATATGGACGACGTGATATTGAATACATACTGGAGATTAGGAATTGTGGTAATCTCAGAGATTTCCGATTGTATGCATGAGTGTTCTGATACTTATTCAAAACCACTTCGACCATATCGGTGTCTGTCACCCCTAAACAATAAATTCCTCTCAAACTTTTCCAAAATAATTTTCTTTTTTCAATCTTCTTTTAGCATTTTCTTTGAGTCGAAATTTAAAAGTTTTCAATTTCTAGTCCATCAGTAAAAATTTGTTGAGTGAGTAGTAGATACATTTGCCTAATTCCAGAATGAAGATACTTCCAGTCTAATCTGTAATCTAAGTTTATGCTCAAATATTTAATGTTAGCATCTGATCTGAATTAGCATGCTTTTATTAAAAAACGGGCCATTTCTAGGGCAATGCAGGTTTATTATTATTGATTAATGTATGTTACTGCAGATGAATAATCACAACTATTATATGCAAACGCCAGATCATCAGCAAAGGCAATAACTTTAAAATTTTATTTAAAAATATAATTTATATGAATTCAAAATAAAATTGGCCAATGTATAGATCGCTGAGGAACACCCACCTGTAGCACCAATAAACCAATGAATCTATTTTTACAAGGAACCCTTTGCGACCTATTAGTGATAAATGACTTCCCTTGAGCCAGTTCAACATGAAATATCCAAGCCACTGTCGTCCAGAAATCGTGTGAGTGAAGAAAGTTTATCATCTTTGGCCAACATCTGACTCTAACCTTTTCCTAACTTTTGTATTTCTTTGGGGTACTCTTAGCGTTGTACCCAAATATTAATAGATTTTCCGTGGATTGGTGGATTTCTCTTAAATTTATTGGCGAATTTTGACGAGTTCTCTTCGGCTTTCTCAGATTATCTATAAATCTACAAATATACATAGCTCAAAATTCGTATGGCTATAGTGACAGAAAATTACATGAGTTGATATGGTTCCAATGATTTCTTGGTAACAATTGTTGTGTTTCCGAGACCTTATTGAATCCGAATGTCTTCCATTTAGTTGAATGGTCCGATAACCAAACTAAAACAATAATGAAATCTAGAACATTAGGTGCAACCTTAGTTTTAGACGTGACAAGTTCGACTCTATCCTTCGTGTCAACACGAGAATAAAACCACTTTTACCAACACGTTCAACCCCTGGTGTGTATGAATTTAATCAAAAGTTTTTCATCAAAGACTGATAAACATTAAATATAGAAACGATATCACAATGAAAATTTCATTTAACTGTATTAGAAAAAAAACTTCATTTAGTTACAAAAATCAAATACACACCCAGGATGTATATAAAGTTAGCCCAGGATTCATCCCAGAAAAAAGATATGGTAACACCATAACTATCGCGACACAAACTGTCATCCCAGGAAATTACTATCAGCCCAGGAAATCTCTATCATCCCAGGAAATCATTATTCATTATATTTTTTTTAAGTTATAGTATATTGTGTCAGCCCAGAAAATAACTATCACGATACTAGATATTTTGCATCAGCCCAGAAAAGTATACTCAATATTTATAACATGAAAATGTTGAAAATGTTTACAATGTATTTTTTATGAAATTGATTAAAATTGAATTTTCTTAATTTTATTATGCAAATGTAAATATTTTGACATAATTTAATTTTAATTTATAAAATTCTTCGAAAAAAAACTAAATAAATCCTTCCAACAATGCGATTAAAAGCCGAATTTCACATATCTTATAACATTTTATCTTGTACTGATTATATTCAATAGAAACGGGTTTAATTAGTCTTTCTAAATGTATGTGTATGTCTCATTTAATAAGAAAGAGTTGGGCTCGGTTGACGATTTTCCCAATATTTATAAAATTGTCAAAAATTGTATGTGGAACCGCTTTGATAGAAAATCGAATCTCAAGAATCTCAGAGATTTCCTCGTATAGTGACTATATACAATAGCAAGGGGTTTAATGGGGCTTCGTAAATATGTTTGTCCCATTCGATAAAAAAGAGTTGGGCTCGGTTGACGATTCTCCAATATTTATAAAATTGTCAAAAATTGTATGTAGAACCGCTTTGATAGAAAATCGAATCTCAAGAATCTCAGAGATTTTCTCGTATAGTGACTATATACAATAGCAAGGGGTTTAATGGGGCTTCGTAAATATGTTTGTCCCATTCGATAAAAAAGAGTTGGGCTCGGTTGACGATTTTCCCAATATTTATAAAATTGTCAAAAATTGTATGTGGAACCGCTTTGATAGAAAATCGAATCTCAAGAATCTCAGAGATTTCCTCGTATAGTGACTATATACAATAAAAAGGGGTTTAATGGGGCTTTGTAAATATGTTTGTCCCATTCGATAAAAAAGAGTTGGGCTCGGTTGACGATTTTCCCAATATTTATAAAATTGTCAAAAATTGTATGTGGAACCGCTCTGATACAAAATCGAATCTCAAGAATCTCAGAGATTTCCTCGTATAGTGACTATATACAATAGAAAGGGGTTTAATAGGGCTTCGTGAATATGTTTGTCCCATTCGATAAAAAAGAGTTGGGCTAGGTTGACGATTTTCCCAATATTTATAAAATTGTCAAGGCGGTTCCACATACAATTTTTGACAATTTTATAAATATTGGAGAATCGTCAACCGAGCCCAACTCTTTTTTATCGAATGGGACAAACATATTTACGAAGCCCCATTAAACCCCTTTCTATTGTATATAGTCACTATACGAGGAAATCTCTGAGATTCTTGAGATTCGATTTTGTATCAGAGCGGTTCCACATACAATTTTTGACAATTTTATAAATATCGGGAAAATCGTCAACCGAGCCCAACTCTTTTTTATCGAATGGGACAAACATATTCACGAAGCCCTATTAAACCCCTTTCTATTGTAGATAGTCACTATACGAGGAAATCCCTGAGATTCTTGAGATTCGATTTTCTATCAAAGCGGTTCCACATACAATTTTTGGTATGTCGACATTGCTGATATTGCGACACGCGTTGTTATTTGCAATATCAAACGTAGGTCGTTGTTGGTTAAGCAATGCATTAAATTTTCTATTTACAGTGATCAATTGAAATTCAAGGGAATTCTTAAAAAACAAAGCTTGCGTTTCAAAAAAGTTGTTTAAAAATCGTATGTCAATGCCAAAATTTTCCAGTTTGTTTTTGTAATTGGAAATGTACCGATCAAATTCCTTAATACGCCAGAAAGTCATCTCAATTTCAACATTTAAAACTTTTCGTTTAAAGTTTTCCATCAAATTTTGAATTTTGTTGGTAAATGGCATGTGTGGTTCAACATTTACAAATAAACATTTAATATTTTGAATAATGTGGTTGGGAAAGACGCCATACCTTCTGCATCTTGTCAAAAATACTTTCCTTGCAGTGAAACTGGCGAGTTTCCCATTCGTCTTCATATAATCCTTTATTATAACACAAACAGCGTTGTTATAATATTGCCGGATATAGTTAAAGAAACCTTCATGTGGAAACTATACCTTCATGTATAACTATATACATACTTTATATAAAGTAATACAATCTGAAGTGTTTGTGTGACATTTTGCTTTTTGGAATATTTGGGGGGAAAATTATCATTTAACGGTAGGTTCAAAATTAAGCATTGCATGAAATTTTCTATAAATTGTCTTATTAAAAAATATTTTTGTGGTTGTTTTATATATGTATGTATACAGACCTGAAGAAGATATAATATATATCGAAACGTCGTCGTAAAAGAAAGAGTTTTATTTTCAAGGCTGTAAACCCGAAGGTAGCATAAAATATACGGTATGGAACATCCACATGAAGTTTTCTTTAACTATATCCGGCAATATTATAACAACGCTGTTTGTGTTATAATAAAGGATTATATGAAGACGAATGGGAAACTCGCCAGTTTCACTGCAAGGAAAGTATTTTTGACAAGATGCAGAAGGTATGGCGTCTTTCCCAACCACATTATTCAAAATATTAAATGTTTATTTGTAAATGTTTAACCACACATGCCATTTACCAACAAAATTCAAAATTTGATGGAAAACTTTAAACGAAAAGTTTTAAATGTTGAAATTGAGATGACTTTCTGGCGTATTAAGGAATTTGATCGGTACATTTCCAATTACAAAAACAAACTGGAAAATTTTGGCATTGACATACGATTTTTAAACAACTTTTTTGAAACGCAAGCTTTGTTTTTTAAGAATTCCCTTGAATTTCAATTGATCACTGTAAATAGAAAATTTAATGCATTGCTTAACCAACAACGACCTACGTTTGATATTGCAAATAACAACGCGTGTCGCAATATCAGCAATGTCGACATACCAAATAAGGTTATGCAAGTTATTAGTTTGGGACCATACAATTTTTGACAATTTTATAAATATTGGGAAAATCGTCAACCGAGCCCAACTCTTTCTTATTAAATAAGACATACACATACATTTAGAAAGACTAATTAAACCCTTTTCTATTGAATATAATCAGTACAAGATAAAATGTTATAAGATATGTGAAATTCGGCTTTTAATCGCATTGTTGGAAGGATTTATTTAGTTTTTTTTCGAAGAATTTTATAAATTAAAATTAAATTATGTCAAAATATTTACATTTGCATAATAAAATTAAGAAAATTCAATTTTAATCAATTTCATAAAAAAATACATTGTAAACATTTTCAACATTTTCATGTTATAAATATTGAGTATACTTTTCTGGGCTGATGCAAAATATCTAGTATCGTGATAGTTATTTTCTGGGCTGACATAATTTACTATAATATTAATGATTTCCCGAGATATTGATATTCAATAATTTTTAATAGTATAAATCGGAACCAAAACTTTTTAAATTGTGTAGTATTCACTAATTTTTACATTTAATAAATATTGCGTCTGTGTAAGATTTTTATGAAAGTGATAAAATTCTTATTAATTCTAAAATAATATTTAAGTCACTTGTAAATTATTACTTATTTTATCTACTTATTTTTTTGAATATATGTCATGATAGTATCGTAGTGTTGCTTGATGTATATTTTCGATTTTTCTGGGATGAAAGTCTGGGCTAACTTTTTTTACGTACACCCAGGTTAATTTTTGCAAAACCAGAACATTGATCTGTACAGTTTCTGCCGGAGAGTATATTGTTGAAGCCATATGGACAAAATCCTTGAACACATTTCTCGAAAATAAAAGACTCCTGTGCTCCAAAATCTAATAAAGTGCAACATTTTTGATACTGGTTAGATGAATCCATTATTCTAATAACCGCTGTTGGCAGTAAAGCAGCTCGACATATGCCGCATCTAAAGTTTGAACGACATTTTCGTGTTTAGGGCTCTTGAGCATGCATATAAAACATAGTTTGTTTTCGGATACGAAGCTTCTTCTGTCATGTACGGAAAGTTATATAAACTATACGCAATTCCTCAAGTAGTGATTTTCGTTACACTTTAGGCAGGTTAAACGGACATGGGTATCAAATGCAAAGAAACTATTAGATCAACCGACTGGAAAACCGGCTGATATTACGACAGTGCGGAATCAACAGCTGAACTTTCGCAATTCGAATGGAATGCAAATCCATGGTTATGCAACGCGAGTGAACGAGCTTACGCAATAGTAATATAACGTCAATACAAAGATGAAAATTGAAAAATGCGAGCAGAGCTCATCATATTCAAAACCAAGGTTTCTTCAATCAGACAAATGTCTCTGCGTATAGATTGGAATTGTGTGGTGCACATCTTCTTGTAAAATTGTTAGCAGAAGTGAGGAAAGAAATCTCCGAAGATGTGCTCGTATGATTATCCTGACACCCAACTAAATTGAAAACTTTTGTAGCCAATCGTCTGTCTCAAATACAGGAATTGGTACCTAGAAACCACTGGAATCGCGTTAAGCCTGAAAGTAATCCAGCCGATTACGCTTCAAGGGGAGGGCTGCCTTCAAAACTCTTGTCACTCTCGCAATGGTGGCAGAAAAATTGTTGCCAATCATGAAAACGAGCAATATACAATTTATGAACTCATATTAAGTAGAAAACTTTCTAATGGTTTCGAATAGTTTATTACATGTTGGTGCTAGACTCGACAATTCAATAAATGCATATGATTTTAAACATCCAATCATTCTACCAATATCCCTTATTCTGAGTAGAATGGTATTCTCCTTCTTCCATATAACACATATACGAGTACATCCTCGCCCGTCACATCCCACCAAATCCGTCGAATAAAATTTAGTAGCTCTTAAAAATGCTTTATAGTTATTTGATAACAAAATTTGCACAGGCATGTCATTGAAATTTTTTGGTGCAAGATAAGTATACGATCCTCGAAAAAGTTCTTCAAGTGGTTTTGGGATGGCAAGACAAATTTTTCGAAGCTTATAACTCAAAAGTTTGAAATTTACATTACCACAACGCCGGGAAAAAATGTTTAGTACCTTATAGATAAAAATATACTGTACTGGCAAAATATTTATCCGGAAGAGAGGAGAGAGGTGAGGGTTAATAAAATTAATAAAATTAAATCATAAACTGATTTAATAAAATTAAATCAGTTTATTTTTAGGTGGTCAAAGATTAAAGTTGGTTACAGCGATACGCACTCATCCTGCTCACCTATGATTTCACCATCAAATACCTAGACATTAAGAGCTCTGCGTGCGCAGATTTTATTTCGCGATTAATTGCCGGTCACGAGAAAGCCTCGTCTTTGGCAATTTGACAAACATAAAAAACGAAAACACGCCGAGAAATTCCAATCTCTTGCCAATAGAAGACGTAAAAATCGGAAAAATAAGAATGGAAGAAAACACCGCCGGTTATTCCGCAATCGATACAGCCAAACAGCTGTCAGTAACATTTGATGCCTTGCAGTGCAAAACCAAAATGTGCGAAACATTGAAAAATGTATCGGTCCTCATCGGAAACGTTTGGCCGCAATCCCCAGTAGTAAGGGAGCTAGAGGTTGCAAAATTGTTTGCTCGACGAGGAGAACTAATGATAATACAAGGCTACACATTTTATATCTGCACCAAGGCCACTCGGAATCGCCCGCATAAAGCTGTTAGCATGAAGCAAGGTATACTGGCAATTGATCGACTAAGACGTCGAAATCTGGTAAAGCTCTGTGGAAGATGCCAGTCAAATGAACGTTACAGTCATGGCCAATGCCAAAAAGTTCGGGATCAAGAGTGCGCATCGATTTTACAGGACCTTTAAATGTTTTTTGGTACCTGGTGGTCATTGATACATTTAGCAAATTGCCGGAGGTCAGAAGGGTTTGAGTCATTCTGCGGTGAAAACTATGTCGAACATTTCAGAACGGCACCGTTTTACCCACAGTCGAATAATCAGGCTGAAACATTCTTCGACGCGCTAAAAACCGGACTCAAGAAGCTAGAAGGAGAAGGAAACGCCAATCAAATTTTACGCAAATTTTTGACGTGCTTCTACCATTACACAGCTTCATTTGCTATTGGCATGAAGTCACCCAACGCGACACCAAAATGAAGCAACAATTCTATCAGCACCATTGCGCTAAGTGGAAAGAGTTCGAGGTTGGTGAGGATGTGTTAGTCAACATTTTCAGAAAAAATACGTGGAATTGGTCACTCGGAGTTATTACGAAGAGATGCGGTTTATTAAACTATTTCGTGCTAACCGAAGAAACACTAATGGGCCAACGATAAATTAAAATCCATGCGAACCAGATGAAAAAGCGATTCACATTCCTTTATGAAGACAACAACATTTTGCTGAATGATTTTGATTTACCAGCGCTAGCACAACGAGTAATAGAACCAGAGGTCTTGCCAGAGCTTGAAGCAAAATCCAAGAACGAGCCTTTTGCAGAGGCCATAGATGATTCCGAAGAAGAGACACGGAAGAGTATGACACAACGCTATGATGATTACGACATGACCAGAATGGTTCGATGATTTGCGCGATAAACTATCTAGCTCTAAATCTTTTAATTTTGGTACATAAAGTTTTGTTTGTTATTTCCCCAAGTTTTGAACTTTGTTTTTTTAATGGAGGAGGAGTGTTTTGATGTGGCAACACTGATTTGTAGGGTGGTGAAGTAACAATAAGCATATTTTGTTGACCAAAATTGAATTCGAATTATTTTTTGTTTATTCCGAATTTAAAAAAATCCAAATAGGTTAGCCTATCGCTAAATTAGGATTGTGCAACTAGGCAAGAAGCTGTGTGAAGTGTCAAACAGCAAAAAAAAAATATTGAGACATACCAAAAGTTCTCTGAGAAGTAATGAGGAAGTTACATAACTTATTGGAATCCTCAGTTTTCAAAGAATTAGGATTTTTTTGTTTTGTTTTGAAACAAATAATAACTACAGCACACCATCCTGTGGCAAACGAATTGCTCGAAACATGGTATTGCGATTCGAAATTAAGGGTGTAGACGTTCTTACTACACCATTCGTTTAGATATGAGAGTAAGTTTTGAACCAGTTTATAATTGAGAATAATGTTCAATAATTTTACTAAACACATCAATGAACATAAATTTATTTCTAATTTACGAGAAGCGATGCAAGTTAGAATCGATGGCATTCACGCTCCGTTACAGCAATCTTATGACGGTCATTTGCTGTGTTCCAACGACAGGCAAATAAAATCTACATCAACACAAATATTATTATAATCTTCAAATTTTACTTACAGAAATAATTTCGCCAAGTTCCATAAATATTTTTATTCGCATCAAAAAACATGGCGTCACTATGAAATTTTCAACGCCAATGTTTCTTGTTTGTTCAAATTTACACTGCACTGTAGGTTATTGCACATTAATTTACAATTTTTTGCAATAAAAAAAACTCAAATTATTTTAATAATAAATATTGTTATGAATAATACTAATAGTTAAGAAAAAAAAAATTTTAAATACGCGTACTGAAATTGATTCTTATTACATCGATACACACACACACTCACTACTAAAATGACATTTCAATGAAACAAAAACGATTATGCATATTAAAAAAGGCCGGTTTTACGCAACACCACATAATTTATTTGAAACGCATTTTCTTGTATAAGATATATGTTATAATTTAGTGGTTTGTGTATCGGGTGATTATACAAATAACATATTTTACAAGAAATAGCCTTCAATTTGTGTACTAAGTTTTTTATAGGAACAGAAGCGTGTTAAATTTAATTTTGCCTCAGATATAAAATTTAAATTTTTCACATTTAATTAAAACTTATGACATTTAATAATTTCAATACTTCTTTAGTAATCATCGTCATCAATGGTATCTGTTTCTGTAACTAAAAAGAGACACAGGTCAGAGAGAGGCCATATAAGTTCATTTTAACTTTACGATAATTCATTAAATTCACGAAACAAATTTTGTTAAAAGTCATTTTGTTTAATTAATAAAAATAGTTTTGAAAGTTACAGCGATATCATTTTGTAATAATTACGTTTATTTTACCAATATCATAATTCTTAATTTAACTACATATTTCATTTCGTAAGTTTTATAAAATGTTTATTGATTGCTGTTGACATTTTTAATCTTTGCACTTTGTTTTCTTTCTTTCAAATATGATTTAAATCTGTTTAACGAGGCACCTCTAATGCCAATTTGTTCCAATTTTAGCAATAGAATTGAATGATCAACGCAATCGAAAGTTTTAGCTATATCTATGAATTCTGCGGTTTTTTTTATTGTTATTAAGACTAGAATAAATTTTATTGGAAAACGCAGGAAGAGCGTCCTCAGTGGTTTTGCTAGAAGTAAAGCCATATTGTGTTTCACTTATATAATTTATTTTAGTTAAATAATTGTTCAGACGAATTTTGATCAGATTTTCGAAAATTTTGGAAAAACATGGTAGAATTGATATTGAACGGTAGTTAGATGGATCATGCTTGTCTCTTTTTTAAATAAAGGAACAACAGACGCTACCTTTAGAACTTGGAGGAAGTTACCGACCGATACATAGACTCCAATTAAAAATTTTTGTTAAAACTGGAGCTAGCACAACAATAACTTTCTAAATCGTTATTATGTTAATATTATCTATTCCGGCCGATATTTTATTTTTTAAAGTAACTGTGATAGCCACTAGTTCTTCTTCGGTGATTGGGAAAAAAAATTGCTGATCAAACCACTTCCACCGCGTAAGTCGTTAAACAAAACATTATGTTCTGGGATGGTTTGCGTTCAAAATATTCTTGAAATAAATAATATTTGTATCTAAACATATTTCAGCTTTATTTTCCTTACAAATTTCCAGTCCTGTTAGCGATAAGTTTAAAAATGTTGATTAATGATCAGAGATGTTCAAATTTTCTGCCCATAAACATGTAGGTCAATTGCTGGCACGATTAATCTCCCAAAGACATGATCGATACATGTAAGGCTGTATTCAGTGACACGAGTTGATGAATTTATAAAGGACTCCAGCCCATGTGGGGCCATTGAAAGCAAATATGTACTCGTCTTCCAACACAAAAAGGTTAGCATCATTTATGGTGTGCAATAATTCATTAATCTCAACGACATAGGCGCTAATGTTAGCAGTGTGAAATCTATAAATGCATAGAAATTTAAACTTCATATTATGAAAATCAATTGAGACCAACATGCATTCAGCTGTATTTAGAGAATAGGAGGTCACAGCGAAGTTTGGGTTGTCATCACTTATTATATTAGAACACCTACACCACCTGTAACCATCGTTGCAGTTAGCATGAAAAGAATATACTACATATACTATATAAATTCTTGGTAGGGCTAAGATTCTCAGCAAAGGCTAAGGCACTGGTGGCTGAAATGGAATGGTTAGAGAATTTCTTACCTGCTGATATAACAGAGTCAATTAATTTGCGAGAGTATGCCATTTATGATCCTGTTCTTCCAGTTTCTGATTCAATCACTATTTTGAAACTGCGACTTTGAATTGTATAGTGGACAAACAAACAAACTTCTTTTATTTAAAAGCTAAAACAATCAATTTAAAACATCTCAATTAAATAATTTTGCAAAATTTTTAACTATCATCAGCAGAGCAGCTGCTAATGGTTGATAATAATTTACTTAATAAAGCACCGATCAAAAATTCACAAAAAAAAGCTTTATTGAAATAACGAATAAATGTGAACAAAAAAAAATAAAATTGTTTAGAAAACTTTTCAATGAAAATAGCAAAATCTCTTTATTGATTCTATAAAGTTCATAAAAAAAAGTTTTTCTTTGTTTTGTGCATAGCAAAACGAAAAAAAAAAAATCATTTTATCAAGAGCTTTAATTAAGAAATAAGCGAAAATGAAACTTTTTATATTTTTTTTAGTTTAAAAATCTACAAAATTAACTCTTTAATTTTAATAATATTTAAGAGTAAACATACATACTCGTACATACATATATACTAGGATAAAGTTTAAGGAGATATTTACGTCGTTAAGCTTTAAACTTAAAATTATTTGATTTATTAAACGTTTTCTGTGTGTATCTGCTTAAAAGTAATTTACACTCTACAGTAATAAATTTAGAAAATGAAGTTTCTAATTATAATTATTATCACAGAACTATAACAATTATAAAACAAAACTGCACTAACTTTTAATTAACAATTTATTTGAATTTTGTTTTTGTATTTTTTATTCAAATTGTTAATTTTCTTTTATAATGTTTGTATGTACATATCAAAATAATGGATTTAATTTTATTTATATAGCTCTGAACGAGTAGATTTATTAAGGTTCAAGATTACAAGATACTATATCGAATAATAAAACTTATTTAACAATTGTACGATAAAATATAAATACGAAAAGAATAAAATTTCGAAATTTGGTAAGTAGATATGGTTTAATTAATATTATTTTGACTTCATCCTAGCGAGGCGAACAATTACCCGGCCCATACCAAGATTGATAGTGCTCGTTTATTGGGAAATGCTCCAATGGTACTGGCTGGGCCTAAAGAAAGTTGACCTTATTCCAAAACAGGAGTTACATTCCAACCAGTGAACAGTAAACATTCAAATTTATTCTATAGTACAAGAAAACATAATAAAATAAAAAGTGCAGTGGTAACAAAAATTTCAATAAAGCATTTTGTGCAAATTGGTTTTAGTTTACAACTATACGTGAATGATAAAGTGAAAAACTGCAGAATAAAGAAAAAGTGATTGAACTTTGTGAGGTGCTATAATAACCTAGATTGTAGTTCATTACACATTGTAATGTCTGAGTACCAGTTATTTTCAAAAACATCAAAACTCCTCGAACTCCACCAGATAGTTCGCTCCAAATGTCATAAAAGAATCAAGATTCAACAGAAACCATGTCATCTCAACTAACTTATTCTCCGATGTAACCCAAACATGTAATTCCGTTAATTCGGAGACGAGCGACCCAATTGTACCCACGCCGTTCATATAGCTCATATCTACATCTGAAGATATAACGAAGGATTAACCACGGCCAACAAAAGGGCTAGAAGCACAAGTCACCTAACACCAATATCACCTAACACCAAATGCAAACAAATGAAGAAAAATGATTACTGGTTACCGCAACCTGCATTGCCTTTATCTACACGATTTCATAAGATGTCTGAGAAAGTCGATGAACCGCCGCAACCAAAAAGAATATTGGTGTCACCAGCAAGATTTGTGAGCGGCATAGAAGCAATCAATCCTTTAATTGTTTTGTTAAATGAAAATCCAGATGTTAAAATCCAGTTAAAACATGCCGAGGTGTACCCCTGGATAGACCCCTGGCCGAGCAAAACACCAAATTCCATTAGTTCCAACAGAAAATGAACAAAATCTACCCGGCGGTCATACGAAACTTGCATCCATCGATTAAATTGAATATTGGAAAAGTGAGTTTATTAGCAAGGGCCACGATGTTGTTAATATCTCCACAATCAGGCAAAGTGGTACGAAAAACCCACTCTCACTCTTTAAAGTTGAGCTTCGAATGAGAGAATCAAAATGCACTACTTGTCAAAGATACTGAGATACCAAATCTTATTGCAATCACAGACCCAGATATGTGAAATTTACAGGTTAACATCTTACAAATCAATGTGAAATGAAAAAGTGGGGTACAGAGGTGAACTACGTGCTCTGTAATGGTAGCCATCCAGCCAACAATATAGAAATTGCAGTTTGTACATCTTTTCAGTTAGTTGCTAGAACAACATACACGCAGAAACTCAAAGGTTTAATTAAAGGTCAAGAACAACTGCCAGAGCAGTCGTCCTCAAAACATTCATCCTTACTCATCTAATAACCATTGTTTCCAAATGATTCAATGCCCAGATCCCTTAAATTAGCAATCTGGAATGCCAATGGCTTGTCAAAGCATGGTCAAGAATTTAAAAGTTTCTTGATAGAACCAGAAATGCTAATATCGGAAACGCATAACACCAACAAAAGTTTCCTAAAATTACCCAGATACATCATCTATGACACAAATCGACCTAATGGAACAGCTCATGGTGGCAATTGGTAAAGCAGTTATAATCAAAATCGTAATTGAACGTCATGAAATAGATAAGTTTAAGAAGGAGCATCTACAAGCAACTGCTGTAGTAACAGAAGATTGGCTACGTCCTATATTTTCTAATATACTGCCCTCCAAAACATGCAATAAAAATGCAACAATTTGATGACTTTTATCATGGTTGATAACAACGGGAGGCCGAGAATTAATAAAATCAATCCAAAAAAGAATTTTCATCATGTATCAACCAGTGAACCTACCGGAAGGTTTCGGAGCTGGTAGATTAATCTATTCAACTTTGCCCTCCTCCCCCCCTCTAATAGACGCCAAACCACCTGCGAAAACAGTGCGGGATGTTCTACGCTACACAAGCAACTCTAAATGATTCCAATAAGGGTAAAGGGGATACATTCTGTGGTATCGCAAAGGACCGCCACCGGTCTAAGTGTGACTAGGCAGTCACCTCAACCGGTGACTTTCTAGTAAAATATATCATTTCAGCGAAAAATTTAAATTGCTTTATACCAAAGTAATGGGCGCCTTTTTACGGTGGATATCAACAATACGGGCCCGAAATGATTTTGAAAATTATTCCGAATAAGACTCGTCTGATTTGACGAAAAATTCTTCCTGTAAACGAAAATTGATCCGAAACAGGAGAATGAGAACCCCAATACATGCTAAGTAGATTTAGGTTTAGGGCGCCTTGTTCTGGTGGGCAATCAATTTTCTAAAAGTAATCAATTTACTTTACTCCAATCTTGACGTAAGGTGTAATAATGCCACAGTACAACACCCCTCTTTTACTGTCTATCTAATTGACAATTTTCCCAGACGACCGAAAAGGTTTCTCCTTCACCACTTTTCTTCTTTCATTTCCCATTTTCGTGTAAAGACTGTTTGATGTCTATATCAGGGGAGCCAAGTTTACCTATATACTCACAAATCATGAATCAAACTAGAAAGTACCTACGATTTCAATTAAATATAGCTTAAGCATCCTCAAAAAATTTAATTGGGTGCGCATAATGTTGCAACTCTATCCCCTACAAAAGCAAGCACAAATCGAATCGTGAGCTCGAATTAAAATCAAACGTGAATGCATTAAGTCTATGATGGGTAATTCAATTAATATATGTTGCTCTAGTATAAGATTTGAATTATCCCCCTCAGATTTTGAAGTCTACCGCAGTGATCGGAATGATTATTTTTGAGGAAGGTCGCGGTGCGGAGGGGTGCTTGTCACTTTTCGATCTTGTTTCCAAAGCTGTGAGTTTGGAATTCCGAATACTGGCGATCTTGACATTGTTTGCGTAACACTACCATGAGCTAGAAGAAATTTTATATTTTATTCTCTTCAAGTATTCCGCTTCCGAACAAACCTGACCACTATCAGAGGTTGATTGACGTAATTATATGTGTTCGATGCCCTTACAGTTCATGATGACCTCATTATCCTGAGGGCTTTAACTGGAAATGATTGCTATAACATCGCAGATGATGTAATAGCGGTTCACGATTGCCTGTTTGTTGAATTAATTCATGTGACTTACAGCAGATTTGTCAAGTACCGGATAATGATTGGATTCAGCAGATTTAGTTTTTACCTGTGATGAATGTAACTCCTTGGTTAATACAACAAGCCTACGTTTGTGCGACGTCGGCGAGTATCATCCACTATCATCTATAACTTTTATTTGTGAGGCTGCTGTAAACGACGTGATCTTCGATAACTCCGTCAAATTTAATTTTAATAAAACCAATTTTGATCTTCTTATTCAGTTATTGCTTGAAGTCGTTTTTTACCTTATCTCCGACAATGCTGCATAAAAATGTCTGTGAATCCGTTTTACTAAGAAGTTTTCGAATGCTTTTGACAATCCGTACCTTATCCACTAAATAAAAATTCCGCCCGCTCCTCCATGCTACCATAGTGAGATTCTTATCCTATACGTAACAGAAAGATCTGTGCCTGGAGAACCTACATTAATACAAACGACTACAGAGTCGTTTAGATAAATTGCGCATGATAAACAATTATCACGTGCAAGTTATCCAGCTCCTTGACTATGGTAACGTTAACTATGAATATGGTCGATGAGCGAGTGGTAGATGGTTTTGTGGGACTGTTATTATTAAAATTGACCGCTATATAGCCTCATTTAAGGAAATGCAGAAAAATTAAACCGATCAGTTCAATTATGGTTAATGTGAAACGCATTATCAGGCATTAGAACTTGTATTGCTGGCTTAGTTAAAAATGTATATTAATGGCATTTAGAGAAAAACTCGAAATTAAGTCGATAATTTTTGATTTGCTTTGCACCAAGACGTTTAGTTGAGAAAAGATTTAATAATTCCAAAAAATACTTTCTTTTTGCTTCAAGTATCTTAATTGTGATTAATCTTCTGAGTTTATTATAATAGCAGAAAGTTAGGCTGGCTTGAAATTGATGAGTTCTGCTACTAGTTGGTAATCGTAAAATATACTAATAAACATAAAAATTACTATTCCCACCATAAATCTTTTGGTCTAGATACGTTCAACCAAATGAAAGCATATAATAACGTTCTTGTTCTTGAAAACTAAATAAATATCTCATTTCATTAGTTTTCCACTGGCCGCTGCCATAATCGATACGAAAAATAGACAAAAACCTAATAAAATAATAAATCATTGGAACTTCGCCCCTCCTTCCGCGACCGCAAAATTCGATTATGTATATGATTTGCTGCCAGATAAAAAGATAAAAACGAGATATATGTACACTCGTATAAAATTGGTAAAGTTTCTAAATTGTATTAACGAAGAAGCATATCAGACAGACAAAAAGTCTATAAAAACGAGAAAAGATTGATTTCATTCCTTTTGGGAAAAAGTTTAGAATTTTTACTTTAATACTACATGACGGTAGGAGAAGGGAGAAGTTTTAACTACTGGCTCAGATAAATTTCGACCAACACCAGTAAAATTCCGAAAGAAATTGCCAAACTGTTCACAACCGTCTCCAAATTACCGGAATAAGTTGCCAAACAAATAGACGCATACACATTTCAGTTCAAATTCATGAATTTCACTTTTGTCGACGATATTTGTATTTTAGCCTGGTACTTTTTGTGGCGGAATAAATTCATATTTATCGGCGGAGTTGAATTTATTTGGAAAATGAATTAATTTCGCCGATAAGCTAGAATTTGAAACTTTGCGACATTTAAAAAAATTAGTTATCGCGGATATAATTTATATTGAAAATTAAATTAATTTTGCCATACAAAAATTTGATCGCAGAGTTAATTCGGGCCCAGATTTTGTTTTATTTTTGTAATTTTCATATCGTTATAATAACCAAGGGCTAATATTCTCGTTACTTTATGGGGCATTTGCATTTAAATCTCACATAAAAAAATTTAAAATATAATTTTTGAATCATAATTTAATTAATTTTTGAATTAAACACAAAATTAAAATATAATTTTTAAATCATATTTCTATTTCTTTTAAATCTGGGCGTGAGCAGATTTGTGTTTTGCATTTTTTTTAATTATCTTTTGTGCTATTTTTAATTTGTCTGTCATGAACGTTACCTAAAAATACGTTTTACGTTATTTTTAAAATTATTAATTTGAAAATACAAAAGATTAATATACCATTTGGAAGTAGACTTATCACCAATGTGAATAAACGTCGATAAATTAAATTTACATTTTTGAATTTCACAATTTATCTAAAATAAATAAAGTAACGTTCATGACAAAAAAACTCGTTTTTTTTAAATAAAAGCCCAAAATAATTTAAAAAAATACATTTTCATAAATGTCTGTATTGTGATCAAATACTTAACTTATACCCGTTAAAAATTATCTGTAAAATGCTAAGGGGACAAAAAAAATGCTTAGGGACAAAAACATGTGAGATCTAAATGCAAATGCCCCTTATACATTTTACTAAAACATACTTTATACAAAAAGTTGCACAGAACGTAACTTTCTGCCTGAAATGGCACAGAACCTATTCATTTAAATTTAATTTTCGGATTTATGTTACATGCATATAACTTTTGAAATTTTATTGACAAACAAATTTGTTGCTGTTACAAAGAACATAAAAAAGTTTGCCGTTTGTTGTTATTAAAAATAAAATTGTTTCCGATTTTTTTTTTAATTTTCTAAAGTTATACGTTTTACTTTTTTTGTTTTATTTCCTCAACTCAAAGTTAGTTAACCAACAATATATCTTTAACTTTAACAACCAACTATAAAAATTACATTTTATTCATTGGGATAAGTGAAACTTTGGGATATGCTAATTCACAAAGTACACAGTAAGCAAGATTATAATAAATTAAATTATTTATTTATTTTTATTGGATTGTGTTACATATGTATAAATAAATGTACAAATTAAACAATGCACCCGAAAAATATTGCCAAAAAATAGTTTTTATTGCTGCTCGTATTTTGCTTGTGGCGTCATGGTTTGTGTAATGTCCATGGATTTTAATGTTTGTAAAAATTATTTTGCTCGCGTTTAATTTATATATACAAATTCAACAAAAAAAACATAAAAATGATTTTATTAAAATAAAAATAGTGTTTGAACATAAAATGTATATGGTTTTATTTTACGAGTACGAGTATATACCTATAGGTGAATCATAAAATTGAAATTGTTGGTGTAGTGTAGATTTATTTTGTATATACTTGTATGGAAATAGAGATTTAACAATACACAAAGTCAAAATAGCAATGATTACAATGAAAAATTATTTTTTTCCGAGGATCTAGAAAACTAAAATTTTAGTCTAACTAAACAACAACCAAATAAATCGCTGGTTTCTCTTCGTTTGCTCTTTGGATAGTTACTATAACGAATAAAATAATTTATAGTTGTACTATAGTTGACATCCCGACCCTCAACTTAACAGCAAAGGACACTGCAGAGCATCTGCAGATATGGAGAGGTAATTTCCGGAGTCTAAAATGAAAATTTTTCGAAAGTACATGACCTTTAATATGGCAATAACGAATCTTACCAGAGTAACACGATAAAGCTCAATACATTGTGGGTTGACTTCTAGGCTTGCATTTTCGCAGACTATACTCATCAAACAAAAGTACAACTCAGTTTCTTCGGCAATAAGCCTAAAAAACAAATTTACCAATAAATCTAAGAAAGTTGAATCTACATATTTTTAAAAGCTTATGAGTAAATGGGCTGCATGTCAAGAACAAATCTTAGAAGCGATTTTTCGGTTTGCGATTTTGACATTTTTATTCAATGTTGAAGCGATTTTTGACGTATTTTTTGCATACATCGTCATATTTTAATTTTGAAATTTGCACCTTCTACAAGAAATATCCTTTGTTACAAAATATTGTATGCGTAAAACCGGCTTCGTTTTAAAATTTCTTTTGTTTTTTGTAATGTCATATTCAAAAACATAGTTCGCAGTTAAATGTTTCAAAGTGGACATATTTTGAAATTGTGCTGTGTAAATACTAAACTTATGCCCGTTACACCAGATTGTTTACAGACATTGGAACAATATAATTATTGGTGAATATTTTTCAGGTGAAATATTGCTTCAAGTGCATATACATTCGTTTATATTTGTGTTTTCAGTTTATAAATCTGTCCATCTGAATGTTTACTTTCTGTTTGTAGACACTGCTTCCATCTTTACAATACATTCCTATGGAGCTACAGGTATCCAAACACTCTTATCTTTTCAAACGGCATCTTTTAGAGCAACACGCCCACATTTACAGTACCAGAGTAAGTTTACCATAAATTCGGTTCCCTTCATCTACTATACTTGACAACGAAAAACTTTTTCGGTTTTACAAACTTAGAGCATGGGCAACAAGATGACGCATCGGAGCAAATTGTATAGGGGGTTTTATACGATACTACATGTTGGACGACATGTTCGACAAGACGGAAAGTTCGATCGTGTAAAAGCTAAAAACTACGGTCTAATGGACATGTCCGATGAAAATCAAATTTATTTGATTTTTTGACGGTTTGTCTGGTATGTTGGACCATGTAAACGAATGTATGTCGGACTTGGTAAATTTTGTCAACAATTTTTTTTTTGACATATTCACATCGCAGGGCATAATTAAAAACAAACAAGTTTTTACAAACATTTTTAGTAATGACATTTTTAATAATGGATTATAAAAGCTGCAACCAATGCGGAAGTCATCGTTCGGGCATTTGATTTTTTCCCTTGTTCACATGTTTACTGCTTGACGAATAATGAATAATGAAGTCTATCCAACATGTTATTCAATGTAAAAGCAAATCAAAATGTACCGTTAGTTTGCCATCGTACTTTGTCTTACGACATGTAGTATCGTATAAAACCCCCTTATCGGTTAATCACAGAGTATAGTCATTCGAACAGCCAAAACACCATCTAGTGAACATGAAAAATGCATCAATGCTCCAACGATCAATGAAGTTGTAATTATCAAGGTCGAGACGGATTTTGATCGACATAATATCCACAATCGAAATGCAAGTTTACAAGGTGACACGGAAATGCACAGATCGTATGATGCTCTCCAATATCCAATACTATTTTGACAAGGAGAAGACGAATTTCATTTTAACGTGATGCCAACTAACCCAGCCACATGCGTTGCGATAGCGAAAAAGATTTCCTGTATGGATTTTTATGCGTTTCGTATCATGATTAGAGACAAACAACCAAATCACATCCTTAAGTTAACTTTTCTAACAATTATTGTTGTGTAGACATTGAAATCGATAACCGATAGATTGTTTCGTACACTCTGTTACTCTCGGAAACATTTAAGGCACAATGTTAATGAAGAGGACATCAACAAAGTCAGTGCTATGGGAGTTTTTCGAATTTCGAATGAAAATAATCAAAATCGATGAAATCAAGCTAAAATATTCTAGAAAAAGCTGCGCAACCGTCGATTACAACATTAGTAGCCTGTTTTCAATTTTGTGTCAAACAGATGCATTTGCAAATACGTTGCTGTATTATGAAGTTCCAAAATAGTACACTTGGAATACATCGAGAAAGCATTTTTGTAGTTCGTGGTTCTTGATGGGAGGAGCTCTTTTACAACTGGCAGGAGATTTTAGTCAAACTTTTCCAGTTATTCCAGGATCAATACCCACAGATGAACTCAATGGTTATGTTAAAGCACATCTAAACAAAAATGAAGTAGCGCCTTTACATGTCGATACCACAAGTAAAGATCGTGTTAACCAGAATCAGATATCATAGGGCCCCGTATTCTTGAATTCAATTTCGCCGTTGATTTTGGTATATGTACAAGAATTTAAATTTTCGATTGAATTGGCTTAGTTTATCGGCTTGGTATAGTCTTGGTGGCACTAAATTCTCCAAGCTGATATAATAGCCGCATCAAATTTGTTACTATTCATCTGAGCCAATAAAGTTGTGTGTCGATTAGTTTCTGAAAGTTTAAATCAATATCACAGAAACAAAAAACTAATGAAAAAACTTTAAAGGAAATGAAATAGCATTTATTTTATTGGCAATGAAATAGTTGATAGCAATAGCAAGCATAATAATAATTTAGTTATAGAGTGGATATGCTATAGCACAAAACAACAATAAAGTCTAGATAATAATGCGGTGAGCAAAAAAACAAAATTTTCTCGTAAATGGAACAAATTTTCATTGTGAAAATTCTATATTCAAGTTTATCAGGTTATGTATGTATTTTGGTTTGGCGTTGTTGTTGGGACCTGTTTGCTATTTCCCTTTTTGCAATTACATTGCATATTTGCACAATATAATTATGACATGGAATCTCAATAAATTCTTAGAAATGAACGATTTGAAATTTTTTTTTAGTTTCTTACTGCATGATTAATGGTTCTTAATTTGAGAAGCTATTGAGATAGAAATGATTCTTTTTATTTCGCACATACTTTAGTCATTTCTATTATTTTCAGTAGAATTTAATTAGGCAACTGTTAGTTAAGGCATTTAGCTTAATTTGGCCACTTATTCCTTATGGTACCATGTCTATTATAAGATCCTTTCTCCGATAGTTTCGATTTTGTCCCCTCTGATTTCAGATTTTTCCAGACTGGACTCTTTGGGACTATTTTGTTGTACTCGCTCAAAAATGGATTCTTTTAAATTGGTTCTATTATCGATTCTAATCTTGAAAGGTTTTTTGCTCTTCTCCTTTTGAAAATTGTTTAACGCGATAGAAACGCAAGAGAGTCTAGGTGACATTTTCACAGTGAAAAGGGGGATTAGAATAGAGTCGGTTGATAAAAAACATCATAATTGGCCATTCAGTTCGACACTAAAGTCATAATCCCAAATTACAAATCATTGTATCTCAATCAGAACCATTGAATCGAAAACTATCATGAATAAGCACAGTCCTACTTGGTTGATTCCCTGTGTGAGGTTGCGCTAGTGATAAATCTGCTTACCATGCTCACCATAAGTTACTGTATACTGCTGCCTATCATATTCCAATTTTAAATTGTAAATCTTAGATCGCTAATTCGGTTTCCATCAGCCCATGAGAAAATATCGTTTCGAAATGGTCTCACTTTTTCGGGTAGGTTTTTTTTTTTTTTTTTGTGTTTTCCTTTCTTGTGGTGAAGTTCTGAACCAATATGACCTACTTTATGTTATACTGTTTTCCAACTTAAGCTTCCAGTGACTTTTCTATGAAAGTTCTGAAGCAGTGGGATCTGATGTATATGATGTCTATGTTATCAAATTTTTCCACTCAAGATCCGGGTTCGATTCCCGGCGGGTGATGAAAAAATCACGGCTGGTTAATGCTAGATCAATGAACTAATCACTCACTATCCGTTAAAAAAATGATTACGAAACTTCATCATGAAGCGGCCAAATCCCTCTATGGGATGTAGCGCCAACGAAAAAAAAAAAAATAGACGAGCTTATGCTTCTTGAAATTTCTTCCAAATTAATCTCAGTTGGAATGTTTTTCACAATTCCCACCGTCCTGATGAAATTAGATGGAATAAAAATTTCATATTTAACAAAAGCTTTCATTGATTGTGATTCTAGGCAATCGTTGGCATCTGAGTAGTACTTGAAAGACAATCTAGCCAAATTTTCACTCATTTGTTCTATTGCAACTACATTTGTAATGTTGCTTATCTTCAAGTCCCTACCCCATAACACCAGGTTAATTTTGCCTTTCTGTACCATTACCTTAAATGGTCCTGTGTAATTCTTATTATACTTATTTGATGTATTCTTTACATTGGCGTTAGTATTATTAGTCGGTATTCCATTTTCATTACACGAATTTAATTCTAAGGAATTACCCACGTTTTCCGCCATTTTGTTAGAATCGTCAAACACGTTTTTTTTTATTTAATTCGTCACTACCCTGTATTTGTAACGGATTACTTTTACCCGATAATTTCCTTTTTAATTCTTTACCTGACACAACTTAGTCTTGTATTTTTAACTTTATCATTCTCGAATCTTTTAATCTGTTTACAATATTCTAAATCCGGATCAGATTCTGTCTCTTCGATAATGATATCGTTATCGTCAATAAATTTGTGTAGGAATCTGGGTTGCCCCATTTTCCTCCTTTTCTTTTGTCTCAATTAAAAATTTGACTATTCTCTATCTCGTTTATATATGTAATTAAATAATAACCCTGTGACCACTTAAAACTAGGACTTACCCCTATTTTACGTAGTAAACACCATTACACCACGTATTTTAATAGTAATTAATTACTAGGTATTTAATGATACTTTATTTTTTAACTTCAACTAAATTTAATAAATTTTATTATTTTTCTTAAAATTTCACCACTGTAAGTCCACTGAAAACACTTCTTTCGAGTCACAAGGACACGGTGCGAATGAGGTAGGTGTTAATCACAGATTTTAATTGTTAAAGGATAACGAATATAATCAGCTCCAAATTAAAACATTTCAGCTAAAAATATTGAAGGTTGCACCATTTCCATTTTGGTTTGAATCTTGGCTATATCTGAGAAGACAACAAATACACTGACAAACCAAGTACATAAAGGGGAAATCTGCCACATTAATTAGAAAACATGATAAATTGATAAATATAAACTTTAATGAAACAAAATGAAATTCTTATAAAAAAAATTGTTTAATCCATTTCAATGGGATCATCATACGCAGGCACATCATCATCCATATCCATTCTAGCCGCTTTTTCATCATTTTCTGGTTCCTTGCATTCCACGTCCCGACATCTCGCTGCCTGTAATTCACGACGAATTTCAGGTGTTATCTTAGGATGATAGTGTTTTCGAAGAACGGCAAATAACGCTTCTTTTTGATCATTCGATATATCATTTTTGTACCGCTGCACAAATGTTAAAAACGATTGGTACCAAAGTACAGGCATTTCTCGTTTATCATGTTCAAATTTCAAAAAATGGAATACAGCCGCATCAACCACACGGTACGGTAATGCATACCGTTTATCTAGAAAAGTTCGAATAAAAATTGAATTCGCCCCCGAATATTCCATTTCACAGATTTTGAGAAGGCATGCCGACGAGTGCAATACAGGAATTTGATTACGTGCTATTACACTTCCAAAAATGATAGCCTCGCGGAGAGTACAGTCTCCAGACTCGAGTAAAGGTAAAATAATACCTTTCATAAAAGCGGCCGGTTTAAATAACGCTTTCTTTAGTGCCGAATATAAATGTGGATTTAATCTTTTGTATTCGGCCAAATCATCTCGTATTCTAGGTAACAGAACTAAATTGTAGAACCGTTGTGCCATGTGTTGTGCCAGGACCGAACAAAATATTCTGGTGCCACGATAAACCGCTGCCGCACTCCAATTATGCGGTTCCGTTATATACAATACTTGTTCCCAATTTCGTAGCTTTGGTATAATTTTAAATGCTTTCGGTACTTTACCACTACGATACTTTTTCATTACATCGCGAACCCCTTCGTACATACCACGTACCCGCGGATCAATATCTTCAATTTTTAAACTACCAACATCGGAAAACTGTGTATTGATCTCATCCTTCTTCATTGCAATTTTTTCAGCAATTATATCCGCTAGCGATTTTGTTTTCGGTCCATCTCTATGTTGAAACATTTCGAATGCCTTTTCATCTTCAGCATCAACTTTAATGTCTTCGAAAAAATCATGTTCCGTCACATCTCTCTTGAATTCTGCTTCATCGCCCGACTCTTCATCTGAATCATGTTTGCCCAATTTTTTGCTACGGTACGGTTGTGGCACATCAAATAAGCCCTTCGCCGATGCTTCAGCTGGTGTTGGACCAAATTCATCGAGATTTATTTCCGCTTGCTGTTTGCGGGCTTCACTTAAAATTTTACCAGATGTTTTTGAATCAATATACTAGAACACAAATAAAAAGGGTGTAATTATAGGATATCTAACGATTTTATTTATTATTAAAATTTACTTCTTTCTCTTCGGCCCTCAAACGAAATTTATTCGATTGTTTTGGTTTGGCCACTTTACCATCGACAATTTGCTGCTCTAAACCCATTTTATGGGGATTTCCTGTGTTTACCATATTCTTCTTTTTGGCTTTTCCCATTTTTTTAAATTTTGTTTGATATTCAAATGATTATTGCAAATAAATTGATAAAGAAAAGAATTGAATGTTTATCACGTTTTTGAGAATGTAAATTTCTAACATAACCTCAAACGGAATTTTGACAGTGACGTTTATTTCACCTCATTTACGTTTTTATTCACCTCGATGAGTGCGTTTAATAATTATGATGGATTGTAAATAGTTAACCCTGTTAAGGGATAGATTCAAATTCAAAATAAAACGGGAGAAATACACGTTAATTGTAATTTTGTTATTCGACCGTTGACTAATCAATAATCATATACCTGTGTTTAACTCACCCCCTTTTAATGTTTAATTTTTAATGTTTATTGCTCTCACCAATTTTATTGTTTACCACTCCCACATTTTTTATTTGTATATTTTTGTTTCATTTTTTGCTTTTTCCAACTATATATATAAATAACTACATTTTTATTTTTACAGTTTAGTAGATACTCCTGATGATGGCCTAATAAGCCGAAATCGATCGAGTGATTTTTTAAACCTTTTGTAATTTTGCGAAATATTTAACAAGTGTTTTTAAAAAATTTCAAAATGTGTGTATTAAGTGTGTTTCGCCAAGCGCCAACGGCAGAAAGTGTAAAAAGTAATAACTTACTTTCCTTAATACAACGATTTGTTCCTTCCGTATGTTGCATCGAAATCGTTAAAAACCCGAATCAAATCGTCAACGTACGGTGGTTTTTGGGAATCGTTGTGAGTTCTTGTTTGATTTTGAGCACTTAAATATTCGTCTGGTAATCAACAAAACAGCGTCTGAATCTAGATGACTTATTTCATTCAATAAACCTTCATAGCCGACATAAACGAATCTCCAGAAGTAAGTACTTTCTACCAAAGTAGATATGTTGAGGCTATAAAAAAAATAATGCCCCAAAAAAATGTACGGGCGTTTAATTCACAATCACATGGTGTTAGCCTCGAAATGTTTTTCGGACATAATTTTTTACTTTTAAAAGTAAAATACAATCCTCTAGAGTCTTATGTCACTTTCTCTGCTCAGTTATAATAAAATATTCCGGAAAAGGGAGATTTAGTTTTAGAATTTGAATATAAATTTCCATTTTCCAGAATATTTTATAATTAAAAATTTCTTCTAGAACTTCTGGAAAAATAAGATTTTCGAGCTTTAATGCCTCAGACCTTATTTCATAGTACCTCTATTAAACCTCTGAAATTAAATTGTCAAACTTTACTAAAACTTTATAAGATTTTTAGTAAAGTGTTCGTAAAGAGTGTGTTAAGTTTTATATTAATAAAGGACATTCCTCCCCCACAAAAGTTGAGTGCTGAGATTACAAGTTCAAACGTAGTTCGTCGTGTGCTTTGTCGACGACCTGGAAATGTAGTTATTCATAATTGTTGGATCCACTCTAAATTCTGGTTTACAAAACACTGGTTTTCAAAAGACTGATTTTCAAAATCCTAATTTTTAAAAAAAAAAAAAGCCTGGCTTTCTAAAATTAATATTTTTGTTCATAGAATTTTCCTTTTTTAAATTTTGAATTTTATGAAAAGATTGTTCATAATAAATAAAAATAATATTTCACATCCATTCCAAATTACTAGAAATTATACAATAAAATCAAATATTTTTTATAAAACTTATATTATAATTACTTATAAAGGTCAAGATTATAGGCAATATTTTAAAGATAATCCACTTTGCTTAAATTATCTCGCTGATTATTATCTTGATATTCCCGCTCCCATTTGTTGAATTACCGTTTTACGCATTATCAACTCCTTCGTCAATTCTGATATTAGTTGGTAAACGCCGATATGTGAATTACCTACTACTATGTACTTTTAGCCTTCGATGCCATCCTTCTACAGAATTTTGTGTCCTAGGTAAATTTGCTTGAGAATTATCCCAAACGGACCATTAATTTGAAGAGCACTGCGGTATCATCGCATATTTAATCTTTTTTGAGGAATTCCCGTTAAATAGTTTATATTGAACCATTTTCCGATACGTCGAGCATCAGGGTCGAATTTTTTGTTTAGTTCCTGATAATATCTTAGTATGTACGTCTTTCGCCGGTAAAAAAGCTAAACTTTTTAGCATTCTGATCTGCAGGCTAAAATTTTCGTTATTACCGTACTTCACAGCACAGCCTTGTTTCTGTACCTTTCTCCAGATTATCTGCCCGAAGTGAAACAAATAGCCTTTAAAAGCAGTTTCGAGGAAAAAATGTTTTAAAGCTTTAACGCTCGCCTTTTCAAAATCCGATATTATCCATTTTGGATTCAATATTATTGCCCAATTGCATACCCACCTACATACTTCGTAGAAGAATTCGAAGTATGACTGGTATGACGCTTCACTTTGACGCTTGATCTCCAAAATCCTTTACAGATAAAACAAAATGCTCTCCTTCTATACATATATATTTCAGCTCCTCTGGGACGTTTATATTTTTAATACTATCCGGTTCCTTTATATTGGCACGTCTTTAACGCGTTATTTTGTGTTGTAGCACCTGATTTGTTGGCAAATAAACCCGTGTTTCTGCGCTACACCAATAACGCTATTTCGAATAATTTGGGACGGCCGAACCGCTAAATTTTTCGCTGCCGCTTTCAAATTTGTGTGTTGCTTCAGAAATCGATTTATCATAAGCCGAAGGGTCATGGCTATGGGTTGTAAAAGCCTTTTTTTAATCGCATATGATACCCTTCAAACACTTTCGTCACAACTCTTTCTTTGCACAAAACTGTCTTTCTCTGGTCACACGCCCACTGATAGGTTTATTTTCTTCTCTCCAAATGGAACGCATAACCATTAAAAATTAATTTGAGTTTCCCCTTATTCGTCGAAATAATATTCATGTTAAAATTATTTAAACACACTTTTTACCACACTTTTATTGTAAATCACAGGTTTAAGAAAACATTTGTAATGTAAAATGGTTGATCATGTAATCACTTAAGTAAATAGAATTACAAGCGAGAAGTAAAAATAAAATCAACATACAAAATTCGGTTATTCCCCGCTAATAACATTGTGATTCCCCGAAATGGGATTAAAGTAAAAATGCAAAACGTTAGGTATGCTGTGTTCCATTGGCCTGAGTAAACTACTCACTCACAAGTAGGTACTTGAATCTACTCGCAACTACTCATGCTCAAACGATGGTGTAGTTGAGAAGTAGTTACGCACAAAATTAACGGCAGAGGAATTTTAGTTTAAAAAATTCTAATAGATGGCTCGATACCAATTTTGTTTGTGTGGAATGTTATTTTTTATAACCCTAATCCAACCAAGGTGTGCCTTTTGGCTCATTGACAAAATAATGTTACTTTAGTTATAAACGTGTATGTATTTTATTTAGAAACATTTTCATACATTCCACACAACGCCCTTGGCATTCTTTGCAAACATTTATTAAGTTATTTGATTAGAATTTAAATTTACTGACATACATAGCAAAAATATTTTAATTATTTTGTTGTTTAATATTTTATTACTTATTATTATTAATGGAACAACGTATTTTTTGTCAAAATCTACCAGTTTTATTTAAATTGAGGTTATGTTTTACTACTGTCACGAAAATTCGCGTTCCATTGATATCTACTCACAAGTACTTGGTAGTAGCAAATTGTTTCCAATGGAACACTACGTAATTTTTATTTTTTGTTATTCCTCGTTGTACATTCGATAAATCCTCGTAAACAAAACTCCATAGAGAAACATAATTTTTCATCATGGCTTTCGAAATCCTGTTTTTTAAAAACCAATTTATTGTTATTAATTTGGGCCGGCCCGAAAGACGATTTTGAAAGCCAGGATTAAGAAAACCAAACTTTTCAAAACCAGTCGTTTTAAAACCAGGCTTTCGAAAACCAGGCTTTTGAAATCAGGCTTCTGGAAACCACGCTTACCTACCAGACCCATAATTGTTGAATGTCGGATCTGCTGTTCTCGAGTGGTTTCTGAGTATTCATAGGTCTGGATATCGGTACTTCGATCTGCGTGTCGATCTGCCTATCAATCGGTCTGTCTATAGCCTGTGGTGACCAGTGACCAAAGGCAACTTCAATTTTTAAAAAATAATGAAACAAAATTTTACTTTCTGTTTTTTTTTTTATTAATTTTGCATTAATACTTAATAAAATATTTAATCATAGCATTGTAAAACACAGATTATTTTATATATTATTTATTTATAATAATTATATTCATATATTTTATATTAAATTATACTTTCCTTTGTTTTTATTTTATTTAAAAAAAATAAAAATAAAATTAAAACAAAACGCTTAGAATTAATTAATATTTAATTTATTTTGTGATATTGTATCATAAATATTTATAATAATTAAAATATTTCTTTGTATTGGACGTTCAATAATATATAAATATGTATATAAATTTATGTAATAAATAATAATAAAATATAACATATATTATGTTCATCTAGATTTTTATTTTTTGAGAGTGCCTTAACATTTTTAAACATAATTAATTTAAATACAATGATAATTTTTTTTTTACATTTATTTATAGTTCGCAATTTATAAAATATGAATTATTTAAAGAAAATTTAGTTTTACATAAATATTTTTCATCTTAAAGAGGGGTGATTTCAAAATCTAGAGTCAACGGCAAAAAATCTCATACAAGCTACAAACTCCACCCTTATGTTTGGCCTTCAAGAATTTTGTATTTTTCTTTCGCGCTCTTCAAGTAAATTTTAATAAAGAATTTAGAAAAGTTAAAGAGAACAAAAAAATTAAAATTAGAAAATTTATGTGAAAAATTAGAAGCGATTTAGCAATATCTGGATACAAAATAATTTACTTAAGCGTTAATATCGCATCGACCGACTGCATGAAGGTATTTTAGTCAATAAAGTTAATGATTTTTAATTTTTGCCTCTTGCTACACTCCACTCCGTAAGGTTTCAATAAATTTAACAATTCCGATTTATCAATCACTATGCGCTTTTAAAGTTAGGTACGTAATATTTGGAAATATAGCAAAACCATTTGAGAGAATTTGTAATTTCGAAATTCTCAATTAATTTTTGCGTAATTTCTTAGTTTATAAATTTTGGAAGAATACCGGTTAATATGTTTACTGATATGTCGTCGAATCTAAAGCAGTGGTGAAGAGAGTTCACCATGCTATGGTCTCGAGCTTAGTTCTAGCCACTGACCAAAAGTATAATTCACCTATAAAGCTCTCCAATACGTTATGAGTACCATTTAACCGGAAATTCTATATTTCGATCAATTTTACATGAAACGCAAATTAGGCCGCCAAATTTCCTGTATTCCAAATTTTATAAGTGAGTCTATAATGTTCCAAAAATATATTTTTACACTCAAAACTTAATTGATAAATTGGTTATTCGAAATTAACAATTTGCCAAAGTAAATGATGTTTTTGTTTTCAGAGGAAGTTGATATTTTTATAGGTTGAGTCCTGACAAAATCTATTTTAAATTTTTATGAAATTCTAAAACGCGCCAAAACACAAAATTCTGAACTTTATAAATTTGATTTCAATTCGAAAATTTTACTTCAAGTTTTACAAATTTCTTAAAAATTAAAAAAAAAAAATTTAAATTTGGAAATATTCCAAACGAATTCTGAAGTTTCATCAAAATTCAAAATATTTCTTCAAATTATGAAATTATACAAACCATTAACTGTTTTAGGATTAGGTAAGACTACTACCTACAGAAATACGTAAAAGAAAGCAAATTAACATTTCAGGTTTTTCAGGATGAAAACAAGGACTTTCAAATAATGAGCTACAATCTCTCATGAACACTCGAAAACTGTCGACAGTAACATTTTTGATTGAATCAGTGGCATTTACGTACTGCTATTCAATCTAGTTTGTATTTCATTGATTGAGACCCAAAAACAGTTCCGTGAAATTTCGATAAATATCATCGGTAATAATATGAAATACCACGGTAGTGATCTAAAAAAGCGAAGGCTAAAGTATGGCGCAGCACGAGTGTAGAGAAATAGATAGAAACAAATTATACAAATAGTTTGAAAGCGGACACGGCACTGACGAGTGTGAATAGATCAAAAGGCCTTAAAAAAAGTGAAATTAAACTTGGAAAGCAACGAGAATTAATTTCGAAAAAAATTGGTAGTTTCATGCTACTATTTTTGGAATAAAGATCGGGTCAAAATGATACCAGATACAAAACAGTAAGCTAATTACCGTCAAAACCAGAAACGAACCAAAACTAGAATATGCTGGTTGCATTAAAACGAGGCAAGAGGCAACCTCCAGTTTATTTTTTCTCTCTAGAAATATTCAACCTTCAGTGAAACCAAAATTGCTTCTTTCTTTGAGGCAGTCTTTCGGAGGTTTTTAAATTCCTACTTAAGGTTAAACGACAAGTGGCGAAGCTCCCTTGTGCCATTAGCCCTACGTTAATTCTAAATTCTATTCTCCTGTAAAAACAATTGAAGATTATAACGAACAGTTATTAGCAAATTATAAGCTTAAAACTAGTTTTGTCTATGCAATTCTAATTTTGATTGATTTCGGATTTTGAAAGATATTTTACGAAATATATGAAAAAATTACGATATATTTCGACATATACGAAGGAAACGGGCCCTTAACTCCCTTACTTCCCAGCTATTTCTTAACAGAATATGAACAAATTGTTTCTCTTAATAGGAGTTTGCTTCGCTTTCCGAGAGATCGTATTAAAAAACAGGGCTAAACGAGCAACAAACAAATATTTCTTAGCATCACAAAAAATACATTTTTGAACCAAAATATAATAAATTGGCAACATTTATAATTTGCTGGAACTAATGGAAGGGAACACAAAAAATTATTTTTGGGCATCGAAATAAACATTTTGAGCGACAAAAATTTAATATTTCGAGCAAATTTACTACCTGCTAAGCAAAAATAAATTATAAATTAAAAAATTATATTCTGGAATAAGGAGTTTTAATTTTAAAAATGATTCGTCAAACTTGCAGACACAGATAAAATATTAAATAATTTGTATCGATTAAATTTGATGGTTTGTCTCGATTTTTGTTTTGTTTGTTCACTTTGGTCAAATATATTGTTAATTTTGATGCCCAATGTTGAATGTACTACTTTCGGAGTGTTTCACTAATTTCAGTTCACTAGCACTGCTATATTTCCCATTTATTTTAAATATGGGCCCAATTCGCTTAGTCGTATACTTTGTCACGCCGAACAGTCAAGTTTTAATATTCTTTCATAAAGCCTTGACGGGATATAATAAGCGTATTTCATTGGTGAAAGCAAACTATACTCGCAAGTAGTACTTGTCGTTCACAACTATACTCATTCTCATACGATAGTGTAGAAAACAGAAGTAGTTACGCATAAAACTGGCACTAGTAAGTAGGTGAATTTTCGTTTCGAAAATTCCAATAGATGGCTTTTAGAACTTTTTCGAGAATATTTTATTATGTTCGAGTTTTTTACTTTTTGGTAATGTAAAATGTCGAATTTAATACAAAATTATTTTGTTGTTGATGTTACATTTTTAAGAAAAATGGATTTAAAAATCAATGCGGTAAATATCAATGCTTTCCCTTCATTACATGTCCAATTTTTTGTCATATTTTTAATCTAATTTTATTTATCGCCTTTACTATAATAAGCAACTTTACAAAAGACAAAAAAGAACAACTAAACAGAAGGCTATGTTTTACTGGTGTCGCTCAATTTCTCGTTCCATTGGGTATCTACTCACAAGTACTTCCAAGTAGCAAACTTTTCCCTTTGGGAGACGGCTTATGAAATACATATTGCATTAATTTACGACTGAAGTAATTTCAAACGACTTTTCTCGTCAAGATATATTTTCAAGTAAGCAGTAGCTGTGATAGTAGTTATTTGAATAATGTATATTGTCGTAAAAAATCAGTGCAATATAATGTTTTTCTTAGCAGCCGTCTTGTGTTTATAGACGGAATATTAAAAATTGACCTTCATGTTTTGAAATATCGCGTTTTGTACCATATCGCGTTTTGTACCATTGTACGAGTAAAACAACAAGTTGCAATTACGAGAACTCGTAAAGTTTTACATAAACTCGAAACTCGTAATGCTTACATAATCGCACTTTCACTACTAAGTATCGCTCTGTAACTACTGAGGGTGGACGAACTTTTGCCAACACCTCGGTTTTTTATCATTTTACATAAAAAACCGATGTGTTGGCAAAATTTTGTCCACCGTCTATACTAATGTTAACTCAATAAAAGTAAAACTGCGTACATGTTTAATCTGGGATCGTTTTTGCTTTTTGTAATATTTTCATAAACATCTTCCGATAGTCAAAAAATATGATTTGTAAAACTGATGTAATTTATAGCTCACTGTCTTGACATGGTTGAACTGACATAGCGGCCAAAATGCCTGCCAGCAAGTAATAAATTCGTTTGTTGTTTTGGACCGGAAAAAAAACATAAATCTTGATAAAACAACGAAAACAACAGGCACTATCTCCCAGTAGGCCTTTGTTATTAAACCAGAATTAGCAAAAGAATAAAAAATAAAAATCACTTAACATATTATTGAACAAGCTGCTATTTTATTTAAAAAAAAAAAAAAACAAATAATAATTAATGCATTAATTAAATAATTATTCACAGGGCTTGTTGACTATATGATAAAAAAAAAAATTTGTAATGTAATGTTACGAGGCGAGGAAGAAGGCTAATTAATTTGCATTAACTAAAATTACCCAAATTACAATGTTGTTAACAAACTAAACTTGCTCGGAATTTTGTTTTTTTTTTTCGTTATCAGTTAATTTTTTTAATGTGTTTTTGCCATAAAAATGACACAATAATTATTAATAATTAATGATGATTTTTGTATTTCTTTTTTTTGCTTAAGTTTTAGATTTTTTATTTTATTTTAAGGATACATGAATGACTCACACAACAAAAATAATGGAATAAATTTACCAATCTATGTGAAATTATGTAAAGTAATCACTTTTTTAAATTCTAATTTTTCACGTAATATTATTTTTTTTTTAAACAAATATATAAACAATAATAAAAGTGTATCATCATACCTTTTGACTAAAACATTTAGATTTGTTTTTTTGGTAATGTATGTATATCAATAATACGCATAATAAATGTCTCAAAAAAAATATATAATTTTCTAAAATCTAAAACTTAATTCAAGTCAATAATATTAATTCATTAATTTATATAAAAAAAATGTAAACAAATTATAATATAAATTATACTTAAATATATATGTATAATATTAATAATAATTATACAAGTTATATATAAAATTATTTCAATTTTAATAATAAATATTGAATTTCATTTTTGTTTTTATTAATTAAGGTTAACTTTAAATAATTAAATAATAATTATAACAAAAATCAAAATGAATTTTCTTGAATATAAATGAATTTCTTTTATATATATTATGTTATATATTCATCAATGTAGGTATGTAGTTTTATAATATAATTTTATTTTTAAAGTTAAAAAAAATAAAAATAAAAAATAATAATGAACATAATTAAACGAAAATTATTAATTAATTAATTTTTCTTTTTATTATTATTATTAATATTTATATTGTTAATTTTTTTTTTAATTACTAGTAACGCGGTGTATTAAGTGAGGTATTAACAGCGGCTGTTGCCGCAGATGCAGCAGCTTGTTGAACATGACGATTACTAACAAATTCATTGGTAAATTCGGCTTGTGCTTTTGCAAAACTTGCGCCACTACTACGATAAATTGAATGAATTTTTGTTAATAGCATAACATCACCGGCAGCACATATACCAAAACATATCGCAATTAATAAACAAAATATACCGATAAATATTTGTCCAACCGAACCATGAAATTGTTCTAGCGCAACAATAAAACCGCATGTGCCCGTCGATTGTATACCAATTGTTTGAAATATTGTGACAAGCGTTTGAAAAAAGAATACAAAAAAGAAAATCATAAAATTAACACTAGAATCAGAACGGAAAGCATTGTAACCAGGACGGTACCAACATAAGAATGATGCTGGCGTAAATAGGAAACAATAGAATATTGCCAGGCCAAACATAATAAATTGGCCATCAGAAAACATTAATAGCATTGCACCAATCACATTTGCGATCATGGTTAAGGCGTAAAATGCCCAGAGATAGTATAATTTGCGGACGACTTTTTGAAATTCAGTTGGTATATCTACATTTATGTCTTGATAGAAACATGGTTGGACACAACATTTTTCTGGTAGCGGTGGCCAATTATTGCGCCTTTCTGTGCCAGCGCTGCGTAGCGCTTCTTCTCTTCTATCTAATTCTTGTGCTTTTCGTTCTAATTCTTCTTGTCGACGCTGTAAATAAAAATAAGAAATTACGATTATATAATTTAGCATTAAATAAAAAAACATTTTTTTTTTATAAAATAGGCAATTTAATTGGACTTTTAATGTCTTCGTGATGAATTCTAGATTAAAGTTAAGATTAAACTCAAGTTAAAATTGAGTATTATCTATGAAAATGATTTTCCACGGGTTTTTGAAGTTACGAAATAATTATTTGAGCTTTACTTAATGCTAGTTTTACTCCACTGTAATGCTTGATGCCCCGTATTCCGGCATCATAAAATCCATGTTATGTTATTTTATTTCCCCGCTTCCTATATGAATTTGTATTGAAAAAACAAAAATAACATAGCATAACATAAAATTTTAAATCCCAGAATACGGCCTAATATCTGGGTAATACGTTATTTTAATTCAAAAACTGGTAAAGCGTTTTGGGGAATTTTCCAAAGCTGATCATTATTGATCAGTTTCGCATCATACATGGCTTTCTTTATGACTCCATGACCTCAACCCTATTGACGCGAAACTAGCCCTTCGCCTTTCGGCTCGCCTGCTTCGGATCCTGCTGGAAGACCCATTTTATTGTCATTTCTTAGCTAGTGTAAGGTAACATAACATTTTCCAAGGTGTTCATGTAATCACTTTGGTCCATGATGCCCTCAATTTTGTGTATGGGGACTACACCTTAATATGAAAAACAGCCCCACACCAATATTTTTGAGCCACAGTATTGAATTTATTTATTTTATTTATTTATTAAGTTAAATTTTGAGTAGGAGGTCATTTACAATAGGATGTCATTGTATAAAAAGGATTATACATCAAATTTCTGCAAATAAGCTATGGCCACTGCAAGCAGCGATATCACTCCCTCAAGCGATATTGTGGTTTCTCATGTGTCTCTCTAACATTGTAAAATGGCAGCAAGTGAACAGTATTTAACTCTTTTCTCAGTATACTTTGGCTGACACGCGATACCGGTCGGACGTTAAACATATTGCCGAAAGCCAGTGCCACCTTATAAAACATAATGAATAAAGAAAGGAGTAATCAGCGAATCAGTAAGAATTCCTACAGAATTTGACGAAATTATTTCCTTATAGAATATTTGACATATCGGCCACCGAATCCGTAACAACTGACAAATGCAGACAAATTGTAATGTGAACAGCAAAATTTATTATTTTTAAGAAAAGTGTCCCGAAAAGTGTTTTTTCCTGACACATCCTTCAGGTTGCACACTTATTCACTCTGTTAAGGTGACAACTGAACTGTAGAGAAAGGTAAACAGTAAGGTGAGGAGACTGAACAGTCATCACTGTCATCAGCATAATAATGTATTAGATCAATATCTGAATTTTGCCACAGGAAAGAAATTTCGTGTGAAAGCAAATTGCCTCAAATTTCACAGTAAAGTGTACCACGTGCGGAATGAATTTCTAAAAAAAGGTAATCCGCCCATACACAACACCCGTGCTCTAGAAGCTAGAATTCCGAGTAAAATGTCGATTTGTTCCTATGGCCGCCGTATTCACCTGATTTGAATACATTGAAAACTGAAATTAATTAATTTGATCGGATTTTTGTTGATTTTTCATTTTTGTTTTCCGGGCGATTTACCTTTCCTGGTTTACGGTATAAGTTCTGGATTCAAATTGAAAGTAAATTCGGAAGTGGTCATTTATCTATGTTGATCTTAGATCTTGACCATTGACAAATGAAAAAAAAAATATTTACTATTTTTGGCATTGACGGTATTTTATTAAATGGGCTGGTAAATTCTGAGTTTAAACAGCTAATATGGAATTTCCAAATTCGTTACCATTATAGCATTAAGCCCGTCAAAGACATAAAAACTCACTTCAATATTTTACTTAATATCAATAAACATATTTTCTAGCATTCGATTGAGAACCATAGTATTTTGAAGACCAAGTGAAAATTAAGAGATGATTTTGAAATAGGGCGAGGTCGTAACTTGTTATTGTGATTGAGAGTTTTTCTCATGAAAAATTTAAAATATGTCGTAACCTATCAACGAAATTAACCTAACCACATAAAATAAATGAAAAAATTCAATTTTATAGGCATTTTTAGACTTTTGACATCACTTGAAACATTTGTGATACATCTATCAGTAGAAGCGATACGAGCGATACAATTCCTTTGTTCTGTGTCTGAAAGGTTGACGAAGCAATTTCCATTATCATAAATATTAAAAACTTTACGGAAAAACTCAAATTTGATAGACATTTTATAAATTTTAATTATAATTTGGTCCGCACTTTGATAATTATGCTTCTGGATTTTTGTTTTTCTGTATTTTTTTCGGAATTTTCAGTTTCTGTATTATTTTTTTCTAGATAAGTTAGTCAACCTAAAAATGCCTATAAAATTGAATTTTTTTTAATTTATTTTAAACAAAATATTTCTTCTGGATTTCTTTTCTGGATTGCTTTTCCGGTAATTTCTAGATTTTTTTCGGGATTTTATTTTTCTGGATTTTTACTTTTCAACTATTCTGGTTTTTAAAATTTCTGAATTTTTTCAGGCAAATGTAGTGATCCCTTGCAATTCACTCCAATATATTTTCGTCGATACCATAACTCAACGAATTAAGCCAACCACAACACAACTTGAAACAATGGACCCGATTCTGGAACGATAAAGTTCATGTTATGTTATTTTATTTCCCCGCTTCCTATATGAATTTGTATTCAGGATCGAGTCTAATACCTCGTATGAAACAACCCAAATTTTATAGACATTTTATAAATTTTAGTATTAACTTGGGTCGCGCTTTGATAATAATGTTTGTGGATTTTAGATTTCTGAATTTTTTTCTAGATAAGGTAGCCCACCTTCGTCAACCTTCCAGACACAGATCAAAACAATTGTATCGCTCATATCGCTTCTACTACAATTGTTTCAAGTTGTATCGTGGTTGGCTTAATTCGTTGGATTAGTATGGTATCGACGAATGTGCTGGACCAAATTGCGGATTTATCGTTAAATCGATTAATGCTTCGTCAATCTTGCAGACACAGATCAAAGTAATTGTATTGCTCGTACCGCTTCTACTGATAGGGGTTATCTACCTTATCTAGAAAAAAATAATACAGAAACTGAAAATCCCGGAAAAAAAATTCAGAAACAAAACATTCAGAAAAACAAAAATTGAGAAAACTAAAATTCAGAAACCAATTATCAAAGTGTGGCCCAAGTTAAAATTAAAATTTATAAAATATGTACACTATAAAATTTGAGTTTTTTCGTAAAGTACTTTATATTTACGATAATGGAAATTGCTTCGTCAACCTTTCAGACATAGATCAAAGGAATTGTGTCGCTCGTATCGCTTCTACTGATAGATGTACCACAAATCTTTTAAATTGTGAAATAGGTCTAAAAATGCCTCTAAATTGAATTTTTTTCATTTATTTTAAACGGGATACCATCATATTCCCGAAAGAAAAAATCCCTCAAAAAATACCGAAAAATATAAAATAAACTGCCTCATCGAAAAGGAAGACCTCATTAAATTTTTGTTAGCTACAATATGAAAACAAAAGGAATCTACATAATTTCATGTCATCATTGTACGGAAAGGACCAATGCTAAGCGGTTTTGGGGGGTTCTCTATTTTAGTACATACATTTTTATAAAATGCTCCAACCTCTTTGAATATTACAATTTGAAAAAATTACATTAGCTCAGGGTTTGGGGTACAAGCTCCTCTTTATACCATCTAACGTATAAAACGAATTAAAATAATATTTTAAAAATTTGTTATAATTAAAAAATTTGTTTTTTGGGGATTTTTTATTTTGGATAACGATACCAACCCGATCCCAAATGACAAACAAATTTACATTTTAAAGAATTGCAAGTGGACAACAGGTGGTTTCAAGCAAGAATCAGGTAATTTAGAGCTGGCAAAGAACTTGAGGGGAGATAGTAAGCTTTTTCCGCTTGAACGCTACTGTTTTAACCACACTATTTGTGAGAGCAATTTGGATGAAATCAAGTTTTAATTCCATCCTTTATCACCTCCCTCCGTAATCTACACAATCAGTACTACATATACCTGGGAAAACCATAAATAATCAAGTAACGACCGAACCTGCCACATAAATTACTATAATGATACAACAGGCTGATGGCATGATTCAAACTAATTTTCGTTTAAATCTAATATTTTTTATTATTTCACAATCCAACACTTATGATTTTTGACTCGTATTCACCAAAAAACATATTCATTAATAATTAAATCAATTAATCTACCTAATAAGCCAAAAACGTGAGTATAAAACTCAACTCAAGTAGCACGCCATCAACATTTTTTTTTCGGGTGTTTTCCAATTTTCTTTTATGATTAAAAAATTATCATGGGACGGTTTATATTTATGTATGTATCCATACGAATTGTAATTTTATAATTTCAATAAATATTTGCTATCAAATCGATAATTTACAATTTTGTTATGATGTTTTTCATGTTGGTTACTATTATTACTCTACATGCACTCAGAGATATCAAAGCACATAATTGATTGTAATCTAATGAAAAATTTGAATAAATAAATCGATATTTTTTATGTTTATTGTTTTTGATTAAAAATATTTAAGCAGAGATGTAAAGCAAATTAAGCACAAAAAATCTGAAATATAATATACACGAGTGTGTATAAATCAAAAGAACGAATTACATTTACAAAGAATATTTACTAAGATAGAATCAAATTCATATCTTTCTGTGGTGGTCGCTTTCCTATCAGTTGCCGACAAATTGTTTTTAAAATTATCTTATCAATTTATTGTTCAAATAACAATAAACCCGAATATGATACATTAATTCTTATGAAAACTGCATGTATTGGCGACTGATAATTGAATAGAAATCTTAGGTTTTTAGTTTTTACTCTAAATTGTCGCCAAAGGCCATACTCTAAGGATGCGTTTGCCTAAGGAATTGGATATAATTTGTGGAATGTGGATAATTTATGCAAACAATTTTGTGTGCGGAAGAAGTTACGAGAGAATGGCGAACTTTGCCCACAAAAGTCGTCTGATGTAATGTAGATGTTTGCATTCCCCGACAGAAAAATATAAAATCAACAAATTTTTTTGGTTTTTTTGCACTTAATGTACATCACTCTTTTCACTCGGTCTATCGCGAGGGTTTATGGTTTTTTATGTTGGTCTGACTATTGAAAAAATGCAAAATTTTTTAGAACTTGATTAATATTGTCCCGATTGTCAAAAATCGCGTTCTGAAAACGAAATAATCCCAGAGGGGATATTTGTGAATTCGATTCAAACGTATTCGGCTCTTCGAAGTATGTATAAGATTCGTGTTTCATTTAAATAAGAAACAAACGAATCTGATTCAATTCAAATAAGAATCCAATAATTCGAAGACTCGAATACTTTCGAATCGAATTCACAAATAGACTGGCAAGGGGATTACATATTTGTGAATTCAATTCGAACGTATTCGAGTAATTGAATTATTGGATTCTTATTTGAATTGAATCCTCGTTCGTTTCTTATTTAAATCAAATAGGAATCTCATACCTCAGAGTCGAACACATTCGAATCGAATTCACAAATAGCCACTCTGATTTTGTGAAAATCGTGTAATGACACACAGGCAAAAATCCTTTAATAATCTAGAATTCGCGATTATTCGGTTTGTGTCTGTCTACGGTATAATGCTAGTCAATACTTTTTAATTTCTTATTGGAATATACAATCCTTGGTAAGTGGTTAACCACGGTAATTATAATCATTTTCCGTAGTCTACCTAATTATAACTTCTCGCATATATGAAAACAGGCTGGTTGAACAGAATTATAGAATTACACGTTGGTAAAATTTATTCTGGTACCGTTTAACGGGGACGTTTAAATAACAAACCAAGAACACGTTCGTCCGCAACTCAACCGTTTTTTGGTGAACAACGGGAAACGCTTCCCGGTGAAACTACTTAACGCAAATAAAAACTTAACCATTTCTCAATTTCTACAAAAACTCCCATGACACTTACGTTGAGTGGCGAACATGTTACATCATCATTACCACCATCCAGACCTATTGTAAAAACAAACATGAAATTCTAGCCACCAAAAAAACAGGTAACAATTATTTAATGCGATGTACCTTCTAATGATTCAATAAGTTATGGAGCAGTTTTGCCAGGTTCAACATGTTTTAATAATATGGAACTAAAAATATTATCGAATGTCCCAATTTTATGAGAGATAATTTTTTATTCTACATCGTGATTTTTCCATAAATTAATTTTATTTACCCCTCATAAATGGCAGTAAAAATGATTTCATCTCAAGGCACCACTGAATAATAGTCTGATCACGTAATGCTAATTAGGTACACAATTCCTGATAGTGTTTAGGAAAGTCCTCACCCCCCAATTATAACATGAAACAAATTTCCATACACTATGGCTGAATACAGCAAGATAGATGGTAATTGATAATATAAAAAACGCAGTAACAATTATGACTTATGACTGAGTGACACGGGAGCTGAGGTTAATTTATGTATATTGTATATTATTTATTTTGCAATTATGTATAGACTATAATAAATCTGTAGCAATTAAAATTTCATTTTTGTTGTAATTCTGTCTGTTTTACATTGCACACAAGACACAACAAGAGTAGCATACAATTATTGTACGGCTTCACAGTGTATTGGAAAAATTTGTAAAAAAGTCGCTAGAATTCTCTGACAAGGAAGCGTATTGCTAAACTCTCAATCGATCTAGGCAGGTGTATTTGGTTTGACTACATATGCTATGCACGACTTAAATACCTAATCATTTGTATTATTTGTATGACACATTCAACTTTGAATTTTTCGTATAATAGATTATAAATAACAAATTAAAAAACATGAACAAAAATACTGATAAGAAAATTTGATGAATCCATGAAATATTTACAGGTACCCTGTTGTTAAAATAAAATTTCGGTAAAACAACTGCTCCTAACCAATAATTATTTTACTGGAACTGGGGGTAAATATACTTGTGATAAATTAAATAACTAACCTGTAACTCGGCAGTTGTTACTTGAGCCTGATTTATGGGATTATTTGTTTGATATTGTTGTCCGCCCCGATCATATGGTGGTATTGATTGTACAGATGGTTGAACAATTGCTGGTTGATCTTGACGTACTTGTGGTTTGACTTGATTATCATTCTCAAAAGGATTATAATCTTCTAAGCCTCTTTGGGTATTATTTGTATTCCTAGCAACTTGTTGTATAGCTGGATCCTATAAATTTAAAGCAATATTTTAGTACCAGCACACATAAAACTTACATACATGTAACATTACCGCAAATGGGTTATCAACCATTGGCTCCCCAAATGGATTTTCATCAAAACCAGACATTTTGGTTATTATATTATACACAAATATTAATTTTATATAGATTTATATAATTTTGTTTTATTTATAGCCACAATGCACTATTAATATATATTTTTAATATTAAATATATACAAAAAATCACACAAAAATGCAGATTCGTATTAATCCATTATGTGCTCTCTCTGACATTTGATGACAGCTCATTTTTGGTGAATAATCATCGGTGTACAGTACATGAAAAAAATATTACTACAATTTGCTATAAATATTTATAGTATAAATGTCAAATTTTATTCACCACAAAAAATGCAATGTGCGTCAGAATTACCACGAAATCCAAAATATTGAGAAACTGAAATTTTTTGAAAGGTAGGTACATAAATGAAAAACAAATTGATTACAGTTTTAAGATTTTATTTGAATCTGCTTTTTATCAAAAGTTTATTTCTTGTTTTCACTTTTATCTGAACTCTTGGAATCTCTCATTGAAGCTGATCGCCGACGCTTGGCCTCTTCCCGTTTAACTTTAGATTCCTTCTTGCGTTGAGCTAATAACTTTGCATATTCAGCTGCTTGTTCCTTGGCATTTATTGCGCGCTTCTTACGAAGAGCCAAACGATGTCTCTTACGCTAAAATAAAATTTAATTTTAAGTCCCAACAATAAATCGTTAACTTACAATTTCTCTATTACTTACTTGTAACACATTTGGAGTGATTAAACGTTGAATTTTTGGAGCCTTGGTGCGACCTTTCTTTTTGCCCTCTTTGTCTGGAAGTGGACGACGTACAACATATTGCCGTACATCATCATCTTTAGTTAAATTGTACAATTTGCGAATTTTGCTTGCTCGTTTAGGCCCTAGACGACGTGGAACATTGCTGTCAGTTAAACCAGTAATCTCCTTTTCACCTTTCTTAACAACAATTAAAGCTAGAACTGACATATTAGCATCAACAATACATCCACGAACTGATTTGCGTTTACGTTCACCAGTACGGCGTGGACGGTAACATGAATGTCCCTTTTTCAAGAGGAGACGTACACGGCCTGTAAAATAAACGTCAGTTAATTTTCTATTCTAGTATAAAACTTATTTTCAGAACTTACCATTTGAAAGAACACCCTGTTTCATTGGGAAACCTTGTTTATCATTTCCACCAGCAACGCGTAAAACATAACCTTTCCATTCATCTCCCAAGATATCGGCTTCAATTTCAGCACCCATACGTTTTTCGTAGAACACTCTCAATTTATGTTCGTCATTCTCTTCGAACAACTTTTGGCATCCCGTTGCGGGATATGATACGTTCAACTGGAATTATAAGTAAAAAACAAAACACATTAATATCGGTTCCAACATCACTTGACATTTCATAGGATTCATATTTTTTTTATTATGGTTTTGACATATCACTTAAAACTCAAATTTTATAAATCATCCATCAAAAATATAAATTAAATTATATATAACAATATTGTATTTATCATTTGAGAATAAAAATATGTTAAAATATATTTAAATTCACATAATTTTTTAAGATTTAGCACACACCTTCATGATTATCGTCTATACACGGCAATCAACCATTTAGAAAGAACAAATAAAGTAAATTGTAGATGGAGGAGATTTCCGGTATTTGAGTTATTAGGGACACGTTTAGAAGATTCATTTTAAATATAGATGGCAGTGTCTTTAAAAAAAATTGTAAATAAAATAATTAAAAAATATTTATAAATTACTTGAAGCCTATTTAATAAACCAGTAACTTTCAATATAATTAATTTGCAGCTATAAAACGTATCAAAATTACTGATTATTGAATTTTACTTTTCATTTTGGGACTTTGGGTGGTGAACATAAATTTTTAAAATCTGCCCGTTTTTTTTACCACCATGATGGTGGATTTTCGATAGCTTCTTTCTACTTATCAAAGCCCTCTATTACATATATTGATTTCACTGATTTTTCATATCGTTGCTACAATATATTACAGGCTTCAGCACGGAGCTCTATGTAAGGACATTTCGCATCATAAATTTAAAGCCTATTGTGCGTTTGAGAGATTAGAGCGGCAGAACCATTTGCAAAGATTTAAACAACTTCCCAATAACACACCGACTATACTGTCGTGTCAGAGATATATTCTAGATATTTCTAGATATATTTATTCTTATCTCTGGTCGTGTTCTGCGAAGAACTTATGTTAAATCTCTCCTTCTGTCTCCCCGACTACTGTAGCATTTTTCAATCTGAAGTAACTGCGATAAAGGAAATCGTGGACGGGTTGAAGTATAATGTAATATCGACTTGTGATATTCGCATACATACACGGACAGTCAGGTTGCCATTAAAGCGCTTCAATCACACGTCCTTACGTCGAAAGTAGTTCGGAACTGTCTCTCATCTCTTAACGAAATGACAGATTAGTTCAACATTCATATTATATGGGTGCCAGAACATTTCATTAGTACAGGGAATATTAAAGCCGATGAAACGGCTTGACGTGGTACAACGGACCACATCTCAAACAGCAAAAACAAAGGATATTGAAATGCCTCTTACGGTATGCTGCTTCAGTAGGAAGCTAGTAAGTTGACGAATGACAGATGGTCAAATAGTACCTCATGCGTAATAACTCGGCAGGTCTGGCCAAAATTGGACATGGCGACATCCAAATAACTGATCTCAGCGGGGTCAGATCAGTTTGGTTGTTGCAGTGATTACGGGGCACTGTCTGATAGGCAGACATGCGAGTAGGCTTGATTTCTTCTCACATGAATACTGTCGTAGTTGCGAGGACGAAGAGGAGGAAGAGACAGTACTTCATCTTCTTTGCACCTGTCCTATTCAACGCTTCGTAGCAAACTCAGTGATTTCAATGAGTTGGAGGAAAAATGTTTAAGTTGTGGTACGGTTACGGACCTTTTGTGTTTATGCCTGGTCCTAGTGGACCACCTAAACTTTCAATAACACACATTCTCTAAAGTGTGTAAATCACTGAAACCAAGTAACAATTTTAGGCGCTTATAATCGGAACTTCTATCTCCGCACTCCGCATCTCAAACGTATTAAGCAGATTGTAGAGCAATATTACAAATTGGCGAACAGTTTTCGATGAGGTGATGGGTGTCACTAGTGTCATATTTCCAGACTCTACGATGCAATTAGATCGAAATCTCAAAAATAAACGAACCAAGCAATTTGCGATAGATTACCTATGATAACCCTTTCAGATGACAACCGCAAAATTAACGTTTTCCTAGGTTCAGCTAATCTTAGATTTACTGGGGAGCATACCCAATTTGCAGATTCTGGATAAAATACCGGCATCAAAACTCACAAAGATGAAAGGAACAATTTAGACGAACATTGTACTAAGAAACTTCAATCCAATAAATAAAACGCAAACAATTCTTTTTTTAATCAATATATTTTTTGTTGCTTAAAAATACAAATGCTTACTTAGCATGAGCTTGAGCTTTACGCATTTGTGTAAGAACGTTAGATAATTCTTCACGCTTCCTTTTGGCTCTGATGTGTGTTCCCAAACGGCGTTTCAAGAATTTGAGTGCACGCTTATCTTTGGAAACCTTCAACAATTCCATTACACGTTTTTCATAGCCAGCATGTCCTACGACTTCACGTACTAAATCTCTGACGAATTTAGTGTGTCTTGTTTGAACCTAAAACAAAAACAAGAAGAATCATGTTAAACTTTGTAATAATAATAAGCATCAGAATATGATTTTCATGGAAGAAAATTGTATCAGTGCCTAGTATTAACCAAGGTACAAGCAAAATAAATACGAGATCACTTTAAACAAAAGAATATTGTAAAAAGATCACTGTACAAATTTTTGAAAACTTGTAGTCTTTGAATGGAGTTTTATCATCATTTTAAAATAATTAATTTAGTTTACAAGACTTGTATACTTACACCCTTTAGACGTGCTGGTCTTACTCCCTTAACTTTTCTGTCACCTTTGTATTTCAATTGCTTTATTTTGGTTGTTTTGTGTCCCTTATTAAGGCCAACACACATTTCGTATCTTACAGCCATCCTGAATACTATAAAAACAAATAGTTTTGAGGTTAGAATTTAGAATATCAATCATCATTTTTGGTTTTGCATGATAATCATTTAATTGTAACATCTTATATTAATTCAATTTTATTTATTAATGCAACTCAAACGAAAGATGATTATATTTCAAGTGATGCTTTTAATTTTAAATGATTTTTCGACTACACAAAATTATTTCGTACCTTTTTCTGATGACAACCGGATGAAAAAGAATTTGTAAACTTGCCATCGTTGTATAGAAGTAAATAATAGCAGTTTTTTGTTTTTGGTTTTTTGATATGCGTTCGGTTAACCATAATTTTACAGCAGTTTGTAGCTGTCAAATTATAAATGTCAATTTGGCGTTTAGCATTGGCAATACATAATGTGACAGTTCAACAGAATGTTATGTTTTGGTTTTAATCAATATCGAATGGTCATTAATTGCAAATCAACAAAATGGTGAAACGTAAAAAAGTTGATAGTGCTACAGTTCGGAAGAATCCAGTTCGTAGTGTACGAAAGGAAAAACATCAAATTGCATCTTTTAATGAGTCGATAGCATCGGCGCGTTGTAAAGATTGGTTGATGGAACAGAAAAAAATTAAAAAAGAAATTAAAGAGGAAATAACTAAACCGGTCTCTGTTACTGAAATTGTAACGCCAACAGAATCTCAAACTTTATTGCCCGCAGTAAAACTTAAAACTCGTGGGCCTCGACAATCTTGGAAGAAAATAAAACATCTCGTTGATTTTACGTGCGAATGGAAGCGATGCAATGCAGAATTATCAGACGAAACAGAATACGATGAGCATGTAATGGAACACTCGGTTGGAATTGTTCCAAATGAGGATTTGTATGAATGTCTATGGGATCTGTGTGGTTTTGTATCCAACGATTATAACGCGTTGACCAGACACTTAAGTTTCCATATTTATCACTCGAAATTAAAAACTTACGGAGATTCATATCGTCAAACGATTGACTTTCCTCAATGTTCGTACGATTCACGTAATCGGAATTTCTTTCCTGACACTGATTTTGACTATAACTGCTTATGGCAAAACTGTAATCAGAAATTTAATTCAATTGTGGATTTTTTGTACCACGTGAAATTGGCACATTGTAACTCACTGTTTAAAGGAGTAGCGATGTCATGTAAATGGGAATCATGCACTAAAACATTTAGTAAACAGGCATTCTTGGCATGCCACATAATGGTACATACTCGAGAAAAACTAGTTGCTTGCCCGCATTGTGGTGCCATGTTCCGAAATAACTCACACTTTTTTGATCATTGCGAACGTCAATTGGTAAATAATAGTAAGTTGGAATTTTTATCACTAATTTAATATTAAATACTAAAATGCCTTTTTTTATTTTTTATTTTACAGCTCATGAATTTCAGTGCGAGCATTGCCATAAATATTTTGCTTCGGAGCGATTGTTGCGCATACATATGCGCGGTCATATTAATTCACTAAAATGTACATTGTGTGACATGTCCTGTTCAAAACCCTACGATTTAGCACGCCACATTCGCTATAAACATATGCAGGAAAAACCTTTTACATGCAAATTCTGTACATTCCGCGCCGTAACAAAGCACGACATTCTCACGCATCAAACCATCCATTTCGATGAAACACACGAGTGTAATAAATTGGAATGTAATTTTAAAACAAATTCTGGCCATCTTCTTAAAAAGCATATGCTAAACGCACACGGACGTGGCTTAAAATCATTTGCATGCCACTGTTGTGATCAAATGTACAACTACAGCCAATTGTTATCACGACATTTACAGAATAAGCATAATTTTCAACATCCAGCGGGTCACTCAAGGTTTACTTATAAAAAGTGTGCCGATGAAATTTATCGTTTACAAACGGTAAGAGTTGAGAGTCTCGATGTTACAAAACAAATTATTCTCAAAAATGATGAAGAGGAGCAGGATGAGGCTACGGATGAGGAGGAGGAGGAGGGTTTGGTTGAGGACAGCAGCGATGTTGAGACGGAAGAAAACATGCAGCCGCCGATTATTAAGACGGATGAATTCTCGATTATTAAGGTGGAAGAAGGTGTAAGTGATATGGAACCTTTATATGTAGATGATGAGTACGACGATTTACACTACGATCAAAAGGAATTTGAAAATGCAAATTGTATAAAAAGTATTGATGATTTTAAAATTATGAAATATTTAAAAACGGAAATAAAATAAAACTTTACACATTTCAAGCAATAATTTTTTTATTAATCTCAGACATACTTAATTTTGGTTTATATTAATAGGTGACACTACTTACAATTTCCCCTCTCGTTCTTAAATAGGCGGGATTAGGGTTGCGATTGTTCTCTAAAAAAAAAAACATTTCCCCTTAATTAGGCGGGATTTGTTATTGAGGTTGCTTCCATTTCATAATTATTTTAAGGTTGCTTACCAATTACAAAGTTAAATAATTAAACTAGCAGAGCTATCTATTTGATTTAAAAAAAAACTTCTCTATCCAATATTGAAGACACAATTAATCATACTGCCATCTCCAAAAAAATGTGTAAGTAACCATCTTAGGCGCGAACCACATCAGGGTTGCTTTTCAATTTAAGAAAGCAATTTTGAATGGAAAGTAAACTCTATACTTTTGAGAGTTTCTTTCGCATTTTGCCTCATTAAACATGTGAACTACCTTCCTCGTAATTTTGGCTTTTAAATCGGTATAATGTACCCATATTTAATTTTATTTTTTGGACCAGTGCTTTAAAGCAAGAATCACCGCCAATCACCATTTGAGTGTGTCGGCGAGGTCAAGAACTTATAAATTCGAAATGAGTTACCTGTCTAAATGAGGTATGTACAAAGTACAATTGTACAGGCAGACAAACATCGAGAGGTTAGGCACCCCACATAAAATATGGATGTATTGTAGGTGGTCAATGTGGCAAATGTTAAATGCGCTGTTATAGTAGTTTTTAGGATTGGACTAATTTATCAATATTATTCAACCATCTTCTTGTTTTTCAGTTTTCTACTAATCCCGATATGAAATTACCCTTGAATCACGTTGAAAATTATCATTCGAAATAAAAAAAAAAAACTTTGTTCATAAATTATTCCAAATTTTTATTGTTAAACAAAAAGATTTTTTAAATAGATATCAGATCTTATAAATTAATATAATAATATTTAAATCTAGAGTCAAAAAATTAATATTAATATCCTTTTTCTTTTTTTTTTTACAATACAAAAATATTTTATCTACACAAAAAATTTCATAAATTTTACATTAAAAAAAAACAGTAAATTGACACATTTTTAAGGCATTTTTGGTAAATTATTCGGTATATATTCAACAAAATTAGCCGGAAATTGTCCTTCTCTGGACCCAACGCGCCCATAAAGCCATTCATCATTTATTTGATAAAGTATTTCAACCATATCATTTTCATTTAAATTTAAATCTTCTGCCACCTCACCATTGAACGTATACAATACTTTAACTTTGTTGGGTGATTGTACGATAGATGGTGATCGGCTGACACTAATCGAAGGAGATGAAGAATTCATGGAAGCATTATTCTCGGGAAGTGGAATTTTTATATCTAAATAATTTATAGGAAACATTCCTTCACAGCCACGTTTATTACGTCCGTAATACCATTCATCATTGATTTTTCTTAATAAATAAATTTTCTCATTGGCCTGCAACAGCAGCGCGTGAAAAAAATAGCAAAAAATTATTAACGATTACAATAATAATATACCATTCGACACTTACCCTAAAATCTAGATCATCTTCTTGAATGCCATCAAAATCAAATAAACTAACACCAAAACTATCACCGGGTGTTGCATTTATATAATTGGTAATATCATAACTGTACGATGGTGTACAATTTTCTACAAAAAATTCTGGTGGCGGTGGTGGTGGAGGCATTGATGGCATAGGTGGTGATGGTGGCGTTGTATCCTCAAAATTATCTTTTATTATTGCGGTAGACTCGGTCACCTGTGGCATTACAGCGTAATTTTCACGTTTCATGGTAATTGGCCGAATTATTGTCGGTGCCACGACTGGTGTGGGAGGTGCAATTAAACTTTTACCATTACACAGCGGATCAATAAAATCATATTTTTTTGGTGGTCCACTTGTTTTTTGTAGCAGATTCGATGGTGGTGGCGGAAGAATTGTTGTTTTCTTAGATTCCCCGGGTAGCTCAAACGGATCAATCGGTTCCCATGGATCCTTATTTTTTATGTGCAACGAATCTATATTAAAATCATCTTCAAAACCGCTTTCCGTTTGTGATGTATTACCATTATTTGGTGAGTAAATTGAGTCGGAACTAAAACTATCGACACTAACACAATCACTATTCGATTTTTGGGTTAATGTGGGAGAACTTGGTGGTGAATTAAAATCAATCAATTGTACATTTGTAGTGTTACTATTCGAATTGGTTTTAGTGTTCGATAATGAATAGGATGGCGGGGGAGGCACCTAAAAAAATACAACATAGACATACAAATACATTAATACGGATTCAACTGTTACGTTAAAAACATTTTTTTTTACTTTTGGCGGAATTTTATGCACTGGATTCATTTGCCCAATTCGATTTGGCGGCGTTTTTGAACGTTTCACACCAAACAAATTTGACAATATGTTCACCGAATTTGGTGTGGCACCCTTTTTAAGTACAGGTTGGTGAATTTTTTTTGGAGGTGGTGGTCTAGGTGGCGGAATTTTTTTATTATTGAACATAAAAGCTGAATCTATGGCATTATTGTCAAATGGTTTATCATCCCAATTTGTTGTTGGTGCATATCTTGATATAGATTTTCGTTCCATATTATTTACCGAACCGTATGTTTGTTGACGCATGTTGTTTGGTTTTGGTGGCGGCGGTGCAGGCCGTGATGGTATTGTCATAGCGTTCGTACTAGAAATAAACAAAACAAAAATATATTAAACGCCTCTTTCTAAATTTTTAGGTTTCGAATTCAGACGCATTCTACAGATTATCAAATGAAAATGACGCCCACTTCACATAATACATAGTAAATTCCATGATTTTATGTGAGCTCCGATAAGTAAAAAGAAAAAAAAAAACAAATTTCCTGTGTCTCACCACACCAGAATTTGTTAAGATTATTCCAATTTAATTTGTTTGATCAACTACAAGTTCAATAAATTTATTGTGTTTACTCGTGCAATCTGGTACACGGTACACACAATAATTTAGCGTTTAATCTAGGTGTGTAATGTTTTTGACTTGTGTAGGCTAATTACAAACGAATTATTCAATCAATCAACATTAGTTTAAATGAATCCTAATATGGTTATTCGAATGTATGGTATTAATTAATAATTGCCTGTTAAATAAGTTAAATGGATAAAAAATATCGTGAAATAAGTTTTTAGTAAAAAATAAAACCTGAGTAAAATCGAGGGACAATTAACATATTCGCAGCGTCGATATGAAAAACGAATATTTTTAACAAAATTAGGCAATAACCAACATTCCAATAAATATTGGTTTACAGCCTTTAATTTAGAAAGAAATCACTGGATGCTAAACGTGCACTATACGGTGGATCAACCATTTCTTCAAAGCCCGTAATCATGCAGAGCGCAATTCTGGCGTTTTGGACTGAGGCAGTTGTGGTGCATCCTTAAATTTTCGCAAAAGATAGAAACAGTCTGTCATAGTGGTCTTTTGGACTTCAACAAGAATCCAAGTTTCACAAGAATAATTTTAGACATTTGGGTAATGTGGCAATAGTTTGGTATATACTAGTCTTTACAGAAGACAAAACAATTATAAATTCAAGATAATTTAAACACCTGTTACAACATATAAAATATGTGAAAAAATAAAACAATTTATTCTCAATCGGTTGGCAAATATTTGTATTAATATGCAAGAGTAACAAAGAGAAGTGTAAATAAAAGTTACAATTGAAATTTTATCCATTTTTAATTATCAAACGCAATTTATAACAAAATTTTATTCTAAGAGTTCTTGAAGGGAAAAAAAATTCTCCGCCACGCTTTAATTTCCTATGCATCTTACGAATATATTGAATGCCGCGTAGCAATAATATATAACAGAAAAACCTCGGTTTAAGGGACTAATTTGGGATTAGTCTGGCTCTTATTTCCGACTGTACGTTATATCCGAAATCCGAATGTTGAAAATGTAAATATCTCGTAAAGAAGTGGGATAGAGACAAAATTCCAAAAATTTAAGTAACATTTATTTTAATTTTCCCAAATCAATAATTCCAAATTCCATAACATAATCCCAAAAAAAAATCCAAAACCTAAAACTCGCCCGTGAGAGTTACCGAAGCCGTTAGCCTCTACAATTCTACTCATGCAATTTATTTTCCTGAATTTTAGAATTGGAATTTTGGGTTTGGAATTTTACGCCTGGAATATTCGGTTCTGGAATTTTAACCCCAACCCAAAGAAGTGTATCCATATATGGCATTTCCAAGTCAAATTCAGTCCAATTAGAAAGGAACTTTACTATTTGTTAACCGATTATGATGAAATTGGGCATGGGCAATGGCAACGGTTTCTAAAATTATTTTTAGATGAAGTTCTGGAATAGGGACAATTAGGAAGGGACTTGGCTGTTTCTTAACCTATAATGACAAAATTCGATTTGTACAAAGAAAATAGCGCCTTCTATATATGATATTTAGGAGAAGCCCTAGCATATATGGTCAATCAGCAAGAAACTAATTTATTTATAAACCGATTGTGATGAAATTCTATAAATATGTTGTAATATTATGGAGTGTATTTCGCCTTTAAAGCGCCACAAGAGGCGCTACGATTTTTACGAGCCAAAGGTGATAACCGGTTATTTATTTACCGCATTTATTTTTAATTTGAAATATTATTGATAAATTAATTACCTTTCTAATTGAATTTAATTTTTTAATTGCAAAAAACGATTATTTTGAAACAAATTCACAAAGAAACAGGTCTAATTATACATTTATTTACCGGTTGATCACCTTTGGCTAAGTTGTAAAACCGCTCACCAGATGTCAAATACTCTGCGTGAAAAGGCGATAAATTTACGTACTTTCCAACACTCCCACTAGAACTGTTAATTACTGTTTGACCAAACCCATTCCATGTAAACATAATAAATGTTTATTGCTGAAGAGAGGCTTAATTAATCCATCCGCAATCATCTGATCAGTGCTAACTGATGTCAATTGAATCTCCTTTTCTTCAGTTTTTTGATGTGTGAAGTGTTGCCGAATATCGGTGTGCTTTGTCCTGGCGTGATAAGCATCAGTTGATGCTAAACTTATAGCACTCCTGTTGTCGCAACAAATAGTAGTTGCATCTAGAGTTAAGCTCAACTTTAAATCGATTTCGAAATTTCGCAACCATAAAGGTTGGCGGCGGAGATTGCCTCCGTTGTGGAAAGAGCAACCATTAATACGTACGAAGCATTTGCAGGATGTTAAATTACCCATATCCCCTGGGAAACACACAGATCATCAATCAGCTTTTTATAGTAAAAAGGTAAATTCTTTTTATTCAAAGAAGAGGGACTACGCACATAAGGGTTTTAAGTAGTGTTTAGTCCCAAAAATGTCTAGAGCCTAGAAAAATGCACCAAATTGAGTATTTTTTTTTAAAAATACTCTTTATGAGATTCTTAAAAGATCCCTCATGAGTATTTTGTCTGAAAATTTTTTGTATGCATAGAAATCAGTACATACTCAGATATTTGTTATCGAAAATCCGACTTCAGATTTGAAATCAGAGACCCAAGAAACGCACTAAATGAGAATAATTTCAAGATTTATAACAAGTGAAAGTGATTTGACAGCTAATTGACAGCTGTCAACTGTCAATATCGAAAATCTAACTCCATATTTGAACGTAGCGACCGAGAACAATGTGTTCCAAATTTTAGAAAAAAATATTAAACACAAAAATGTATGCTTCAAAGGGTTAAGAAAAAAAGTGATGTTTTTAAACAAATATCTGAGTATGCACTGATTTCTATGCATACAAAAAATTTTCAGATAAAATACTCATGAGGGATCTTTTAAGAATCTCATAGAGTATTTAAAAAAAAAATACTCAATTTGGTGCATTTTTCTAGGCTCTAGACATTTTTGGGACTAAACACTACTTAAAACCCTTATGTGCTACGGTGCTATCGATGCAATGACTTTGGTCACATTGCGGCATGCTGTAACAACAAGAATATTGGAAAGTCACCTGAAAAAAAAAACAAATCCAAGCTAACTGGAAAATCTGCTTTCATCACAGTCTGTGTCGTTGGTGATGTGAAAGTCAATGAGTGGTACATTGACTCTTGTGCCTGTGCACACATGTGTAAGCACGGTGATTGGAGGCGTGACATAAACGACTCGTCGAGCAAAGAAATTGCGTTAGCAAATAATTCGAAACTTGAGGTACAAGGAATTGGAATTGTTGATTTGCATGCTAAAATCGAAGTTAGAGATGTCCTTCTTGTACCAAAATTGTCAGCAAATTTGCTTTCGGTTAGTCAAATAACCAATCATAATAATCAAGTTATTTTTGACAAAACTGGCATACAAATAATTGATTAAAATGGATCATTATTGGCAATGGGTAGCCGAGTAAACAATATGTATCAGCTGGTTAAACAGGATGATAAAAGCAATATTGCCTTTTACTAACATGCGGTATCTAAACCATTTGATTTGTGGCACCGTAGATTGGGTCACCTAAATCCAAATAGCATGAAACTTTTACGGGACAAATATGCCAATGGCGTTAATTTTAAAAATTGTCCGAACGAAACTTACATAGATTGCGCCAAAGGCAAACAGCATCGGCAACCATTTGAAAATTCCGAAAAAAACGAGCACAGAATTTTCTGGAGCTCGTACATTCGGATCTATGTGGTCCAATGGAAACAAAATCTCTTGGCGGAAGTAGCTTTTTCCTGACATTTGTGGATGATTATTCGAAGAAGGTTTTCATTTATTTTTTGGAGAGTAAGGGCGAAGTCATTGGTTCTTTCAAGCATTTTAAATCGTATGCAGAAAAGCAAACAGGACAGCAGTTGAAAATGATACACACCGATAATGGTTCGGAGTATTTTAATAAATGCATGATTACTTTTATGCAAAAAGAAGGTATTCGACATCAGACGACATTATTGTATTCTTCTGAACAAAATGGAACGGCGGATTGAATGAATCGTACTCTCGAGGAGAAAGCGCGCTGTATGTTGTCTGATTCAAAGTTACAAACATTTTTCTGGTCGGAAGCTGTAGGAACAGCTGCTTATCTCGTCAACCGTTCACTGACGAAAGGTCTTGACAAGACACCCGAAGAAATTTGGTCTGGAGTAAAACCGGATCTGCACCATTTGAGAGTTTTTGGAGCAAAAGCTATAAACAAAAACGTAAAAAATGGGATTTAAAATCTGAGGAATGCATTTTTCTTGGCTACTGTGAGAAATTCAAAAGCTTACCGATTATACAGTAAACAAAATGGTGACATATTAAAGAGTCATGATGTAATCTTCATTGAATCGTCTGTACCAATAACTACAAACGATGATCATGAAGTGGGGCAATCATCAAGCACGCCTCTTTATTGCAATATAGAAGTGAAGGAAACACCGACATTCATAGAAGCTGCTGCAGCCGATGAATTGTGTTTCAATGATGGGTTATATTCCAATGGAGGATTATGTCTCAATGACGAATTAGGTTCTAAAATTATAGATAACAATGTAGAAGCCATCGAAGAAAGTAACAAGCTCATCAGGAAACAGCCAGCAAAATTGAAGGAATATGAACTCAGTTACAATGCCAAATTATCTGAAGTACGCTCAGATCCTTTAACATATGAAGAGGCTTTGAGTTGTCCTGAATGCGATTTGTGGAAAAAATTTGTGGGTCTACTAAACAAAATGCGATGTTAATGGAAATATCAACCATTATAAAACGCGTCTTGTAGTTAAATGTTGTTCTCAACGAGAAGGTAATGTCTATGACATATTCGCCAGTTGTTCGTTACTCGTCCATCCGATACTTAATTGCACTTGCAGTTAAGTATGATCTAGAAATTGATCAAATGGATGCAGGTCGGCATTCTTGCAGAGTGAATTACGGGAAGACATTTATATGTGACAACCGGAAGAATATCAGAACGGGAACCAATCGTCAAAAGTTTGTCGTCTTAAGAAGGCATTGTACGGCTTAAAACAGGCTAGTCGTACTTGGAATTGAAAACTGGATACTGTTCTTAAAGATTTCGGCATGAAGTCTTCGTTAGTGGACCCCTACATCTATCACAAAATTCAGAATGGACATATTTTATTAGTAGCCGTGTACGTTGATGATTTGTTGTTATTCTCAAATAACAAACAGTTAAAAGATTCATTGAAAAGAAAATTATCGAATACCCTTAAAATGAAAGACTTGGGAGTAGTTCAGTGCCTAGGAATGCGAATCACTCGGGACCGTGAAGCTGGAAAAATATGGATTGTAATCCAGCGTTGGCCCCGATTGCTGCAAATCAAAAACTAACGAAAAGTATGTCACCTAAATCTGATAATAAAGCCGATCAAATGAAAAATGTTCCTTATCAGGAAATAGTTGGGAGTATCATGTTCGCTGCTCATGTTACTCGTCCGGATATATGCTATGCAATCAGCACCGTTAGCAAATTCAATAACAACCCTGGTCTGCCGCACTGGAACGCGGTCAAAAAAATCCTGAGATACCTTTGTAGTACTGCATCAGCCAAACTGGAATTTTCAAAAGACGGTAATTCAAAGGTACATATCGGTTACTGGCTACGTTTTTAAGCTTCAGGGAGGAGCTATTTTTTGGAACAGCAAGAGACAGCCAACGGTTGCTCTTTCCACAACGGAGGCAGAGTACATGGCACTCTCCGCCGCAGCTCAAGAAGCTTTATGGTTGCGAAATTTTGAAATCGCGCAGTGGAAGCGTGCTGAGCACATAACCTGTTGTAATATTATGGAGTATATAATAATTAAAAGACAAGTGACGTTCACACAACGTTCCAGAAACAAGAGAGCGTTTGATTTTCCAAACAATGTATACAAAACATAAACATGGGTGCTATAATATTGTTCTTTAATTTACGTTCTACTTTCCAACAAAATACGATATGAAGTCGGTAAAGAAATATCCTCGTTTCTTTCTAATTGGCCTTATTCCAAAACACCATGTAAAAATCATTTTAGAGTATCATTTCCGTTATACTTGCCGAATTTCATCATAATCGGTTAAGAAATAACCAAGTTCCTTCCTAATAGGCCTGAATTTCACTTGGCAATACTATTGACAGATAAACTTCTACACCAGATATTCAAATTTTCTCCTCGTACATTTGGATCGTCTCTTAAAACAAGGTTTTACTCTAATGTATTATTCCTATGCATTTATATAATATTTATCGTGCGGATTTCCGGCCTATGCAAGTTTCATTATAATTTTGAAGTAATCTCGATTTCTACTGGACACGTGCCTAAATTTAAGATGTCCATTTTTGTAATATTCACAAGACAAGATAACTAGAAAAGGAAAAGCTTTTACATAATAACAAAATTATGATAGTTGGACATATTTGTGGAGACGGAGAGACACTAATAATTTGATGATACACATGGATGATTTTGAATTATGGTAAGCAAGCAAGCAGAGATAAGCAAGATATACTTCTTTATATTCCACCATTAATGTATTTTAATGATTATGCTTGTACAATAATACTTACAGTAAGTTTAAACTAGAAATGCATAAAACCAAGATAACCACAATTAATGAAGCTGGAAAACCCTTAATATAATAAAAATCCGCATTTTACGATTTAGTTTATGTGGTTTTTTCTAAAGTTAACCTTTTATTAGTTACTGTTTGTTAAGGTTAATCAAGGTTTACTGTCTTATAAGACAACCTAAAACTTGGAGCCAAGGACAAAAGATTATAAAACGCTAAAAAATGTGGTTGATATGACGATGCTCTAATTAGCTAATTAGTCTAAATGTGGTTATAGAGAACGGATAATGAATAATCAATCTGCGACGAATTGCGGAAATATAACATTATTTGCTAAAAATGTTGTTATCGGTTATATTAATGAATCAATTATTTTTACAAACGGCCTTGCCTTTATTGTTATCGAGTTTTAGATAAAATTCAATGGGACACATTAATCATATTTTATTTTCAATAAGGTTTCGGATTTTGTATGTGCCAGCTTTTTTTAATGCTTGGCTCAATAAGCAAGCAAAATTTCGGATACCTCCGAGATAAGATCCGGAGTACGCCACGGAGACCCAATAGCTCAAAATCTCTTCAACTCTGAAAGAGGTGCTCGTTCCATTGGATTAGCAGCCCAGTAAAATGGCTTTCAGATCAACAAAACCTAGATTAAATACAGAGGCACCGCCTCAATCCATCAAGAATCACTGGGCAAAACTCGGGGTAGCTTTCTGTAAACATTTCATCGAAGATTGCAGTAGGCTACTGATCATTTTACACCAACATGAAAATATTGGAGTCTCCTTACATGTGTCGCGCAAAATAAAACTGGACATCTACAAAACGCTTATAAGACCAGTTATCACCTTTACTTGCGAGTCTTCGACACTGACAGAACGAAACATCCATCGTTGTAACTGAGTGTAAGATCATTAGAATAATTCTAGGTCCCATTAAAAAGAGAAAGACTAAGAAAGCTCACAATTTTAAAATAAAGCGCTTTAATTTTTCTTTAACATAATAACTACCTGTTCCTTTGGCTTAGCCCCGTACGTCCACTCGCAAGGTCGTGGCTATAAAAAATGATAGCCGTTAGATAGATTCATGGAATGCCACTGCTATCATTTTTGATACCCATTCCGTAATATATTTAGGTAGGCTTCAAAATTAAATTTACCTGTGTAGTTTTATCTTGAAAATAACACAAGTTAGAAAAAAAATTGGTTGGTTCGCAAGATCGGCTGGGCAGACAATGTGCTAAAGGCATTTTTATTGCTATTTGTAAGAATAATAAGCACCTGAAAGATTGAAAAATAAAATCTGCCTCCCTTTTAAGGTAAAAACTACTTTTTTTTGGGGCGTATACTACGAAAACGTAGGGATTGAAACCTCACAATGGACGGCCACCGGTCTAGATGTGCCTAAGCAGCCACTTCAACCTAACCTAACCTTAACATAATTCGATTTTTAAATGTTACCCCCCTTTGGGCGTTGATATTGCAGCAGAAAGATGAAAAATGTTTTTTCACATCCTCCTTCGAGGGTAGTTTTCATTACTGTTACAAACAGCAACAAAAAGGTCCTTCAACCCAAATAATAAAAAAAAATATTTAATTTAATTTGGAGCTATTTAGGAGTCATTTCAGCTCCTAAAATTCGCATGAATTTTTTATGTGCATGAAAATTTACGTACTGGAATAAAAAGTATCAAAATTAACCCCTAAAATGGGTATTTTGGCATTTTTAGGGGCGAAGCTCCCATGTGGGATATATATATATATATATATATATATATGTTTTTTTGTCATTTACACTCCCAAAAAGTATAAAATAAGTAACTTAGGAACAGTAATCGAACTATTAGACCGTAAGTGGGTTGTTTTGATCATGTTTTAGATAGGCCTCCGAGTCTGCGCAGTCGCGTGAGGTGCACCTCGATCATGATTCACAAGTGTATGTGTTACCTTTTCGTGGAGACCACCGGAAACTGTTTTCAGTTAACAACAAGCTAAAGTACGGTGCTAAAGCAGAAAACCTTGAGAAATTTCCTAATCTAAGGTGGAACAGTGTATTACGTCGATAGATGAATGTCTGTTAGAATAAATAGTCTTTAGCAGTGGCGTAACTAGGTACCCTAGGGGATTGGAAAACAATTTCTTATTTATCTCGTTAGGAGCGCCTTATATTTCGTTTTATTTTAAGATAACTGTATAGATCTATGCTCTCGAAATCAGATAATTTTAATTAATGTGAGAGGCTGGACAATAGGAAATAATAATTAACTAAAAGCTTTACTTTTTCTTAGTTACAAGAAGCATTTTAGGGGCCCAAGAAAAATTTTGCAGGAAGGCCCGAAATGTGTAATTACGCCACTGTTCTCTAGTATGCGGACGCTGGATACCAGGCGCCCTCCAGTTTCGTCTTAGCTTTCCTGTAGTAGAGCTGCTTAACCCATAGGTGACTTTTCAGCCTCAGTAACTCGTGGAATTTAAACTTAAAAAAGCAGTAGTAAACATGGATGGCGGCGCTCCTAAAGCGTCACAAACCAGCGGTAGTTCCATGGTGGATTCCGAGGACATAAGTCCCCTTTCCACTGCGTACCTCCCGCCTGGGATAACATCGGATTAGCGGCTCAAAATGATGAAGCAACAACCCTCGGAAATGAGGGGAGCTCATCAGTAGGAACAGTGCTGAGCAAGGACATGATAAAGGACTTGGAGATGGATGTCACTCAAAATCCATCGAAGGGACCTCATGTAAAAATGTGTGGAGCGATTAATATCCCGGGTGAGAGAAAACTCTTGGCATAGAGCTCCTTCAAAGGTCTCTACGGCCAAGAGAAACCCTTTTGACGGACATACCCACTGGGTTTCCAGAAGTGGTCCTGACGGCAGGAGAATAACGAGCTCAAAAGTTCCGGTAATCAATTCAGGCTGGGGTGGCTATTGGTGACCTGTGCCAACAAGACCATTGCAGAGTGGCTTGAAGTGACAATCGGGAATGTTAAGCCGTGGGTAGGAGCACAGTTGAAGGCTATCGAGGCAAATAACCTGCCTCGAGCTCAAATTGTTTTTAGAACCTTTCCGAACAGCCCTGAAGTACCGGCTGATCGGTTACTTGGGTTCATCAAGATCCCAAGAGAAGATTTGAACGTAAATATGTAATTGGAAAATCCTGAGAAGCGAAAGGCACTTCATTCTTCTGCACACTCTCAGTGGATCACTCATCAGCAAAAAGCTGAAGCAGATTGGATACAGTAGTGTTTAACGCCCGCATAGCCCCGACACAATAATAATATTAATAACAAGAATAAAACGGATTTCGTGCGTCGTTTCATTACTATGAATGAGACTTGAATCGTTTACCATAATTCTAAATTGAAGCAAGAACGTTTACGGTGGACTGAAGCTGGTTGTTCAGCTCCGAAGCAGACAAAGAGAGAAAGATCGGCAAGGAAGGTTATGACATCAGATTTTTGGGATGCAAAAGGGATTTTATTGATTGTTATCTGAAGAAAAAAAGAAAGGTAAACCAATTAATTCTGAATATTATTGTAACCTTTTGGATCAGTTGGATGTAAACACTTGTGAAAAAAACCAAAATTATGTTTCATCAAGACAAAGCACGTGTTCCCACAATTGGTTTCACAACGACAAAATTCAATGAATTAAAGCACGAATTGCTTAAATATCCACTCCGTGACTTCCTCCATCTGTTCCGAAACCTAGACAATTGTGGAAAGCGTTTTTCGTCGAACAAAGGAGCTGTAGCTGCCGTAAACGGTTATTTTGCACAGATCTTTCGGAATCGCACTTCCTGCTAAGGGAAAAATTAATGTCTGAAAATCGTAACAATTGAAGCAACAAAATTGTAGAAATATTCGGTAATTAAGCAGTTGTTGAAAACATTCCGAGAGAAACATAAAGGATTGCGACATGCCAGTGACCCAATTATTTCTGCAGTATCAAAATTATTAAAAAGTAGTTCGACTCTTGAAAAACTATCATTTTTCGTAAATTTTATTAAAATTGATATATTTCATTGAAAAAAAAATCAATTTTGTATCACAAGATGGAAAAAGTATTGCGGTGACCTTCTTTTTTTTCGCTGGCGCTACATCCCAGCCGCCACGGTGGCACAGTGGTTAGCATGCTTGCTTTAAGCTCCAGAAGTCCCGGGTTCGATTCACGGCGGGTGATGAAAAAATCACGGCTGGTTAATGTAGGATCAATGAATTAAGCATTTATTATCCGTTCACAAAATGATTACGAAACTTCATCATGAAGCGGCGGTGACCTTCGCCAGAGTGCTAAATTTTGTAGCCATCGTCCGCTGTTTTTTTTCAAAGTTTAGCCAATCAATTTTTGGTATATGGTTAAAAGTATAGTAGACATTTTTCAATACCGCTATGAGCAAATAATATTGTACTTGGCTTATTATCATCTTATTAATATGATTATAATGTAGCGTTTATTAATTTGTGAGGCGTTTTAAATTTTTTTTTCACTAATAATGTATGCACCACACAAACAACGCGAAAATTAATTATCCAAATTAAATCACAAACTCTTTTGAACTTTCATTATGACTCATTTTACACAACACAACAGAAATCATTCATTCATTTTGTAATAAAACAAATCCACTATCTACACATAATAAAACACCAAAAATTTAATTGTTCATACTATTGATGCCCAGTCATCTTCTACGAAAATTCCACATCAACGAACAGATTCACTTTCCACGTCAAAAAATAATAAATTCACAAAACTTGAATTTCCGTATAAACCGGATTCCACATCCGCACTAATATTTCTAAATCACAATTATAATAATTAACAAGTTAAACTCAAAACTAAACTATTGAATAACGCCGAATAATAAATAAATCAATCTAGCTAGTTATACTCTCACTCACTATTAGCCGCACATTCAAAGTAAAAAAAAAACTTTTTTCTTAATCGACTTAAATTGGCATTGACCACAATTTATCTAAGCAAAATAAAATCTTTACCAACACAAAATGTAGAAAGAAACGGAAAAAAACTCAATTCACTTACTCAAAACATGATAAATTTTGATTTACTAATTACAATTTTGTAATTTTTTATCGACCAAAAACCAATTGCACAAATTATTACAAAAATAAATTTAGAATTTAAAAAAAAATTTGATTTCATAGACAAAATCTAGCTCTGTACATAAGCTAAGACAGTTCACACTACTTTTACTCCGTACAAATTTTACAAATGAGTCAAACCGAATATTTGCACTGGCTATCATAATTACCTACAATTACTGACTAATTAGAAGCATTAGTAATCCATAAAAAACATTTCGGTTATCACTAAAATTTTATTCCAATTGAAATACCTTACCTGGAGTTAACTGATAACATTTGATGATGCAAATAAAAACTAACACACCACTACTTTGGTATTGATACTGTTTCACGATTTGTTTTTCTAATGTATGTTTGTTAGGCTAAAATATAGAAAAAAAAAAATACAAAATTAGTTTCAATTAGTCATGACAAGAAATAAAAAAGTTTTATTGCTGCTATATATGTAATCGAAATTATGTCGATGTACATAAATGTTGATAAAATATAATTAGAAATTATGTACAAGAGAAAGAAATGGATTAATAAATTGTACGAGCTAATTATAACTATTATGTGCTTCAATTAACTTTCATCTTCGTTTGGAATTATTTGAAAAACATCCAATAACTAAATTATCGATCCCGCACCTTGCCAACGATCACAATGTTGTGATTAGTGATTGATTACCATCCCGAACCGTTTTATCAATCCCATGTGTTACAAATCATCTTTTAAATTATTTTGAAGTAGGATTTAGTGTCTCATAGGTGGTTTGGCGTCTATTGGAAGGGGCTCCGTAACCTTCCAGTAGGCGCAAGTGTACGTACTGCCTCCTCGTGGCAACCACCGGTAACTGTAACCATTAGGCTGAAAATAGACTTTTGTGACAGGCTAAAGTACGGCGCTAAAGGAGAAAACCTTGACAAAAAATCCCTAATCTAAGGTGGAACAGCATATGCCGATGGATGAATGGCTGATAGGTTAATCAGTCTATATATGCGGACTCTGGATACCAGGCACCCTCCAGTTTTATTTAGCCTTCCTGTAGTAAACCTGGGTGACCTACAGGCGACTTTTTTATTCCCAGCAACTCGCAAGAGTCAAATCAAAACGGTAGACGAGGCACGGGAAGGAATACAGGGGAGTGGATCTGCCCTCTCAAAGTCCTTGAGTCCCAATGCTACCGCTTTTCTAGCAGAAGTAAATGTTATTACATCTAGGAGGGAGAGCAATGAGCCCAGATATTATGTAACGCGTGTAGAAGTATTTCCTACAGTAGACATCTAGGAGGGAGAGCAATGAGCCCAGATAGTATGTATCGCGTGTAGAAGTACTTCCAACAGTAAACATCTAGGAGGGAGAGCAATGAGCCCAGATAGTATGTCCCAGCAACTCGCAAGAGTAAAATCAAAACGGTAGACGAGGCACGGATAGGAATATACGGGAGTGGGTCTGCCCTCTCGAAGTCCTTGAGTCCCAATGCTACCGCTCTTCTAGCAGAAGTAAATGTTATTACATCTAGGAGGGAGAGCAATGAGCCCAGATAGTATGTATCACGTACCGGTCGGCAGTATTATCAGGTTCATTAAGAGCCTGAATATTGGCTGGACGGATAATTAAAACATCTAGGAGGGAGAGCAATGAGCCCAGATAGTATGTATTACGTACCGTTAGGCAGTATTATCAGGTTCATTAAGAGCCTGAATATTGACTGGACGGATAATAAATGAGGGCTTGATGCACAAAAGATCTTTTAGGTCGCAGTGCGGGGTGGCTTGAGTCCCCACATGGCGCTCAAGTAATAATAATAATAATAATAATAGTGTCTCATAGCAAAGCTTTATCTTGGTCGCCACGTTATTCAAAATATTTTTGCAATGCGCTATAATTTTTCGTCGGTGAATGTCGAAATATTCCGACAATCGTTTAATGTTGAAATTAATTATTGGCCAGTTGAATGCCGCATGAGTAAAACATAGCTGGTGGTAGGTAGAAATAAATGAACGAGATTTAACCATTATGCTAGCACTACGAGTGGTTATGCATACGAACTCTTTTCCAAAGAAAGACCAAACTCCTAACATTTTGTTTTGAGAATTGCTATACATTTTTCCGCCGGCGTGCTTCTGAAAATCCTTACCATTCCCAAACTCCAAAATTTAGATTTAGTTTCACTTTCAGAATAATGAACATTAATAGCGTCGATTATTCTTCAATGTCCATTCATCTAAAGAGGGGTGCGCCGGTTATACAAGCTTCTCGCGCTGCACCCTGGGTAACGCTAAAAGTATAACCACGCGAATATGGGCGCGGTAAACCCCTAAATACTTGCCTTGAGCGTCTGTTTCTCCATGTTAGGAGCGGCTGTACCAAAACCTGGCAGTAGGTATAAAATGATAAGGGAAGGAATCCTGAACTCAAATATACATATAATGGTTAACACCACGGAAAACAACGCTACGGTGCAGGGAATTGGAAGCCCAGTACTGGCGGCTCTCGGGGATGATCAAGCGGGCTCCCAGTCGCCGAGATCCAGTGATCGCAGTGGTGTAGTGATACAACGCTTGGTTACTACATCATATACATCTACAAGCAATACCTCCACCTTTACGAATTTGAGCAATCCTTTCCAAAAAAGTACTTTAATGGCAAGAACGCCTACAAAATCGTCCGTCGCAAGTACTATCCATAGGTCAATTTCAACAAATTACGATACATACAATAGAAACTATTATATACATACCGTTTAAAGTCTTCAAAGGGGCTTTCAGTCGTTAGTAAAGGCATCGATGTCCAAGTTCAGGCAACTGAAATCCAGGCCACGCTTGTTGAAGTTGGATTTAAAATACAGAATATATAGGATCATGAACCGCTTGAAGCAACCACAACCAATGGTCAAAGTTGAGCTGTGTCCATCCGAAAACACTTTGAAAAAGGAAGAAATTCATCCAATATATAAAATAAAGTATCTCATGCATAGAACGCATAACTGTTGAAGAACCAAATAAAAGGTCCGGACCAATTCAGTGTTTAAACTGCCAAGAATATGGCCACTCAAGAACTTATTGCAAGTTGATATCCGTATGCGTTGTATGCGGTGAACTACACTCAACCAATAGTTGCCCGAAACCAAAAAATTCCTCAACAGTAAAGAAATGCAGTAGCTGCGGCGGAAACAACACTGCAAACTACCAGGGATGCCCAGTCTATAGAAATATTATTCAAATGTCACGTCCCAGGCAGCAGTATAAAACTACACCTGATGCGCAGAATAATACACCTTCGTATACGCAGAATAAAATACCTTCGGATGCGCCGAATGAATCTCGTTCGCCCAGAACATCAGCCGGGAAACCAACATATGCAAGCGTTCTCAGTGGTAAATCCTGATTGTGGTAAATGATGCAGTTAATGACAACAATGCAAAATATGCTACAAGCAATGCTGCAAAATCAAACCATTATCATCCAGAAACTTGAATGTCTCCGATAAATTATCTGAAGATATGTCACTGGAATGAAAAACAAGCAATTGATCTTATGCTGGTTTCTGAAACCCATTTAACCGATAAACATAATTTTAGAATAAATGGCTACAAAGTCTATGATACTAAACATCCCTTGGGCAGAAGTCGAGGAGGAACTGCTATCATTATAAAAAATCGGATATGCCATTATGTTCTGAATGAGTATAGCACTGAAGAAATTCAAGCAACCCTCTGTATGTGTTGACTTTGATAAAGAAAGTTTAGTCATAGCTTCAATATATTGTCCTCCAAATAATAACATTTCGGCAGATATTTATAAAACGTTTTTGGCAACTCTGGGTCAACGCTTTATAGTCGCCGGAGAGAGACTTTAATGCCAAACATACCTACTGGGGTTCAAGAATGACTACTCCAAGGGGATGTCAATTAATGAATGTTATTCAGGTAAATCATTACGATGTTGCATCGTGTGGCCATCCAACTTATTGGCCTACTGATCGTAAAAAAATTCCTGACATCCTTGATTTTGCTGTCACGAGTAAAATAAACCGAGAAATGATTGAGGCCAAACCACTCTCAGGATGACCACTCGCCGGTCTTACTACATTACTGGGCTGACCAAAAGTCATATCCTACAATCAACTTCCTAACGAACACCTTCACTAACTGGTTGAAATTCAAGATGTACATCAGTTCGCATATCGACTTGACATCTACACTGGAGACGGCAAACGATATACATAAATATGGCAATGGAACACTTTAATCTGTTACTGATCAACAGCAGCTATTTCAGCCTCGCCTAAACAAAACAGCAAACAAACAATGCACGCCATAACATCCGCTGAAATAGAAAAATTGCTAACAGAGAAACGCCGTTTAAGACGCATATGGCAAACAAATCGACCGCCTGATGCAAAATACAACTTTAAGCAGGCCAAAACTAAACTGCAAAGCCTACTCCACAAAACAAAATGGATTTTTTGCAAAACTACCTTGAGCAGCTATCTTTCCACTCTGACACACACTATCCATTATGGAAGGCCACTAAATACCTTAAACGGCCTCAGCAACCAAACCCGCCAATTCGTCTGCCCAACGATGGCTGGGCTAGAAGTGACGAGGAAGCAGCTAAAGCCTTCGCTGATCATCTTGAAGATGTTTTCACTCCCAACCCTGAATTATCGGTGGTTCAAACAGATGTAGCAATCGAACCTGAGAGGAAACCAAGATAAAGAAGCCACTAGTTAAGTTTATTATTGCTCACCAAACTCAATTAAAGAAAACCCCTGGGTATGATTAAATTACAGGTGAAATGCTTAAAAATTGCATGAGTGTGCCTTTGGCCGACTAGCTCAAATATTTAATTCAATCTATGAATTAGGATGTATTCCTGAGTGCTGGAAAGTGTCAAGTATAAAAATGATCCCAAACCGAAACTCCGAAATATCATCCATCCGAAATCATCAATTTGGTTTTAGAGCCGAGCATGGAACCATTGAGCAAGTGCACCGAGTAGCTTCAGAAATAAGATCAGCACACGAGGAAAAGAAGTATTGCTCTGCAGTTTTCTTGGATGTTGCTCAGGCATTCGATAAAGTTTGGCACGAGGGTTTGCTTTATAAAATTAATTTTAAATAGCCAGAAATCTACAACTTATGAAGTCATATTTTTCAAATCTCGCAGATTTTATGTAAAACACAATACCTCTAAATCGGGCGAGAAAAACGTCCTAGCAGGGTACCAAAAAGCAGTCTGCTTGGCCCAACCTTATATTTAATTTTCACTTCTGATCTACCGACATCTTCGAAAATTATGACGTCTACTTTCGCTGATGACATAGCAATCGTATGTACTCATAAAAATCCACAAACTGCATCCAAAACCCTGCAACAACATATAGATGACTTCAAAATCTGGCTAAAAAAATGGAGGAGAAAGGTAAATGAAGAGAAGTCGACTCCGTCGACAAATCCCTCAGGCAAACGAAGCAAAATACCTAGGCGTCCATCTAGACCAACGATTAACCTGGCGAAAACATATTGAAATGAAACAAGGCCATATCAAATTAAAAATGGATAAAATGCACTGGTTGATGGGGAAATATTCAATCCTTGATTTAGAATACAAGCTTCTCCTGTATAACATCATGATTAAACCAATCTGGTCGTATAAGGCTGTCAATTATGGCAATCAACTTCTAATTCAAATATTGACATATTGTTCAAAGAATACAGTCAAAAATTCTCAAAATGATTACAGGGGAACCTGGTTTGTAAAAACCAAAAATATTCATAAGGACCTTAGCATCCTAACTGTCAAAGACGAATTACAAGACATACTGATTGGACTGATTTTAGTTATGATTTTATCTTTTATTTTCCCATAGTAACCGAGAACCAAACTACGCAGTGTTTGGTGATTTTGGAATGTTTTGAAATCTTCTTGCTTCAAGGGATTCCCTTAAATCGTACAAAGTGCAGAACAGTTTGAAGAGAATCCATCAACAGCGGTCATTCGCGCAAGAACAGCAGTTAATAATGTGGTGTCAAATTTAGATGCCACAGTTTTCAGCTGTTAGTACTTCTTTGTTCTGATTGCGAAGTTCTTTTTTGTTTGGTGTATGGTGTTTCAGTGCGCATGAAGTCCGCTGATTTTAAAATTTTTGAGCATAATTTATGTTTCGCTAAATTAGGAGTCCCTTGCTCATGCAAAAAATAACTCCAAATTGCAGATTTACTTCCGGTTCTTTATTCAATAAATTTGGTTGTGTCGTCTTGATGATATGATGTAATAGGGAAAATTAAATCCTAAATGATTACAACCATGAATGAATTTTTTTATGATTTATTTTCTGTTTTAGGCTGCTACTGAAAAGTTTAATCCGGCAAGCAATCGAATTACACCAGGTTTCGCATTGACACAATGGTTAAAAATGTGAAATGAATGAATTGGCCATATTTCAGAACTTCATACAAAAATCATCTTAGAATCCCATTTCTTTCGTAATGCCTAATTTCATCAGAATCTGTTAAGAAATAACAACGTGCTTTCTGTATGATAAATTCAAATATTTTCAATTTGGATTTAAAGGATAATCGGAAATAAGAGACAGCTTAATCCTCAATTAGTTTAAAAAATCGAGATTTTAGTGTATAAAGTTGAACTTTTATACTTTTCCAAATCCTGGGATTCGTCTTAAAATATCCCGAGATTATGGGAGTGATATATTCCGGGATTGCAATCACTAGTTGTAATACATTTGAATATACAGACACAAAACATTTGGTACAAATAATCACACTATGCACGACGGTTTGCAGATTTCAATTTACTGTATAGAAATATGTTTTGCCATTCAATTGAGAATTTGTTTATTTAATAATTAAGAATTACGTGTTTAGTACCACACTTACAAAATCACGTTTAACTGATTAAATAAATTATCACTTAAATGTGAACGCATCGTAAACGACTAAAGTATACAAATCATTCCATTGTTGTTCATAAATCGTTGTCTTTCTCATACTTTCAGCAAAATTTAGTTTACTGACAAGATCCAATTCGATAATATAGCAAATCGCAAGTTGGTAGTTATGACTATTCTGATTAACTTTACCAAACAAATTTTTATTTTGAATTATACGTTTTTCTATTTGTTTAACCCACTAAATTGCAAACACATTTTTGAGTCCGTAAATAAAATGAGCAATTGCAAACAAAGAATATTAACGATAAAATTTGTTTTGTAAATGTTGTTTTGTTGTAGACAACGAGTATCTGCCCCCAGAATATCAATTCAACATTGCGGTTCATAGTGAAGATAACTCAAATTTTTCGAAAAAAAATGATGACTTCGAAACTGACATTAAAAAGTGCAAAATGGCAAAAAAATGCTGAAAGGGCATTTGTGCTGCACATCTAGGGGTTGTCTACTTATACCATATATAACTTCTGCCCATTATTTTTTAATTTATTGGTGGTCTATCGGCTTCCCGTTTCTGTTGCGGGTTCCACTCTAATGATGGGCTAAATAATTTGGCGCCTTCTGTTTCAATATATGTTTGACACAAAGCATTTCTGTATCTTCTTAACGCATTGGTCAGAAATGCATCCGTATTCCACACCTTATGTAACATGTTATAAAGCTTGTCTTTCTTAATGCTAATTGTAGCGCCTAAGGCCCTGATTAAATCCTTATTATTATTATTAAGTTGGAGCCCATAAAGGTTCCGCACTAAATGGCACAAAAAAGGTTTCTTCACAAATTGAATCAATTTAGGTTTATAGTTGAATATCTGCGAACGAACAATGGCACACAAAGTGGACAATGGCACACAAAGTGGATACAGCTGTGTTCCTCTTCAAGACAGTCCTCATATACATAAATCGTGAGTCAGAACTAATCGATGGAGTTGATCCTTAAACCGCATGGCCCGTAAGAATTCCGACCAGCATTCTTAACTGGTCGTTTTTTAATGCTAAAGGAAATCTAGTAAACATTCGATTTGCCTCACTAATAAAATACTTCGCTTTACGGCAGCCAGAAGTAGCAAGCCTCTTCAGCCTTAACTGTTTGAAAGCGAAGTTTTTAATAGCCTTCTTACGGCTTTTAAAAGATAAGGGGGCTCTGGTTCAGGACCGACAAGTGACAATGGCGACCCAGCCTTGGCTAAGGAATCAGCGATTTATTACCTTCGATTTCAGAATGAGCCGACATCCTAATTGGCCGTATTCCTGACCTTCATCTAGAATCATTTTAGAATCACATTTCCATCGTACTTGTCGAATATGTTTTAATTTAATTCTCAATTACAAAATAATAACCGGTGACATGACACAGCCTCCACTGATCATAGAATGTAAAACATTTTAGTTTGGAGTTTATCTTAACGTTCGGTCTTTTAAAACCAGAAAATTCCTACATTTTAAAGTTGTATCAAATTAGATTTTCGATACAAGCAAACGAAACAACAATCAACAGTTTATCAATTAAGCTCTTACATGTGAATAAATTATAATAAAATTGATTACCCAACTGATACCTAATCAAAATATTTACATAATTAAGCTAAGCAAATTTAAAACGACAAAATTCTCAACAAAGTATTGAATACTTGTAAAACGTAATGCATATTAGAATGAATCATAAGAAATTTGTATTTGTTTCCAAATTTGGGCATTCCTAATCAGGCGTAAATATAAGCACGTGGCCCAGCACGATGATCCAAATAATCGCATGTTTTGGTTTACATTACAAGGTGTTTTCATTATAAAGCAAAATCCAAATAGTAGAAACCATCGTATAATATAATAGGTCATCACATGTTTCAATATTTAATAAGCATACAAAACATTTTTTTTATGAAAGATAATTGCAAAACAAACATATCAAAGACTTATAGCGGAACACAATTTCCTTTATAACAAAAAGACATCTACATGATAAAATAATGACGCATACGTTTGCGTTCGCATTTTTGTTTGATAGCGATCCGATAACAAATAAAACGATAACGGACGACGACGATTGATTAATGAAACCTGTACTGTAAAGTTGTATCTATGTAAATACGTAAATAATAAACAGCAGTTAAATCACCTGAGATAATAACATAACAAAACACAATGTTGTTGTTTATTTATATCATTTTTAACAAACTATCTCTATAGAATGGATAACATATCAATGACCTTCATCACATAAAAAATTATAATTAAATTAAATTCACAACATTTTTGTCAAAAAAATAAAAATCTGTCTATTTTCATAAAAATATTTTCTTCGCTCGTTTTTCAAAATAAACAAATAATTTTGACGTAATACTCAATTCGATACAATAAATTCCTTTAACCAATGTTAACACTACGGTCATACAAATATTCTACATACAATACATTGCTTTTGTAGAAATTGTATTAAAACTACGTAAATTAAAAAAAAAAAATCTCTCACCTTGTTGAAAATTATTATGAGTAAGCTCTTATTATGATGTTTGAAAAACACAAAAAAAAAATTATTTAAAAAACCACAATAAAATATTTTTTAACACACAATCTAATCAAGAATTCAATATAACTTTTTTTTTGTTTTTACTTTTATTTACTGATTTAAATTAAACAAATAAATAATAATAATAAAATAATAAAGTGTTGGACAAATGAAATTTACGAAAACAAAAAAAAAATATGTGCTGCAAAAACTTTTTTAATGACAGCTGACAAGTATCGCGAAAGCTTTTATTGGACGCGTTCGGTTTTATGGTAGTAAAGCGGATATTACACGACTATATTTTTTTGCTGCGCAGTTTGCAGCAAGCCGGATTAAAAGATTTGCAGCCAAAGCTGCGCATTCTGTCGGATTAAAATACAGCAAATAAAGTAAATAAAGACTACGCAGTTTATGCAGCCACATTAAAACGGAGGATGTGGTCAAAAATTCAGCCGCTGCGCAGATTAAGCTGCAAAAAAAAAGCGAAATACAAAAAAATGTTGGCTGCATTTTTTTATACGACCTGCAGCCTGACTGCAAGTTTGTAAGACATTTGTCATTTAGATGCTTTTATAATTCCTCGTGATTACGAATAATTGAGAGAAACCATGTTTTTTATTTTATTTCACAAACAATAATGCATAAAATTGAATTTTTTAAAAAAAAATTGATATTTTCAGATTTTGCATCCGCTTTAATGTGACTGCGTAAAGACTAACTTTATTTGCTGAATTTTAATCCGACGGAATGCGCAGCTTCGGCTGCAAACTTTGGCTGAATTCGTGACCGCACGGGGATGCAAAAACTATAAATGTCAATTTTTTTTTAAATATTCAATTTTATTCAATTTTTTTTTAAATATTCAATTTTATACATTATTGTTGATGAAATAAAATAGAAAAACATGATTTCTCTCAATTATCCGTAATCACGGGGAATTATAAAAGTAGCTAAATGACAAATATCTAAAAAGTTGCAGTCAGGCTGCCCGTCATATAAAAATGCAGCCCACATGTTTTGCATTTCGCCTGCTTTTCGTTTTTTTTGTGCAGCTACTTCGCAGCGGCTGAATTCTTGATCGCACCCTACGATCCGATAAAATTATGTTTTAAAACATCTACCTATGCGAAAGCTGAATATTACGGTACAAAGAATTTATTAATTATGCTCCACCACGCTAAACAATTCGAAGTCAAAAGTGGATCCACAGCAGACGTCAGCAAATAAATTATATCACCTTTTTGCTTCACTGGGTTTCATTCACTGGGAAGAAAAAACAAAATTAACTCACTCCATTGTCGTTGGCTTAATTTTGCGTATTCTAATTTTTATCGAGTTCGAATTTCGAACTAACATTGGTACTAAAACACTTGTAGCCAATTCGCGAATGTATGGATAAAGTGGCGGTGTAGCCTCAAAAAGAAAACTTACGCCACCCCCACATTGGTGACCCCGAAGATTAAACAATTGTATGTGCTTCACGATTCATCACTGTTATGCAGTGGAACCCGTTGTATAGACAGCGCTATATTAATAAACCAGCATTACCATATCGGACCAAACCAGTACTGGAATCAAATAAAATATATACAAACCAACATACGAACACGTCCACCGTGGGATTTGACGCGCCATACTAAACGTTTCAACCCAGAAATATTATTATTGATTTTTTTTATTTTTATTTGTTTATTAAATACTGAGTACCTAATTACATTATATAACTAAAAAATAAAAATTAACTTAGAATCAATACGGTGAAACAGTTTACGCGCCTTGGGTAACAAGTGAGCGCAGATGTGAGCCACGTTTTAATCATTTCTCTTAACGCCTACTAAAATGAGTGGGAATGAAAGCGTCGATCAATGCCAACCAATTTCCACAATAGTTCTCATATCTCGTTCCGCTCTCCCATTCTGTTCGAGCGTATAGGGAGCAGTTGTTTCCATGGATATTCCATTTTTCGAAAGATATTCTTTGAAAGTGGTGTTACACTGTTCGGTTCCGTTATCAGCGTGTAAAACCTTTGGTGGTGAACCAAACTTATTTCTTATTGACAAATTCTTTGAAAGAGTCAAAGACATCTGATTTGTGTTTAATGAAGAAAACGATATGATAACCGGAACTGTAATCTTTGAAGGGAATAAAATATCTCATTCCATCGACTGATGGTTGAGACATGGGACATGGAAATCTTCATGCCTTTCGCCGTTATTATTACACATTCGGAAAATAAATTCTTCCTGAGATCAGGTATGTGTATTGTATGTATAACACATTTGTTATTGTTGATTCGTGCCATGTTTCACCAATTAGTTTTTGAATTCTTACGGTGCCTTTTCCTTTAACCACTAGACCTTGATTATTTTCGAGTTTTACAGAAGCGTAGTCATCCATGGTTTTCAAAAATTGAGAAATACTCACGTAGTCACGTTTATGTGTCATATGCGCAGATGCGCCGCTATCCATTATCCGATAGTCAACGTCGATTATGGATGTTAGTAGCGTATTTTCAACAGTCGAAAAAGCTGTGTGACTTTGATTGTGAGTGCTTTTTTTTAATCACCAATTTCTTTTCTCCTCGATTTTTTTTTGGAGCCCGGCATTGACTTGCAAAGTACCTACCCGTTTTTTAGCAATTATAGCAGGTTACTCGAGGTCGGTTACTATGCTTTTCATTTGAGTTCCGTTGTATTGATGAGCTGCTGCATCGTGCTTTAGTTACTACTAATGCCGAGTCAGATTCTTCATATGACATCAGACTGGCTTCTTCATCTAAAAGTCGTGCTCTTAGATTAGGTACTGTTTGCTTTGCCTCATCCATTGATAGCCAGGCTTGTCTTAAATTTCTGTATTTTTGAGGCAAGCTTCCGAGAATTTTTGTAATAATGGCTAAATCACTGACATTTTCTCCTGTTTCTTTGAATTGTTGTGCCAAATTTTCTACTTTAGCAATGTGCTGTGAGATGTTGTCACTTGAGATCATTTTATATTGATGGAATTGCTCATGCACTCATTTCCGTATTTTATTCATTTCCGTCTTTTGTTCGATGACGATTTGCAGTTCTCTACCAACGTAATTTGATTAAAAGCAATTGCGGAGGTTATTTGGTGAACATGGCGTTCGGGTCATCCTTAATCCATTTCTGGTATTCCTGCGCCTTTGTTCTATCTTCTTTATTTGGCTTTTCTGCATCTTTATTCACAACGTCTTGTAAACCTTTTGCTCGCATTGCACTTGTGATCTGGAACTTCTATTGTCGGTAACTTTTACCGTCGTTGCATGACGTCACGAACACGTGATTTGAAAAATCGAGCTAACCTGGGTAATTTATTGAATCATGATAGCGCACATCACGATCACATATACCACATCGGATATTCGTTATGCTTCGGGGGACAACAACGTCGTCGCATATACTCTTTCACGTATCGTACAAGTTCACATATGAATAGGAAGTACAATCGACTACGCATCAATATTCAATTGCCGATGAACAAACGAATGATTTAGAGCTCATAAACCTAATGGAATCAAACGTGTCTTTAAAATTAAAAAATTCCCAGTTTTTGGAATCAATAAATTTTATGCTACCACAGCGAAACACATCAGGGGTGGCTTGTTCTACCATCGCTATTTTCGATAGGCTTTCTATCTCTTTTTTTTCAAGAATAAAATTGTACGCTATTTCGCTTTTTTGCCTTGTTCGATTCATCGTGCTATTTCTTCTTCACTTCATCATCAACAATTTTTTTTTCGATACTTTAACGATTACGATGGAATAAGATATCAAAAATTATACTAATATCTGTTTTATAACTCAGAGTTAAAAATCAGTGGGTAGAACATGTCAGCCCGGAAAAAAAAATTCGTGTGGCAATTCCGAATATTAGAGCAGATGCCACCAGTAGGGGTGCGCAGTTCAAAGCAACTCTATTCAACGAGCTTTCCAAATCACTTGGATTCCATCACAAATAAACCATAGCTTACAATCCAGCATGCAACGGTATAATAGAACGATGACACTGTAGTTTCAAAGGCACAATAATGGGCGTGGCTGAAAAACAATGGACAAAGACTTTGCCGCTAATTCCTTGGACGATTTTCAAAGTACGTCGGCCCGAACTCGTTTACGGAGAACTTATACGACTACATGCGGATTTCATTCAACCAAGCAAAAACATTCATCAGTCTGAGTTCGTTACACAGTTGCGTAATCAATTTAAAGGCATTCAACCCTCAGTGACGTCACGACATTGGAAAGAACACATTTTTGTGTTTAAAGATTTATCAACAAGTCCGTCAGTCACTACAACTCCATACGAAAGACCATTCCCGATAATCACACGCAACGAGAAATATTTTACGCTGCTGATCAAACGTATCGAATCGATGGTTTCAATAAATCGGTTTAAAACCCGGTTTCATAGAAGCGCCTCAGCCTGATCAACTTTCAAATACATCGAAACCGAAGCAAACACATCATCTGTAAAAAGAGTAACGTTTCGCCCCAATCTAACTGAACAACCCAAACAGGCACAAACATCGTATCGTTTTTATCGCACAAAAAATTTCACTCGAATACGATTAACTAATTTACGACGTTTCATGTCTATAAGAGTGGTCCCAAATTTTTCAAGAAAATTGACTACTACTTAGTTAGGGTTCCAACTGAAGGGAAGGACAAATAATTAAAAGCTACAAAGAGTTGGGAACCCTACTAATAGTATAGGTTGGAACATGTGATGTTCCAGATTTGAACGGTGTCTTGTTTATTTTTGGCTGGACTTATGCTAAAATCGGACGAATTTTTATGAGCAAATTGAGCCGTTTTATAGCTAAAAGATTGTGGCTGATGAGATTCCAATGTCGCCCAAGCAAAAAAAAACGCGATTTCAACGAGTTGGATTGAATTTCACTCAACATTTTAAATTCCACTCACAATAAAATCGCCTGGGTTAAATTTGACAATTTTGGACAGAGAAGTTTAGAACCAAGAAATTCTGACTCTACCTGTAAAAACCCTAAATAAAAATACATTTTTTTTTTTAATATTTTTTATTATTCAATTAAATTGTTTCCTGTTTATAATTATTTTTATTCAACATAAATCTAGATATAAAAGAACATGAAAAATTAGATAAATATGAGTGTGTATTATGTAAAATTAAATGTTATGAAATGACATTAATTTGCAGAAAAAAAAAATTATTTATCCAGTTGTGCGATTAGAAGAAGTAACGATACAGAATAAATTAAATTAAATTATTGTTTAAAGATAACATTTCAAATAAATTAATTAAACGTAAAATTCAAAAATTATTAGTTTTGTTTTAGGGTATTTTAAACAATAAATTTTGAGATTTCAGACTATTTCAAATCCAAAAAAAAAAAAATATATATGTATTAATTAAATAATTAATAAAATGGGTATGTAATTTCAGATGTCTATCTAGAAATATTTTTTTTTTATATAATTATATTATCACATGTAAATAATTTCATTGAATAATTTTATTTTATAATATTTAGATTTGTTTTATAACCTATCTATGTAGATATTTTTAATTTAATTATTTTTAAGGTTTATTTATATATTTTGTTTAATAAAATTATTGTTCTTTATATAATTTATACGATGATATTTTTTTGAAATATAATTAATTTTTATATATAATTATAAATGTAGTATTTAATATTTTTTGTTTATATATAAAAAATATTCTGTCATATAGAATCTTTATTTAAATGTGTTTCAATATCAACACGGCATATGGGACAGTGTTTATTTGTCACAAGCCATTGGTCAACACAGTCTAAATGGAACAAATGCATGCATGGCAATCTCCTGAAAATGCAAACAAAACCATAAAATAAAATGTTTATTCCTTTATACAAATCAAATTAACTTACCGCACATCATTTTCCACCTCAAATTGACATAAACAGATTGTACATTTTTCTGATTCATCGTCATCCGTTGAGCTAATACGGCGAACCCGTTTATATTTATGCGGAAATGTATTCCGTTCAATTACATCTTGGGTTGCACCACGATTATCATTTGAACTACTTGCTTCTATGACTCGTACAAAATGATTCAAACGTGTTATTAAATTTGATGTATGTGACGATAAATCGATTTCGGATGGTCCCAACTGTTTAAATAATTAAATTTGATATTATATTTTACAGGATCGACAAATGAATGGTACATTGCTTACCCCAATGCTCAAATGTACTTGTGGTTGATGTGTTGTCGGCGGAGTTGCGTACACAAATAATGAAGCATCATGTTGAACCGTTTGCCGATTAGGTATATGTGCATGATTACACGAATGAGCTGGAAGTACACGTGTAATTTCATACAAGGTATGCGCTGAATTATGAAATTCGTCTGGAACATCACGCGGCAAAATACGTCTACGTAAATTATTTAAAAGATGACGCCGTTCACAAGAACCACAATAGTAAGTTCTACCTTGATCAGTATGCTGTCTTGTATTAGTGGATAGATTAAGCGGTGTCATAAGTCGTCTGTGCAATTCTTGTGTATTTTGTTGTATATTCCAGAGATTTTCATGTACTGGATAAGGTGGCGGAGCATTAGGAATTAGTCCGTAATGTCGACCGAGGCGACAATGAGCACGATGTGAATTTGGTGTTATCCACGGTGATCGAGGCCATGCAACGTCTCTACGTTGTGTCGATCGCGGCACCTGATACCAAGAACGCCATGTTGGTGGCGGAGTTGGTGGTGGAACAGGAATTCTGTTTGTATTCCCTTCCATATTTACATCGTAAATATGATCAACTTCATCTACAACAATATTTCTCATACCAGATAAAGAATTTGGACTTATGTCCGGAGGCGGTGGAGCATTCCTACCGCTATTGTCAATTGGAGATAAAATTGGTGGAACAGTATCACATGCCGGCAGTGTTTCATTATTATTATGTTGAACACGCATACGAACAAATGCTGGCAATTGTCGTAAACGCGATCTTCGACGATATCTACAGAAATTACTATGTGAATTTGGTGGTATAACCACATTTGGATCGACGACTCCTGGCATTGGTGGGTGAGGAGGGCGTCTATACGTATAGTATGGAGTATACTCATCAGGTAGCAATTGTTGTTGTTCCCGTTGTTGTTGACGCTGTTGTTCCAAATATGGACATGACAAATAATCATTAGGTCTACTGGGCGCTGGAGGATGACCAATATCATGATTTACATAATCCATATTTAAAAATGGGCGACGTCTACCCGATGTCTCAGCACCACTAGTTGCTGTATTTGTTTTATAATAGGAACCCATTGTACTGTCACCATCATTACGATTCGATGAATTATTTGATTTATTTCGATCCAAATTTCTGTTAACACCGCCACTATTATTAGCCACTGCTGACGCATCATACTCATCTTCCGAGTCTAATGTTAAATCAATTGGATTTGATTGTGGTGATGATGGATCAACTAAAATAACATCATCATCACTATCATCATTACTACTACTACTTGACACCCAGTCTAATTGTAAATCGGGTGCAGTCAAAACATCCATAAACCCTGTACGTTTATCATTCGAAGTATCACTAGCAGACGATGACGATTCACATTTGTGAATTACATTTGATGTGGTCGTCGTCGGTGGATGTGATGAATTATTATTCGATTCATTTTTCAACGTAGATCCTAGAGTTTCAAATTTAGTACCAGGATTACTGTTATAAATACCAGATGGTAGAAATTCTGTTGTCTCATCTTCATAATCCCGTGACGGGCCGGTTAATTTTTGTTTCTTCAACGTGCAATTTTGATTATTATTTATTGAAGCTGAACTACTACAATTATTCATATCACTGTAAAAAAAAAAAAAAGAAAGAATTAGTTTAATAAATTTTATTAGCCTTAACAATTTAATAATTTTCAATTTTACCCCCTTAAAATTTCCAATTTTTTAATCGATTTTTTATCATTTTTTGAAAGATCTATAAAGAAATCATCATCAGAATCCGATGAATCGGCATAATATTTCGTTTTTCTCGAAAAAGTTTTATTATCACAATTTGACTTTTTACTTAAATTTAGTCCACTCGGTCCGGCAACAGGCTCATCAATTTTATGTTTTTCCTCAACTTTAAGCGTTTCAGATGTATGTATAATTTCATTTTTTGGTTTATTTTTCATTTTATCACGTTTTTGTGAGCCTAACGATGGAAAACAATCGATACAATCACATGGAAGTTTTTCAACTTTTGCAACGACAGCAGCAGAATTATTACACAACGGTATTGATGATGATGATGATTGCACATTACTTAAATTTAATAAATCATTTGACGAATCATTATACTCATTATTATTACTAATAGTATGGTTATTATTACTATTATTTTGATTTGTTAGTAATGGCACATCATTGGCTTTACGCTTAAGAATAGTCCGAATATTTTTATCTTTCATTAATTTTATATCTTGTTCTAGTAGAGATAAAGATGCAGCCGACAATGATGAAGATGGTTGAATATTTAACAAATTCGATGGATTCACAATAACATGAGGTTCATTTTTTACAACATTATGCTGAGATTGATTTAATATTGCTGGATTTGGTTTTGTTTCATTTAAATAACAATCAATTAAATTGGGGCTGCGAGCGTTTAATGATGATGATGACGATGTTGCAGCTAACTTTTTGTTATGGTTTTCCAAATCCTAAAGTAGTAAGCAAATTTTATGTCATATTTATTTCATAGAATTTAAGCATTAAGTGGAATTTGGAAGCAGATTATTTGAATAAGAATTTGAACGAGCATTTCCGAATTAGGGTTATCTTCCCTTCGTCTAAAAGGTTTATAAATTGATCATACCATTATTTTATATGTTACAGTACACATTTAAATTTTCCATAAATAAAAGTACCTAAGGAAAAGGATCGTTTCCAAAGCAAAGTACAAATTCGAGAAGTCCAAATCATCGGAACAAAACTCGGACTACTGGTTTTACTTGTAATTAAAAAGCGTCAGAAAGCTGGGCAGCCATTGTTTATAAAACAACCAATGGTAATTAAATTAATAATAATTAACCGATTAGAAACCATTGAGTAGAACCACAAATAATGTTGGGTAAACTAAAAACATGTTTTGAAATTTGATAGCTAATTAATGGTATTAGGTTACAAACAATTTTTTTTTTTGATCGAAGTATTGATTACAAAATAAGTCAAATTCTCGTTGAAGCTTACCAATATCATACGATCAATGACTGTACTCTGTTATCGGTATTATTTGTCATAGATCAGCTAAATATTGTTTACATGAATTAAATGTTTTAAAATATAAACTTTAAGCAAATTACTTACCAAATTGTCTTTGACAAATTTTTTTCGATAGCTTGAAGATGATTTGTTACTACTACCACCTTGTCCCTCTTCACTATCTATTTCAATTACACTATTATTATTGTTATTACTATTTTGAAATGTTGATGGATGATCTCTACCACTATTTAATGCATGTGATGGTTGTTGCGATGGTTGCTGATGTGACGAAGGAAGTAACGATTCATATTGATTCATCTGCCACATTGGATATTCTGGTTCACTATAATATCTTGCATTCCAATATCCATTCTGGTTGGGATTCTAAATTTGAACAACGAAATTGAAATTGTATTACTACTTAAGTGTATCGTGTTGGTGTTTACGAAATTCCTGTAAATGTAATCTAATCTACCATATGCGATTTATAGGTCAAAATAACGCTCATTGGTTAACACACAGATGTTTTAATTATTAATATTAAACACGCGCTTTCGAGTACGTTTAGTTCTCTTTAATTGAATCTTGGCTTCAGAAGATTATTTTCCATTGCTAATATACGATAAAGAATAGTTCCATTGGTCAAATTAACCAAAAAAATAAAAAATAAAAATAAACAATTTACCACAAAATCATAAAAAACCAGTGCACTAAGTGGGCACCATTCAAAACACTTTCGCTCTAATTTTAAACAAGTGCGACCGACATACATACATTATTTATACATAGTACATTATTCATAACAGAATCTGGAAATATAAACAATACAATTAATGTACTATTTTTTATTGAATTAAATTTATAAAACAAAAAATAAAACGCAAAATTAATTTATGTTCATTCCGACTTTAAATCAAAAAATTATTTTTATTAACTTACTTGAACCACACGAAATTGATCCCAATCATAGGCACCTCTAAAATCGTCGTCCAATGCAAAGAGACGATCGTAATCCATATCTAAAATTTCAAAATAATGTTCACATTCATTTCTTTTTTATTAACAATTAGTATTTTATTTATTCATGTCGAAATTTATTCAAAAGCAGCGATAAGCCAATTGACCCTAAGTGTTTCACCCCAGCATGATGTGTCAAATTATGACATTGCGCTATGGACGAGTCAACTAAATCTTCAGCCGTGTGCTATTGTCGAAATTGGTGAAGGATATTGTTCATTATTTTTAGAAAATCGACATCTTACAAAAATTGATGAATATTTCCTAGGAATATGTGAGTGTAGTGTGATGACTAATTGGCAATTATGTAGTCCAATGCTAACAAATGTACGACGAAAAGAATGCACATTTTATTATAATGACACATCGTCTCGAGTGCATCGTCGTTTGTGTGACCTAACGGCGATTAGTGAGTGGGGAAATCCATGTAACTGTTCAAATACATTTGAAGGTATTCGATTAAAGCCTGTCGGCGGATTTCCAACATGTATAAAACCTCCACTACCCGATTCTATATGCAAATCGAAAAATCCATGCGGGACGTCTGCATGTACCACTAAAACAGTTAAAGGTGGTATCCATAAAGTGTATTGCTCAAATAAATGTTTCGGTAAACAACCATTTTGTGAAAATTTTGGAAATGGAACAAGTATGCCACCAACAATAAAATCGCGGTGGACAAGTTGGGAAATGTCAAACCAAAGTCCGGATAAGTCATTTGTAACTGCGGTTGCTTATTGTATAGATGTGCACAGTAAAAAACCGGCACTTGATTGCCTCGGGCCTGGTACTAAATGGTATTGCAATAAACACAATGCATACTTCTTTACACATGTACATAATTCTATAAAAAAAATTTAATTTCAGTTGTACAAAAACCCTCGGAAACTGCATATGTGCAATCTCCAACAGCTTAGGATATCTCGTCTTGACACGAACTTCGACCAATCTAATTACAGAAAATTGATTATAAAAAAAAAATCATAAGTGTCATACCTGAAATCGGTGGCGATGCACCAGCCGAACTTTGAAATGCAGTAACTAAAATGTCGCCCAAATTTAGAGAATCGTTCGAATCTCTCAATAATTGTCCAGATAATTCTCCATTTTCCATTGTACAAAATTTTACAACTTTTGTAATTTATGAGCAAGCACGTACATGAAAATAAAAAGCGAAATTATTTTTTTTTCCATTATGTAGGTACATAATACATAAACAAATAATAAACAAAAAAAAAAAGTTCTTAGCCATTACATAATGTATGTATATTATATACTGAGAATTGCGCTGATAAAAAAAAACCGAGGAGCGATAAAATAAAGTGAATCGAATTGATTTAATCATCATCATCATCACCATCATCTGTCGATATATGCGACTGTAATGAAGAACGCAAAATTTTCATCGCAGCAAGAACGGAAACCAAAATACACACAAAAAAAAAACTGCACACAAAATTTACTTTCATACTATTTCCTATTTCTGTAACATTTTTTATTTCGTTCGTTCGATAAATAATAAGATCATTCTAAAAAATACCTCTAAAGAATAATATTTTACCTTATATACTTTAATTATTTCTATTCACACCACCATCACATTAAAAAAATTTCTCAAAATTTATTTCACGTTCATTGTAATGTAATAAAAAATTAAAATGGACACTCCATTTGATATGAAGTTTGTTTGAATTCAGGTAGGGCAAAAAAATAATTTTGTTGTCAAAAGCCATAATAGAATTTGTTTTTTATGTGGAAAAGAATAAATTAACACTCGAAGAAATGGGAATTTATTTTGAAACTGACGATTTGTCGCATAGAGAAGAAATAAACAAACGTCAAGTGTAGAAAAATCGGTGCAAAAAAGAGAAAGACAAAAGAGTGTTTAGAATTTTATTCAATGCATTGAAATGAGTGGGTTGCTTATAATAAATCAATTAAAGTTTAGAAAATGTTTTTATTTTAGTTGCAATTACACGGATAATTATTATTTAGATCAATTTTTTAATAAAATTAATTTTATTATTAAGGACGCATCCGAAGTTTGTAATAATTATTTCAGCTGTAATAATTATGACATTATTTTGTATGCAACCAAATTATTACAGCAACTGCGTGTAATAATTTTGACGTTTCCGAAATAATTTTTGTTGATTTTAGAAAGAGATTTTTAAATTGATGAAATTCAATTTTCAACAAATAAATTTATAATTGTTCATAAAAGTGATCATGCGTGCCTTTATTCTGTCCTTTTTAATCATTTTGTGAGCAATTTATTCGTGTTTGTGCTGAACCAAAAATTGTGTAATATTGTATAAATAACATTATCAGCAAGCCCTAATTTCACCAATTTTACATTTTTATGTACATAATTCCTAAATTCATTGCCATTACATCGTTAAATTATGGTTTTTGGATTATTAATATACAGCAAATATTGTTGATCAACTAACAATTTAGTTTGTTTAAAAATGCTAAACTTTCTTTAGCGCGCCTAAAATTTTATTAATTTTTATGATAAATACTATGCCGGTGCTCCGTAGATTTCTTTATTGGTGTTTTATTTAAAGGAAAAATAGATCTAGACGCTATTTTAGTGTTTTAAATTATTCTACAACCATTATCTGTCAAAATTATTACATGTCAAAATTATATCAGCATTCGGACGCAAATGAACTTATTGCAAAATATGGAAGAGCAAATTATTTCACTTATGTCAAAATTATTACAAGAAAAAATATTATTACAAACTTCGGATGCGTCCTAAAAATAACTTTTCTACAAACGCGTCATTATTTTACAATTTTAGTGGGGACCTGGTAAAAATAGTTGTAAACAAATCGTAAGATTCCAAAGCACCCAACAACAACAAAATTTGTTTGTTTTATAATTATGTAATAAATTTAAATTAATAATGCCCTTTTTTATCACAAATTACAATATTTACAATACAAATTTAATTTCGTTTTCTATAAACCAGAGTAAAATTTATCGATGAAAATAAATTCAAAGTAATTTGTTGCGAGTATTGTTACGACATTGTAAGATTAAACACTTCATTTTTCACAATTTTTTTAAATAGTTTTTCACAAATAATAATTAATCTAAAGATGAGATCTTAAAAGATATATAACCATCTCTCTGCAACTGCTATTATTAATACACTTCGAGCAATTGGAACCTCAGGCATTGGCTCCTTTCTATTACAGTAAGTTCTAAGTTGATAAGTAGCCTTTGCTACGGTATTTAAGCATTTGTGTAAATAAAAATATGTATTCGACATTTTGGTAGTGTAGGCCAAGGGAAATTTTACGTGCATCATGGTTAAAATGACAGTGATCTTGAGATATAAACGGTCGTTATGTGAACTAAAATAGATCGCCATTTAGGTCAGTCCACTAGTACATATTAATGGTGTAAGCATGGGAAACTTTAGTTAGTAGATTTGATCGCTTGAAAAGATAGTAAGTAGCCTGTCTTACCCCCGAATTAAGTAGCTCTATCTGTATACTGCGGATATGTGCACATATGGACATATTTTCACCGCTACTCGTGGGACATAATATGGAATGAATTGTACAAAATCTACAACAAAGAGTCCGGCTCTCTAAAAAATTCAGGACTCGGTTGTTGAGACTTGCCGCCAAGTTTAGAAACCAACAACGAGACAAAAGCTCAAGTGAGGCTGGTCCCTCCACTCGGTTCATTGAACAATCTGAAAAACAACGGAATCAAAGCACGAGCGAAGCTGGTACCTCAAGAAAAACATATAATACCAGGAGGGAGGCCTAGAGAACTCTAGCAAAGCTAAATAATATTTCGCAGGAATAGAGCCACGATTGCGTGGCAAAGAAGGTTATCGAACCAAAGTCGGAAGACTCGTCTGAAGGCGCACAACTGAAAAAAAAAATACATATCAGGAAGATAATCCTAATACCACTGACAGACTAGGGATTAGCTAAGCGCGATTAGTGAAACGAGATTACCTAATCCACCACAAATCCATATGAGTTGACACACTAGGGATTAGTTTCTTGCAGAGAAATAAAATATTATTATGGTGATTCGCTGAATAGCTGGTAAATCAGCTGGACTCATTTGTTAATTCAATATTTCTAAGATTTATACATTAAAACACACTAAATTTTCTATTTCCTCAAAATTTATTCAGCAAAAATTGTTTATGATTTCATTGATTTTATAACTTCTATCGTAAATTCACGCCACTTGCATTTTCAGCAATGTTTAAATAATTATTTCACATTGTAGTGCGACTTATACCATCACTAAACCCAGTAAAACGAGATAAACTCGAAAATTTTCAAGGATTGGTGCACTAATCTCGATTAGTCACTAATCCTCGAATAAAACGAGATTAGCTAATCTTCAACTTGACACACTATAGCTAATCTCGAACAAATCACTAATCGCACTTAGCTAATCCCTAGTCTGTCAAGGGTATAAGATCGCAAAAAAGGACGAAACTTCATTCTACCGTCATGAGGCTTTTCATAAGGTGCACAAGGATCAGCTGGCTGTGGCGGATAAGAGATCTCTGCTCATCTATACGAAGGCAGTAGAGTTACTTGGCGAGGTATGGCCCGGAGCCAGTCTTGCTGTTATTGCTGAGGAAGAGATCCCCCTAAAGGCTGAGAGCCCGAATATGGGTCCCTTCAAAAGCTATAGCGACTATATATAAGGATTTACCAATCTACAACTGAACGGTTGCCAAGCTCGAGGAGCCAAAGGCTTATTTATTATGGGTGACCTGATATTATTATCAACTGACTGCACAAGTAAAAGCCAGTGGCACTGTAAACAGCCAACTTGAAACTATATCAATAATAGAGTTCCCAACTGAACTATTCAATAGACACTAGATGACAATATCTATAGAGCCACTACACACTACCGGGACTCTCAGAGAACTTTACATCAGAGCAGGATAGTACCGTGGTGGAGATGAAGCAATCTTAATGCTAAGATTTCTTCAAATCAACCTCCATCATTACAAGGCACCATCAGCTGCTCTTCTGCTCAAAATTGTGAAAGAAAAGACAGATGTTGTCTTGATACAAGTACCTTGGGTTTCTGGAGACCGAGTACTTGCGTTCAAGGCTTTAAGAGGAATCTGGACCACTAATAGTGCCGAATCAATAGAACTTCTATTGGAGACTCACTTTCCGGGTTGTTCCGAATTTGTCCCTGCTACGTCAAAACAAAGGACAAGTAGGTCAAATTATTAGTAGAAGGATTCTGAAGGTGATAAATCTGTGGTCAAAATTATATTCACTTTTCACTTATATTTCGACTAAAGTTGTTACGGGTTGCGACTACAGAATTTGGCCACAATGCATTACCACTTAGTTCAAATTTAGTGAGGTTCCTTCCGTTAGAGGAGATATAAAAAACGTTGAATATTAAAAGAGGTAAAAAAACTTAAGTCGACCTGTTTTACCTTTTGAGCACAGAAATATGATCTGTATTATTCCTGCGGTTGGATAATGGACAACAAATGAACTGAGCGAAGGTTATATTTATGCCTAAGGCGGGAAAACGCTCACACTGCAGTCCTAAAGACCTAGACAGGTTAAAGTTTTGCGAGAAAAATTATGTCGGCTCTTATATTAATGTCTGGTAAATTGGTACAAATTCCAATATTGATCAACATCGTTTCAACAATATATATTTATAAAAAAAATTTGATGCCATAATATATTTTTACACTGCATATACTAGTAAATCAAAATGGCGCAATTTTATAGTGCGTTTTTGTGTGTATTTTATAAACTAGTACGCTTGTCAAATTTCGTTCTTTTTCACGAATTGCTCGTGCTGCAAATTTTCATTGTATATTTTTGTGTGTCATTAAAATTTCGAATTATCTCATTTTTTTTCGATTTTCACATTAATCCAAAATGCCTAAAAATAAAGGAAAAGGAGGTAAAAATCGTCGTCGTGGTAAAAATGAAAATGAGTCTGAAAAAAGAGAATTAATTTTCAAAGAAGATGAACAAGAATATGCTCAAGTAACAAAAATGTTGGGTAATGGAAGGTTAGAGGCGATGTGCTTTGATGGCGTAAAACGTCTTTGTCATATTCGGGGAAAACTGCGGAAAAAAGTAAGTTTTTTTTGTGCAAAATAAATAATTTTTATTGAATAAATTAATTTTAGTAATGTCCCCGATGTGAAAAAATTAATACATGAACTACTTTCACTTTTTGCGTACTTGATGAAATTTGCATTGATAAAGCATTTTTTTTTTAGGTATGGATCAATCAAGGTGATATTATATTAGTTGGTTTAAGAGATTATCAAGATTCCAAAGCTGACGTTATATTGAAGTACACACCGGATGAAGCCAGAAATCTGAAAACATATGGAGAATTCCCTGAATCTGTTCGTATCAATGACACAGTCACATTCGTCGATGATGGTTTCGATGAGGATATTGAATTCGGTGATGACTTTAGTTCAGAGGAGGAAGCTGATTCCGTCGATGCCATCTGATTCGACGATTAAAACACATACAACTTTTACTATCTAAACATTTATAAATTACAATTTTTTCCAATAAAACAGGAAAATATTTTCAAATTACATATATAGGTACCCAATTATTATTGTAAAAAAAGATCACATTTTTAAATGATACAAAATTAAATAAATAAAAAATTTTATATAAGTCGGAAAATATCATAAAATAGAAAATCGAATTATGTATTATTATTTGTTATTTTGTAGCAATATATTTTTACTCAAGTTTATTTATTTGACTATTTTTTCGGGTATACATAAATTCAGTTAGAGAAATCAAAACAATCCTAGGGTTCTAAAGATTAAATTATATAAACATGGAAAAAACTAAACTAATTATATATTTTTTTAATTTACTACATTTTTATATTTAAACGCAAATTGTATTGTTTGATTTGTATAATAATTCTTAGTAAGCATTACTTATTAAAAGTGCAATAAGATTATCGTTCCCTCCCTTTACAGCTCTTACACACTCCAGACACACATGCACTGTATTCGAAATGCATTCGGCTAAAAAAATTAGTTTTTTTCCAAAAAACCAAAATGAACTTTTGTTTTATATTTTTTAACTTTATTTTATTGTTATAATTTTGTTAAGTACATAACATTTTATATTATTATATTTTATATAAATTATTAAGATGTGTAATGTTTGATAACAAAACTAGAAGTTTAGTTGAAAATAAAAAAAATTGACTTCGGTCAACTGGCAAAAAAAAATTGACCGTTTTTTACTTATCCATTTTAGAGTGATAAAATATTTTAATAGACGAAAGTAGAAAATTTATTTTATTTGCTGAATATTAAAAAAAAATTAAGTGCGTCGGCCGGGAATCGAACCCGGATCAACTGCTTGGAAGGCAACTATGCTGACCATTACACCACCGACGCTATATAACATCGCTCTCTAGATTTATGTCATGTTGAATGTTGTTTATGCTAATCAATAGAATTTTATTGCTAAAGCAGCATAACTAATGGCAATTTAATTGGTTCTACTAAAAGCGTTTCAATTGTCTTGAATTGTTGATTCATTTAAAATTTACTCCGAAAACCTTTTTATGATTTCACCTCCAGTTTCAGGCTCTTCCCAAATAAATATACGTGCTCACTATTTATTTTCAGTCCTTGGGTTTAATTCAACTGATCACTGGTATAGGCCGGCACTATTATATACAGACATAATAGACTACCTAGTCCCACTCACTTGCCAATATTATTGGGGCAGAAGAAGAATGATCAATGAATTCATTTAAATTAGTATGAAACATGTCAGCGACTAAAAAGTTTCGCTTTGATCAATTTAATAGTTTTACTAGGCATTAAGAATCAGGGCCGGACGGCCTTTTCAATTAGGAACCCCCAGATGTAACAAATTTAATAAATTACTATGATAAAATAAATTGACTCGTTAATTTTGAAACCAATGTTGAAAATTCTACTAGAGGAACACATGTTGTGCATTGTGGCGGCATTCCGTAGAGTAGAGTTGCCTGTAATGCTGTAACTGCTTATTTAAAATATACATAGTAACGAGTGATCCAATAGGAGGTACTTTTTCCAATTGGGATTCATGCGTGACAACTATCATGTTCATAAGTTCATATAACATTTATTGACATTTCCCACAATAGACTTATGGGAGAACAACGTTTACAAATTGTGGAAATTTATTTCAAAAATCAAGGTTCAGTGAAAAATTGTTTTCGTGCTCTTCGACCATTTTATGGTGTTCATAATCGCCCAAATGAACGCACTATTCGCGAAACAATCAATAAATTTCGAACTACTTTCTCATTATTGGATATTCATCACCCGACTAGAGTGCGTACAAGTCGATCTAATGTGAATATTGCTGCTGTAGCTGAAAGTGTACGCGAAGACCGCAATCAATCAATTCATCGCCGTTCTCAAGCTCAGAGAGATCTTGGTTTGAAGGAATACAAAATACAGCTTGTTTAACAATTGAAGCCGGTTGACCTTCCTTTGCGTCATCGATTTGGTTTATGGGCTCCAAATTGATCGAAAAATTATGTTCATTTTATGCTCATTTTTGTCTGAATGGATACGTCAACAAACAAAATTGTCGTATTTGGGCTGATGAACAGCCAGAAGAGATTCAAGAGCTTCCAATGCATCCTGAAAAACGCACTGTTTTTTGCGGTTTATGGGCAGGTGGCATCATTGGACCGTATTTTTTTAAAAATGCGGAAGGACAGCATGTAAACGTCAATGGCGCAAACTACAGAGCAATGATCAATGAATTTTTATTTCCAAAAATTCAAGATATTGATGTAACCGATTTGTGGTTTTAACAGGATGGTGCAACGTGCCACACAGCAGGCCAAACCATCGATTTATTGAAAGAAAATTTTAATGAGAATATCATCAAGAAAGGGACCCGTGAATTGGCCTCCAAGATCTTGTGATCTGACGACGTTAGATTACTTATCGCTCGGTATGATTTGACCCCTCACTAACAACATATTTTCCCTTTGCTCATGTGTATCTGCCGTACGGTATAGGTATCGCCTTCTTTAAATGATCAGTTCGTCTTTTAGCTGACATTTACTGTATACCCTGAATTATAATTTGTTTTTTGGTCTCTCGTTTTGACTAATTACGTTCTAACCAATTTTGATGTCTCTGGACGTGGCTTCTGAAATGAATTCACTTGTTCTGATATCCACTCAAATTTGTTACCCTTTCTTGTCAGAACTTTTAATGGTTCACTAATCGTCGCTAAGTAAGGAACAAACCTACCTATATTCAGAATAACTAAAAAACTACGAACTTCTTCTTTTGTATTCGGCTGTCTAAAATTTCTGATATCTCTAGCTTTATATATTGTAGGGCTAATTCCACTAGCATTTAAAATGTTCCCCATAAAAATGATCTCGTTTTTTCTATATTGGCACTTTTCGTTATTTACCTAAAATTATTCCGTTATCTTCTAATTTACCTCTTCTACAATTTTGTCATATTCTTTGCAAAAATTTGAATATCATCGATATAAATTACGATTCCTTGGATTCCCAATTGCAAATTTTCCATCGTTTCTTAAAAAATTTTATTAGCGCACGTCATTCTAAACATCAATCTCTTATACCACTGACAGACTAGGGATTAGCTAAGCGCGATTAGTGAAACGAGATTAGCTAATCCACCTCAAATCCATATGCGTTGACAGACTAGGGATTAGTTTCTTGCAGAGAAATAAAATATTATTATGGTGATTCGCTGAAATATAGCTAGTAAATCAGCTGGATTCATTTTTTAATTCAATATTTCTAAGATTTATACATTAAAACACACTAGATTTTCTTTTTCCTCAAAATTTATTCAGCACAAATTCTTTAAGATGTCATTGATTTTATAACTTCTATCGTAAATTCACGCCACTTGCATTTTCAGCAATGTTTAAATAATTATTTCACATTGTAGTGCCACTTGTACCATCACTAAACCCAATACAACGAGATAAGCTCGAAAATTTTCAAGGATTAGTGCACTAATCTCGATTAGTGACTAATCCTCAAATAAAACGAGATTAGCTAATCGTCAACTTGACACACTAAAGCTAATCTCGAAAAAATCACTAATCGCGCTTAGCTAATCCCTAGTCTGTCAAGGGTATTAAAACGATAAACACCCTCATGTGAAATAAACGTAGTTATTTGTCTAGATCTTGACATAACCTAACATTATTGTTCGGATATTTCTTCCGCTCGTCCTGTTATATCGTTATCTAACAACTCTTTCAGTTTAAATGACAATTTTTCTCTCAAAAGAATCGAAATCCTTCGATAAGGCTAGCCTACTGGACATATCGACTTATCGATACGGAGTTCGACCTGAACGCCTTTTAACTTTCCGATTTTATTATCCGTTCCACTTAAAGATTCATACTTTCGAACTGATTTCACTCTAAAAGAAATTATTTTTAAACAAACCGCCGTTTTACAACTGAGCAGTGAAGTTCCACATCCTTTAGCTATTACATAAACCACTATCACATTCCCGCTATTAGTTCTATTATTGTGAATAGTTTTTAATACCTCGCTACTCTTTGGCGAACTATTCTCTTCTTTATTCGGCTGGTACCTAACTTTGATCTACAAACTTTATCAAAATGGTTGAACATTTACAAATTTCTTGCACTGTTTTCCTATCGCTGGACAATTTTTGTCTCTATACTTAAATGATCTACCACATCTACAACAAACCAATTCATTTCGCTTACATCTTCTCGATTTGAATTCGAGTTGGTTTCCTGCCTTTCCACTCATACTATACGATTCTGCTTCATCGACCTAAAATGGCTACGCGCTCCAGCACTGAGCTCAAGCTCGGCCGGAAATAAGAATCCAATACGTTTACCATTGATTTGAACTCATCCTTTTCCTTTCGCTAGGCATGTCTAGCATCTTGAGGAAAATTGTAGTAAATGTCCTGCAGCTCCATACCACCATTATGTAGCATTTTTATTTTGCTTTAAGTTATTTGATACGCTACCACCATCGCACCAAAAGCTCGTTTCCATTTCTCCCAATTAACGGCGAATTTTTCCTCGTCACTAATGTAATGTTATATGCTGTATCTCAATTAAAATATAGATATTTGGGCGGATTAAGGCCTAGGCACACTAGACACGTGCCTAGCTAGGGCCCGGGATTTTTGGGGCCCGTAAATTTCGTGTTCCATTAATGGGGTACCCGTTATTTTTTCAGAACTTTCCAGATTTCCTCGACATTTTGGAACAGCTCATCACTTTTCTTTTTAATCCTCACTTTTCTGCCCTTAAGTTTTTTTCGATTTAGTTGAGGTCAACAACTCAATTTTCTGCTGCTGGTTCAACTTCCAGTTGACCACTATTTTTTGTCAACATCGCTATTGGCCATTTGGGTGAATTGACCAATTACCATATTGAATACACACAGTTACTAAACACAAAAATTGTCAACACTAACATCAAACAGAACCCTTTAAAAGGGAATTTTTCGTTTCCCCTAAATGTTGAGTTTAATTTAACGATGGTTTTAAACTCCTATAACGAATCGTATGGATAGGTCGTTCGAGGATTCGACAAAATTAGATAGATTCAAATGTACCATAAGACTGATCTGATTGGTTCAGCTTTCTAGGACGTACGAAAGTTGATTAAAAAGAACTTGAGGTTGTTTTTAATCAAATTTCGCACGTCCTAGAAAGCTAAACTACTCAGATCAGTCTCATGGAACATTTGAATTAATTTGAAGTTGAATCAAACAGACAGAAAGTTAGTTATAGTTATTTAAAATAACCAATCAAAGTATCAAAAAGTACCAAACTGCACCGCTCAAAATTCTAATAAATATTATGCTTGTTATTTACTCGAAATTGAGGTAGTAACCCAATTTACTTTTTTTTGTGCGTTTAAGCTATCCATATTCATTTTAGATGTTGATCACTTGTTCCTTTCGATCTGAACTATTCATTGCATTTGTAAAAAAATGTTGTGTCAGAAGTGGGATTTGAACCCACGCCCTCAGAGAGGACCAGAAAGCTCATATCACTTGAGTTTATCAAGCAAGATTTCTCTTGAGTCTGGCGCCTTAGACCGCTCGGCCATCCTGACATATTGACTGGAAGCTGTATATACAATTTTTGTTAGCTACTTCCATTCGATAGGAAGAATGTAATCAGTTGAATTTTTTAATTTTACTAGAAAAAGAAAACATCTTTTATTTTAAGCTTGTCCATAAAATGCAATAAATACTTGTTGAATAGTTCCATTCGATCTGAAGTATTTACTGCATATTATGAAATGATCTTCATGTGGGCATCTATAACTTTCATTGGTAGCTTCAAAGAATCTTTTCTCTGGCGCGCATTGAGCAACATTTTTCCTGTATCCGGCATCTAAGGCTACTGGGCTGTCCTGATGTTATGTGCCTGATCAGAAGCAAAAATAAATCACCCCAATCTACTGTAGTATTAAATTAATTAAATAATTAAAAGCCAAAAAACAAAAAAAAATTATGTCAGAAGTGGGATTTGAACCCACGCCCTCAGAGAGGACCAGAAAGCTCATATCACTTGAGTTTATCAAGCAAGATTTCTCTTGAGTCTGGCGCCTTAGACCGCTCGGCCATCCTGACATCTGAATTAATTGGGTCAACAGTTATAATTTAAACGTTTATTTAGTTAAATTTTATGCAGGTACATAGTTTAATCAATTTTATTATACATGTACATACTTTAATCGTTTTTAATTGCAGCTATAAATTAATTGCTGATAAAAGGTGTACACTGTAAAATATGATATTGTGCTATAAAAATTTGACTCATCGTACGATTAAAAATGACACAACATAAAAATCGTAGCCAACTTCAGTGCAATTTCAACACGTCAAAAATTTTTTTTTTTGCTATTTGCATTAAAAATTGTGTATTAATTTTTTATTCATTTTTAAGTTTTATTTTAATTCCACAAAAATAGTTATTTGTATATTGTATATAATATTTATTTGTAATGTGTGCGAGTGTAATATAAGTATTTTTTTTTGTTGAATTGTGATTTAATAATTATAAATATAAATATTAATAAAATAATGCAGATGAATAATTAGAAATAATTTATTTTTAGTAATTTTGTTATAAAATTAAATGTGGCCTAGGTTAAGTTTATGTGATTCCTTTGTATTTTGTAATTCTAATGAATACGGAAGAACAATTATTAAATTTGGATTTCGACGAAACCAAAGAAAATCTATTGAAGCAAAACAATTCAGAGCCATTAATATTATTGAATCAAGCAACCAGCACAAAAACGCATCAAATACTGAAAAATTCCGACAAACAATTATTAGAAGAAATCGATGACAAAAATAGCGTAATATCATTATCAAGTTCATCGACAACGGAGGAAATTTGTTTAGTGCCGGAGGTTAATTTTGACGGCTTAAATCTGGATACTGCGGGTGATAGTCGTGAATCGCAACCTCTTTTAGGGGGTCGTGATGCACATGATAGTATATCAAATCATGTTACAGGTTTGTGTGTAAAATTAATTATAGTAATTTTTTTTTATTTTTATCTATTAAAGCATATGTTGTTTATTCTACAATTCTGATTATTTTATTTAAGTAACTCCTTATCATTACTATATGTATACGTTTCGCAATTCAAGCAATTATTCATGAAAATTCATTTGGATATAACATTAGTCATTGTGATTGATAAAGAAAAACGTCACAATGAATCGTTTGTTAAAAGTCTTGTTGTTTCACATGAAATAAGTATAATTGTTTCATTTTAATTTTAATTAAGCCATACAAATCTCTTATCAGGAGGTTTTCAATTTTAGTTTATATGGGTTACTTTTTAAATCAATACTTTTGAAACTAAGTAATTATTTAAATTACTTGTGTGACCATCTTATTGTTTTGGAAAGTAATCGTTCTTCAATGAATTAATAAATTATTTCATTGGTACTTCCGGTTTAGTTAATTTATTTTGCAGGATACAATTTGATTTATTACCATCGAACACTTAAACACATTCATATACCGCGTTACTGCTAAGCGACAGTGAGAAAGAAGGGGAAACACATTTTTGTCTTAATGGTCAAAGCCAAACCTACCCCTTTCTAAAATACGAGCAGTAGTAAAATTGTTTTTAAGTTTATTCTTTAGTAACTGATCCTTGCTGAAGGTTTTCGACAATCTCATGACAATAACATTTGCTCTATCGCGCTCCAAGCTCACTTCATACGCTAAAGGTGTTGTTAAATGCCTGCAAAGTGTCTGTTTCTAAGAATCTTTAATTATCGCCAAATATCGGTATGGGACCTTTTGATCTTAATATTGTAACCAGTTTTTTACTGATCTACCTAGTCTTCTAGATAACATTTCTCGTTTAACATTCTTAGTACCTACTCATTTAAAACTAATAGAACTTTTGAAATTTTTCGCAATCCTGAAATCGGTTAAAAGTAGGTCACATCAACTCAAAGATCAGATTGTTCATCCAGCATCAAATACACCAGACTATCAATAAATTCTCTCTATTACAAATTTCAATTTCATATAACTTCTTTCTGTTTTTTAAATCGTTTTGCTTTGAAGTTAGAAACAAAATTTCTCCATTAACAATCCTTCATATTTGCTGAAAACAATATTTTTATGAAATATGTTTAATGTTAAAAATACCAAATATATACTCTATAATAATAGGATGATTATTCTTCACAAAATCCCAACCAATTATGTTAATTTCCAATGTTAAAAGCGCACACTCAACAGATTACTGAATTGGAACTGTCTTCCTTTTTTACGTATTTTTTACGAAAACACGAGCAATGTTGGCTTCTAAGGCATCAATTGCTGGTTTACTTATTTATTTATTTAATTACTTCAACTAATATCAAGCAACAAAATGCTTGTACAATGTAAATATAGTGAAATCTCATTATAACCCTTCGCTATAGCCAAAGGGACCGGAAAAATTTATTTACTTATATGTAAAATGAAATTTGCTGTGGAATTTCGTAATTTCGTTATACTGAAAAGGTCGTTGTGATTTCACTGTTTAGTGTTTATCCTACCCACAACAAATCAAATACAAAAACACTAATGGAAATGATTTAAATTCCAGATAGTAATTGAAATAATTATTAATGCATTATGAACACAAAAATTTAGCGACATGTATTTTCTCATTACCTACATGGGGACAAATAATTAAGGTAAATTTATCATAAATAAGTTTTTATGAGAAATTTTTTTATGAAAGCCCCCTACTTAACCGATAACAAATTTCCAGACCCACCATAATCCTGATCAGAAGAATTTTTTTCAAGTTTTTTTTATTCATTTTTAACACATTTATTGATTTAGCAAAAATTGTAACAAGGCCGAGAGTTAGACTATAGAACCCCTTACTAAACCGATATAACAAATTTCTAGGCCCACCATAATCCTGATCGGAAGAATTTTTTTCAAGTTTTTTTTATTCATTTTTTACTATGGGAAAGCAACACATTTATTGACATGGCGAAAATTCTATGACGTAGGGATAATCCTGATAAGAAGGTTTTTTCTTTGTATATTTTTAACTGGCTAGACTAAAAGTCTGGGATGGATTTTGAAGTTCGTACACTTTAATAGTGTAGAAAAAAAGTCTGGGATGGGTTTTTACGCTTGTGTTGTCGGAGGTAATTTCAAATTTTCCTGGGATGAAAGTCTGGGATAACTTCAAGGGGTAATAATTTTACCATAAAATAATAGCAGCATTATCTGCTTGCCATTCCCCAGTTCCTGCCCATATTTGGTCTGGTAAACTCCAGTTCAGCCGATTTGTGGCGAGGCAACAACCGTTGGGCCGGCCTCAATTTTAATGGTAGGAACACGATAGTATTCTCCACATGGTTTGCCTTGAGACCAGTAAAGAATTTATAACGTAAAATAATTCTTCCAAAGTAATTGACAACCCAATCAGCGAAAGAAGGACGTAAATGATGGCCTTGTAGTTTTAGTGCCTACATCAGCTAGATCTTATAAGGACTAGGCCAATAGCTTTGCATACAAATTTACAGAGCCCCAATTGTTGCAAACGATCGATAAATTTGGATCTTTTTTACATTTTCGTTTGCAGAGGTGATATTCTCTACAGTAACCACATTCCTTTGACGTGTTGGTGGTTGCATCTATTGCAAATTTTGATAATCTTGATAGCGTTGTTCAAGGGTGTCAAACCATTATGCTTTGTCTATACCAACTATAAACAGCTCGATTTTACATTTAACCCTGTATTAACTTTTAGCTAAGCAAAAAGACATCCATATATGGTTTACCATACTTTTCGCTTAAAAATTAGAACTACAGCTTTCGCAAAGACTAATCCGGTGATCCTAAACCGGTTGTCTAAAAGGAAAACGAAATTTTCTTCAATTTCATTTACTAATTAAGAAAAACTTAAGTATTTGATGAATAATTTTGATCGTATTGAACTGGTTGAATTACAGAGAAATTTAATGAATCAAGTACAAATTAAGAAATAAAATATAAAATTTCTTATTTTTATTATGTATGTAAGCAATGTTTCTTATCGCAATTTTATGGATGATTAATCTATTATTCATTTCAGTTTTAAGTAAAATTGTTGCATTTGTTATTCCATACTTAATTATTGTTCACAGGGATGACTATTTTATAACTTTGTACGTGTCTATGTATTTGCTTTGGAATTATCGCACAACTGGATTTTTAATTTAAGCGCAATTCTTATTTTGTAAACATCATTATCATTATTTTAACTGATGGCCGTTATACATTTACTTCAAAGGAAGAGTTGTGATTGTATAGCTAGTAATATGAAAATTAGCCCACTTGAGTTTATGTTCTTCAGATTAGATAATTCTGATCAAATACTATGTAATATTAATATGTACTTGGTTGGTAATACCCAAATAAAATAAAATTATTTAAAATTTCCTAGTGATTAACAATCAAAACAATGTAATTTTAGACTATCAGCTTTTAAAAAAATGTTTAATAGTACACATACTCGTACTCGTTGATATAAGTAACACTTAACATTTGGCTGATTGAAGAAATATTTTTTTATTGAATTATCAATTGCATCTGGAAATAAAATAAATTTTGCGTCATAGTTAATGCGAATATTGTACTGTACGAGTACGATTAATCTACTTGAATTGTGAACGATGTTTCGCATCGCTGAGCAAATTTAAATTGCAACTGTACTAATTTTCAAAACCTGATATCACTGAATAATAATATTTTATGTTAAAACCAAGTTTATTATCACTTTTTACCTCAATTGAACAAAAAAAGGAAATTACATTTTTTTATGTGGTGTTCGGTTCGTGTTATCAAAAATAAATCACATTTACGCACAAGTGACAGATGGAGTAATTTAAAACGCCAAATTTAAAATGACCTCAACGTTTTTACCCTCGGTGCGTTTTTTTTTATTGGACCATTTTGGGGATGATAATCGAATTCGATCAGTCGTAAGTTTTGCAGTAAACTATAATTTTTTTGACTTACATCGTTTCGTGAACATTAGCACTATTTCTCTTGACACATAGTGATCTGGATCAGATCAAAGTTTACATTGAATGCAACAACAAAAATTGGACACATCTTTGTTTTTGGATCAAAAATTTAATCTGAGTAGCTCTTTGCGATTCTTTGCCGTTTCATGAAACATGATCTGATCCAAATCAGATCAAACGTCAAGAAATTCAACTATTATCAGGAATTGGTTATGTTCAATTGCCACCCAATGTTGTAACTTGCCTTACCGACAGCGTGATTTCCAGACTGTAATTTGTACTAAAATGTCCCTCCTCCCTCCCTTTCCTTCCCATTTCTGCGATGTTGGTTTTCAGATGAGGCAAAAGGTTGCCTCGAAGCTTGGTAAGACTTCTTTGTTATAAATTGTGATCGTCAAATGGTAGTCCTTGACCAATGTATAATATTAATATTGCGATTTTTCTAAATATTTGTACGCTTAGGTAGCGGAAGGTTTTATTTGGTGTTCTTGCAAAGTAATTAACAACTGAAAAATGTGCAATGGGGGAGCTACATAAGTTACTACTGTGTTATCATTCTTTTTGTTTAAATTTGAGTATGATAAAAACGACACGTTTGATCAGCTTTAATCTGAAAACCAGTACTTACCACGTCTGATTGTTTATCATAACCAAAATGAAATGAAATGATTACAAATTCGCCTGTATGCCAGCTACCAGTACTACACGTACAGATTGATAACATACATTTTTTTAATGCATACAAACCACGAATTTTTTTATCGTCTAGTTTCGTTGACATATTTTGTTTATCTGACAAACTATCGACGATATACTTTTTGAGTAATTGTGATTATTTGTTGGAAGCCCAGTAATCAAATTAAAAAAATCTACAATAGTATTTCACCTCGAACTTTAACCTAAATTTTAACCTCCATCACGTCAGACTATCCCGAAATATGAAAAACCCCGAAATATGAAAAAAACACAAAAATCGCTGCTCTTGAAACGTTTGTAACCGATTCGATTTTATTTTCCGTTAAATGCGGGTAGTAGAACGGTTGAAAAATTACATTATGAATAATTTGCCAGTTTGATGAACCCATAATTTGATGACTAAGGAATTTTCTGTAATTTGCTATTAGGCTTTCGAAAATTTCTTAATTGTTTTGATTGACTATAAGTTGCGAACTGAAATTATGATAGAGGTTACATGAGTGATTAATTTGGTAATCGCAATGACGCGAGAGGTGAAATAACATTAAAAATTAACGATAATTCCAAGATTAATAAAAATAAATTAAAAAAACTATGTATTGCCTGCCTGCCCCATCAACCAAGGCACCCCAAAAATTTTGACATAAATAATTTCGTCGATGCTAACCTGTTAATTTGCAATGGAATTGAATTCCAAAGGCAAACTTTCCTAACGTAAAATGATTTGTTTAATGACCTACAACAATTTTTCGCTGGAATTAGGCGGAAGTTAGAGGAATGAAACCTTCTAAACAACAGTTCTCACTAAAGATAACAAGATTCCTTAGCTTTAAGTAGTTTAAAAATAAAAGACAAACACGAAATTCGTACTACCAAAAATAAACCTAATACAAGCATTGCAACATCTTTGGAGAACATTGATATTTTCCTGAAGCATACCGAATAAAACTATGTGACCGTAAGTAAAATGAGGAAGAAGATAAGACAAACACAATTTTTTCCTAAATTAATTATCAGAAAATCCTACTATATTATACAAACAACTAAGCTTGCCAAACACCCTTAACTAATACTTGATTTGAATAGGAGGTAGGGGAAGGAAAAATAAAATTAAAATTTATGTGTCACGCTGTCTAAGATATCGCTTTAAATTTACTTAGATAAGACGCGGCATTGATAGATGGGTGGAGATTATTCCAAAGATTTACTCCATAAACAAGGAGTGATGGTTTTTTTGACTTCATTTTACATGATTTCGGTAGGTTTAGGTTTAAATGTTTAATGTTCACTGTGACTTGCTGAAATTCAGTGTTTCAAATAAATATAAGGGTACTTGCTTATGTCCCAAATTGAATAAAAAAGTAAACGCCACTAGTTCAAGATATCTTCTCAAATTCGAATTAAAAATTTGTTTAGGTAATAGAGAAATGGGATCACCTCTTCTTTTCGAGAATATATATCTAGTGCAGGAGTTGAACGCAACATTTAGCTTTTTAAATGATTTTTTTGAAATATTCTAAAAACACAGGTGCACAATATGATATAAGGGCTCGTACTAAAGTGCGAATAATATGACACTTATAACATTAATAGTATCCCGGGACACACCAATCCCGAGAGGTCGGATTAAATTTAGTAGCTTACAATTATCGGTTTATCCGATATAAAATTCGTTATAAATTTAATCAATAAATTACTTATTTGCTTACTAACATCGATAAAAGTTTTACACTTCAATTTGTTCCTTTTACAATTCAAATTTAACTTTTTACACATAAAATTCAACTTTTTGCCTTCAAATTTAACCTTTTGCAAATTTCTTGTGAAATTTGTTCTAAATCTGTCCTAAAGTTATAAAAACAAAATTTAGGACAATTTCACGCGTTTGTGCAAACGTGCGAAGCTTGTCCTAGTCTCTACACTTCAAATTAAATCTTTTATAATTTAAATTCAACCATTTACAGTTCAAATTCAATCGTTTGCAAATTATATTTATAGGATTTCAATTTCAAATTAAACCATTTAAAGATCCTTCGAAACTTTCTTCAAAACAAAAGAAATCTTTTCCAAACAAATAAAACTTGCTCGAAGCCAAACAAAATATTTTCAAATTCATTTAAAACAAAACCATTTCAAAATTAAAAGAAATTTAAACAAAAATAATTTTGAATTTTAAAGTTCTTCTGGTAAATAACCAGATAATCATTACGATTTTACGATTTGTTACGAAGGGCGAAATTATGAAGAATTTTACAACTTCAGTTTCGATCTGAATGAGAAACACGAAAAATTTAATTATTTTCCAGTCAATCTCATCAGGCTATAGCGACTGAATTGTTAATTACATGATTGATTATTTTCTATATATAGAAAGCAACATGTACTTTAAGCATTAGCGAATTGTACGCAAATACATATTAAATTCTTCATAATTTCAATTTTTGGTTCCTTTTATTTGACGCATAAATACGATATTTAAGTTCACTTAAATATCGTATATCGTATTTATGCGTCAAATAAAAGAACCAAAAATTGAAATTATGAAGAATTTAATATGTATTTGCGTACAATTCGCTAATGCTTAAAGTACATGTTGCTTTCTATATATAGAAAATAATCAATCATGTAATTAACAATTCAGTCGCTATAGCCTGATGAGATTGACTGGAAAATAATTAAATTTTTCGTGTTTCTCATTCAGATCGAAACTGAAGTTGTAAAATTCTTCATAATTTCGCCCTTCGTAAAAATAATTTTGTTTCAATGTAGGAACTGCTTTTGGCAGTTTCATCAACATTTTTTGTTTCTAATTTTCGCAATCGTTTTGAGTTACTACTTCAAATTCAACCTTTAACAATTTAAATTGCACCTTTTTTAATCAAATAATGCAAAAATATTGGCCATCTGGATATGATAAATGTGATAAAGGATGCTTTACAAATAGTAACTCTCAAAACGACTGCAAATGTTGATGAAACTGCCAAAAGCAGCCCTACGTTGAAACAAAACTATATTTTTGTTTAAGTTTCTTTTAATTTTGAAATGGTTTTGTTTTATTTCAATTTGAAAATATTTTTTGTTTTGGTTTCGAGAAAGTTTTATTTAGTGTGCAATAGGTTTATTTTGTTTTAAAGAAAGTTTCGACTCAATTTTAAATGGCAAAAGGTTGAATGTTAACTGTAAAAGGTTTAATTTAAAGTGTAAACGGTTCAATTTGAAGCATAACATGGTTGAATTTGAAGTGGAAAATCTGTATTTATTTGAGACTAGGAGAAACTTCGCACATTTACGCAGACGCGTGTAGCTTTTGTTTGTGTTATTTTAGGACAATCTTCATACAAATAATATTTGCCAAATATATTTCCTGCCCCACGGAAGCCACTTCGGGTTTTCTAATTTTCACTAAAATTCACTAGTACCTCCCAATTTATGAAATATGAAGGTAGGTTCTATGGCATAGACAGACAGATGAATATACCCATTGAGCACCACTTCGAAACCCAATTTTTAAGACGCAAGGGACAAGGTACACCCAACTTTTTTACAGAATTGTACCTACACCTTCTACAGCTTAAAACATTTAGTAACTTTTATTTTGCTGAAACTCCTACTCTAACAGTACTTTCACAAAATTAATTATTGATTAATTTATATTTCTAAGGCCTTTCTAAGATAGGACCAGCTGCAAAAATATCTATCAAAGAATCCGAGTCACGGTCGATCTGTAGTCCCAATAAAATCTACAAATTTGAAAATACTAAAACAGCAGCCACCTTCATTGCCAAATAACGGGACAATAGAAATCTTAAAAAAAAATTGCATGTCCGATTTGTTTGTATAATATTATAATCAGAGCCTACTGTATAAATAAGAGCCTCCAGGACTGTGTTCATAAACTCTACATTGTAACAATATTGTTAACAATGACAGTTCTAAAGCGTTCATAAACCTCGGTTGTAACCACAGCAACGTGCTTCGTATTGTTCATAAACCTAAACCAAAATTTCCCCTTATTGTTACAAACGTCATTTACAACTCTACTCAATACTGCCTTTCTAGCTGTCATTAAAAGAAACAATTATGGATTCTGATCGTATTGATCAATTTACGGATGAAAATAATTTATTCGATACAAATGAATACGTGAAATGAATATTGCTTCTTGTTAAGTAAATAATTATTTTTTTTATTATTATGTATTTATGATAACGAAGAAACAAAATTTTGCTAAACAAAGTTTGTTTTGGTAGCAAATTTGACGTTTGTAACAATATCGTTGTTAACTGCTATGTCATTTGTACAATGACAGTTGTTACAATGTAGAGTTCGTGAACGCACTCCCGTCGACTGTATTTTTTACTAAGCTTAAAATAGGGTGCATACAATTTTTTCTTTACTATGAAACTATATGAGGAAACGGTTATTTTCATTTACAGTTTGTTTATTAGAAATGTGAGCTTTTGTTTTGTTTTTATACGAAAATGTTCTTGAAACAAGTAATGTTATTTGATTGAAAAATCGAGTCTTGAAAATGTTTATTTCTTAGTGAAAATCGTCATGAAAAATAAGGTATTTTTAAAATTTACAATATTGTTGATTTTGTAATATACGTCATAACATGTTCGCCACTCATCTGTTTTTGGTGTTAAAAAAAGACTCGCGTGTTAAAATAGAATGCCACGAATATGGGCAATTGGGCAACGACTGGGCTCCCAGTCAAACTGTTTGACACAAGTATGTGTTAGATACTTCTAGTTTCTAGAAGCACAGTCGTATTGCAAATAATCGTAACAATAACTCCTGTAAAATTAAAAAGGCAGCACGATCAGAGAAAAAGTACAGAGAGTTTGCCACTAGATGTCTGTATGTGAAAGTTGTTTGTTACTAAAGATACATGTTAAACCCAAAAGTGATTGACTGAGTTATGGCTGAAAATGATCTGACTGAAACTTCGGGTTGGTGGTTACATGGGATTTTTTTATTTGATCTGAATTGACATTTTAAATATCACTTTGTTCTAAAATTACATTTAAATTATTAGAAAATTATTTAAAATAATTTAAAAATCACTTCGAAAATGTATAAAACCTTTCGCCTGTATGAAAAAATCTGTCAGTTCAACTAAATTAAAGTTTACATGTTTAACTCAATATACAAACTGACTCAACCAACCAAATTTAAGTTGACCGAACTCAGACTTCTTTTACATGTTAAATTTAACTCAGACATTTTCAGTCAGATCTCTTTCGGTTTAACATATCTTTAGTATGTGTTTTCCGAAAGTTGCTTGTGTTGCTTAAAGTTTTTCGAAAGATGGTAGCTCTTGCGGTTGTAGAAAATTTGACATTTAAACATGATCTATATGTTAGATCATGTTTAAATGTCAAATTTTTTACAACCGCCAGACTACCATCTTTCAGAAAACTCCGGAAACACAAGCAACTTTCACATAATGCCTAAATATTTGCTGTCACAAATTGTATGACATTCTTATGTATGCATTATTTAAATATAAACAAAAATATTTTCGTGTCATAAAAGTGACTATTATTAGTACGTGATAAATAAATTGATTTTGGCTGTCCCTTTTTGGAAAACGTCAGTAATATTTTTTTGATTGTGCAGCGGCATCTAGCGGCAAACACTATGTACTACTTTTTTGATTGTGCTGCCTCTTTCGGAAAACATGCTCTATACGATAATCATATCTTTCATTTAGCGTATTTTGTTGACCAAAATTGAATTTGGGTTTATTTTTTTCCCAAGAAAATAGCCAATTTGATTTAATTGGCAAAAGCCAGCTTTTCGAAATAAAATATAAATTTAATATGTAATATGACCTGGTGGCAGGTGTCATAACCAAAACTTAGAATTGGGTTTAATTTAACCCAATATTTTTTTGGGTTAATGTTATTCTTGCGAGGGTTTATCCTATGCAATTGTTGTTGTAAATTTGTCAAGGAAATACGCTAATTGCCTCCATTCAAATTTGAATTAGCGTATTTCCTTGACGAATTGATTTTTTGTTTTCTTCGCACTCATATTGTGTTGATTTATTTTTTTCTGCTTGGCTCTTTCTAATTTAATTTATTTTGGTTGTTGAGCGGATACGTGTTGTCTTTTTTCTTACCATTGGTTTTAGATGTGGATGTATGATGACGTCATTAAATTGAATATTCTCTTTTTAATACACATTGTTATTGTTGTAGAATGTTTTTTAATTTAATTTCCCTTATTGCTGGAAAATAGGAAAATTTAAGAATCTGTGTTTTAAATGAGTAAGACACATTGAGTTGTTTGTTAGCGATTTCAGAAAAAATTATTTAACTGGGTTTAACTTTTAAAACATGTTTTATCGTCAATCGAAATCGCGTTTTTTCATACAAACTCTATGAAAATAAATGAATTTTTAGTGTTTCTAGAAAGATGGTTCTGGTATTAATGAACGCGATAGAAATAAAATAAAATCGGTGAGACGACTTTGAAACCCTTCCTTTTTATAATGGAATACGTCATATAAATATTTAAACTTTTTCTCAATTAGCTACACTTTCTGTAAGGAACTTTACACTGGCGAATAAAATTAAGATTAGGGTTTATAGAAATACAATTGCTCAAAACTGAGAAACGAAACCATTATTTAAGTTCCATATGGTTCGCAGCCTACATTGCATCCATTAATCTTATAAACCTTTATTATTCAATGTCTAAACTAATGTTTTGTTGTACTGCACTACACTTTGATTGTGTCTTGTTTACTATGTTAATTTATAACAATTTCATTATCGGAATATATATAACTAACACAAAAAAAAATTGTTATACTGTGACTGTGGGAATCCATATCATTTACACGTGAATCTTTTGGCGACGATTAGTATTTGTTTTTAATTCATAGCACATAGTATGAAAATTATACATTTTCATTTTACAATTTTCAGAATTATTCATTTTATATAGAACATACATACACATATTGATTTGAAAATTATTATTTTTTATTTTATTTTTATTTTAAAAATAAAAGTATTTTCACTAGCTAGCTATGTACAGTTTGTGTTTCTCTTCATAAAAGTTAGTGCACAATATACTTATCGCGAATATTCATACAGCCGTTTTTTTATATTTTTTTATTTTTATATTTAGTTTAGGTATTATTATGTTAATAACAAAATAATAGTGAAAAGTGGTTCAAGTTTCGTGTACATATAGTTTTATATAGTTCATAATACTTATGTGATAGTTTTATAATTATTTTGTGTAATATGCAACCAAATCAATTACTAGATTTTGGTCCGGAAATTGTTACTCATATTGAAATTGATAACGAATATAAGCATGATCATGATGAAATTGTAGTGGATGAGGAAGGTTTTGATGCAAACAACGATCTTGAAAATTGGATACGGAATAATTCAGTAGAAGGTGATTTGATTTAATTTTGTGTGAAACGCTTTGTATATTTTACTACACGTAGTCAACATTTAATTAAATTTTGTACTTTTAGTTTTTACGTTTTACTTTATCGGCATATTGTTTTCAAATTAAATGATTATCGATTTTTATTTATATCATCTCTATATAGTCTATATAGAATAAATATTTTTGTCATTTACTTTACAAATCCCTCTGGGGAAAATATATTTTTGATTTGTGTTTTGTCAAATCGAAGAAATAGTAATTTATTTAATGCTACTAATTTAATTTTTGTTGTACATAACTTACGTGGAATGTGGCTGCGAAGCTATATATAAAATAATAGTGTGTCACCAGCCCGTATAGTATTGTAGTGTACCCGTGTTATTTCGTTTTGTGTGATGATTGCAGAATTTTGTTTATTTGTTTTGCATTGGCATTGGCGCCAAGATGTTGTCAACAAATTCTCATTTTTACCATGAGTTTCTAATTGTTTTGATACACATTTGGGTTGGTCTTCTATTTTTATATGTAAGTGTTTCTATTGATGTTATTTTGATAGAAAAATAGATTTTATTTCGGTTAATTATTATAAGTAGCTTATCTTATCTTTGGATTCTAACGATAATTTTTTTTGCAAAATTTTATGTTTGATTAATTTCGATAATAATGATGCATAGATATGTATGGACTTTGGTTATTTTGTTTTATTAGATAGTGTGTCATTTAGTACAGTGATGGTCAACAATTTTTCTCCGCAATAGATCAAATGTTTACAATATTGTGCCTTAAATTTATTTTGAAAGATTTCGTAAAAGGAATTTTCCTCTTTTGGATTACTCATTAAATATTTTTATTGACCTAAGTTGACTTAAATTAAATATTTATTTGTTTGTTCCATAATTTTTGTTATCTAAATTCCAGTTTTACATTCGGTTTGCTTCGTTCATTTTACTGTCTCAGATAATTTTTTGTCCACTTTTAGTATTTTATCATATCTTTGGTAGAACAAACAATTAAAACTAGGTTTTATCATTTGTAAAAATTTTGATGTGATTTACATTTATTTCTAAATATTCGAATTAGAAGATTTAAGAAAATGTTAAAAAATTTAGCGATTGGTGTTACTGGAAATGGATCAAAAGCTGAACTTGGTGGACATTCGGGTATCTACTGAGCCGTCGTAAAATAGAATTTGACGCTATAGTATTTACCTTCAAATCACGTTTTTATTGTGTGTTCAATTCACTTTGAATGCAATGGAAAATTAATTAGTAATCGTTAAGGAAACAATGAGTAATTATGTAGATACAGAGTTTGTGATTTCTTACCTTATTTTATTCCTCAAAATTCTAAAATTTTCTCGAAAATTCTTGGAATAATTACTTTTATTTAAATTAGGGTTTTATTCATTATATGGACCAAATGCGACCTTTAGGTATTTATTGTGTCGGTAAGTGGACTAAAATAGGTCGCCATTTAGGTCAGTCCACTAAATATTTCGTTGTGTAAACTACCTCACTGAGTAGTACAGTAAAATAAACAATGAAATGAAGATTTATTTTTCAAAAGGTCGTATTTCCATATACAATTTTTTTCTTTCAAAAAGTGGTGAAAAAAACTTGCAAGGCGCGCTTAATAATAAAAATTATTTAATTTTGACTTTATCAAAACAAATGGAATTATTTTTATTTTGTGTTTATCGAGCCTTCAGCTCTTCTAATCAACTTGGCTTTTCTGGACCATATTTTGGCAAAATAATCCCGTTTATGAAAAAAAATTTTTTTTTTTTTTTTTTTTTCGCTGGCGCTACATCCCATAGAGGGATTTGGCCGCTTCATATTGAAGTTTCGTAACAAATTATTAGCTTTGTGGAAAAAAACAACATTTGAGGCGTTTTCGAGCGTTTCGATTTTATGGAGAAATGTATTTTAATCTTCTGAACCGGAATCCGTAATAAAATCACGATAAACCAAAAATGGAATTAGGACCTCTTGTAAAATCACTTCTCAAATATTTTATAAGATCCCATAAATGTAGGATGGCCTAGATAATTAATTACTAGTTGATTCTAGACCCAAAAATTAGTCGAAAATATCGCTACAATTTTTCCCTAACACGAATAACTATGATATAAAATCGGATTAAAATTGAGAATTACGAATTTCACTCTCAGCTCAAAGGCACTCCATCTGTCAGAAAACAATTATTAGAATTGAACAATTTGGTCCAAATTTTCATCAGTATTATGGGATGTCCTTCAAATCTAATAATTCTTTGTCTAAATCTACTTGAGTAATAACACAGACACACAAAAAAAAGAAAGGCGTGACCCAGAGGGGAGACCCCACTATTCCTACGTTTTCGAGGTCGCTGAAACCGAATATGACCAAAAATGATTCCAATTGCTCATTTTCCCGTTACTTACCACCCCTCCCCCTGGGGGCGAAATTTCATTTCCATGCAAAATTGAGATGGATGTACATTTCTATGTTTTTGGGGCGCTGGAATTGAAAATGTCAATAAAAAGGAAATTTGACCCCTCGATGAATCTATTACTCTCGAGTAGTTACGAATTATATTCACTTGCCGTGGCTTTAATTTTCAGTATGTGTTATTTTGCCAAAGTGTCAAAGACATCATTTTTTAAACGTTGGATATGACGAATATTATGCCAACAAAATGCAATTTGCAAGAAGCTTTGCTTTTTTGCTTCCATTTGAAGAAAAGAGCTGCTGAAAGGCAACGAATGCTGACGGAAGCTTATCGATCAATTTCAATATGTGAGTACGGTTTTAACACTATAAAGGAGGTGATTTTGATATTGAATGTGCCATTGTAATGATTTACAAGCAAGAAAAAGTTGCTTGAAAGGCACAGAATGTTACGAAACCGATCATGGAAACGTTATAAGAGCTTAACTAGGATGTCCTCCTTCTATTTCGATCGATGAATTATGGCTTGTCTGAGCAGCACTTCCAATCTTTCGATGATACAAAAAGTGGATCGATTTGTGGATAGTCTTTAGATATGTATCGTTCTTTCAACGTGGAATCTACTATTACCAGAATGATGGGAAGGCGTAGTGGCTACTGTGGTATTTTTACAGAGAAAACCGTTAAAATTAATGTACTCACCAATATATAAAAATACTTGCAGGAGTAGAAAACGTATTGCACACAACTCGCGTCGTGGGTAATGATTATTACTTATTCGTGTCGCAAACTTTATCCTCATGAATAATAATTATCAAAAGGCACATTCGTATATATAGATCTTGGGTAACTTCAGAGACAGCTTTGATCATTAAATTGCAATATAGTGGTCCAATTTAATGGTCGAAACTTCCTCAGAAGTTACCCAATCTATTATTAAATATAATTAAGGTCTTCTCTCTATAATGCTATTCAAATGACAAACTAAACACTTCTTAATCTTCGTCGTTCACACTATAACAAAAACCTAGATTTACTAGTTAATCGAGGTTGTACTAATCCCTTAGTCTAGTTAATATGAAATTTTTAATATTCATTTCCGATAAGCTTCCTATAAATTCAGACACTGGGTAAATTTTAAAATATTTGACTTACAATTCTCAAAACTCCTGAATGTATTCCGTCAATAATATCTAAATACGTAAATAGTATATGGGGGAATAAAATGCTAACAGTTTTTTTTACAAAATAAAAGTTTTAACTGTAATTAAAACAATAGTGAATATAATCGTCTAGCAGCTTAACAATTTCTATAGTTTTGCTTTAATAGTGAACATCTATTCAACAGTATGATGTTGCATTTCCTCTTCATTTACAATAGATTTTGTTTAATAAAAATGAGAATATCAGACTGTTTTGTTAAGCGACAAATGAAAATCTGTAGACGGCAAAAATTTTAGTGGTGAGTTTTTGTTGGTGTATTCATTCAAACATTTTCAACGAATGACATTTTTGTCTATTTAATCAACGCTTTTCAATATAATTTCGCAATATTATTCTAATCTGAGAGGAATTTGTTGACAGGTACCTTAACGATGTACATTTTCCTCTTTAGAGGTACTTCACTACACTAAAGTTCTCTCACCAAAATACAATTATAACGATATCTCCTTCCTGTATAGGCTTTACTGTGTCGGACTATTTTGTTCTTCGAGTTAATGTTTAGGCTTATTCATTAATCTACCGTTTCTAAAATTTCTCCCCTATCTGTTGGAAAATTTTCCAACTCTTCCTTAATATCAGTGAGTTGTCATTGAAAGCTCCTAATGGTTTTTGACTGCCAGATGAACCTAACGAAAAATGGTTCGGCGTTAATGATTCTGGCTACTATTGCTAATCATTTCCACCTCACATAAGCATCTTCTTAACAATTCTTCTATTGGAGCTTCTTCTGTTGCAATATTTCATTTTTATAAATTTTCCATTAACCCATTTTCCACTATAGCATTGGTCTTCGGATTTTTTTACTTCATCCATAGAAGAGATGTTACGTTCTTAATATTTACTTCTCGTGTAAGTTTCTACAGAAACGATTTATCTAAATGGACTAAACGCTTCCAGTTTGAATATTTTTCAATATTCACAAGCATAGCTGTTTTCATCCCGTTTCATACCGCTCATAAAATCAGTGGAGCAATTTAAACAATTTTTAAAACTTTAACGTATTTTGATTCATTAAATATAATTGCCAGATTTCATCCAAATCTGGCTGCTATTTTCGGAGATATGGAATGTTCCATGATTGGAACAACAGTAAAAACACTATATTTTTTAATTTTTTTTATTAGTAAATAAATTCATGTACAACTTATTATTTTTTGCTGTGAACATTTCAAATGCAGTGGAATGTCAATACCATTACTTGAGCATGGGGAATATTTAAACGTAGTGTTTCTTTTTGCAGACCCGGCAACGCTTTTGCTTACTATTTGCTATCTTTATTATGTCATGTCGCTGATTCAGCTTATGTAAGCACCAGGCATTGGAAACTGCAGCATCTAAACAATTCACAAATAAAATTCACCACCATTTCTTCCCTTTAATTTTGTTTGCGCCACCCACTCCTTTATTGTAAGCTTTAACAATTTCAGGGCAAGGTATTTCAATATAGCGTTTTTGTTTCTGCGAAAACCTTTTAGCATGGGCAACGGGTTCGATCGTATCGTAGTTTGAAAGAAACGTTACAACAGAATTATCGTTCCATCTTAGTCCAATATATTGATTATAATCATCACACGCTCCTTGGTAAAACCCTTTCTCCTTTTTTTTGAATTCTTTCAAACCCAGCTATGGGCATTTTCCAGTTCGGTTATCGCGGACAGTGCTAGTGGCAAAATAGCTATTTTGTTCTAACTTGCCACCAGTTATGCCAGCTGAAAATATTATCAAAATATACGCGATGATTCTCCTAGTCCTCTTTCTGGATTGAAAATTTCGGATTTACCGCCATATGGAAAAAATTTATAAAAAAAAACATTTGCAGAGGTCACGCACCAAATCTTGTAACCAAATCTAATGGGTTTAGTACAATGTGCATTTTACAGCTATGACGCCCGTGATATGACCACATTGATTTGTATATCATGCCCATTTATGTTATCACTTTGTAAAATTTATTTGAAGCACCAATTTTATTATTGTCTGCTAAATGCAAGTTTGATTTTATTTTAAATAACATACTTCGAGGCATTGCATTTCTTATAATTTTAAATCATAATCCAAAGATACCGACTAATATAGGTGTTCTTGAGGAACAGGTTGATGCCCAGAAAATAATAGGATTCCCAAAAAGCGTTTTAAATATGGATGAGTCAAGCTGATGGTGCTAACATTCTTTTGGCTAGCATATATGTTACTTTGTTGTAGTATCAAGTTGTATACGGATTCATAAAAAAAACTCGTAAAATAATTCAATTTAATTAATTTTTTTCTAATTTTTCGGAGCATTAAAAAAAAACACCATGCGGACTAAATTCCACTGACACTAAATTTCCTAAAAGGGGAATCCCAAAAATATAAATCATGTGGCATATTATTTTCAAATAGTTCTACTGTAATGTACATAGATGTCATTCCTGTAAGATAGGGGAGACACGGTCGTTTGAAATTAGGTGTAAATTCATATGTCCAAAATTGGAACAGCCGTAAAAAACGGATTAAAAAAAACTAGTATTTGTAGAATTTACTACTAATTTATCTGTGACGACAAACTATTAAAAAGATGATGACAGTTGATGTGGGGTTTCAACAGCTACTTCTTTGGCTGTTGTTACGTCTAAAATTGCTCCACCTCGATATGTTACAAATTAATGATAATTACGAGGGTCTCAATTCAACTACTTTAAGACTGCTGTAGAATCTGTCCAAAATAGTCGACATTTAAATTCAATTTGATCCGATTTTTCTAATGTCGTTTTCCAGTTACAATAAAGAGTAGTGAAAGAGTAGAAAAGGAGTAGAAAGAGCTGTCAAAAAGACAGTTTTATGACATTTTAAGTGGAACATACAAAAAATATTTTTAAATTACTTTGGTTTTGTAAGGGTGTGCGAATATACGTATTAATTGACAAATTACTATTTTGACAATACGTCAACTTTGCAATGCAATGCAATGTAAATGTATTAGTTAGATTAGTTTGCTACTCCGTCAATTTCGACGGATTTCAAGATGGCGGATTGGAGTGCTTCCCGTCAAACAAGCTGTTACGTTTACGTAACACTAGCGAAGAATTTTGTTCATACAACTTTTCGTAAACGTAACACTTTCGTGTTGCAATAACGCAGCAGTTATGTCGTTCACTTCCTACGATAATTACACTTTTTGCGAGGAGCTTTCAATGTGTTAGTAGTTCGTAAACAGTTCGCTTGAGGTGGTGCATTTACGTCACGCGATGTCATATGGATTTAATGCATTTTCAATTTTTGATTTGCAATTTTCCTTTTCTAGAAAACTTATAATTTCTTAAGTATTTTTGTTTTTATTCTAAAAAAAATATTAGGCCACAAATTATATTTTTCTAAATCAAATTGGGACATTAATTATTTGCTTAGTTATTTATTTATTTAAAAAAAAAATTGATGAACACAAAACACACGTAATGGCGATCGAAAACTCATTCATTTTCATAAAGGAATTTGGTGTTACGTTTACGAAATATCAGCGAAGAATTTGCTCATACCATTCTTCGTAAACGTTACGTTTAGTTGTAGCAAAAACGAAACATTTATGTCGTTTCTATCTCATGATAATTAAATTTGTTTGCGAGGTATTTTTGTACTACATTTTATTTAAGTTTGAGAATGTATTAGTGCAAAGCAAAAAAGTGATACGTTAATAGTACGTTTATGAGACGTATTTTGCGAATTCGCTTTAATTGTTTAGCGGGTTTAGAATAGAGTAGTGTGTAAGTGGAAAACGACATAAGTTATTTGCGAAACGTGCTGCAAGTTCAGCTGCCATTAATTCTAAACGGGGTACACTTAATGGGTTTATTGGTGGAATTTATAACTTTGAACAGATCAGTGCAACGTCTACCCAGTTTAAATCTTTTATGTGCATATAAGCTACAGCTGAATATGCTCATTTCCCAGCATCACAAAATATGTCTAAATCAATTTTTTTTGGTAGAGGATGGCCAGATAATTTAGTGGATAAACATCGATCAATTTGCAATCTAGCTAGCGGTTCGATCGACTAACCCAATGTTTCCATGCAATAAAATGTTCATCAGTGAAATCTTCATTCCAATCAAGAGTTGATCTCCAAACATTCTGAAGCAGAATTCTGAGAATCACAGGAAAACAAGTTAATAATCCTAGCGGATCATATACTGACATCAAAATTTTCAAAGCTATTCTCTTCGTTCGGAGGTCTTTTAGCAGCTGTGGAATGTTCTTGATCGATTCGCCACCACCCAGAATTTTTTCATGATCTTTTCAAGTTATTTTGGATGTTTTGCCCATATTTTGAACAACTTTTTCTGCGTTCGAAATCAAGTTTCTGATATTGGAACCGCCTTGTCGATTAATGTACTATGAACTTGTTTAATCATCAACATAGTGATGTTCTTGAATGGCTTTAACTGCTTTCGGAAATTTAGTTTTAAATATTTGTGCATTTTTGTTTTTTATGAGTTGTGCACAAGATGAAGAGAACGCTGCTCCAAAAGTCATTACATTCATAACGTTTAGTTCTGGTGGTTTGTTTTCATTTGGATCAGTTCAAAGAAACCTCTGGTAATCTCGATTACTTGCTCTAATGAGCACTTGATGATACATTTTTTGATTTTCTGCTCCTATGGCAACTTTTCCGAT